>CM023488.1:23953108-24637274 GCA_013339685.2 Hyalomma asiaticum | reverse complement strand
AGGCGGTTGAGAATGCCCCAATCGCATTCTCTTATGCACCCTGCCTCAAAGGTCAAAGACAGGGCGAAACGTCTCGCTCTCAATCGTCCAATCTTTGTCCACGGCATAAATCCAGAAGTCGTCAAATTGGTCATCATGAAGGCAGTTGAGAATGCCCCAATTGCATTCTCATATGCACCCTGCCTCAAAGGTCAAAGACAGGGCAACACGTCTCGCTCTCAATCGTCCAATCTCCGTCCACGTCATAAATCCAGAAGTTGTCATCAAGGCGGTTGAGAATGCCCCAATCGCATTCTCTTATGCACCCTGCCTCAAAGGTCAAAGACAGGGCGAAACATCTCGCTCTCAATCGTCCAATCTCCGTCCACGGCATAAATCCAGAAGTCGTCAAATTGGTCATCATGAAGGCGGTTGAGAATGCCCCAATTGCATTCTCTTATGCACCCTGCCTTAAAGGACAAAGACAGGGCGAAACGTCTCGCTCTCAATCGTCCAATCTCCGTCCACGGCATAAATCCAGAAGTCGTCATCAAGGCGGTTGAGAATGCCCTAATTGCATTCTCTTATGCACCCTGCCTCAAAGGTCAAAGACAGGGCGAAACGTCTCGCTCTCAATCGTCCAATCTTTGTCCACGGCATAAATCCAGAAGTCGTCAAATTGGTCATCATGAAGGCAGTTGAGAATGCCCCAATTGCATTCTCATATGCACCCTGCCTCAAAGGTCAAAGACAGGGCAACACGTCTCGCTCTCAATCGTCCAATCTCCGTGCACGGCATAAATCCAGAAATCATCATCAAGGCGGTTGGAATGCCCCAATCGCATTCTCTTATGCACCCTGCCTCAAAGGTCAAAGACAGGGCTACACGTCTCGCTCTCAATCGTCCAATCTGCGTGCACGGCATAAATCCAGAAATCGTCGTCATCAAGGCGGTTGAGAATGCCCCAATCGCATTCTCTTATGCACCCTGCCTCATAGGTCAAAGACAGGGCTACACGTCTCGCTCTCAATCGTCCAATCTGCGTGCACGGCATAAATCCAGAAATCGTCATCAAGGCGGTTGAGAATGCCATAATTGCATTCTCTTATGCACCCTGCCTCAAAGGTCAAAGACAGGGTGAAACGTCTCGCTCTCAATCGTCCAATCTCCGTCCACGGCATAAATTGAGAAATCGTCACAAAGTGGTCTTTATAACGGCGGTTGAGAATGTCCCGATCGCATTCTCTTATACACCCTGCCTTCAAGGTAAAAGACGCGGTGAAACGTCTCGCTCTCAAACGTCCAATCTCCGTCCACGGGATAAATCCAGAAGTCAAATTGGTCATCATGAAGGCAGTAGAGAATGCCCCAATCGCATACTCTTATGCACCCTGCCTCAAAGGTCAAAGACAGGGCGAAACGTCTCGCTCTCAATCGTCCAATCTCCGTCCACGGCATAAATTGAGAAATCGTCACAAAGTGGTCTTTATAACGGCGGTTGAGAATGTCCCGATCGCATTCTCTTATGCACCCTGCCTTCAAGGTAAATGACAGGGCGAAACGTCTCGCTCTCAAACGTCCAATCTCCGTCCACGGCATAAATCCATAAGTCGTCAAATTGGTCATCATGAAGGCGGTTGAGAATGCCCCAATTGCATTCTTATGCACCCTGCCTGAAAGGCCAAAGACAGGGCGAAACGTATCGCTCTCAATCGTCCAATCTCCGTGCACGGCATAAATCCAGAACTCGTCATCATCAAGGCGGTTTAGAATGCCCCAATCGCATTCTCTTATGCACCCTGCCTCAAAGGTCAAAGACAGGGCTTAACGTCGTCTCACTCTCAATCGCACAGTCTCTGTCCACGGAGAAATCGTCGCAAAGTGGTCATCATCAAAGCGGTTGAGAATGTCCCGATCGCATTCTCTTATGCACCATGCCTTAAAGGTCAAAGACAGGGCGAAACGTCTCGCTCTCGGTCGTCTAATCTCCGTCCACAGCATAAATTGAGAAATAGTCACGTAATGGTCATCACCAAGGCGGTTGACAATGTCCCGATCGCATTCTCTTATGCACCCTGCCTTATAGGTCAAAGACAGGGCTTAACGTCGTCTCGCTCTCAATCGCACAATCTCCGTCCACGGCATAAATTGAGAAATCGTCACAAATTGGTCATCATCAAAGCGAATATCTCGAAAGTAATTTGGTGCTTTCACTACCAAACCATTCGCTGCACACCAGATTGGAGAAACAAAGAACGCAATACCTCGTCTGTCGCGATGGCCATAAAACCACGAAGCGGGACACTTTTAAAAAATCATACGCTCGAAGCATCCACAGTCTTGACAAAAATCGCTTCGCAATGTTGGTCCACTGGCACGAGCAGTAGGCTTCTTGTCCCCTATTAAGAAACCATTTTAGTTCGGACACAAGACGTAATGCTTCGGGATGCTAAAAGGAAAGTGGCGGCAATGCGAGGAAAATGACTGCCAGTGATCGGGAAGCCTTCCGGCTAAGTGACACTGGCTATGGTGCTTAAGGCCCTTTCACGACGCACACGTCTCTCAAGACAAATGCGGCAACCCCTGCCTCTTCCCCGTCACCCCCCCCCCCAGCTCGGGTCCGTGGTGGCGCTACTCACCAAACGCCTGCTCAAACAGACGCCCCTGCGGGTGCCTACACACGCAGCCTAATTTGCAGTAATGTACTAATTAAAATCTAACATCATAAATACCTACCACAAACTTCCACATTACTGCGATGTAATTGGGGATATCGAACTAAATCACTCGAGCACCAATGTTTCTGACGTGAGCAAGTCGAAAATCTCGTTTTTAAAGGCTAAACCTGCTTTCATCACATAGGTAGCCAAATTGTGCATTAGGCAGAGACAGATGGAATGTTTCGAAACCACCTCAGAGCATATGCTGCGTTACTCACAAATACGCATGTTTTATTGCCACGCTTTTTTTCGAAGCACGTCGAAAGCAGCGCTTAAGAAACACTATTATATGACCAACTTTCATCACATTCTCCTAAACATAACCCAAAGTGGCAAGTCGAGACATCCGCTGGAGAAACATCCTACCGCTGATAAACTTGTCACTAAATTGCACAGAAAACATTGTTATTACACAAGCATTGATTGCTGGGTGTTAGCATTGAAGCTGCCTTCAGCATCCCTCTCTGATTCGACGAATTAAAATGTAATTTAGAGCCCACTGTTTAGAGCTTTTTTTGTTGGAGGACCACCACTATGACCTTCACAAGTCAATACAAGATTCGATTTCAAACTGCTTTTTCGCGTGCACAAAGTGGAGAACTAGTGAACTAACACAGCCTATTGCAACATTGGACAAAAAACAAGTTGAAGATTCCATAATTATGCACCGGTATGTAACGAGTATCACATTTATGCAAAGAAACCTTTTTCAATGAAATCATTTACTCAAGGAAACCGAACGAAGTCATCAATTAACTTTATAAGACTCCACATCCTCAATGCTTTAGTGAACGTTGTGCAGACCTTGACCTACCTGCAAAAAGAAAAAAAAATGTCTCCAAATATTTTTGAGCACTCCACAAAAAAATTCGTAAGTTATCTTTACGAGAGCAGAAAGTTTGGTTTACTTGCTCGGATGTAGGAAAGTAACCTTAACCGATACAGCTTGAATGGCCGTTTCCATAATGTGTGGGAATTCGTTTCTTATGTGAAGCTTTGCAAACAAAGCACGACTACAAGCAGAGCTAGAACATGGCAGCAGAACATCGCCTGCAAGAGCAAGTCACTGCCATGAAAGGCAATGCCTTCTGCACAGTCGACACAAATTCGTGGCTGTAACGCCACACGTCAAATTTCTTCGGACTCTTGGCAAGTAGAACCTATAGAACGTAGAAGGAAACAAAGTTGAGTTACTTTGGAATTACAACGTTAACTTCTATGAAACACATTTATGACAAAATAAATCTAGCACTTAAAGCATTTTGCAATAACGAAATAAGCACTGTTCCTCGAAAACTCAGGCAAAAGGTATGTACACGATAGTGTGACAGATATGAAGGGTGCCGCATCAAACGACCTTCACTTAAATTCACACTATAGTACTGCCGTAAATTGAAAGCAGGCAGAAAGCTGTCCTTATAGGCAGCATCAGATGTCCTACGTTCCTTATAAACACATAGCTAATTAGAATGCATATACCTTAACCTAAATTCACACTATAGTACAACCCTGAACTGGAAGCAGGCAGAAAGCTGTCCTGACAGGCAGCATCAAACGTCCTGCGTTCCTTATAAACACTAGCTAATAATGCATGTACCTTAACCTAAATTCACACTATAGTACTGCCCTAAATTGGAAGCAGGCAGAAAGCTGTCCTGATTTGCAGCATCAAACGTCCTGCGTTCCTTATAAACACAGCTAATCAGAATGCATATACCTTAACCTAAATTCGCACTATAGTACTGCCCTAAATTGGAAGCAGACAGAAAGCTGTCCTGATAGGCATCAAACATCCTGCGTTCCTTAAACACATAGCTAATTAGAATGCATACACCTTAGTCTAAATTCTAACTGTAGTACTGCCCTAAATTGGAAGCAGGCAGAAACATAGTACGACGCTAGGTTGGAGGCAAGTTAAAGGCATCGTTGATAAGCAAAAACGCACAACCAGCGCAATCGCGCCTTCGAGAAGTTGTAGCTAGCAAGTTCTAGCTTGTTCTAGCAAGCCAGCAGATTAATGAACACGCAAGCAAATAGCGCACATCGGCTCATGTCAGCAACCTAACATGTTCAAGTGCGAAATGACAACCAGGCAATACGAGTAAAGTTTATGCCCAAAAGAGATATTAGGAGAAAACAGGCGTCAAAACAAACGCCACACACAAACGAGTCCCGACAAAGTAGAAACACGAAGCAGAGAGAAGACATTGTAACGCCCATCGAAGATGTACCACGGTCCACAGTGCAGAGCTGAAATTGCAGAAGATGACCACGACCAAACGTAATAATCATCGCAGACAAAACTGCTGCATCTTCCATGATCATAGTAGGTGCAACTCAACGAGCACAAAACATGAGAAAGTTACCTTACCTCAAGGTCCACTTTTCCAGCGTCGACCTCATTCCGCTGGCAGAACTTACCTGATAACACGCGACGCTGGAAGACCCAGTAGACGCTTGAAGACCCAGTAACTTACTGTCGAGACCCCGCAAGAGAAGAAAACTAAGAACCTGAAACAAAAAATATGAAAAAATACATATCTACTACATATGCAGCAGGAGTAATTATAAGTTCAAAAGACAATCACACTACATCCTAAATTGGAAGCAGGCAGAAAGCTGTTATGATATGCAGCATCAAACGTCCTGCGTTCCTTATAAACACAGCTAATTATAATGCATGTACCTTAACTTAATTTCACACTATAGTACTGCCCTAGTTTGGAAGCAGCAGAAAGCTGTCCTGATAGGCAGCATCAAACGTCCTGCGTTCCTTATAAACACAGCTAATAATAATGCATGTACCTTAACCTAAATTCACACTATAGTACTGCCCTAAATTGGAAGCAGGCAGAAAGCTGTCCTGACAGGCAGCATCAAACGTCCTGCGTTCCTTATAAACACAGCTAATAATGCATGTACCTTAACCTAAATTCACACTATAGTACAGCCCTAAATTGGAAGCAGGCAGAAAGCTGTCCTGATATGCAGCATCAAACGTCCTGCGTTCCTTATAAACACAGCTAATCAGAATGCATATACCTTAACCTAAATTCGCACTATAGTACTGCCCTAAATTGGAAGCAGACAAAGCTGTCCTGATAGGCATCAAACATCCTGCGTTCCTTAAACACATAGCTAATTAGAATGCATACACCTTAGTCTAAATTCTAACTGTAGTACTGCCCTAAATTGGAAGCAGGCAGAAACATAGTACGACGCTAGGTTGGAGGCAAGTTAAAGGCATCGTTGATAAGCAAAAACGCACAACCAGCGCAATCGCGCCTTCGAGAAGTTGTAGCTAGCAAGTTCTAGCTTGTTCTAGCAAGCCAGCAGATTAATGAACACGCAAGCAAATAGCGCACATCGGCTCATGTCAGCAACCTAACATGTTCAAGTGCGAAATGACAACCAGGCAATACGAGTAAAGTTTATGCCCAAAAGAGATATTAGGAGAAAACAGGCGTCAAAACAAACGCCACACACAAACGAGTCCCGACAAAGTAGAAACACGAAGCAGAGAGAAGACATTGTAACGCCCATCGAAGATGTACCACGGTCCACATTTGCTGTTTTCCAATCCCCTGGAACCACGCCAGTGTCTAGAGACAACTTGTACATTATACATAAATATTGTGCAATAATAACGTGACACTTTTTAAGTACATAAGATGATATACCGTCAGGCCCTGTAGCCTTAGAAGTGTCCAGAGCACGCAGCAGACTATCCAGACCAGTATAATTCGATTTCAATTTCCGCCATTTCATTACCGATATTTTTAGAATATTAGTGAGTGTTCAGTCCTTTTTGAAAACACTTGACTGAAAGTAGGCGTTAAATGCTTCAGCTTTCTCCAAGTCACCCGTTATAGTTTTTTCCTCAGTTAAGAGGTCAGGGATAGCTGTGTCATCTTTTCTGTTGTTCTTGACGTACTTCCAAAAGAATTTTGGATTACACTTCAGGTCTGTGTTTAGCTTGTCAAAGAAGACAAATTTTGCCTGTTTCAGTTTCAACTTAAGCTCTTTGTTTACACTTTTGAGCTTTGTTTCATTTACTGCTGTTCTGTTTTTAAGGAACCTTTTGTGGGCATTAGCTGCTTTTCTAACAAGTTTACGTATCTCAGAGTTGAACCAGGGTTTGTGTCTCTTTCTGGATCTTAGACACCTCTGAGGTACGTGCATATTCACCAGCTCTGTAATCTTAGTCACGAAAAATTTGCCACAATTCATCCACGCCACGACTCCGATATGCACGAAAAAGTGGGATAATACAAGACCAACTCTTCAGTAATGGCGTCAAAGTCCCCTCTGTCGTACATGAAAACATTGCGAGGGGGTTGCTTCCACGCAGGTATTCTAGAAACCTTTAAGTCTACAACAACGGAACTATGATCGCTAATACCGGGACATACATACGTGTGAACAATAACGTTTTCATCATTGCTTAGTAAAAGATCTAGTAATGCGTTAAACCGTGTTGGTTCATTCACACATTGCCGTAATCCATAGACGCACATAAGTTCTGAAACGGCAGAACAATTCGAGTTTTCTGTGGGGTTACACAGTCTGAATCCCATTTCATATCAGGCAGCCCCTCCCAGTATCACGCAATCAGATATTTGCGATAGCATGTCGGAAAGTTGAAGTAACGCTTCATTGTTGTGGTCTGGTGGGCGGTAAAACGATCCAAAAACGATCTTGTTACCCTGGAGAAATTGGACGCGGCACCATACTGATTCACTTTCATTATAAAAAACAACTTCACTGGGAAGGCTCCTTCAAATTAAAAGAAACACACCACCACCATGCCTGTTTCTATCTTTACGGTACACTGTAAAACCTGGCGGAAATAGTTCTACATCTGATATTGTGTCGTCAAGCCATGACTCAGTACCCATAATGATTTGTGCTTTCACCGTTTCAACTAAGATTGTTAATTCATCAATTTTATTTTTTAAGCTTCGGCAATTGACCACCAACAATACTGGTGTAAAGCTTTTTCCGGTGGTATCTTTTTTATTTGTTCTTAAGCTAGAACGCTCACGTCATTCCTGCCCAGATATCTGAGCATGCGCCCGAAGAGGAACTGGTTGGTGCATGTCAGTATCCCAGGAGAATGCTTGTCCATTGACTACTAGCTTATCGTAACAAGTGTACTAGATTTTTTTTGTCCAGCTGTTTTTCTTTACTGTACTTCCAGAGCTGCCGGCGTTTTTCTTGAACTGCCTTGCTGAAGTCTTCTGATACGCTGTATGGCGTCCCCTTGAATCTGTATGCATTTCGCAGAACAGATTCTCTTGTTTTCCACCCTGTAAAGCTAGCAATTATTGGACGAATTCTTTCTGTTTTGTAGGCCCCCAGACGATGAGCTCTTTCTTTTGATATATTTTGCAGCTTTAATACATCCATACAGATAGACTTGACTAGATTTTCGGATTCTTCCCAAGTTTCCTTTGGTTGACTATCTGGTATTCCAAAGAATACCAAGTTTGATCTCCGGCTTCTGTTTTCTAAGTCGTCTAGTTTGTCAGCAAACTTCTTTTCTGTTTCCTCGAGTATGGTAAGACGCTTTTCAATTACATTAGTTTTAGTAATCACGTCGTCCAGCTTTTTCCGAAGCTCATTCTGAGTTGTCGCAATATCCGACAACTTTTCCAGCACGGTTACCTGCCCTGACTGTAGCACCTTTAGTATTTCTTCGACTTTACTTATCTGTTCTCGCTCGGGTACAGACATAGGACCAGGGTTTTGCCCTATGTCACCGCCCAAGAGTAGTAATGTCTGCGAGACCACATCGTAACCCTCCAAAATGGACCAATTTACTGCGGCAGCCATACACTCGCGAGCAGCAGTATAGCACGACCAGATGAGCCGTTTACCGTTAATGGGACACGACACTCTGAAAAGCATGACATCACTGCTTCTAAAGCAATTACAATGACTTAAATAACTAACCTGATACATTGAAATGAGTGAGTGACGGCCAAGAAGAGCGCCGTGTCCCAGTGGGTGTTGGTTCAGGGGCTCCCTTTTGTAGCCAGTAGTGGGCGGATCCGGAAGCGTACCACGATGCTTTGTCATCCGGCTCGTTTCGATGCACAGATGGCACCATTGCGAGGTGCTTGGCGAATCCCGTAGACCGTGCTTAGTCGCTTGTGGAATGCCAAGATCCGCAGGCCATGCGTCGATCGGTTGAAATGCCACAGGCGTAGCATACGCCGCCGCAGCCATGAGCCCGATCAGCACCTGACACATTGAACAGAGTGAGTGACGGCCGAGAAGAGCGCCGTGTCAAACCAAAGTGATGCTCAAATCAGTAGCACTCTTGCTTCTAGCCACCTTCCAAGCGTAACACTATAGCCCACCAATCGTATTCATGTAAGCCCGCTGAATGGCTCATCTCAAAATACCACTAGAAACCACAGCTCTATCTCAAAGTACCTATTTGATACTCAAAATCAGTGGAATTGACATCAGGTATTACCACGACTAAACATGGTTGAAGCAACCTTTTCATTGCTAATTTAAAATATCACACAAAGCAACATCCCTGAAAAAAAATAATTCCAATTAACAAAACCTATTATAGCAATTGAATATAATCCTCACAGAATCTCTCCTCTTAACAAGTGTTTCACAAATAACTGCATCAGTGGGTATCATTCAGCACTGTTGATCGCACCTAAAGCAAGCTTTAACAGTAATTAAAAGCCTCAAAGCCACTTCAACAATAAGATAAGCCTCGACACACTCCTTCAAAGCTCCCATATAAAAATTAAGCAACGGAACTGCAGCACTACATTTCGCACCTCTAACAGCCTTTAATGCAATCTGACAGTATTTAAAACAAGCCACAAAGCAACAGCCAACTCCTTTAAAGCTTCCATTTAAAAATTAAGCAAACGATCTGCAGTGCAAGATTTCGCACTGCTAATAGCATCTCACATAATCTCTGACAGTAATTAAACCACGCCACAAAACACCGAACACCTTCAGAGCTTTCACGTCAAAATTAAATAACCAAACTGCAACACACGATTTCGCACAGCTAGCGTCAAACGCGACCTCTGACAGTAATTAAAACGAGCCACAATGCAACAACCCACTGCCTCAAAACTTCTATTTAAAAATGAATTACCTCAGACTTAAATTCCTCCTCACTAATAGCATCTAACGCAATCGGACAGCAACTAAAATGAGGCATATTGACACAACCCACTCCTGCGAAGCTTCTATTTAAAAAATTCTGTACCTGAAATAGATTTCGCACCGCTAATAGCATTTAACGCGATCTCTGACAGTAATTAAAACGAGCCACAATGCATCACCCCACTCCTTCAATGTTTTTAAAAATTATGTAACGCAACTGCAGCGCAATATTTCCCAAGCTAACAGCATTTAACGCAATCTATTTAAAAGGAGCCATGAACCAACACCTTACTCTCTCGGAGCTTGTACTTGTGAAATTAAGTACCTGAAGTACAGCCCGAGATTTTGCACCGCTAATAGCACATAACGCGATCTCTGACAGTAATTAAAACGAGCCACAATGCATCACCCCACACCTTCACTGTTTTTAAAAATTATGTACGTTACATTAACCGGCTGCCGGCCGATGAACTTTTCCGGGTCCAGGTTCCGAGAGTCCAGCGCCCACAGTGCTCCGTTTTACCTGCGAATAGGACAGGTTTGATTGAAGTACCTAATCTGATAGTAAGATTTTATGAAAGGGCATTGGAACCAGTCGAACAAACAGACCTCGTTGTAAAACCCTTAAAAGTTTCACTAACCTACATCGGAAGCAGGCAGAAAGCTCCCCTAATAAGCAGCGTTCCTCGTACGAGGCCGATAAAATGGCATAACCAACTTTTAGGTACGCTTCTATGGAAGCACGTCAATAAGCAATTCATAGAAAGCTCTAAGATCGGATCACATACCGATCTCTAAAACTGAGATTTCAGTCTTAAACAAGCTAACACTTCATGTGGTTTTAGCCCTAATTACACCTCAATTTCTTACTTGCTGAAGTCAGAACTGTCGTTTTTACCGGCATAAACGAAATCTGGAGTGCCAAGCTACGAAAAAGAAGTGAAAAAAATCGTCTATTGAAGTGAGTAGCGTTATTGAAAGGCAACTTTCAGCAGTTATAGAGGAAACTAGCACTACTGCTTCCCATGAACGACCACGCCTCGCAGCATGGCACACAGGCCATTCGTGGAGCAGACCACGCATGAATGCAGACCTGCGCAAGAAAGCCAACATGACTTCACGGAATGACGCAATCCTTTGTCTAACCACATCATTCGCGTTAAAATTTATATCTGAGAGAAACACCAACAACGCAAGGATGCCGAAATCGGCTTAACACTCCAAGTAACGCTCCAACACTCCAAGTAACAATAAACCTTGACATGGAGAAGAAACATGGTCGCCTGCAATTAACTAGAAATCGCCATTCTATCCGCGGCGTCACATCTGTGAAAACCAACACTGCAACTATGCTACCCTCGTGTCATCCAGACCCATTTGAATTGCAACGCTGAAAAAACAAAAAGCCATCGACATGGTCCCCGTAACATCCGCGCACACACGGCATGTGGCCTTTCTGCGGAGTTTCATAATTCTATAAATAAATGTAATCATTCCCAGCACAGCAGCCTGGGGAAACTGCCTTGACACGAGTTTCGTGGCACACTGAATTTGTTGTCAATTCCGACAAGCACAAAAAGGAGAGAAATGGTGCAAAAGATCAGTAAAAGATGTAATGATGTAAACACTAAGTTTTAAAGGGACTGTCTCGCCCTCCCATTTAATGGCTCAACAGAAAGCGTACCTTTCAGTGTCCCAGCGTTCAGTGGTTTCTCCAGAAACTGAATAGAAATTATTAAAACAATTTTTTTCATCTAAGAAGTCGCTCCTTTCCTAGTGTAGTAGGCATGCTAGCAACTATGGTTACCGCGCATGATGCGTCGTCGTCTCCCTGGAAACCCTTTCGGGCACAGGAGGCTTCTCAACACGAACCGGTTTCAAGGTCGACATTCCAGAGGTGAGGAGAACGAGGAGAGGCGAGGGAAAGTCTGCGCGCGGGGTTGCGCCTGGAACATGCAGCGCCGCATGCATGACAAGCGCAGTGCTACGTCTTTACAAGCACACGAATTCGAAGGCAGCGCCACCTGCGACACCGCGAAAGCAGCGAAAAAAAGAACAAATTGCTATTGCAACAAAGTTTTCCAGAAGAATATGTATGCCAGCGTGGGCTGGTTCTCGTACTTGGAAAATGGCGAACACGCTGTTGGGTGTCGCTACCAGCGTTTCTTAAAAAAATTAAAAGCCAGCAAAATTAAAAACCTAATTACCATTTTGTGGGGTGAAAGCCTGCTCGTTCCCGTAAATGTGACGCACGATATGCCCTAATTTCACCACAATCTTAAATAATTTTCCGAGCGGTCCCTTTAACGTCCTGAAGCTTTAACAGTAATTAAAAGCCTCAAAGCCACTTCAACAATAAGATAAGCCTCGACACACTCCTTCAAAGCTCCCATATAAAAATTAAGCAACGGAACTGCTTAAGCAACGGAACTGCAGCACTACATTTCGCACCTCTGACAGCCTTTAATGCAATCTCTGACAGTATTTAAAACAAGCCACAAAGCAACAGCCAACTCCTTTAAAGCTTCCATTTAAAAATTAAGCAAACGATCTGCAGTGCAAGATTTCGCACTGTTAATAGCATCTAACAATCTCTGACAGTAATTAAACCACGCCACAAAACACCGAACACCTTCAGAGCTCTCACGTCAAAATTAAATAACCAAACTGCAACACACGATTTCGCACAGCTAGCGTCAAACGCGACCTCTGACAGTAATTAAAACGAGGCACAATGCAACAACACACTCCCTCAAAACTTCTATTTAAAAATTAATTGCCTCAGATACAGACCTAAATTCCTCCTCGCTAACAGCATCTAACGCAATCGGACAGCAATTAAAACGAGGCATATTGACACAACCCACTCCTGCGAAGCTTCTATTTAAAAAATTCTGTACCCGAAATAGATTTCGCACCGCTAATAGCATTTAACGCGATCTCTGACAGTAATTAAAACGAGCCACAATGCATCACCCCACTCCTTCAACGTTTTTAAAAGTTATGTAACGGAACTGCAGCGCAATATTTCACAAGCTAACAGCATTTAAAGCAATCTCAAATAATTTAAAACGAGCCACAACCCAACATTTTACTCTCCCAGAGCATGTACTTGTCAAATTAAGTACCTGAAGTACAGCCCTATATTTCGCACCGCTAGCATCTAACACGACCTCTGACAGTAATTAAAACGAGCCACAATGCAACAACCCACTCCGTCAACGTTTTTAAAAGTTATGTAACGGAACTGCAGCGCAAGATTTCCCGAGCTAACAGCATTTAACGCAATCTCAAACAATTTAAAACGACCCGCAAACCAACACCTTACTCTCTCAGAGCTTGTAATTGTAAAATTAAGTACCTGAAGTACAGCCCGAGATTTTGCACCGCTCACAGCATCTAACGCAAACTCAGATAGTAATTAAAACAAGGCACAATGCAACCCGATCCTTGGGAGCTTTAAATAAAAGTACCTGAACTACAAAACAAGATTTCGCAACGCTAATGGCATCTAACACAGTCGAACAGTAATTAAAACTAGGCACAAGGCAGCAAGGCACTGCTTGAGAGCTTTTATATAAATAATTAAGTACCTGAACTATAGAACAAGATTTCGCAACGCTAATGGCATCAAACGCAATCCAACAGTAATGAAAATTAGGCACAGTGCAACAACCCACTCTCTTGAGAGCTTTTATATAAGTACCTAAACTACTACAGAACAAGATTTTACAATGCTAATAGCTTTTACAATGCTAGATTTTACAATGCTAACAGTAATTAAAACTAGGCACAAAACAACCCACTCCTTGAAAGCTTTTATATAAATAATTAAGTACCTGACTACAGAACAAGATTTCGCAAGGCTAATATAGGCTAACGCAATTTAACAGCAATTAAAATTAGGCACAATGCAACAAGCCACTCCGTTAGCTCTTATATAATTAAGCACGTGAACTACGGAACAAGATTTCGCAACGCTAATATCTAACGCAATGTGACAGTAAAACAAAAAACAATGCAGCAACCTCTTTCAAAGCTTCCGTTTAAAAAATTAAGCACCTATTTCAATGCTTCCATTTAAAAATTGACTACCTGAACTACATCACGAAATTTCGCACCGCTAATAGCAGTCTACGCAACCTCTAAAAAGTAACTAAAACTAGGCAAATTGCAACAAGCCACTGCTTGAGAGCTTTTATATAAATAATTAAGCACCTGAACTACGGAACAAGATTTCGCAACGCCAATATCTAACGCAATGTGACAGTATACGAAAAACAATGCAACAACCTCTTTCAAAGCTTCCGTTTAGAAAATTAAGCACTTATTTCGAAGCTTTCATTTAAAAATTAGACTACCTGAACTACATCACGAAATTTCGCACCGCTAATAGCATCTACGCAACCTCTAAAAACTAATTAAAACTAGGCACAATGCAACAAGCCACTTGCTTGTGAGCTTTTATATAAATAATTAAGTACGTGAACTACAGAACAAGATTTCGCAACGCTAATATAAGCTAACGCAGTTTAACAATTAAAATTAGGCGCAATGCAACAAGCCACTCCGTGGGAGCTTTTATACAAATAATTAAGTACCTGAACTACAGAACAAGATTTCGCAAGGCTAATATAAGCTAACGCAATTTAACAGCAATTAAAATTGTGCACAATGCAACAAGCCATTTCCTTGAGAGCTTTTATATAAATAATTAAGTACCTGAACTACAGAACAAGATTTCGCAACGCTAATATAAGCTAACGCAATTTAACAGCAATTAAAATTAAGCACAATGCAACAAGCCACTCCGTGAGAGCTTTTATATAAATAATTAAGCAGCTGAACTACGGAACAAGATTTCGCAACGCTAATATCTCACGCAATGTGACAGTAAAAAGAAAAACAATGCAGCAACCTCTCAAAGCTTCCGTTTAAAAAATTAAGCACCTATTTCAAAGCTTCCATTTAAAAATTGACTACCTGAACTACATTGTGACAGTAAAACGAAAAACAATGCAGCAACCTCTTTCAAAGCTTCCGTTTAAAAAATTAAGCACCTATTTCAAAGCTACCATTTAAAAATTGACTACCTGAACTACATCACGAAATTTCGCACCGCTAATAGCATCTACGCAACCTCTAAAAAAGTAATTAAAACTAGGCACAATGCAACAAGCCACTGCTTGAGAGCTTTTATATAAATAATTAAGTACCTGAACTTCAGAACAAGATTTCGCAAGGCTAATATAAGCTAACGCAATTTAACAGTAATTAAAATTAGGCACAACGCAACAAGCCACTCCTTGAGAGCTTCTATATAAATAATTAGGCACCTGAACTATAGGACAAGATTTCGCAAGGCTAATATAAGCTAACGCAATTTAACAGTAATTAAAACTAGGCACAATGCAACAACCCACTCCTTGAGAGCTTTTATATAAATAATTAAGTACCTGAACTACAGAACAAGATTTCGCAAGGCTAATATAAGCTAACGCAATTTAACAGTAATTAAAATTAGGCACAATGCAACAAGCCACTCCTTGAGAGCTTCTATATAAATAATTAAGTACCTGAACTATAGAACAAGATTTCGCAAGGCTAATATAGCTAACGCAAGTTTAACACGTACAGTTAAAACTAGGCACAATGCAACAACCACTCCTTGAGAGCTTTTAATATAATATTAATACCGAACGACAGAAACAAATTTCGCCAGGCTATACAACGCATTTACAGTAATTTAAAATTAGGCCCAATGCACAAGCCACTCATTGAGAGCTTTTATATAAATAATAAGTACCTGAACTACAGAACAAGATTTTCGCAAGCAAACTATCTAACGCAATCTTCACAGTAACTAAAGAGCATAAAGTACATGCAGCACTTCTTAATGCTCCACTTAAAAAATTCAGCACCTGCACGACATCATAAAACTGACAACCTGCACCTCATTTCGCACCAAACAAGCAAGCATTTAACTAGGCTAAGCACCACCCTCTCTTTCAGCCTTATCATTTCGCAATTAACGTAGCTGATTAGCCAATCTTAACACTGAATCACAAGATTCGCAACGCTAATATCTCACGCAATGTGACAGTAAAAGAAAAACAATGCACAACCTCTCAAAGCTTCCGTTAAAAAAATTAAGCACCTATTAAGGCTTCCATTTAAAAATGCTACACTGAAACATTGTGACAGTAAAACGAAAAACAAGCACAACCTCTTCAAGCTTCCGTTTAAAAAATTAAGCCCTATTCAAAGCTACCATTTAAAAATGACTACCGAACTACATCACGAAATTTCGCAACGCTAATAGCATCTACGCACCCTCTAAAAAAGGTAATTAAAACTAGGCACAATGCAACAAGCCACTGCTTGAGAGCTTTTATATAAATAATTAAGTACCTGAACTTCAGAACAAGATTTCGCAAGGCTAATATAAGCTAACGCAATTTAACAGTAATTAAAATTAGGCACAACGCAACAAGCCACTCCTTGAGAGCTTCTATATAAATAATTAGGCACCTGAACTATAGGACAAGATTTCGCAAGGCTAATATAAGCTAACGCAATTTAACAGTAATTAAAACTAGGCACAATGCAACAACCCACTCCTTGAGAGCTTTAATATAAATAATTAAGTACCTGAACTACAGAACAAGATTTCGCAAGGCTAATATAAGCTAACGCAAATTAACAGTAATTAAAACTAGGCACAATGCAACAAGGGACTGCTTGAGAGCTTTTATATAAATAATGAAGTACCTTAACTACAGAACAAGATTTTCCAAAGCAAACAGCATCTAACGCAATCTCTCACAGTAACTAAAACGAGCATCAAAGTATCATGCCCACTTCTTTAATGCTTCCACTTAAAAAATTCAGCACCTGCACGACATCATAAAGACGTGAAAAACGCCTGCACCTCATTTCAGCACCAAACCGCAAAGCAAGCATTTGATTATCTAGGCTCAAAGCACCACCTCTCTTTTCAGCCCTTTCATTTCGCAATTAACGTAGGATGCTAATTGTAAATTTAGATGTCTCGAAGCGTCATGTTTTTAAAACGCTTTCATTTCACAAGTAAAATATTTGCACTTCATTAAATTTAGCCCCACAACTTATTAATTTGTAATTGAGTATATCGCTTTAACTGAATCCTTTCCCATGCTTATTTTTCTAATATACCTGCACGACGTCATTAGGTTACAGCAACGCTAGATTTAAAATGCGACCTGTTAATTGACAACGGAAAATAAGGCTCAGAGCACCATCCCACTCCCTCAAACGCTTTGCTTCTCGAAATAAATGTGCACTTCAAGCTTTAGCACCACTAATCGTAATGAGCCCCTCTTCAACGGTTTGATTTCACACGTACAATATCTGCACTTCGGTCATTAAAATTTGGCACCACAATTATCGCAAGCTCGTCATGGACAGTTAAATATAAGGCACGAATGATTAAGTTCTAGCGCAATTATTAATCGTGAGCTATAGGCAATGAGAATGTGGCTCGGAAGAACGACGCCCCATTCATTTAACTCATTCCGCACGTAAAATTGCTTGAATACAAATTTAGCACTACGACCCAAAACACAATTTGTTAATTGGTAATTGAAAAGAGGGCTTGGCCCCGCCTTCGGCGCTTTCAGCTTTTCAAACAAGGTACGAGCAGTGTAAGCACCATTAATCTTAACTAAATCGGTATGTGCACAAACACATTAAAGGTTTAGCACCGCAAATGGTAATTAACCGGGACTCCTAATTGGTAACTGAGAACTTGAAGCAGTATCCCCCTTAACGCTGTCAAGTATCTGCGCGTCACATTTGTCACGACTCACCGTGATTAATTAGTTGACGCGCTGAACTGTATCCCAATAGAATAACCACTCCCCTTCTACTCTAATCTACTAAAGTAATGATAGTAACAGCGACTCCGGGGTCCCGATAGCTACTGTCTCTGAATGCCCAGGTAATTAGCTGAACCCGTGAAACAGCCGCAGCTGACGTACGAATTACCTGTCAATTTTATAAGCTTGCGGCTACGCGCTATTTAGACGCTTCTGTCAAGCTCGCGTTGTTACTGTTTTTTAACTAATCGCCAACAATTTTTTTCTGTTCTAGAACGGCATGCTTAATGATTACAGTGCGCATCCGAGAGAAAAATACTTTACAAATAAAATTCACTCTAAAGCAAAAAAAAAAATTCCAGTGATGGCGCGGGTGCGGATAAGCGCAGTTTATCGGCACAAATGTTACGGAAAGACTTCTGCCGCTCCGGAAACGCTGCCTGCAATTTAACCGCCATTCCTCCGCGCAGAAAAAAAACAAAAAACGACGGACTGCATGGAAACCGGGCGGGAAGCGTTAATTCAAACGCTCCAACAAAAGAAAAAGCGGGGTTACATAAAAAAGTCGCCCACGCTAAAACAAAGACGTAGGGAATACGAAACTATGCAAACATGGCAACATATCTGCGGAGACAGAATTGCGTCAGATAAAATTATAGACTGACTCAATACACGAAGTTCCCAAGTTAAACACCGTAATAAGCGTCCAGTAATTAAAGCGCTTTGTAACGTACAAAAACAATGCGGTTGCGTTTAAGGGCATCCTATAACTAGAAATCTTTCATTGTGAAGGAAACCTAACAGCGAAAAAATCGAACGCGGATAGAAGAAAAACTAGTTTTTAAGTCAAGAGGAACTAAATTTTTTAGCTGTCTTACGCTCTCACGATAAACTTCAGCCGGCCCACTGTGCAATATCAACCTCAAAAAGTTTAAAAAACTGCAATACAAGCAAAAATTCGAAGACGTCCGACTCACCTCCGACGCGTCGAAGACGGCAGGCTGGGACCCCACGTAGGCACTGCGAGTCAGTCTCTCCACGACACACCGGCCCGGCTAGACAGTTCCACACAACGCGCACAACCACAAAAATGTCCCGTTACTCAACGCGTTTGAAAAAAAAAAATATCTCCGTCAGCCTTGCTTGCGACTCCGGCACCCGCTGGGGCTACGCCTGGTACACCTGCATTAGCATTGGAAGATCTGAGAACAAAGGCCCCCAAACCGGGCCCGCACAGTCTCACCGTCGCTTGACGTCTTCACTCCAGGTAGCCCAGCCGTCGTGTGGACGCGACCCCGCTGGTCGTCCCCTTATATACTGGGTCCAGAACGACTTCATATTCCCTAATGCTTTTTTCTTCTGGGTACCGCAGCTTCTCTACTGCCAAGGCTACGCGGAGGAGGAGGTTAGGGAAGGTCTACTCCCGGCATTTCCCTGAGTCGCCAAGATCGGCGCCTTGCGCCACCCGAGAAACGGCGCTAACTCCCGCAGTTCCCCAGACTAACGGTCCCTTTGTTATGCAGTGAACGGCGTGAGTTATAACCATGCTCGCGTCAATTTGCGCGTTGAAATTGTTTCTTAATTGAATAAAATAAAGCAAGAGCCTCTCTGTCGAGCAGTTGTCGCATTCCGCACGCGTTTGTGCGGCGGTTGTGAGTTTTCGTTTGGGGGCTCGCTCTCCGTGGTCTCGCCACAAAGATGCAGATTCTGCGGTCACCTCGACATCGAACGCGACAAAATACGTCATCGGTTCGTCAATAAACGCCAACCGAGTCGTGACGTGAAGGCAAATAAAGGTTTTGTCGCGCACGGTTCGAACAAAGAAACTGCGCAGTTTCTTCTGACGCCGTCTGCACTGGCGAACGATTGAATTTGACACGGCGCAAGAAGCAACGAATTCCAGTAAACTGTCGTTTTGTTCGCTCTAAGAAACTCCTTTTTTCTTAAAACGCACGTTGATGCGGACGAAGGATACATTAGAATCTGCTATCCCAGCGCACGCACTCGAAAACTTCAGCTACGAAGGCACACACACACGCACGCCGCGAACAAACACAACAAACGTACAAATAAAAGCATAATCGAGGCTGAAACAAGGGAAGAAGCGATTGAAATGCGTTCGAATTACGCGAAACATCGTATATGTTACTGAATTCAAACGCCTCCCGCTAGAAAACAGCAGACGTAGGCATGCTTGCAGGAGTTTTGGGATGCGCAAAAACGAGACAAAACACAATGTGATGCAGCTCGGCGTGGTGTTTATTACGACCATCGCGTGCTTCTAAAATCCGCGATGGTTGTTCAACCACAAATAACTCCTCGAGCAAGATAGCGAGAGCCGCCGCTGCGAGAGATTCGCGAACAAAGATGGAGGAATTAATGGCGGCCGACGCGGCGAGACGAGGAAGGAGAACATGGTCGATGGTTTTTCTCTTCTCGCGGCCACCGTATTAATCGCGGCGAACGTTCGAAACGTCCGGCAGCCATCGGCGACGGGTCGTGCGCGCATACTTCACGTGTGCGTGTGGGTCATCGTCTCGCCAAGCGAACGAGAGGCGAATCGAAGATATTTGTCAACGCGCACAATTCGTCACGGGGCAGCCGCCGTATCGCCGCGTCTACGTTGCCGCCGCGGCTACCACACGAAGGTTCAGGAGGCGCGTCAGTTAGCGCGCTAACTTCATCGGCGCAGTTCAAAAGACGCCGCCGGAAATGCCTTTACACGCACATAACAGCCAGAAACGGCGCACAGCTGACAAAAAGCGCGCTTATCTCCAAAACCAACCGCCGAATAACCGATAGAACACCGCCACACCCTTTCTCACAAGGACACCGCGCTTCCTCTTAACCACGCCGGTGCCGAATATACCTGTAAATAGGAAGCACAGTGCACTAGTGAGTGTCCTAACCGATAACTAACATCCAAATGCGGTTAGAATTTAAAAAAAAAAAAGAAACGAGCGCCTCGCAACTCGCCAAGGCACGGCGGTTCGCTCCAACCGACTCGCATTGCATCATCTTTTATGCGGAGCGTTGGGAAGCTAGTTTCTCGCGGTCACACCGTTCACATCGGCTATCAAGCAGAAGTCAATGAAGGGCAGCAGTATGTAATTCAAAATTACGGGCGCGATGTCAAGTCCTGCACCGTGGAGGCTGGAGCAGCTTGTTCGGTTTTTTCTCGCCAAACAAAGCCCGTTCAATCGCTTACCATTCTGTTCCGGCACACTGACGCTCACGCAACATGTCGCTTTCACTGTCTCGACATCGCGTTCTAGCTTCGTGCAGTCTTTTGTTTCTTTTTGTTCGTCGATCATCGCTTTTATTTTGACCACAGACATCGACCTCGCCAGCCGGAATCACGACCACCCACGACCACGGCATTAAAGGTGTCGATGTTTTATTCCTAACTTCTCGTGTTTCAGAACATTTCAAAATTTTCTCCACCACGCGCCAAATGTCTCCCGTCGAAGCGGTTACATTTTCGAAGCGATGCGCTCGCAACCAAGCAAGCGCACCCCGATTCCGCGTTTTCCCGCCAAAAACACGCGCAGGTCTCATCCAAACATGGCTGTTGGCAGTAGCCGCTGATAACGGCCTTCTTCCCGGGCGGCGGAGCTACCCTAGGTACAAGATTTGAACGGTTGAGACGGCGCGCGGGGACAGCCAGACTCCGTAATGTCCCGTAATCCTTACAACTTCAGTGGAAATTTCCATTGCGGCGCAGCAGGTGGCCAGTTAGTATCTGTTGAAGCGCGTAGCTCCCCAGCTTCTGTGGGGTTTGGTCTGGCGTCTCCGGCGCCGCGACTTTTCGTTTATTTGTTTGTTTTTCTTTCTTTCTTTCTGCTAGATCGCGTCGTTCATAACGACTTGGAGGAAAGAAAAACGCATGAAGAGCCGATAAAGACGACTGCGTGATAATTCTGAGCGATGGTGAGGGTTAGGTCCAGGATGCCGACCATAGAATTTCGTGGACGTGTACAGTACGCGTCAAGCTTAAATGACACCACCTGCCGCTCGCGCGGGTGAGCTTTTTTTTTTTGTTCATTCGTGCTTGCGCGGTGTGTGTGTGTGTGTGTGTGTGTGTGTGTGTGTGTGTGTGTGTGTGTGTGTGTGTGTGTGTGTGTCAGCGGCGTAGGCAGGCATGTGCTGAACGAGCTCAAGCCCCCCCCCCCCCCCGAAATTTTTCTGTTGGTGCCATATAGGAACAAAGGCAAGCTCCCATTCTGGGAAGATGCAGCTCTGGGCATTCGTGTCTCAGTGGTGGGCTTAACAACGAAGAACGCGGCTTTTTTAGCCCACAGAGGGGGTTGACTTTTCACTCTATGGCGGGTAAAGCTGTGGTTTCTCTGCAGGAAACGGTGGTAGTAAACGAGGGCCGCCTGTCATTCACCGGCAGAGAGTGCTACGATGAACAGCCAGGAAAGGGAGCTCGACGTCTTTGTAGCACAGCGCCACGCCAGACAGACGCTTCTGCAATGTGTTGGCAATTAGCTCTGTGCGGTGACTGAAGAATACCGCATGTCTGCGCGCCCTGAGACATGTGTGGTTTTGCTGCACGTGAGACGTTCGCGGGACAAGTTAGCTGTTCGGCGGTAGATCGACGGGGACGAGTCGGCGACGGCGGCCTAGCGCATGGCTTTTCTGTAGAAACGTCTTCGTATTCACTCAGTGCGCAGTAAAAGCGGCGGCTTTGTTCCCGCGACACCCGTGGTCAGTAATTGCTGTGACGTAGTACATAGCTGCACAGCAGAGGGGACATGGCGGGTGACAGGTCTTTCCACTGCGGCACTGTAGAGCGCTTTCGGAGCGACGCGCCATCCGAGAAAGGAACAAAAGGGGGAGAGTCGCTTGCAAGAACAGCGGGATGTCGCGGTCGAAGAAATCCTTTGACCTTTCTGCGCGGTCAGACCTGTCACCATGGGGTCGCCGGTTCGGGGAGATGACTGCGCCGTGGATATGTACGGAAGTGGTTTTGATGACAATAGACGTGTCTAGCAGTCCTGTTGAAGCTGCGGCTTGGATGTATGCCGCCGGGTAAATAGACTGACAATTTGGGCCTGCTGCGGAGTTCCGCTAAGTCATGGCGGGTTTAGTGACCGATGCTATCTTTCGGAGAAGCTCGATGCAGCGAGCGAGTCGAAGTGTGGGAACGCGAAGGTGAGGAGACAGCGAACACAGGTTTCATTGGTAAAGCTGGTCCCAGAAGGCAGTCGCAGAAGTGATCGATGGTATTTAACGGGAGAACAAAGAAGAGAGAGGGAGGAGAGAGCTCGGCGCTTACTCGGGTCGCAGACGCGGCAAGGTGGTCAGAGGTCGATCTTGGCGCTGCTTCTGACGAGATATATGATGAAGTTTTAAAGCATAGTGCTTATTCGCGTTTGAGTGCAAACGTTGAGGGCTTGGAACGAACTGCTTTGTGTAGTTTGAGCCCAGTTGTGTTGTTGTGATGTCTGTGACAGTACTGGCCGCCCCGGCCAAGTATTGTAAATAGTGTACAGTGTAAATAAACCTGCGTGTTTTGCTGTGAGGACATCTTGGCCCAGACTCCATCCTTCAACGCGTCGCCGCGGTCTCGGAACCATCGAGGGAGAAGACCAATTCCCAAAATTAACTTCGTCCCTACAGAGATGTCGGCGAAAAAGCGAGAACTTGACATGGGGAATCAAACCTGAATGCTCACGCCAAGGCTGTCTTTAGGCTCACGCTGATGGCGTCATAGACATATTGAAAATAAAAGGTGAAAGAACTGAACGCTGAAGCTTAACGAGAAAGTTCCCAGTACAGTCCAGCTAACGCTCAGGCATGGAGGATTTTCTTTTTTTTTTTTTTTTCACATCACTTGGACCCGTAGGCGTAGCTGCTACGGTACTCGGCTGCTGTTCGGAACGTCGTGGCGGCTGCATTTTGATTGACGTAGAATGTTGAGGGCCCGTGATGAAGATGATTTCTGGGGTTTTACACGTCCCAAAAGCCACGATCTGATTATGAGAGACGTCTCAGTGGAGGTCTCTGGAAATTTCGACCACCTGGGGTTGCTTAATGTGCACTGGCGTAACACAGTACACGGGCCTCAACATTTCGCCTTTATGGAAATGCAGCCACCGCGACGACCGGGATTCGATCCCGCGACCTTCGGATCATCAGCCGAGTACCATAACCGCTAGACCACCGTGGCGGGGCTATGTAACCTACCGGTATTAGAAAATGTTGCATAAGCCCATAATCTCTCCATCTCGCTCCTCTTCGACGCATTGGTCTTGATAGTTGGCTGGTGTGCGTTAACGTACTAATTACTGAATCCGCAAATTAGTTCTGCCGCATTCCGCAGGGCGCGGAGTAAGGATAAAAGGTAAAATTAGCATCCACCCGCTTGTGGCACGAATCGTAATCGCGCCCGTGTAATTGAAATGAATTGAATTTTATTTTCCAGAAAGAGACATGAATCAATACATGAAAAAGAACATCTGGATCCTTAGCATTAAGCATTAATTCGACCTGTCGATGACGTCATCCTTGCGCCGCCAATTTCTAGCTTCCTAATTAGCTCCTATGGCACAGTTACCGCCCCGAAGAAGCCTTGGTCCCGGGTTCGGATTCCTGACCACACGTCGGCGAACTCAATCATGAGTCCGCTCGCTCAGACTCACAGCGGACTTGTGAGTGCGAGTTTGGGTCAGTCCAGCTCGGCCAACTTTTCGTGAATTTGACCTCGAGTGGGTTTGGCTGGGCAAAAATTCTCGCGAGTTTGAGCCTGAGCGAGCCCGGTTGTGCGGGATGTTTTGTGAGTCCGAGTCCGGGACTGAGCTCGGTCGAGTTGAATTACTCGTGGTCTTGACTCCAGGCGATTCCGGCTGAGTCATATTTTCGCGAGTGTAAGCCCAGTGAAGCAGGATATTCGGTGCTGACGAATCTGAGTTCGAATGAGCCCGGCTGTGTAGAGCTTTGGGGAGATTCAGTACAACTCAACTCTACGCAAAATAATAAATACATCGGACTGAGTCTGAGCGATTTTAATTTTTCTTGCCATTTGACGTCACAATTAGAATTTTACTCCTTGGGCAAATGACTCAGTGATATAGCCCAAATGCAGTTCGGTGCAGCGTAAAAGCTGTAATTTAGGTTCAGTAAAGTCAGACGGACGTATTACACGAATGGCAGTGAGCCCTATTTATCACTTCTCGCGTTCGTCTCGCAGGCATATGAGACCCTTGCCACAAAAAAGAAGACGTCTACTCTCGCTGCAGAATTCAGAGCTGGATTTTCATCTCGCATTGTTATGGTGCAATACACCGTGCTGCATTTAACCTGTTCACCGAAGTACAAAAATACGATACACTTACACTTTACAATGAATTATAGAGCGCCACCCCCTCTCTCAAACGCAAACGTGCATATCAATCACTGTTATAAATCACCTTAATTCAAGTTAGGTGACATTACCTCATCTTCCACTCACATTAATTCACTTTAACTCACCTTTGATTCATGAGAGCTGACTCGGTGTGCATGTTTGACGTACGCCACTTCACTTTATTCGTCTCTGTCGCACGTTGAAGTACTATATTCACTTTTCACCCATACTGTTTCAGTCAGATCGCCTTTGAGAAAACCCCACCACAATGGTCTAGTGGCCATGGCACCCTGCTGCTGATCGGAAGGTCGCGGGGTCGAATCCGGGTCGCGGCGGCTGCATTTAGATGGAGGCGAAACGTTGAGGCCCGTGTGCTGTGCGATGTCAGTGCACGTTAAAGAACCCCCACGTGGTCGAAATTTCCGGAGACCTCCACTACTACGGCGTCTCTCATAATTAGAGCTGGTTTTGGGACGTTAAACCTCACAAATCAATCAATCACCTTTGAGAAATACGGCATACTCAAATATAACGCACTCCAACGTAAAGGTGCTCGCAAATGTTTAATTTCTTTTTTTTTTTCACGTGTATGTGTGTAACTGTACGTACGACACGCTCTTGTCAACGTGGCCATAATTTGAAGTATGTCTGAACTTTACATTTCTTTCACTGTGTTGCTACTTTTGCTGTTTACACTTCGCATTGCTACTTCTTAATAATTACATGGTTTCTTCCTTCCTTCTTTTCATGTTTGTTTTTGTTTTACATTTATTAGAGCTATTTCTTGCTCAATATGTATTCTCGACTCTTCCAAATGTTTGTTCGCGTTGTCTAATTGTATTCCTTAGTACATTTGCCCCCTGCCTGGGTCAGTTTCTGAGCCTGCAGTTCTTTAAATAAATAAATAAATAAATAAATAAATAAAATAAAACTACATCGCATCGTCATTTTATTAATTAACGCTTGCGAACCAATTTGCAAACGCTTGTCCTCACTCATCATCTCCACGTTTTCCTCTTTCCTCCCCAAGTGCACCCGCCACAACCGCTACAGCATCGGGCTTGCGGCCGCGTCGCGGCTTTACAACGTACACGCGCAGCAAACATAGGTCAACGCCCACGCCGGCGACGAAGCGCCAGTGGCGCCAGTCTGCCCGTCCCGCAGCTGCTGCGATTGTTGCGAGGCGGGCGAGATGGCGTTGTCAAGGGAACGGCGCTCGGCGCCGCGTTGTCGGCAACGTCGGCGGCTGCCGCGACCGCGGGAGAGAGGCGCCAGGATGTCCGGCTCCTTTTCCCTCCCGCGGGCCGCGAAGGAGCGAAGCGAAGCTGCCAAGGTCAGCTAACGCTGTCGAGCACGCACGTGGAGAAGCAACGACAGACGCGACGGGGCTTTCGATGTGTCGTCCCAAAACCCTGCCAAACGTTGGCTGCGCACATCTGTTACTGATTAAAAAAACAAAAAAAGGACGTCTTTGTCTCTCTACTACTTCCTTCCCTAACAATATATATATATATATATATATATATATATATATACATATATATATATATATATATATATATATATATATATATATATATATATATATATATATATATTCTTGACACGGTTACCGGAAACTGACCCGCGCTAGAGCACATTTGCAGGTACTCCAAGATTAAAGCGATTATCATAGCGTTTAGGCCATGCATAAGTTTAGCGTTTATTTATTTATTTACTTATTTATTTATTTATTTATATTATACCTACATCGCCATAAGGCATTGCGTAGCGGTATAGGGGGCTGATTCCACGTAATATCGAACAACGCATGGCTGGTGAACCTCTTAAATTTATTTCAAAATTTTATATATTGCTGCCCGATGAGTGGAAAGAAGAGATCCGCAGTTGGTTTTCTGAAGAGGTGGAGTGCCGCGCTCACCTGCTCTTCTGTTTTGGCCAACTTTGGTTATTAATTACACTAGCTATACTAAGGTTAGGAGGCGGAAATTTATTTCAGTAATTATATGCATGCTTTTTCTTGTGTTCAATTATTTTTGCTTTTTATGGGGATCGTAGATATTTTTATAAAAATCCTCGAAATCAGCCCAGGAAGCACTTTTCTGTCTACTTTGCGGGCTTATATCTCAAAAAAGGCTTGTCGCAGAGCGGCGAAAATTTCGCATTACGTTCTAAGCGTACTAGTTTGTAAACCTGCAAAATATTATATTTATACGATTTTTCAATAAAAAGATACGGGCGGGCTAACTTCAAAAAAGCACCGAACAATGAAAATTTCTGACAATTAAAAAAAAAAGCCATTTTTGATATTTTTTAAACTTTGTACACTTATTCTCCTTTACATTGGCTTTCACAATCACCAAAAACATGTTCCATAATTTTGTTCCACTAGGAGTTACAGGCCGTCGAATTAGGCCCTTACGGAAGGCTCAGCGAACCATGCACGTCTGATTATTCTGACATTTGTGATCGCGTACGGCTTTTCAATTTTGGCATGATAATGTGCCTGGTCTTTTTGTGTGAACGCTGCATATTAGCTGTGAGGCACACAATAATGAATGATTAGGGGTCAGGTTTGTACGCGTGGGGTTCTTTGATGCGCTGCGGTATCGGAGCGCAGACAGATATTTTCCGCCTTTACCTCAGCAAAAAGGCAGTAAGAACTCGATGCATAGCTTAGATCCCCCCCCCCCCCCCCCCCAGTAAAAAAGAAAGAAAAGAAGAAACGATAAAAATGCAGTAAGCAAAGAGCGCTCTCCAAATAATCTTTAGCAAAATGGAATGAAATTCTTTATTCCATTGATTAGACTGTTCAGACTTCTCCATTCATGCACACACAACTCCTTCCAAGCAGACCCGGCTATTCGTGCCACGTACAAGCCAGGAGATGTTTTCGTTGACGTGGATAGCTGCCAGGCATGGAACGTGGAAGACCATGGAACGCGGGTACTCTCATCCACTCTTCCTTCTTTAGCTCGCGGAAGGCAACCACTTCTTTTTCTTCAAGATGTATTAGATGCACACCTTTCAGTTTCTCTGATAAAACGGTTACAAACGCCCCGCCACGGTGGTCTAGTGGCTACGGTACTCGGCTGCTGATCCGAAGGTCGCGGGATCGAATCCCGGCCGCGGCGGCTGCATTTCTATGGAGGCGAAATGTTGAGGCCCGTGTGCTGTGCGATGTCAGTGCACGTTAAAGAACCCCAGGTGGTCGAAATTTCCGGAGCCCTCCACTACGGCGTCTCTCATAATCAGAACTGGTTTTGAGACGTTAAGCCCCACAAAACAACAACAACAAACGGTTACAAATTCTCCCGCTGTCCGAATTGCACTTTCAGGTTTGTTGAGCATTGCCTGATGCT
Source organism: Hyalomma asiaticum (assembly GCA_013339685.2). Lineage (NCBI taxonomy): Eukaryota > Metazoa > Arthropoda > Arachnida > Ixodida > Ixodidae > Hyalomma > Hyalomma asiaticum. The sequence goes on along the minus strand of CM023488.1, from coordinate 24,608,856 downwards.
TGACGAGACCTCCGACTCCATCGCAAGCGTTTTTCCCGTGTCCAGTTGCTGAGAATACTGGGACAACAGCTCTTCGCAACTCGAAAAGCTGATATCTATTTTTGAAATGACTGGCGGCTCCGTCACTCACATGTCACGTTGGAGTAAACCGGCAGGTTGTCTTCCACCCATTCTTTCGCTAGAGCCAAGCAGGCGTGAGCGGAGTCGTAGCTCAAGTCGTCACTAACAACAGCGAAACTCCTCGTAGATTTTCTCGTTGTGACCACGTATGTAAAAACGGATACTATGTAAAGACGGACCACGTATGTAAAGACAGTGCCAGTGGTATGCCTGAACTTCATCAGGAAGCACGACAGTCCAGTTTTCGGCAAAATCAAAGTGGAATACAATGCTCCCACGCTGCGTGCATCGCTTTTCCTCGTATATGGCTCTACTTTGTGTCAGTGGTTGTGCATGATCCACCTTTCCACCAATACTCGAAGATGATTCAAAAAAGTTCCAGCACCCAAAACTTTTTTCACAAGCACGTTGCTAGTAATATTTCTTCGTCTTCTGGGATATTAAGTTCCTCCAGTGTCAGGGACCTGCCCTTTGGACACTGATTGCATTCGCCTAAAAGGCACTCCGATGGTGACGGAATGCAAACGAACGCTGAGTGAAGCTCATCAGCATCGATTTTGTGGCCAGTAATGTTCTCAACAGCGTCAAGGCAAAGCTTATAGTAGGCGAAAATGGCACAAACACACACATCATGCTGGGGATAACATTTTACCCGGCGCGGTCGCAAGGTGTAGAATCTAATCTGAGATAGGTGCGCGCAGCCGTTTACCAATTGTTTTGCTTTTGTTTCCTTTGGCGTTCTATACCTTGTTTTGCCACTGGAGTGTAAAGTTCATGCGTTCTACTGATCGGAAGTGGCGGTGCACAGTTTCTATGGCGGCAGCGGCTGTCAACCGCGTGCGTGAAGCAAGCGCTCATAGCTACCTGATAGTGTTTTGATCTTGCTTCAATCTCCGCCTTGTTATCAGCGCCTAAGGGCGGTGCGAACAAAAGGCAAAATGAATAGCGAATCTCCAGTCCACACGCGTTGAAGTTACCCAAGAAGTGTTTGGAACACTTTTGGTCTGAGGAGGCGAAAAGGAGCTTTGACTGTGCCTCTCTTAGAGCATCTGGGGGGCGCGCGCACCTGCTTGCTAGCCCCGCGCTCATGGCTGCTCGGGTGACCAAATCGCTTCGAAATTGACCCCATCAGTGCCACCAACACCTTTTTTCGGTGCTGCTGGCCTCTTAAGGACCAGAAATTCAATTCTGTCTTCATTCTATACACTCAGCGGGCAAGAAGCCGATCAACAATTGCCTATCATTGCGTAAGGGTCTAATTCGGCGGCCTGTAACTCCTAGTGGAACAAAATTATGCAACATGTTTTTGGTGATTGTGAAAGCCAATGTAAAGGAGAATAAGTGTACAAAGTTTAAAAACTATCAAAAATGTTTTCTTTTTAATTGTCGTCAGAAATTTTCATTGTTCGGTGCTTTTTTGAAGTTAGCCCGCCCGTATCTTTTTATTGAAAAATCGTATAAATATAATATTTTGCAGGTTTACAAACTAGTACGCTTAGAACGTAATGCGAAATTTTCGCCGCTCTGCAGCAAGCCTTTTTTGAGATATAAGCCCGCAAAGTATACAGAAAAATGCTTCCTGGGCTGATTTCGAGGATTTTTATAAAAATATCTACGCTCCCCATAAAAAGCAAAAATAATTGAACACAAGAAAAAGCATGCATATAATTACTGAAATAAATTTCAGCCTCCTAACCTTAGTATAGCTTGTGTAATTAATAACCAAAGTTGGCCAAAACAGAAGAGCAGGTGAGCGCGGCACTCCACCCCTTCGTCATTATTGACTCCCGGCGCTTCGAAAAAAATTTTGCTAGCAAAATGAACTGCGGATCTCTTCTTTCCACTCATCGGCCAGCAATATATAAAATTTTGAAACAGATTTAAGAGGGGGACCAGCCATGTGCTGTTCGATCTTACGTGGAATCACCCAGGGTACATTGGTCATAGCATAACACATTTAGCAATAGACAACGATGTACAACAATAACCAGCGAGTTATACAGCATGTAAAAACAAAAAAAAAGGAAAAGAAGAGAAAAGAAGTCGCGGTCATTCACTTTAGACATCAGGACGCCTCGGATGACTGGGCCTGCGTATCGAGATTATTGAAGCGGGCGTTTTCAAAGGAAAGAATGAAGAAGTTCACTATATCAGTATCACTGACGATATCGACTGTCAGGCGGTTCTGTTGTTGTTGTGTGGGGTTTAACGTCCCAAAACCAGCTCTGATTATGAGAGACGCCGTAGTGGAGGGCTCCGGAAATTTCGACCACCTGGGGTTCTTTAACGTGCACTGACATCGCACAGCACACGGGCCTGAACATTTCGCCTCCATCGAAATGCGGCCGCCGCAGCCGGGATTCGATCCCGCGACCCTCGGATCTGCAGCCGAGTACCATAGCCACTAGACCACCGTGGCGGGGCCTATTCATGTATTGTTTTTACAAAAAAAAAAAAGTGTGCGTTTTCTAGGAGTACTCTAATATTCTTCGTTAATTATCTCGACGACGTACGTTGGTACCAAGAGGTATTCTTTGGGATAATTTGCATTTCTGTTGTAGCAAATCAGACGGACGGATTGGCATAGATATGCAGCGCTAAAGAAAGTCGGCTACTAAATGTATGACACCGCATCCCTTTTCCCTTGGATTTTTCTTTATATTGTTTCTGTTTCATGCTGACTGCGACTGTGTTTTACAGTGATTACGATTGTGTTGCCCTCTGTATGCCTCCAGCTGCTGTCAAGCTGTTGGCGCGGCCTTCTGCCTGGGGAACACCAAACAAGTGTGTTGTAAATTAAGTGGATTCTGATTTTTATCAAATCTCGTGCAGCATTAAAGTTATAGCTCTGAGGACCACGGCTATCTGTAGGGCTGTATTGTATCATAAATATCATAAATATGCCCGACCGTCATAAATATGCCTGAAAAAATTTCCACGTGTTCGTAGAAGTCCAAAACTAGCTCTGCACGTTTAGTTTCGTTGACAAAAGGTATTTCCCGTCATTTTATGTGTCTTTTTTTTTTCGTTCAGTGCGAGTTAAAAGCCATGAAACTCGATTTTATGTTCACGGACTGCTGTGCGACGCAGGCGCTAGAATTATTCGTAGTGCAGCCTAAAAAGTGATCCCACTGTGGAAATAATCAATCCTTCTATTAATTAAATTTTGACATTATTACCAATCGCAAAATTAAAAAAAAATTGCGAAGTCCGGCTTTTTCCTTTCCTTTTTTGGCATGTTAATGAACTCGAAGTCCGCAAATAATTTTCCACTGTGGTAGCCTGGTAAACGTAGTACAAGAAAGAAAAAAAGATATTTGGGAAGACGCAGTCTCAGCAGGCGGTCTGGAAAAATATCGCGAAGTTCACTTTTCATTTTTTTACAATGATGCACCGCGGTCAAGCTCACATAAGTCAATCACCTTGGTGCTTGGTCGATTGATGCATCGTTAGACAGATGAACGTATGCAATAAGCATATGCAAGGTTACAGAGGGAAATTATTTTTTAAACGCGAGAAATAATTTTTTTTTTTAAATTATGTGGCTTCACGGGACTTCAACGCCTTTCTTTTCGTCTGCATTGAAGACGATGTCAAGTCTGCCGTGTGCTTCACAGCTAATCGTGCTTAAGTTGCCGATGGCCATTGATCGCTCAATGCGGCTCGTGTCCTACAGAGACCGGCGCAGATACACAATTTTAAAGAGATTATTTCTCGCGTTTAAAAAAGAAAACCCCCCTTCGTTACTTTGCGTATGCCTAGTGGATACGTTCAGCTGTCTGGAGAAGTAGGTGGCTGCGGCTGCCGCATGAACATAAGATGAGACGTAGCACTTCAATGATATTCCATTTATTGGTCGACGTTTCGGGCACAGCCTGACCTTTATCAAGACCGTATTTCCTTTTCTCCTGGCATGGAAACTGTTTACTGAAAGTTGGCGAAAGTGAGTGGGGAAAAATGAGAGGGAACGGAGGGGCGCCTATCGAGAAAGCATGTGCGCGCCCTTCCTTTTCCTTTATACATATATTTTTTTGCGTTTCTTGAAAACCATGGAAGGACCTTTAGCCGGGGCTTTGCCGTTACTAACAATGCTTCCAAGCACTGCACGACCACTGTCACTCAAACTAGTGAGAGAGGGAAAGACGGGGAGCGCTAACAAAAGGACGGTTGAAGCGGGACCGTGAGAACGAACGAACGAACGACAAGAACGACTCGGAGGAGCTGACGAGAAAGGATCCAACGACGACCGCTCCGAAGAGATTGGTTTGATGCATTCGGAAGTACGTTTGTTTAAAACTGTAAATACGTGGAAATAAATGACGTGTAAATATCGAAGCGTTTCTTCCACTCGACGAGCAACTCCGACACTGAAGGATTTACTAAAGATCGAACAGCGCCAACACGTTTTCTTCGAGTGCGCGTACAGCAGGAAGCGGCTGCAAAGGACGGGGTTGATGGCCATGTGACGTGCTCCACGAAAGCACTGAAAAGAAAAAAGAAAAGAAAGAAAGAAAGAAACTGCTAGTTCGGCGTACTACATCGGGGCGATCCTGGGAAAGCCATCGCCAGTCCTAGTAGCACGTGCAGCGACAGACATGGCTCTAAGTGGTTGCTCATTTCGGGGAGCTCAGCGGTTAACGACGCCACCGCGGTTCAAAGAGGCCGCCCGGAAGGGGTATGGGGCAGAGGAAGTGGCGGCGGAGACGGTAAGGCAAGCCACAATGAAACGAAAAAGAAAGACGACGGAGTGAGACTAGTAACGAATTCATACGTACCTTTCGGAGTACATGTGGTAAGGACTGATTGATTGATTTGTGGGGTTTAACGTGTCCCAAAACCAGCTCTGATTATGAGAGGCGCCGTAGTAATTTCGACCATCCTGGGGTTCTTTAACGTGCACTCACATCGCACAGCACACAGGCCTCAACATTTCGCTTCCATCGAAATGCAGTCCGCCGCGGCCTGGAATTCGATCCCGCGACCTTCGGATCAGCAGCCGAGTACGTTAGCCACGAGACCACCGTGGCGGCGCATGTGGTAAGGGCCTGATGCTTTGCTACATGAACGATGTTATCAATAAAATTGGGAAAAAGGTACGTGGGCGAACTAGAGAAAAAATATTTGAATAAACGATTATAAGGAAAGTGTAGTAGTTGAAAAGTGAGTAAAAAAGACACATATTTCAAGCTGACATGGACATCAGGTACGATCACCGAAATCGCCGGCTCTGACATAAAGCAACACTGTATTGATGTCGTTTATTCCTTGCTTTGATGTTACGTATCTCTTGGTGTTATTCTCTCTTTAATGTACGCACAACAGGAACAGCGCCCGGATATGCATTTCTTCCATTTTCCAGTGCGCTGAATTTATGAATTAAGTATGATTCCCGCTGCTCGCGCTCCCTGGGAGAGCAGAAGTTTCCTTGCAGCAGTGTTACCCTAACTGAATAAAAAGTCTGACCTTCTGATCTAATATGCCTGGAGAGTGTGTGTGTGTGTGTGGGGGGGGGGGGGGGGGGTTGTATCTTCACGTGTGATCGGTGGTTGTTGAACCTGACTCGGAAAGGTGTAGTGGTTTGTCCGATGTATCGTTTAGAGCAGACCCCACGTTCCAATAGATAGACCACGTTTGCCGAGTCGCAGCTAAGGTCGCCGCGGAGATTGAATGTGTAAAATTGCAGTGAGTGCTTTCCACTATCGGGCTTGCTTGCGTCTGCTTTTTCCGCAGGATCGGCAACCAACTTGTGTTGTTCTATTTGTTATAATGGGGAGTAGCTAAGAGCTTCTTAAGGCGGTTGCTTTGCCCAAGGATATTAATGTGAGAATTTCGTTAACATTTGGCGCGTGACTTGTAAATGTGAAAATCGGGCTGCGTCGTTCTTGTTCACTTTCATTCTTCCGATTGTGTAGGAGTTGGTGACGGTTCAGGTTAGTTGCTTTTCTTTTTTGTTTTTTGTATTGCGTCGTCAAGGGGTACAGGAAGCCCACGGATACACAATACCTCCATTTTAAAAGCTGCCATCCGCGGCACCGCAAAACCAGCATACCATACTCACAGGCACAACGATATATATATATATATATATATGAAGGAATGCCTATGGTTGTATTCCCGCTTCTCTTTATACCTGTCTGAGAGAGCTTTTCCTAAAAAAAAAAAGAAAGAAAAAGAAGAAGAAAAAATGAAGAAACAGGATAAAAGAATAGAATAAGAAAAGAAAAAAGACAAGAAAGGTAGAGAACACCCCCCCATTCCTCCCCTCTTTACGAAGTGGTTTTCGTGGCCGGGCCCAGCAGTCATGGACCCAACAGTTCAGGCCACCCTCTGGTGCGTCGACGTTAAAAAAAAAAAAAAAGCGGGGGGGAGGGGAGGGAAGGAAGAAAGAAAACGGGTGGGGGGTGGGTGAGTACAATTGCAATGACGTCAATGGCAATGGCGTCTACAAGTCTGCGCCCGGACGGACAAAAAAGTGCACTGATGCACCTGCACGTTTGACGACATCCAGGAGTAAAAAAAAAAAAAGAGAGAAAGTTCTAGAGAAATAATTAGAATAAGACAGGTAAAAGATGAATGGTGAGGAAGTAAAAAAAAAAGGAAAGAAATCATCAAATATGTTTACATGATTCGTTTGCAAAAACACGTCATATTTCAATGGTCCGGTCCCCGCTGTCATACGGCGCCACAGGTTAAACGCTTGCCAATGATTTTATTATTGCGATGGTTCCCGGGTTCTCGTTTATACCTTTCTCGATCGTTTTGAACCGGTATATTAGATATGATTCTCGTTGCTCACGTTCTCGCTTCGACTTGAAACCGGTTTCTAATAGTGTCACTTAATTTATCGAATATAATGATTTGGGAGGTTTAGATGTTTCGAGAGAGGTAGACTTGGAATAGATTTGGCATGGGCTTTGCGGTTGTTGAAGCGGTGCCTGAATGAGGTTTCTGTTTGACCTATGTACTGCATTCTACATATTCCACTCCAGCAGATAGATAACATTCGAGGGATCGCATGCTAAATTACCGCGAATTTTCACAGGGTACTGTGATTGGAAGCTGTTGGCAGTACTTGTCTGCTGCATTGCTTTACGGACAAGACACCTTGGTTTCAGGCATGGCCTGCATCCGTTGTTTGGCCGTTATGTATTTAATCGCGAGTTCACAAGGGTGTCCCTGAGGTTACGTTATTGTCTGTATGTAACACAAGGGGCGGATGGAAATGCACGCTTAAGTCGCTCGCTTTGTTCTATATAATATTGCAGTGCCGCCTTAGGATTTTGTCTACATTGGGGAAATTCGTGCTGTACGTTAAGCACAGGTTTGTTCGTTGAGAGTCGCGTTGTGTGGGACGGTTCGAAATGAGGTCGTGTCGGTTCAGTGTTTTGGTTCTCTGGATGGCGTCGTCGATAACACGTGGTGGCTACTTTTGTTTGTGAAGGACGGTTTTTATATTTAGGGCGGCCGAGTCAAAATCTTCATCTTTTGAGCAGATTCGTTTGAAACGGCGTGCTTGGCTGTATGGAATGTTGTTTTTATAATGGCGTGGGTGGTCGCTGTGGTAGTGAAGATATTGTTGTCGATCGGTACGTTTCCGATACAGTTTTGTTGACAGTCAGCCTTTTTCAATTTTCGCGGTTACGTCCAGGAAGTTTACATTTATTCTAGAGTAGGAATGGGTAAACTGAATATTCGGGTGTGCGCAGTTGTAGGAGGTCATAAATTTTATCAGTTCATCCTAGCTGTGCGTCCAGACAAAGAAGATATCATCTATATATCTCTTGTACAAAAGTGTTCTTAAGGGGGATTGAGAGAAAAATTTTGATTCCAGTTGTCCCATAAAGATATACTGGCATAACTAGGTGCCATCTTGGTGCCCATAGTGGTTCCGCTAATTTTCCTAAAGTATTAATTGTTAAATTCAAACGAATTGAGTTCCACGACAAGTCTATAGCTAGGCTGGTCTAGCTATATATATGTATATATATATATATATATATGGCGATGCGCCTCTTAGAGAACGACGTTTTATTGTAACAACGTTTCGGTCACCGCCCGACCTTTCTCAAGACATGTTAAGAATATCCACAGGCCAGTATGATATTTTATACCACACTTTGCCTGATAGTAAGGAGCGAAGGACAAGGATGGGAAGTAGAATAAGGAGGGAAAAATATACGAAAATAAATAAACAATAAATAAAGACATTGGCGGCGTCGCCACTGCAAGAAAAGTTGAGCAAGTCAAGCAAAAGCAGCAACTCACACACGCACACACAGAGAGAGAGAGCTAAAAGAAAAAGAAAGAAAGAAGAAATAGAAGGAAAAAAAAAGAAAGAGCGAAAGGGGGAAATGGGGGAGATAGCGATAAGGACGGGTGCTGTGTGCCGCGCCCGCCTTGTCCGAGTGCGTGGACAAACAGCAATCCATCAATTAGGCACGCTCGTATTCCGTGGCGCCGGCTCATGTCTGGCGACACCAACTACGCTTTCGGTGGCGTACCTGGGCGATTGCCTTTGCGATGCAGCTGTACACCACCACGCAGGAAGGGGGAACGGTGCAGAAGAAGCGGGGGGAGGGGGGGGGGGGGGAGGGGAGTCGTATACTGGCTTGAAGGGCGCAGCACACCTGTTACTGATTGCAGGCACCAGTTGCAATGGGCTTTCGGCGCTGCCGCGCGGCGGGGTGGGGTGGACAGTGGAAAGGAAGAGATGAAGGAAAGAGGGAAAAGAGCCGCACTGAAAGACAAGGTTCTGTAAGCAGAACGCAGCAGTGACGCCAACTCTAGGGATTTATCCTTAGGTGTAGGGTATTTTAGTGTCACTTGGGGATTCGGCGTCTTCGTCATGAAATACAAGGATTTTGTGAGGCCCTGGAAATCAGTAGCGCACCCAGGATGTCTGCCGGGGGGGGGATTCAAGCTTTCACGAAGGACCGAGCAAATAATAGGGACATCAATGATGATGATTATTTTTATTTTTTTTTCGGCGTTTTGCAGACATTAGCTCCACATTTTTCTTGGACATAGGAGCAGTTACAGAGTGGGAGGGGGGTTACAACCCCCGAAACCCCCCCGTCGGTGCGCCACTGCTGGAAATGCCTGCTGCGAGCTAATACGATAGTTAGTGCTGCTTTCTATTTCTCACTTAAAAGAGTCTCGGTGTCCCGGAGGTTCGAGAGAGATGGCGAAGGCAGTGATAATGCGAGCTAATCGTCTGCCGCCTACTTAGATGAAAAACGTATCTTTCTCTTTGTGAGTGATCAGCAGGGGCGTGTAATCTTGAGCACAGTGTGAATCACAATTGCGCTGTTAAAGAGCCATTTTTCACGTTAGTGCCTGGAAAAAAACATGCTTGTTCACGCATGCCAGGTATTCCTTCACCGTACAGTGTTGAAAAGTTGTAAGCTGGGCTTTCTCGTCCATTCCAACCTATGTATTAGCTCTGCCTGCCTTTGCGCAGTTCACCAAAATGTCACCGTGCTGTTGCTTGTAAAGTGGTATCTTCTGCATCAGAAGACCTTACGCAAGTTGAACCGAATAGAAAGATAGTGAAAGTTCATGACCAAAAATACTTGACCACATGGGAAGCTGATCGTACTACAGAACATTGCTGTCAACCAATATGCCCCGCCGCGATGGTCTAGTGGCTATGGTACGCGGCTGCTGATCCGAGGGTCGCGGGATCGAATCCAGGCCGCGGCGGCTGCATTTCGATGGAGGCGAAATGTTGAGAGGCCCGTGTGCTGTGCGATGTCAGTGCACGTTAAAGAACCCCGTGGTCGAAATTTCCGGAGACCTTCACTATGGCGTCTCCCATAATCATAGCTGGTTTCGGCACGTTAAACCCCACAAAACAACAAACAACAACCAGTACAACGGGCACTGCACGGAAGTTGATCCGGAGGCAGAGCTAAGTAACACGGGACACCTACTTGCCTTTCTATTGCAGGTTATGCAACGCTCGTTGCATACGTGGTCATTCAGAAATCAACCGCCACCACGGAAAAGATCACCGATTTCTGTCGGCCCTCCGAAGATGGCACTGAATGCATGCCTTTTATGTACCGTTGTTCCACAGAAAATGTGGAAATAAGAGCGGCAGTTGCTGTTAATGGGCTGATTTCTGCAACCAACAAAATTAAGAACTAGTGGGCTGAAGGGAAGATTGCGTTTATACTGTTTTACATGCAAACTAGCGAAATTAACGACATGATAATTTCAATATAGGGATCTTAGGTCAATTTAGGGATTTATTGAGGCTCAATCTATGGCAAAAGCGGTGACCTAGATTGGTATAACTGCAACGCTGTGACGTCTTGTCACTTTCCGTCATACGGCCTCCGGAGCCACTTACCGTGCGCCTGCTCGCACAACACGGGAAATGCCAGCAGGGCCTGGCAGACAGAGCAGGGTGCATATTAATTACCGCAAACCTATTTAAAAAGAATCGCTCCAACGAGTCAATAACTGGTAGGAATTTTTCATTTTATTTTAATTTTATTTATTTTCGATCTAATCTTTCCCTACTCATTCTCCTTCCCATCCTTGTCCCTCTCTCCTTACTATCAGTCAAAGTGTGGTATAAAAGGTCATACTGGCCTGTGGGTATTAATTGTTAACATGTCTTGAGAAACGTCGGGCGCCGACCGAAACGTTGATGCTATAAACCGTCGTTCTCTAAGGGGCGCATTGTCAATTCAGTTACAAACTGCGACCACCCGAGCTCTATCTTCATTCTCAACGTTGGCAAATTTCTTTACTCAAGCGTGCTAAAGAAAACCTGGAAAGCAAGGGCGAAGAAATCTTGGATCCACGCAACAGGAAGTTCGCTGTCATCTACTAATTGCTGTGCAAGCTGAGGGCGTACGGTGATGGTAATTACCGTGGTTTTATAGGCCAAAACAACGCTGTCATCATGAGGCTAGGATGTAGAGGTGGGCTCCGGGAATTTTGATCACCTCGGGTTCTGAAACGCGCCGTGACTATGCCCAGTGGGAGGTCATCTAGTATTTTCGCATCCGTCGAAAATACTATTTTTTTTATGGATAGAGCTGGAATAAAGCAAGGCTCGAAGGACACGAAACAAAAATCTAGCCTACGCTGAGTCATTGTGCCACGTCTTCTGCGCATGCGTCGTGTTTTTTTTTTTGTTTTTTTTTTACCGGGCAGTACATGTATGCATAGAATAAGGACATGTCTTCGAGATAACATCGTCCGCGATTTGAAGCCAATTGCACGAACCCTTACGCGCGCTTCTGTGACTTAGCGTTGCGAAGATGCTGATAGAAAGGGTAAAATGCAGTTTTATTTATGGATGTATCACACCTCTGAATAAAAATACGGAAAGTCATTCAAATGATTCATCTGCGCCCCAGACGCTTTCTCTCGTTCCTTAATACGCTGGTTCATTATCCGGGCATTCGAAGTCCTTGGAAGCGTGGAAGGTTTGAGGGAGGGCAAGCAAGCTGCACTGTTCCACATCGGACGCTCTTCAAACATTTTCTGGGCTTCGGAATATGCCAGTCGCCAGGAAGCCAGTTGAAGCCATCCAAAATCCAACGGCGGGACTCTTCTGTCCAGCAGCCAAGTACTGCCGTAAAGTAAAAGGTGTTCGTTTTCCATAGAAATTCATAGGTTCATGAACTTGTAGCTCCTTGACACCTTCGGGCCATAAGACTTCCGAACAAATTCGACGAAAAGCCAGCAATGTAGGACCAGCTGCTGTGTGCGTCAGCAATTTCAATGATTCGAGAGTTCGGAAGGTGGAGTATCCACATCTCGGGGAACCGATGCACGTTATTAATAGTGCTTACCGAAGCAGGAAAATGCAGCCGTGAGCCTTCAGCGTCCCGGACCGGTCGCTGCGGCAACGCTTCCGCTGACGCTTCCCTCGCTGAACAAACGAATGTAGCTCAGGCGCAGAGCAAGAACCTTGTCAAGTTGAAACATTAGGGCTTGCGGTAATACACGTAGACAAAATGTCCGAACTCAAGGCGATGCTCTCCCTTCTTTTGTCGGTGTTGTCAAATAACGATGTACGCGTTGCAGCTTGCCTTGGAAACAAGCTTTTGTCTGAAATTAAGGGGAAAGAAAAAGTGCACACAATTTGATTAGAAACTACAGCCGCAAATGTAGTTCATATAGGGCAAGCATCTCACGCGAATATAATAATGATTGCGCGCAAGATAACTAAGGCGTGAGACAGGTAGAAACCATGGACGCAAACGAGGCTACACGTACCAAATGTACATTACAAAAAAAAAAGAAAATGTTTGTGGGGTTTAACGTCCCAAAACCAGCTCTGATTATGAGAGACGCCGTAGTGGAGGGCTCCGGAAATTTTGACCACCTGGGGTTCTATAACGTGCACTGGCACAGTACACGGGCCTCGACATCATTCGCCTCCATCAAAATGCAGCCGCCGCGGTCGCGATTCGATCCCGCGACCTTCGGATCAGCAGCCGAGTGCCATAACCACTAGGGCACCGTGGCGGGGCGGTTATGCTGTTAGGTTAGGTCAGGGACTTTAGGTTATGGGGATGGTGCACTTGTAACTCTCCGCCGACGGGAGCCCCATCGCGGCGGCACGCCCGTCGTTGGGGTGATAGAAGCTCCGGTCGCAGGGCTGGCGGTAGCTTTAGAACAGTTATTCGCGTTTTCCTGCGGTTTTTCGTCTCTTCCAAAGGTCGTCGTACTACGGCTCGGTGTTCAGCAACACGATTTGTTTGTCCTCGGCCGTAACAATACTTATGTCAAATCACCAGGGACAAATATTTATAGCCCCCAGAAAGCTCAATGCTGAAGGAGAAGCGAGGTCGCTCGGGCGCGCGCGTTCCGTTGACGCTCTCTACTCAGCAGACGACATGTGTTGCTAGTTTGCAATGTAACGAGCATTCTGTCCCGCGGCATTCTGCGTGGAGTACGTGAAAGGTGGGTTGTCGAAGGGAGGGAGTAGGTGCGCGCGTTCCGGGAACGCTCTTATACTAGCAGGCGACATGTGTTGTCGATTTGCAATGGTTCGCGCTGTTTTTAACGAGCCGCTTGTGTGGGCTACCAGGCTGCGACACGCATAGCTGCGCGGACTGAGGCGCTGCATACATTTCGTTCGCGGCCCGCGCTGCTGCCCTTTTCCTCTTTTTTCTTCTTTTTTTTTCTTTTTGTCCTAGAGCCCCCTCACGCATTTGACTGGTTTTGTCTTTCCTTTCGTTGGTACTCCGACCAGAACAAGGATCGCCGTCTACTGGAATGCCTCATGCAAAAAAAAAAAAAAAAAAAAAGAGGAAAGAAAGAAGAAAAACTCGTTAAAAACGGAAAACGCCGCACGAAAGAGTTGAGGCACCGGATTTCAAAAGCCACTCAAAGGCATCCTGCTGTTTTCTTTCCTGTCCTGTTTCTGTTTCTTTCTTTCTTTTTGGTTTCTAACAGAATCTTTCAAAACGAGTTAGAACGATATTGCTTAGTTCAGCTTTCATTATGTAGAAATAAATCAATGGACGTACATTGTCGGCGCTTCCTGGCACCGGCCCCGCGTTTTCTCCCTTAGTATAAGTACGGTTAACGGAAATAAACAGATGAGGTCTTGCAGTCCGTGGCTTCACAGCTTCTCTTCCCAACACGTGCACACAAGCACTGTGCTCACACGTGATAGAAACAGCTACAGACTTTCACTGCTTTATTGCGGTGCCTTTTATGGGACTAATATATTGATAACAGTGTATACATACCGATAAATATAACTACAAATTAACAAGGATCCCAATAAAAATCACTTTTGCTTTCCAGCATGGCAAAGTATTTTGACTCCCGCGATTGGGAGACACATCGGCCGGTCATCAAGCTTCCGTCCGCAGACACACTTTCTATAACTTGATGCACATGGCCTGCCTCGTATAAAAGTTTCCCCACGGAAGAAGTTTTCCAAACCTTCTACGGTCTTAAAACCAGTAAGAAGCTGCGGCGGAACACAAGCTGACGACGCCACCCCCGCACAAGCTTATGTCAGCCCACAGCTGGCGCTCTGACTGATGATGATTATTGTGGTTCGGAAAGGACGCTAATTTCTGCAGCCCATGTAGGGAGCACGGCTAAGCGTCCATGGGGGTGGGGAAAGGCAGTGAAAGAAATGGAGATTAGAGAAAGGCCATAGTGGAGGGCCGTAGTGGAGGGCTCCGGAAATTTAGACCACCTGGGGTTCTTTAACGTGCGCTGACAACGCACAGTACACGGGCCTCTGGCATTTTCGCCGACATCGAAATGCAGCCGCCGCGGTCGGGATTAGATCCCGCGACCTTCTGATCAGCAGCCGAGTGCCAGCCGAGTGAACTGGCACCTTCATGGACTAAGGAGTCCTCCCACCTTCGGGTGGCACCGGGCATCGCTCGGAGCGCCGTTTCGAAAAATAAACGTTTATTTCTCCTGCTTACCAAACGCTGCTGACAATAAACCGAAACCGAAATTGAGATACGCAGCTTGCGCTTCCCCTTTGCGTAACCTTGGTCGTTCAGCAAGCCACCATGGTCGGTCAGATTTTCAAAGATGGTGGACTACAGCAAGTGGAAAACAATCGAGGTGGGTGATTTAATGCTCGCGTTTCTGTTATTAAGCGCCACAGCGGGCGCGGAGCAAAGCCGCGGGAAGTGCGATTGCCCGAGGATCTCGACCGGAATCGCTCAGATCGCTACGAGTATTGCGAATACCATCGCGATAGCAGTTCCAACGGAAGCGGAGCTTCCCCTGCATAGATCATTCTAGAACGGCTCTTCAAAAACGCCGAATATTAGTCCAACAACCGATTCTTGACGCTTTCGTTCCGTGTATAGTAGCACCTTCGTCTTAAAGGGAATGGTGTCATACTCTCTACAACAACAACCCGCTCTTATGTGCACTAGTCGATCTTGGCATCGCTGAAGTTGACGTTGGCACTCTGAGATGTCGTTACGCCCTTTAGGCGCTGCCTTCATCGACATATAAAAGTTCAGCATTCATAGAACACTGAGTGTATATTAGTAGTTCAGCCGGGTGCGGAACGCTATGAAGTGCTTGATCTGACTCGTAGCGTCCATGCCTATCAATGGTCCTTTGTTGCACGATAACAGTATCCGAGTTGCCACTTTGTGCTCACGTGTTGTTGCTGTCTCGATCTGTCGTGTGTCGATCGCCTCCCAAAAGAAACGCCGATGCCGGCATGCGATCGCATGTGGACTTGAACGTTCTACCTTGTTTACTGACGCTGTTTTCTTTCGCGAGATGCATGGCAGAGGCACCTGGAAAAGTTCTCACACCCTACTCGCAAACGTCAGAAAAGGATTGACGTGTTCGGAGTAAAAGAAAATACTGCCTCTCATGTAATGCATCGCGTATGCTGTTACTGTAACAAGCTGTATAAGAATTACGCAAATAAGTGATACGACTTGCTACTTGTAGCATTCCTTCCACCGACATATGTTGCAGTTTGCCAGTGTTTCTTTAAACAGCTGCGCTGGAGTTTTTCGATCGCTTTGCACGTCGTACGCAGCGATGAAATAACGCGTAAGCGAACTGCTGACCATCTAAAAATGTAAACATTATTCAACCACCCGAGTGTTGTGTGTAACAAAAGCGAGGGTAACGTGATCACATAATTCCTTCGACGTCTATTGTTTGCTGTATATGCGTTGATGTGGTGACTAAACACCTAACATCTTTATCGATTCATCTACCTGACAGTTAATGGTTGACCTAGTTGCCGAGGAAACCATTTCCTGGATTAATTTACCAACAACATTTGTTTGTGGGTCTTATGTGTTATGCCTCTTCATCTTTGAGTGTAGTTTCTTGAGCGCCTGCATTGGAAAAATCAAGAAATATGGAGGGGCAGGAGTCGTTGGTGATGCTGTGCTGTAGCTGAAATGAGGACTTATAATTTTGTATACTTAAAGGCCCCAAGGTACATTGTAAAAGAAACATTCGCCAGTCACCCTCCTTTAGAAGTAGCTACAAAGGAAACCTGCTGGGATTCTCAGAATAACTTCCTAGCTGTTGAAAAATTCATCATTGTCCAGGATTCCAACCCACAGCCATGGGGTTGTCATGGGGCTGTCTGCCATCTGAGCTGATAAAAAAGACGGCGGATTGCAGCACAAGGGAAAATTGCAAATAGGTGATTCTAAGCAATTCCAGAAAACTAATTTGCCGATGCTTACAGCAAATGCTAACTGGTTGTCTGCTGGATTTCCACAATAGGTGTCAGGGGGAGAGGTGTGCACATTACAGCAGCAAAGTTTGTCCCACGTACTGGATAGCTTGGGAAACTTAGATATCTAGGATGAAACTGGGCATCAAGGGGTGCTGGAGACTGTCGTGGGAGGCATTGTTTTTGCAGTAAACATGTGATGTTGATAATTACAGCTGGTGTCGCATGCACATTGTTTCAGGTGTCGGACGATGAGGACGACACGCACCCCAACATCGACACGCCGAGCCTGTTCCGGTGGCGGCATCAGGCACGCGTCGAACGGATGAACGAGATGAAGAAAGAGCGTGAAGCATTCAACGCAAAGAAGGCCAGGTGTGTTTGATGCTTCTGTAAAGACCGTAACACTGGTAAAACTAAAATTTCACTGGAAGCAGTGTCTTGGTACGTGGCAGACTCATTTGCTCAAAATATTCTGGTACCTATCTGCGTGGGTGCGCTGTGACGTTTGTAAAGCAGAAAGAGTGACTCGCGCAGCAGTGTTCTCTTGTTACCTCACTGATTGTGCAGAAATGACAGTGCTCTTGCAATGCATTCTCGTTTACGCAGAAATGACAAGCTGCTGCTGGAAGCCCGCAAGCGATGCGAGGGCAAGACGGGCAAGGAGTTGGAGCAGGCAAAACGCGACGTCGCCAAACTCGAGAGGAAAGACAAGGAGCTGCGTAAGGAGCAAGAAGCACTGGACAAGAAGGAGAAGGTGGGCATCAACTTCTTTGCTGTAGAGTGGGTTTCTTGCCGTACAAAAACTAGAGAACTGGCTTCAGGTGTTAGCCCAAGTGTTCCTTGTAAAAAGTGCAGTATAATTTCTCTATCTACTATGTATTAAAGATACTTTCACAGCCCGAAGGCACTATTGAAAGGAGCAGGGGGAAAATCTGAAGACAGACGTGCAAACAACAACCACCAAAAGGCTATGAGGCATCTTGTAGCACAATCTTCAACTCGTGGTAGTCAGTTATGCTGCTATTGTGGCGAGAAGGTAGTTCCATTCAATGCCTGTTCTAGGAATGAAAGGGTCATTACACAATTTCGTGCAACCAGATGATAGACTCACTTTGAGGTGATGATCAGTCCTGACAGATGTGTAAGCACCAGTCATCACAGGTGCGCTTACGATGGTCATTTGGGCATAACATATGCCAACTTGCATTGGTTGTGCAAGTCTTTCCATCTTTGCCATCAATTGAGCTTTGCACGTAACAGATTCTGCTAAAGCATATGTTGATGCTAAGTAGGATGGCAAATGATATCGCCAGCCTCTTGAGGCGAGAACGACGGAGTTTGCGGTTGTGCACACTCTCCAGCCATTGTTGAAGACATTCCTTGCCAGGTTGTTGCTTATGAACTGTGCTAGCTTGTGCTAGCTTGGCGAGAACGTTTGATGTAGCTGACCTAATTGTAAAGCCAACCAGCTACACATGCCTTTACAGTGAGCTTCTGCAGAGTGGGTGTTTTACTTTCCAGAGCTTCCAACTCTTAAGGGGGGAGGCTACCTTGGAAGGGCAACTTTTTTGTTTGTTGAGATATCCTAATGAAATTTTCAGGGCAGGCTGATAGCAAAGCCATTTGAATAACCACAAAATTTCATGCATTTATGTCCACTGGTTCCCAAGTTACAGCCATTTATCAGGATAGTCCACATGGGTTGCTTAGTCAGGCTCTGGTGAATTTGGTAAATGTGCTAGCACTGTGAAATTTACTATGATGATTCCTGGATGGGTGCTCTACACTAAGACAGAGCTCTTTTTTTAAATTTCCTGGCTGAAAATTTTTAGCACAGCACTGGATTTAGTGTTTGCCATTTGGCTTTTATCAATGAAATTTGAATTAATTATTACAAATTACAGACACAATAAATTTAAAAAGCAGCTTTGTCTTTGTGTGGGCAATTTATTAAGGTACACAATAAAATAAAACTGATAGAAATCTGATGAACGGTTCCAGAGATATCACCCGACTAAACAGCCTCACTGGCCAAAAAGGTCATTTTGAGAAAACGTGCTTTTAAAGTTACGAGCACATTTCTGTGTCTAAAATAACGCTGAAGGGTAACAAAGCGTCATTTTTCTGCACTGCTATTCTCTTCCGATTCTCCTGGCTTTGTTTTCCGGCATTATCCATAAACGGGTTGCGATCGCCGATGCCGATTCGATATTCTAGACGCGCTTCAACATCGGCAACTACGCCTCATCTATCAATGGCGCAAAATACCTAGGAGTTGGAAACATCGCTGCAGTCGCCTCGCACTGATAAATAAAAGCAACTTCGGCATGATAAGGCTAGTCGTGGTCGTGGGTAGCACGCTGCCCCGTGGAATCAGCCCTTACGTAATGCGTCAGCGCACGGAACGGCCGAACGCATGTAGCGTCCGTACTGCCGGCGCCTACAACCGCGATACGGTCTTGCAGGCGCGGAGCGCTTATCACGCGAAAGCACGACGAGAGATAAGATAGTAGCGGGGAGGCGACTTCAGAAAGTACCGCGCGCGATAACGAAAAGCGAAGCGGAAAACTGTGGCCAGCCGCACGGCGACAGCAACGGAACAGGCGCTAGGCCTAGCCGCAGCAGACGACGCAGGGAACGACCGCCGGAGGAGAACGGCGCGTCATCGCGCGCAGCAGCCAATGGCAGTCGCGCGTTCCCCCACTTCCTCGAGGAGCGCGCGCTTAGCCCAATCGCGGCTTCGCGTGTGAGCCGCGGGAAACTCGAAAGCACCCGCGAGCTCCCAATCATCAGCGAATTGGGCTTTGACCACGCCACCACCGCTCCCGCCGATGGTGGAAGAAAAAAGCGCAGGAATTTACGAACAAAACAAAACCAAAATGGCGGCCGTAGGTTGAATGGCGCGAAAACGGCGCTCGCTCGAAGTTGGATGTTTCGGCGCGCGTTTGGCCGGCGCAGAGGGTGCCGTGGCTCGCGATATACGTAATTTGGGGTCATTTTACGTCGAATTAGGCGCTGATATTTACAGAATAGGTAGTTTATTATACACTGAGCCCAAATATGCGGTTTTCCAAAAATCGCATTTGCCGCAATTTTTCGACTTTCAAAGGCCGCGTCCCCCTTAAACATGTCTTCAGCAGATCATAGGAGCAGATGAGGAAGTGAAACAGAGAAATTTTAGCAGATTTGAAGACAGCTTCTCAAGCCTTGGTCTGCATCCAGGGCCCGGAGAGCTGTTGTAAGCAAAATGTGTCTGCAGGTGACGAGAACAGTCTTGCAGTGCCCGAAGATGCTCGATGTAGACAACAGTTAGAACTGACAAGCTTCTAAAGAAATGTCGATGGAGCAGTTCTTTCCTAATTTAAGAAAATGCCCATCATCTCTTCAGTTATGCTGCTGAATTGTGTGATTGGACCATTCACCTGATGTGTTGTCTTCTTTTCCTTCTCTTCGTACTTTAGCTGATGCCTTGGAATGTCGACACCATCAGCAAAGAAGGTTTTCAAAAAACGGTGAGTTGAAAAACCCTTCAATGTTCGAAAACCACCTGGTTTATTACAACGGCCCCCCTGCAGGCAGGGCAGTCATTCTCCACTGGCTCACACTCCACAGCAAAAAATGGAAATTGTTTTTGAAACACAACTTTACTAAAGAATGTTGTATACAGCAATTCCTGCCATGGCAACTGGGGTAAATATCATAATTGCTAATGCAAGGCCTGCATTTTTCTATGTGCCAGTGCAGCATTGACTGCCATTGTGTGAACTATCAAGCAGGTTGTGCAAGCCTTTATGCGAGTGCTTACTGCTACCATGGTATTTGTTGAAGAGTAAAAAAAAGGTTAGTCATCAACGATGGCAATAACTGCTAAGGCCTCAACGGTTTCATAATGGCCACTGCTTTACTGCTTCTCTTATTGCGACTAGCTTCATCGTGCTTTCCTAGAGGTGCAGTGTTTTTCTGTTTGCTGCGAGAAGTGAAGGCAAAAGGCATCATACTAGTCAAATTTTGTCACACAGATCCTGAACAAGCCAAAGCCGAAGGAAGAAGTTGTCATGACAGAAGAGGAGAAAGAACAGACACAGGTAAAAATACCTGTCCATCCAGGCATGAAAACTACTTTCTGCAGTGGCTTGCTAACCATATTGTGTAACAGCCAAGCTAAAAATACACTTTTCTATTTGGTTACTCAGAAGGTTGCGAACAAAGTTTCTTTTGCTTGTTATCACTGCACATGTGTGGTACATTAATTAGACTTTAGGTCGCCATCTCGGTCCCTGTTTTTCAGAAGTAGCACATGTATCTTAGCTGCCCCCAAACACCTTTCCCTTGCTCTCAAGGTCCAAGCAGAAATCTGATGTGTCAGTTTAGCATTCCAAGTTATCACTCTGTCCCAGTGGCCTGACCCTAAGAATAAAGAAATATTGCTGTAACAGTCAGTGCTTCACACATTCATGTAAAGCTGCCATATTGTCATGGTACTTGCATGTCATGGCACTAGCCGTGATGGTTGCACTTTAGTGGGAATAAAATGCAAAAATGTCCATGTACAAACTCATGTGCCTATGAAAGAAGCCCGCATTGGGAGAATGAATTTGGAAGCCTGCACTACAGTCGATCCTCGAGCAACACATTCTTGACCCTATAAAACTGAACGAAAGTAGAATACGAATATACATTTATAATGAATTACAGCATATAACAAAGCTATTTCCGTGCCATATTGAACTTATTGTTACAAGCTCGCCTGTTCGACACTGCTAGATATTCTGTCGTAATTTCCGCACACAAAACCTTGAATTTCTTCAGGTCGTGCCAACGTGTTCCGCTCAAACTGTGTTTGTCTTGCTCGCCCATGCAGAAAAAGTTCGTGTCCGAGAACGAGCCGCTGCTGAAGCAGTTTGGCATGCTGCAGAAGTACGACGACAGCAAACGCTTCCTCTCGAGCACCCGCACCTGGCGTGCGAGTACACGGCAAACTACTTGGTCCTCTGGTGCATACGGCTGGAAATGGACGACGTGAGTGGGCCGCATGAATCTGCATGTAGTGTGCTGCTTCTGCTTTTTTGAGCGGCGAAAGGTGCAGAAGACGTTACTACAGACAAGGATAGAAGAAAGTGTGGTCATACAGATTGAAAAAGAAAAGCATATCGTATGCATGAAATGAAAGGAATGTCGTTCAAAATCCTAAAGTTTAACGCATCAATGGATGATCTTCGTTTATGGTGTAACGGGCCTCTCTTTGTCTATTTTTTTTTCACATGATAATATGCGTGTGTGTGTGTCACAGTGCTAGCACATGCCAGCGACACCAAGTGACCTAGTATCGCTAGTGAGGTCCGCGAACATCTCGCATTTTGATTTCTTTTTTTTTTTTTCATGCAGAAACACGACCTCATGGCACACGTCGCCCACCAGTGCATCTGCGTCCAGTACGTCCTGGAGCTCGGCAAGCAGCTCGAGGTGGACCCGCGTTCCTGCATTTCTTCGTTCTTCACGCGGTGAGTCTGTCGGGTACAAGTCCGAGGTTCCCAGACTAATGCCCAGCCAGTTAGCCATATTACAACGGACACAGAATGCAGAAATCCCTGCGTGGGAAATTCTTGTGTAGTTGTTGAAGAACCCTGAGTGACTGACATTCTTAGAAAAATCGACTTAATGATGTCAAGGGTTTGGTGTTACAGTTGAACTTGGGCAAGTTGGTGACTGGATATAACGAATTTGTGCTTATATTGAAATGAATGAAAAGTAGTAGTATTGCCGTTACAACAGCGTTACGAATATACATTTATAATGAATCATCAGATGTAGCGGAGTTATTTCTGTGTCACGTTGAATTTGTTATAACAAGATGTGACTGTGGTCATGCGTAAATCAAATGGTAACGATGTGGATGTAGTCAAAGAACTGTAGAAGTGCACAGACAAGAACAAATATTGCACCCTGTCGGCTGTCGTATTTGATTCCTTCAGTTTAGGTCATGGCCTTGAAATCTGAAGAAGACCACGTTTTCTATCTAAACGCTCTGTACGGGGCTCGGAAAAGGTAGTAGTGCTGACTGCCAATCATTCAATGAGTCGTTTCGTTACCATCAGCATTCAGATGGCCGACCAGCAGTACAAGGACGCATTCGAAGACGAGCTGAAGGGATTCAAGGAACGCGTCCAGCTGAGAGCCCGCGAGAAGCTGGAGGAGGCGGTCAAGGAGCTCGAAGAAGTGAGTGTCAGTGAGTGCGAAGAAGTGAGTGAGACATTCCATCATCAGCATGCAAGGTGCCCTAAGCATTTTTTTTTGGCTCTGGGGAAGCGTGAGTGCACATCCTGTGTACGTGTGTGTGTGTGTGTGTGAAACATTTGATGAGATCATAGAATTGGTGCAACGAACGCCAAACCTCATATGCGTGCCGTTTGCGCGACGCGTCGCATAGTCAGTATCGCACGATCGCTCTGTTTTAGAAGTCCAGAAACTGTCACCCGTCGCCGTAAGTGCTACCTGCTGACAGTACTGGCCGCCCCGGCCAAGTTTTGTAAATAGCGTGCAGTGTAAATAAACCTGCGCGTTTTGCTCTGAGGACATCTTGGCCCAGACTCCGTCCTTCAACGTGTCGCTGCGGTCATGTGCCGGACTGGCCAGTAGCAAGAAGCCGGAGCAGGATGTACAGTAAAACCTCGTTATAACGAAGTTGAAGGTGGAGCGGTAATTACTTCGTTATAACCATTAGTTCGTTATAACCAATATCAATTTGATCTATAGGAATTTCAAGGGGAATTGCGATTATTTTGTTATATCCGATAGTTCGTTATATCCGAGTTCGTTATAACGAGGTTCTACTGTAGTACGTCAGTGAAGTGATGCCGGTCGCCTCCATGTGCTTGACATTCGTGCACATACGGAGAACAGAACAAGACAAATAAAATAGAAATAAAAACCCTTGCATGTGTACCTTTGTGTAACAAAACATGCTATTTTACATGGCATACCGCAAGCAACGTGCCAGTTTTGCTACAGAGTTGACGCCCTCATGCCAGCAATACTGTAGATTGCTCGCCGAAGTTGCGCGTGAATGCGGTTTGGTTATGCAAGCGACAGGCTCACGTCGACGGTAGCCTGTATCGTGTTGCCCGTTGCTGTCACAGGAATTTTCACGTGTCTGGGGTTTGGCCTTATGTTGGAACATAAGGGAGCTTGTCATGACTCGGTCATCACATCACTGCACTTCACATTTGAAGTCAGTGCCGCTTATGACGAACATGGGTGCACTGAGTCACGCTCAGTACCTGTATGTCACAAATGAAATGTTTACGTTAATAGAACTCCAGCTTGTCAAGTGTTCCAGCAGGATATCTTATTGGATCTGTGGTGGGAGGCTTCACTTTAACAATTGACAATCACCTTTGGCAATATGCACTGAGTCTTGTATTTTTGTTGGCAACGTATCTCTGAAATGAACTTTTGAGCCGCCTATAACGGGAGTCATAAAACTACCCGGAAACTACCTGTACTGTTTTTTCTTTGCCTGGCTTTATTCACCTGAGAATTAATGATAGCATATTCAAGTGTAGCTGGGCAAGAAGCAATACAACTTGTGATTAAGTTTAGAGCAAATGTCCTGTTGTGCTAACGCATTGTGACGTACAATGCCGGTGCTGTCCCAGCTGTGGAATAATGTGGCCGTTTTTAACACATGTCCATATCAAGGGTCCATATTGCTCTGCTACATGATGTGCTGTCAAGCTAAAAGCATTGGCTGAACTCCTTCAAACTGCTTCATATGCAGTGCTGCTATCGCACTGCATCACAAAAAAATAGTGCATCCATCATTTTCGTCAGTGATCTAATTGACACAACAGTCGAATCAATGGACATAATAAAAGAAAAAAACGAAAGACGAAGACGAATGCAATGTTTTTTTCTCATATCTATGTCTTAGTTTTAGTGCCGATTTCGTGACTATGTTAGACCAAGTATGCCTAATTGTTTAGGCCTTCTGCATTACGTCATTCCTGAGCTTTGTCACTGTTGAACCAGGAATGTTGTTCCTCGCGTCAATTTGTGAGGCTTGAAAGGTGGTCTGCAGAGTCCAACAACTGCCACTTTCACAAGTTAGATTAACCACTTTCACCAGTGTCTATACGTTAGACCCAGGAGTAGGGCCATCTGAAGGATACATGTTTCCTAAGCCATTTTGATGAAGTGCTGCAGTTGAACCAGGAGTGCGTTCTTTGCACCGCTTTGCAAGACCATAGCGGTCGGTTGCTGCATGTCTGATAAGTGCTGGTTCTTGCTAGTTAGCTCTTGCATGTTTGTTTTTAAGGGCTAGGCATTTCACTGAGTGTTTGGATGGTCCTCAATCTTTCACCTCATTCTGTAGACTAAATGCAGTGAAGAGTAGTTATACACATTAATGAATAGAGAGCATGTAAGTCCATAACCATACAGCAGCGTTTCCAAAAACCAAGAGGCTCAAAGTGTGGCAGAAACCTTGAACCCTGTGCATTGCATAACCAGGTAGAAATTTTTGTTTGATTTAGTCAGGCTGTTCTAACACGTACGCAGAGTGTAATGAGTGTGAAAATTCTGCATTGTTTGTACTGACTGTCGTTTAAAAAAAAATTGCAGAAAGAACGGGAAGAAAGGCTAGGACCTGGCGGCCTGGACCCGGTTGAGGTGTTCGAGTCCCTACCAGAGGTGAGTCGTATTGGCTTTCACTGTTGTCCTGCGAAGTGACCATGCTTTGATAGACATGTTAAAGAAGCCTCCGGTACGGGAATTCATCTTTGAACAATGAATTAGCTTGTGTAATACCGCATTTACTCCTGTAATGGACGGACTCTCATAACTATGCATCCGCAACTCTATGAGTCCAATACTGTATTTCATTCGTTTCTCCCGCATATAGACACCCCCCTCCCCCCACCTTTGAATCACTGCAGCCCCGCGCACGGCTGCACTGTAGCTTTCCCACTTCACTCGATCCTTCTGATGTCATGGCAACAAGAGCAGAAGCCACACGGTGCCTCCTCGCCCAAAAGCATCTTTATTGTTGCACGTCCCGGTAAAACTGCTGCACAGTGCCGTGCATAGTTGCATGAAGGCAGTGAAAACACCTTTAATCGCTGCATTCTTTGTGCCATCTCAGTTTCCCTACACTGCTCGCTCTGGTGTCTTGCGCAGGCTGGCGCATCCAAGTGTATGCACGGCTCAAATTTGGCCATGGGCACTTGCCCAGCTTTGAATCCTTTGCTCTTGGTTGTCCTCAAAGCTTAACGTTGTGCTGTTGCTTTGCAGCCTCTGCAGAATTGCATTGTCTCGCAAATTTTTTCATTGTGTACAGTGGTAAAGGTATGTACTGGCAACATTAACAATCATTATAAATCATGCATGAAGACTCCCTGCTTCTAGTCCTTGCCCCGTAACTTTCCTCTAAAAAGCAAAAACAACTTTTCTCTGTGCTATTGCCTCGCAGTCGCTGCAGAAGTGCTTCGAGTCTCGCGACCTGGACATGCTCAAAGAAGTGATCGCCAGCATGCCCGAGGAAGAGGCGAGGTACCACATGAAGCGCTGCGTCGACTCCGGCCTCTGGGTGCCCGACGCCAAGAGCGCAGAGGCGGCGGCGGCGCAGGAGGCGCAAGAAGCGTCCTCCGAGACGTCTGGCGCAGAGTGACGGGAAGAGGGTAGCCACGACGACAACAGTGGCATGCATCGAATAAGGTGAATAAGGTCATGAGAACAAAACAATAGGAGGTGGTGTCACGTGATTGCGCTAGTCTCAGCAAACCAGCCTCCTTTGATACCTTTGGGTGCGGTGCCTCAGGTCTAGGTGGCTGCCATACTGTTCGAGGTTGTTGGACGCGGTAACCTCTAGTGACACCTGATTACACAGCCAAGCCTCGTTAGTATGTACTTGCTTTAAACGTACTAGTGGTTAAAATGTAGTTACAATGAATTACCTGACAGAGTCTCCATAGAGGCTCCGTGTCTGCTGACCGATTAAGTCCTGTAGGCTTGTATGCCTTCAGGTTAGTGCGTATCCAAGTCTCTTTTTATCAAACTGTGCCCGTCAAATAGCACGATACCAGTGCCACTGCCAGAGCTATTGTGCCTCTTCGGCATTATAGAGACCGATCCACTAACTACTGCAATGCCTTTATGGTTAAGAACCGGAAAATAATGAATGAATAGCGGCTGTCACCAGTATGATTTATTGCTAACGATTGCGTGACGATAGGAATCTGCGGCTATCTGCATGGCAAGCGTGTGTGGCGTATAGTTCTGTTTAAACACACTGCATGGCTTTTCATTTGCTTTCGCCTGAAATAGCAAGACTGAAGTTCGCACATTATGCTTTCCCTTCTATGTTTTGCAGGTGAACACAAGCAAAGAACTGTGAATACAGAAGATGAAAAAAAATTCACATGCATGGTGGCTTCCTTGTGCCGTGTCCAACGAAATACTTGAATACATGGACACAGATTTGCAGTTGGTTTCTGTGCTTTACTTTTTCGTTGTGTTTCTGCAATGTACATAGAGAATGTTATTTTTTTGTTGTCCCTCCACATTTTTTTCGACACTTACGTAGTAGGAATGTGTTATTTTAGCCCTTTGGAGATTCCGTGTATGGAAAAAGAATAACCTAACAGAGACCACACGTCAGTACTGGTAGCCAGGAAATATGAGCGGTAACAACCTTATTTTCACACAAGAAGGAATCTTGCCAGATGCGCATCCCGATGCGGAACTGTTTCTTGTGCTTCCTAGAAAACTGTCCACAAATTGCCACTGCAACTTCACAAGAATCGAAACATGGCAAGTGTTGTAAATCTTTTCTGTAAAAAAAAAGAAAAGGAATCTTTTTGCTGGAATAAAGAGATGCATCGCAAGCACATTCTGCTGTCTGCTTTGTGTGAAAGTAGTACAGTAGAACCTCGTTATAACGAATCCAGATATAACGAACTATTGGATATAACGAAGCAATCGCAATTCCCCTTGAAATTCCTATAGATGAAATTGATATTGGCTATAACGAACTAATGGTTATAACAAAGTAATTACCGCTCCCCCTTCAACTTTGTTATCACGAGGTTTTACTGTACTTGTTTATTCATCATCAGCCTATCTACGCCCACTGCAGTGTAAAGGCCTCTCCCATAGATGTCCAATTATCCCGGTCCTGCGCTAACTGCGACCACCTTATCCCCGCAAACTTCGCGATCTCATCAACCAACCCCCTGCCACGCTTGCCTTCTCTGAGGATCCACGCTGTTGCCCTAAATGACCAATGGTTTCTTGCCTTCACATTACATGCTGTGCCCATGCCGATTTCTTAATTTCTTCTAATATGTCCTTAACACATGTTTGTTCCCTGAACAACTCCACCCTCTTCTTGCCTTTTAAAGTTACACCTACCATTTTCCGTTACGTTGCTCACTGCGTCGACCTCAATTCAAGTTGAACCCTGTTAGTGAGCCTCCAAGTTTTTGGCCTGTAGGAGAGTTGTTTATTCAATTTTTTTTTGTTAATATTACTGTCAGGAACACGAAGTTACAACATGTGGAGAAGAGATGATTTGAATAATTAGCATACCAATAGATATAGTGGAACATTATATTTTCCCTAGTGTCTAGAATAGATGCAGGTGGTAACTGCAGAAAAAAATTCACAGCATATCCATGGAGTGAATGATGATGAGTGGGTGAAGCTCCGGAGGTTCACCGTAGATCGTGCCGAGTTCTGGATTAATTTAGTTAACGCACACGCTACGAATCCTTATGGTTCAACTACGCACAAGTGAAATCTCCCACCGGCACTTCATTGCAAGTCAAGATCCAGTGCCTATATTATATATATATATATATATATATATATATACACAGTAAAACCTTGTTATAACAAACCCGGATATAACGAATTATCGGATATAACGAAGCAATCGCAATTCCCCTTGAAATTCCTATAGATGAAATTGATATTGGTTATAGCAAACTAATGGTTATAACAAAGTAATTACCACTCCCCCTTCAACTTCATTATAACGAGGTTTTACTGTATATATATATATATATATATATATATATATATATATGTATATGGGTGGCCGGTGAACGGTTCTCCAGCGCGAGCAGTCGGTATTTTTCAATCAAGAAACTCGCTAGAAGACGCTGCCTGCATCAAGCTTGTCTCTCGGGGGTGAGGGCGCGTTCTCCTTCTTTGCGAGCTGGTAGCGCGTTCATCGAAGAAAGAGCGTTTCCATAGTCAACGCGCGCCTTTCGCTCTCTCTCTCTCACAAGACAGCAGATGGAAGAGTGAGAGAGATAGCGCGCCGGGAGGCACGCGCCGAGCGCGAGCCTCCCGGCGGGGCGAGGTGGCTACATACATACGACGACTACTACTACTACTACTACAGAGGAGGGAACGACCCACACCCTAAGGAGCTTCGCCCCTAATATAGCAAGGGATAACACTGTAGGAAAGAGACGACTGAGCGCACATTTTGGAACATAGCATTGTTCCTAGCATCCAGAATCGACACAGATGGTGGCTCTGCAAAAGAAATATATAGTGCTGGTAAAGTGTATAAGCAAGGAATAGTGCTTGTAAAATAGAGGTGAATAGGTGCACTTTTCATCATAAATTACTAAAAAGTTATCGGCCTAGGCACTGAAATTTTTATGTGGTTAATGCTGCGGTTCCTCCTGTGATCATGTATGGGTGCAAGTCATGGACCTTGTTAAAATATGAAGGAAATATAGATCATTTGGAGCTATGGTGGTGGTGTAGGTTTCTCGGAACACTGGTGTCTGTCAAAAGAGATCAACCACGAATGTCCTAAAGGAAAGGTAATGGAACTAAAGCTTTCCAACGTTGACCATTTCGTGTAAGCTGCTATTTCAAGTGGAAGTTGGCGATAGTGCACGTTGAAAAGGACCTGAGGTAGTAGAGCTGTGCGAATAGCAAAATTTCGAGTGCGAGATGAATTTGAATATTTATGTCCAAGTGTGAATCGAATACTTTTCGAATAATTCTCGAATATTTCTTCGCTAATACCATGTTAAATTATGGAGAAATGTTCTGCTAAACACGGGCAAAACGATTTATTGCATGACCAGTGTACTGCCACAGTGTCATTTTGAAGTCCCGGGGAACAGTCCAACAGAGAATTGTGCAACAGAAAGCTAACTTTGCCGCAGTACAGGGTGTTAACTTTGCTGCAGTACACGGGGGTTAGCTTCACCGCAATACACGGGTGCTACGCGGCAAAGCAGACATGTGGGAATGGGCCACTTGACACGCAACATAGCACAATTTTACCCTTAATTACCAACTTCGAATAGATCGAATAGTAAAATGTAGATGCGAATTGAATTGAATAGCAAACGCTATTCGAAAATTATTCGAATATTCGCACACACCTACCAGGTAGTCGAAATGTCCAGAGCTCTCCATTACGGTGCCTCTCATAATCATATCGTGGTTTTGGAACATGAAACCCCAGAAATCATCAGATTGATGCCACTGAATGTGGAATGCTAGTGAAAATTGTCCATGCACGACATGGTGGATAGCTGGTTCCTGGAAACAGCAGATGAGCTTCAAACTATCTGCCACTAAGAAGATATCTTGCTCGTGTTTACGTGTGCCTGTTGTTTATTCACAACAATGGCCTAAAAACATGCGCCACTTGCGATGGTCAACTTCAACCACTCCTCGGTAGTGCATGCGATTTAGCACCATAATTAAAAAAATATATGTACTGCGTTCTTTTAACAGGCGACAACGCAAATGCACCATGCCATATTTCACTGTCGCCCCTCATCTTCCGAGTGCCCCGCCACGTGGCTACGGTGCTCGGCTGCTGATCCGGGGGTCGTGGGATCGAATCCCGGCTGCATTTTGATGGAGGCGAAATGTCGACGCCCGTGTACTGTGCGATGTCAGTGCACGTTAAAGAACCCCAGGTGGTCAAAATTTCCAGAGCCCTCCATTACGGCGTCCCTGACAATCACAGCTGGTTTTGGGACGTAAAACCACAGCAATTGACCAATCTTCGAGCGGGACCACTTCAAGTGCGCATCGCCTGCAGAATCGAGACCAGTATACATCACCGCGGCATCGTGGGCGGCAAAAAATTTGCGCACTTAGGGATGATGCAGGCACACGTGTATGCGCACATACACATGGAGGACGTGTACATATGTACGCGCGACACAACAAGCGTTCCCACACAGCATGGTGCTACTCCGCTTTTCTTGAGCTGCGCTCACTTCAGTATGCTTTCCGATGAGATTCACGATTATTCTGCAAACTGCCGAGGTCATTATTGAAACATGGCCACCTCGAATTAACGAAAGACTCGACGTAACGAAATTAAAGCCAGGAATCGAACATTCGACCTTTATCTGCATACAACACCTGCCTACATAAGGCGGCCAGCGTATCGCATCAAGCAACTATAGCAAGTCTGACAGCAATATCTTGACGCACTACAGGTGGCATGCCAGCTAGTGTTGCTGACAATGCAAAAATGCTCAAAACACGAACATGACACATCAGCCAATCTTCATGAAAAATGTCCATTTTTATTTCGAATGCCATAAAAAAATGACAAGAAGGGACATACGGGCCTCCACCTGCCCACACAGTACATGCTGCAGCAAGACTTGGGTCTGCAGCACGAATGCAGTAAAGTACAAAGGTCCTAAAACTATTGTACAAATTACACACAAGAAAAAGAGATATCACACTTGGCTCTGTCACAGGCAGCCCTCTTTTTCTTTTCTAGCACGCGTACTCGTGAAAAAAGATGGTTATTAAATATTTATAATATTTATACATGTATACCTGAGCGATTGCAAAAGACCGCATTCTAAAGATGCATTCGCAATGCCCTCGCGCTGCCTACAAAACAGTCCTTTGGCGGCACGTGAAAGTACTCGAAATACTTGTGGCCGGAAGGTTGCGCAGAAGTCTTCGCACGGCCTAACGCTAGCCACTTCAAATACGTACAGGGAAGGTTGATTCATGTTGCTGTATTGCCACGTTTGCAAGTCGTGCGACAAGCTGTCGTTACAGCCTGCTTCCCCGACGCTTGTCACACATACTCGGGTTTAGCTTGGCTCCACATTTTGTTGGAATTCACTGATAACAGCAGTTACGTAATACACACAGTTTGCTTATTAATGTTGTATTGCTCGCAGAAACATGCACACAAGCAGATGCAAGAGAAATTTTTCGAATGACATCTAAATGGCTGTTTTTCTTTTTTTTAAATTTCGTTACTAGAAGTACAGTAAAACCTCGTTATAATGAAGTTGAAGGGGGAGTGGTAATTACTCCGTTATAACCATTAGTTTGTTTTAACCAATATCAATTTCATCTATAGGAATTTCAAGGGGAATTGAGATTGTTTCGTTATATCCGATAGTTCGTTATATCCGGATTCGTTATAACGAGGTTCTACTGTATATGCAAGAAGAAATAACATTTTACATAGGAATGTTTAGCGATTTTTGCAAGTTTCCAATTTCCTTTAGGAACTGAGTTTTTTGACACCCAGAGGCATCTAGATCACCGAGTCACTGTGCTACAATACTTATTACCTTATATGGACGACGCGTCGGCAAGAGGCCGATGAAGGCAACATCCTCGACTGCGCACAAATTTGCAAAAGCAGTGCAAGGACTCTCACACTTATGTGCAAATTTTCAACATCGATAGCGAAGAAGTGCGTCAACAAGAAGTTACGTTTTTCTGCACTTTTGTAAATGATGTCACACAATGAAAAGAACTTTTGTGAATGTGAAGTACGTACTGAGAAGTTTTCAGCCCCGCCTAGCAACAACACAGGTAAGCGCCCTCGGGCTACACAGACAAATAAGCAACTGTTCACCATATGTATTTTTTGCAAGAGTCCCTCTAAATTTTGAAATAGCTTACGCTACAATGATTAACATAAAAAAAAGAGAACAAAGAAACATGATCTAGCTTCAAAAGGCATACAGCAAAATCTTTCTAAGCCTGCTGTAGCAACAGTGGTAAGCAAACGCACAGCTGCGTAATGTGAATAGTACAGCGATGTAATGTAGGAAATAAAAAACGTCAAACAACTCCACATCTTTTGTTCTGATGACATGCAGTTGGTAGTGTGTTATGAAAGATAAGAAAAATGCACGAACAATAAAAAGTTTGATGAGTGGCAGTCATTCACACAGGCCCCAGCCCCAACAAGTGTGACACCATAAATTATTTTAGTGGGACATTTAGCGCAAAAGAAGAGCAGAGCTAGAAAACACAACAAAATGTGAAACCCTCATCAAGAAACATATACCGATAATGCAACATCGAGAGAGCAAAGTTCTTTCTTCACTTTTTACACTTAAAACTCTTTGTGATGCAGGGTGACAAGTCAATGCCCAAACAGCGATTAAACAAGCAGCGACAGCTGGCTTGCTGGTGACTAATAACGATGCCACGTCTTATCGTATCGTGGCAATGATATCAAAGAATGCTCTGCCATCTTTTTCGATAAGCAAAAATGGCACAAGATCTCCCAATGTCTGATCGGTTTACAACGTATGGTATTCTTAACAGCTTCCAAAATATTCAAGGTGGCTTTAATTAGTCACATTGGCTATATATATTTGCTGCACTAACACTGTGAAGCAGTATTAAAACAGCAACAGCTAGACTTTCAGCTCAACGATGTGGCTTTAAATGCCAACCCTCCTAATGAGTTTGCATTGGATGCAATAGGTAACACTTGTGAGCCACACATCAAGCTGTTCGTATAACTTGAGGCAAGCCCTTTGAATAACTAGAGTCCAAGTTGGATGACATTATGGAAACATTGATAAGGCTTTGTGAAAATTTTGTCTGCATTGAATTTTTGCCCCCAGATAACTTTGTAGCAAGTCCGCTTCAGCGCCAATGGAATGCACTCGAAAGCAATGCGAAAGTTGAGCCAAGGTTCCCCAATTGCCACTTCCGGTGTTGGCACAAATAAACACGCTAACTAAACCACCAGCCTTAGACTCCACGCTGCACACAGAAACGTTGATTCAGCACATTTAATGCCGTAGAAGCCTTGCAACATCAATCTGTCATTCAGATGTCACCAACAAAGAGTCATGCGGCAGTTACACATTGCCTCAGGCACTTGCTTGATAAGCTGGCTCTAGAGCCTGCCTATTTCAAGGCAGGAAATCCGGTGTACAACTTCCCATCGGAAGGTATCGTACAAAAAAAAAAAAAGTATAAGAACTTCTTCAAATGCATGTGCCACACGTGCCACAGTTTTCAGGAACACAATGTGAACCTTTGCAGCCTTTAAGACCAGTATGTTCAAACATCACAGGCCACCCCTTCCTCACTGATGACTAAGTTGCTTTTATTACGCGACAAAACGTCCACCACAAAAGCTTTTAAAAATGTAAGCCTCTCCTCCGAGATTCCCAAGAATCTGCATTGCCTCATCCAAGACACCAACTTCAGTAAGTGGATTGATGGCTTTTTGTTTTCTAGCGATTTATTCATAGAAAAATAGAAAAAAAAAGAAAAAGAGAAAGGAAACTTGTTCACGTTCTCTTGCCCTCCTTCGAGATTCCTAAGACACTACCCCGAGCCTGCCCAGGAAAGCGTTCATGTCAGACTTCGGAGGCTGCATGAACCACAACGGTTCCTGGACTCACAGCATTAGACGCATAGTCGTACCTCGATATAACAAAAAAAGATATAGTGACTTACTTGTTATAACGAAGTAAATGAAGAACAGTGTTTCCATTAAAAAAAGCATAATCATTACAAGTTTTTAATGAATTCTCGGCTGTAACAAAGCTATTTCTGCATCAGATGGACTTTAATTAAGTGAGGTCCTAACTGCATTGCATGGATATGGAAGCACTAGACGACTCAAACCCTGCCTTTTGAAATTTCTGCAGAAACACTCAAAACCCAAAGCCTTAAAAGAGAACAGCAGGGGGACTTAAAAAGACGAACTATAAGGTTTCGCGCCGAACAATGTCGAGACAAAAAGCTTGTTGCTCGGTGACGGCGCGACAAATAAGCTGCTTCAAAGCTTCTAAGTGCACGGGGGGGCTCAGAAGAGCTCGTGTTTAAATAGGACTTTAAAAGCTGATAAGGGTAAATTGGCATGACTCCCTCATGGGACAGCCGCTGCCATCTAAGGCACAATCGAAGTGCCGACGGGATGGTCGGTGAGATGAGGGAAAAGGGGAAATGGGACAGGATGTGCTGTGTGTGAAAGGAAGAAAGGTAGGGTTCCTATGAAGGGCGGCCTTGAACGATGTGCATTGTAATAATACTACTAATAACAATAATAATAATAATAATTATAACATAGGCTAATTGTGCACTGTAGATCAGGCCAGCCCCGCGTCCTTGGCCATGCCGTGAAAGATGGAGTTCTCGCTGGCCAGCAAGTTGGCCGGCGTGTCGAACTCGGCTACCCGCCCCTGCTCCAGCACCAGGATCCTGCACGTCAATCGTTTGTCAACATCACCTGATTGATTGACTGATCTGAGGACCTTACGTACGTACATGGAGACATTATTTGAGAGAGAATGACCAACATGATAAAGTACTGATGTGCTCAATAAGCTGAAAAACAAAGCATGTTCAACACAAATTTCTTTAGCAGGACGTTCTTGCAAACTAATCTGTCCATATTTTCATGCCTTCCCAATCGTCTTAAGACAAATTTGTTATGTGCAGCAGCGTGGCACCACCGCGTGACATTCTTAAATTGACTTATAAATTATAATGTGCGACGTATAACGAAGGAAAAAAATGCCAGCACTGCTGCAAACATACGGTGGCAACCACAATGGAAAAAGGATGAACTCCAATGACAAACTGACCGAGTGGCAAAATTAGAGAACTGAATTTGGTATTGAGGAAATTTAATTCCATGGTCCCGCATACCAAATTTAAGGGGCACACCGTTCTTCTGGTGTTCTTCAGCATTTCATCTCATCGAAACGTAGCCATTATGGCGTCTAATCAAACATGCAACCT
Organism: Hyalomma asiaticum; assembly: GCA_013339685.2. NCBI lineage: Eukaryota > Metazoa > Arthropoda > Arachnida > Ixodida > Ixodidae > Hyalomma > Hyalomma asiaticum. The sequence continues at coordinate 24,573,533 of CM023488.1, read as the reverse complement.
CAAGTTTCAGTGACACAACACCATTGCTGATAAGCTAGCTTGATGGGCAAATGGCACAACACGACACCCACCTGTCGTAGTCCAGGATGGTGTTGAGCCGGTGGGCAATGGTGAGGATGGTGGAATTGCTAAACTCGCGCCGGATCGTCTGCTGGATCAGTGCGTCCGTCTCGAGGTCCACGGCGGCCGTCGCCTCGTCCAGCACGAGCACCTTGGACTTTCGCAGCAGCGCCCGTGCCAGGCACAGCAATTGCCGCTGGCCCACACTGTAAAATTTGAAGAACGCTTTGAGTGGACTTCGGTTCTGCCAATAGCGCACTTGCGGGCATTTTTCTCTGGCAGTGACAGAACCAAAATGGCCACATGCTGCAACCCCCCCTGAAATTGCAGTGTTCTCCCACCTCCCAACAAGAATACTTCAGTAAACAAAACACATTAAAAATAAAAAGACTAGATGCTGTAACTGAATCTGTGGTGTTGGTAATTGTCTTGTGTCAGAGCCAGCACCATTGTTGCTGCCGTCACAAATTGGCAACAGAACAAGTTTTGACATAGCTAGATGAAGGCAATACTTTGTTCTTATAGTGTGAACGATCACTCAAAAGATGTGCTACCTTGCTTGTTAAGCTTGGAGCAACAGAACTCAATCACATGTTACTGGTGTCCTTGCACGTGTCTCACTACAAGCCTGCACTGTGGTTTGCCGACATAGTGGCCGCCATGCTATTCAAGACTTGACACGATGAGACCGACGCTTCATGGCTCAGAGGTACATAGCGCTATCTGATAGCTATCCAACAGCAACAAAATTCAACACGAAAATATTACAAAAAAAAAGCAATTAAAACTCTTGAACGGTGAATTCTCCAACTTTTCTTTAAATTCTGTAACAGATTCTGGTGCTTAGCAGCTAAACGACAGGATAATTATGAGGCATGCTATGTGGGTTGACAATGGAGCTGATCTGGGTTGATAATGGACTAACGTACCGCACCTTACGAGACAATAGAATGTGTGATTGATTGATTCCTCGAACTTTATGTCCCAAAACCAGATACGATTATCAGAGATGCCGTAGCGGAAGGCTCTGGAAGATTTTCACCTCCTGGAGTTCTTTAACGTGCACTGACGTCGCACGGTACACAGGCCTCAACATTTTGCCTCCATCGAAATGCAGGCGCCATGGCAGGGATGAACTGAACATCTGTGCTAGACCGAACTTGTGAACGAAGGCACATTCCTTGTTAAAGAAACTGCGCTCTTGATGACTTAAGACATTCGGACATTGCATATGGATTGAACATACACTACCAGTAGTGTGCTGAATGGTAATCAACCTGCTCATCTGCTGAGGTAGTTAAGGTAACGACACACACAAACAACGGGCGTGCATAGTTTGGTAATGATGGCTTTTCTTAAATGCTGTACGCCTTTCGGCTAGCACACATACACACACACAACACCCAAACACATCACTAAACAAACGCTTTGCACTTAAAGCTGTTACGCGAGGCAGGCCACAGCAACAGTGAGCGTGGAGGACTGACCTGAGGTTCTCGCCGCCCTCCTGCACCTCGTGCTCGAGTCCCTTGTCGAGACCCGAGATGAACGTCTTCAGGTGCGAGAGTTCCAGAGCAGCCCAGATGTCGTCGTCACTCTTGGACTTGAACGGGTCTAGGTTGGTGCGCACGGTGCCGGAGAACAATACCGGATCCTGTGGCAGTGGAAAAAAAAAAGACACCCGACAAAAATGTAGTGCACTAGCTGAACGTTTTATCATCACTAAAGCATCCTTCTACGTTGAGAAATTTTTGACCTGAAATGCATGCAGGGCACACTCATCTTACATATACACAAAAAGTATGCACTGAAAATTAGAGTTGGAAAAAAGAAATTGGAAGACAGTGTGACATACATGAGCCAGATCACATGAACAGCTAGTGTCTCGGCTAGCTAAGTTTGCTTGTATAAATGTCTTGGAGGACTATGGAATGACAATATAGTCCATATGGCAAACCGATGAACCCAGGACAAGGTACTCAGACTTGAAAACTGACTGTCATAAATAATCAACGCTAAACTAATCAATGCTAAAGTTTATGAACAGAGTCATAAATGGCGATGAGGTTGTAATGGCCAGCAGATTGATGACACATTTAGTTTACTAATGTGTAGGATGACACGTCACCCCAACCAATGGCTGGATGACGATCAAGATTGGGACTAGACAACCCCCCTCTGAACGTTCGCACTTCAGTCGGGCATCCATTGTAGCACGTTAACTCCATGCCTGATTTCTATGGATGATCTTTTGTTCAATCATCTGATTCGGACAAGCAGAGCAAATGGCTCCTTAATCACAACTGTGAACTGAATGCGGTCTTGCCTGTGGTATGATGGTCAGCTTGGAGCGGAGGTCGTGCAGGCCAATCTTGGTGACGTCGACGCCGTCGATCAGGATGGTGCCCTGGGCAGGCTCGACGATGCGGAAGAGGGACAGCATCAGCGAACTCTTGCCCGCACCAGTCCGGCCCACGATGCCGACCTAGAGTGCAGCGGAGAGTGAGAAGGACAGTGGTACAGTTTACATAAGAGTAGGTAAAACGTTCGGACATGATGTTTGATGATCGGCGACTGTGCTACACATTGTCAGCGTTCACTGCCATCCTTTAAATCCAACATTAAAAACATCCTGTTAAACGAACCTTTTGTTCTTTTGTAATATTTTTTTCTTCACTCGATTCCTTTGTATCCCTTATGCGCATTTTTTTTTCATTTTAGTACAGTAAGACCTCGTTATAACAAAGTTGAAGGGAGAGCCGTAATTACTTCATTATAACCATGAGTTCGTTATAGCCAATATCCATGTCATCTATGGGAATTTCAAGGGGAATTGCAATTGCTTCGTTATATCCAATAGTTCGTTATATCCATGTTCGTTATAACGAGGTTCTACTGTATTGTGTAACGCTACTATGATAAATATGTAACTTTTCTATTTTTACTATACATATTTATTTAATAATTGCATTTTAATTTTTTTTCCGTACTCTTTAGTTTCTTGCTGCTGTTACTTACCTTTCATGTACCCCACTAATAATAGTAGGTCCCCCCGGACAGTTTCGTACTTTGGGACCTCCTGATGCTGTATGTATTATGTAACCCCGTTTTTCGTACATGCTGAAACAAATAAACTTGAACTTGAACTTAGAATGTTGTTCATTTCACTCAGCACAAGTTCACCAAACAAAGAGTTTCAACTAATGTTCTTTGCTTTGTCACAGTCGCAATGACATGGCAACACGCCTACAACTATAATAGAACTGCATGAATGACAGTACCCGGCACCCACTCTTCTTAGACAATATAAACCCGTGTAAGGCCCACACTTTCAGCAGACTACAATTAGTGGTTGGTGTGGGGATGGAAAACCTGACTGGGAACACAGATAGAGAGGCAGAAATTCTCCATCAACATCTACTTTGGGCTACTGATTTCTCAAACTAGTGTAGACTTCACCTCTTTGCTTATAATAAGACATGACAGAATCACAGAAGTGAGCAGGAACGTATACGCCAGTGAGTGGACACATTAAATGATCAGAAAATGTCTGAAATAGTGGATGGGCACCTTCTCGCCAGGCGCGACGAAGACCGTGATGTCCTTGATGATCAGGTCCAGGCCCTCGCGGTAGCGCGTTGCGTAGTCCCGGAACTGAACTTCGCCGTCCTTGGGCCATTCGGCGGGAGGCTTGGCGCTTGGAATTTCCCACGCCGCCTGCGAATACAGTTGCATGTGATGCTGTTCAGTGCTCTCTAGGAAAAGTAAAGCACGAGCTGTCCACGTTCAGTTTCACAGCTACGACTCTTAAGCAAAGGGGTATCAGTAACATGCAACTACAGTTTGTCGTGTCGCTGGAATGTTGATAAATGTGAGATAAGGAATCTTTTCATAACATCTCTCAGTTCAAGTAGCCACAGTTAGACTACAGCACTATCACTTCAGTTATTTTTGGAAGTTTTGTCGTCATCAGCCAATCGGAGACAGCTAGCTTCTTCCAGTGACGATATCGGCTAATGCTTGGGAGCTTTAGGAATAGTGTTTTTAAGTGACGTGAAATACATGAATACCAAAACACTATTGCAGGCCCTTCACATGATTTTGGAATAAGCTCTTTCATATTTATTTTCCACACAAAAAAATCTGCATTCCTCAAGCAGTGGGCACCCATCTCTTAAGACTGCTGAGTAACCTGGAACAATGGCATCATCAAGGCTTGCTTGTCAATGCAGCAAATGACCCACATTTACATATTGTGAGCCGACTCAAATATAGGTCTACCCTTCACGCCCTTCACACCCCCAAATCGCAAGTCAAAAGAAAAACTGACTGGCAGTACATGTTTCCATTTTGTTTGCAAGTAGACCCCCACGACATCAGATTTCAAGTTTTGACAAAATGGCCTGACTTACAATCACGTAAAAAAAGCAGAAACATTACATCTGCCAATGCGCTAAGAATGCATTTTGAAAGTCTTAATGCTGACATTTTATAAAATCTGCGTCACAATGGTACATGTGAAAAGTTGTTCAGAAAGGAAAGAGCTGAAAAGTGCATTCCATCAGTTTATGCATTGACTGTTTGGGTCACTATCCTGAACAAGACGCTAGCTGCACATTCCCTAGCCACATCGCATCAACAGCAGGCGAGAGCCGATGCCAACCGATCACAATGTTGTTGTTGTTGTTATGTGGGGTTTAACGTCCCAAAACCAGCTCTGATTATGAGAGACGCAACCGATCACAATGAAGAAGACAGGCCGCAAATGTGCAAAAAGCTTTAGCAGTGTTCTCTTACTATACTGTCATCCGATGCCAACCGATCACAATGAAGAAGACAGGCCACAAATGTGAAAAAAGCTTTAGCAGTGTTCTCTTACTATACTGTCATCGTCGACACACAGCTGTTTTGGTCTGCAAGGCCTTTTAACAATAAATGTCATCATTTTATCACATTACCTTATGCGTATCACCTTATGGAACGCATAAGATTACCTTAAGCAGCTAGCAACTTGTGCATGTCTTTCCGACTAAAGCAGGTGCGTGGCAGACATGACTGTATAGTATCACTGTACTTACAGTACAGTAATGCCGTGCAGATAAAGCTCCCCTTCAAGACACTGACCTCAGTAGGTGACCGGGTGTACTCCATGATTCGCTCGACGGCCACGATGTTGGTCTCGAACTCACAGCTCATGCGTACCATCCAATTCATGGTGGCCGTAATCTGGGGAGGAGGGAAATGCACACCATGACATAGGATGATCCGTCCGTCTGTTCGTAAGTTCACACGGACACGAGAAATATTTCATCTATGGAAAAACACCCACTCTAGGGGCACGTGAATACGTTATACTATCGGTGCTATCAAAGCAACACAGTGTGACTGATTGATTGATTGATTTTCTTGATACTGCTAACCTTTCAGCAGGCTCTTACAGGTAATGGGTGAAAATGACAAGTTCTGGAAAACATAACAGCAATAAGCATCAGCAAAATTCATTAAAAAAAAATTGGCAGTCATCCCGCCCTGCGAACGTAAATGTCCAGCAAAGCTGTATGCAAACACACCACATGCCAGTTATGTGGTTTGCACTTCACACGAGAGCTTCGAGTGACGTCAAAAGACCCTTTTGAAAGCAGCTTCAACCTGATCTTTACTGGGAATGCGTGAGAGGGTGTTCCCGCTGTTCATAGGCACCTTATCATCCATCATGAAGTTTTGATGTTTGTTTTACGGTTTCATTTCTTTTTGGTTGTGCCTTCTTTCTTTTTGGGCATAGAAGTGGCATAAGGTAAGATCTCCTTGGCCTAGTAATGTAAGCTGCGAATATATTTACATTCTTTCAACCCACAATACTGGTTTCCACAACTAACACATGAGCTTATGCCCGAAAGCCCTCATTTACACAGAATTATTATTCGTGAATACTGAGTTCCATGCTGTATGCCTGATAAAAAAGAAAGACATGCTATTTGTCTTCACTTGTTGACCTTATGTTCTGTGTTTATACCACGAAATTTTCTGATGACCGAGAGGTACAGAGCTTCATTGTAAAACAGCAAGTACGAAGCCACATCAACAAACTGCATGTGTAACAGAAGATTATAATACAAGATTCTTAGTACACGGAACAGTGTTCTTAACAATATGCAATAGGGAGAGCTGTGCAAATAGCAAAGTCTTGAGTGCGAAGCGAAGTCGAATATTTATGTTCAAGTGCAAACCGAATCGAATATTTTTTTAATAATTTTCGAATATTTCCTAAATAATACTATGCAGAAATGTACTGTTAGATATGGGCAAATAATTTATTGCTCCGTCTAGTATATTCCCCAAAATCATTCCAATGTCCTGAAGAACAGACCAACAGGGAAATGTGCAACAGAAAGTTGAGCTTACTTCACTGCAGTACACGGGTGTTAGCTTCGCTGCAGTACGCGAGTGTTAGCTCCGCCGCAGTACGCAAATGTTAGCTTCACCGCAGTACATGGGTGTTATGAGACGAAGCGCACTACTTGCGGGAATGGGCCACTTGTCAGGAGACACAGTGTATTTTTTCAGATCAAATCAAATCAAATTTATTTCCACCATGTACAATCTCACAGATGGAGGACAACAGAAAAAAAGCTGCCAAGAGGCGGCTTGACTAGTCCGTCCTTAATTTTCCCTTAATTATCAACTTCGAATAGTTCGAATAGTAAAAGTTCAGTGCAAATTAAATGGAATAACAAATGATATTCGAAAATTATTCGGAATTTCGAATATTCGCCCACTCCTAGTAATAGGGTAAGCTTAGGTAAAGATAAGACGTAAAAGTTTTCGTGGCCCCTGTTGCATATGAATAAGGGTTGACAAAAGTTAACACCATCTTCCCAAAGGGAACCCTGATGGGATGCGAAGCAGCAGAGTTGCGCACGGGTGGCGTCACGGGTTGAACGGCGCTAACGCGGGTGCTTCGCATCTCATCAGGGTTCCCTTTGGGAAGATGGTGTTGATTTTGCGCGTGAACCGACGAGTCGGCCGTGTAGCGAGCGGCGGTCGCGGTAGCGGAGCGAGCGGCGGTAGCGGCAGGTGTTGCGGGCGAACGGACGAGGCAGCAGCTGCGGCGAGCGCGCGGCAGGCGAGGGAGAGAGTGATATCAGCGCGCACTGCGGCGTGACCTACTTGGCACCATTCCAACACCTGTGGCGAGGGCAGCGCGTTGCCCTCGCCCTCGCCGTACGGACGCACAAAGGGTGTTACACAGGCTAGTCAAAGAGCTGCTTCGCATCTAATAAGTTTATTTAAATAAGGGAAATACCTCTTGAAAGGAAGGGTAATGGGTTGAAACTGTAGCACAGCGTGAATTCAGGCAAAGAAGCAATGCCGTGCACAGACTCCTGAACAAGGTCACTAGGGAATGACACGTACCACTAAGGGTTAAGACTAAGGGTGCGCAAATACTGGAGTGGTGTGGAGACAACTTTATTGCGAATACTCAAACTTTCGAATATCTTCCAACAGCCTTTGCTATTTGATTCGATTCGCACCCAACTTTTACTATTTGAACTATCTGAAGTTTGTATCATCATCAGCCTGTTTAGGTCCACTGCAGGACGAAGGCCTCTCCCAACGATTTCCAATCCACCCTCTCCTGAGCGAGTTGGTTCCACTTTATGCCCGTGAACTTTTTAATTTCATCGCTCCATCTAACCTTTTGCCTGCCTCTGTTGTGTTTTCCCTCTCTTGGTATCCATTCTGTCGCTCTTACTGTCCATCTGTTGTTTTTCCTCCTCATGACATGTCCTGCCGAGGTCCACTCCTTTCTTTTAATTGATATAATAATATCGGCTACTCCTGTCTGTTCTCTGATCCATTCCGCTCGTTTTTTATCTCTTAGCATTACCCCTATCATTTTTCTTACCATTGCACGTTGCGCACTCCTTAGTTTCATCTCTAGTCTTTTAGTTATCCTCCACGTTTCTGCACCGTACGTTAGTACTGGGAGAATGCAGTGACTGAATACTTTTCGCTTTAGTGAGAGCGGTAAGTTTCCAGTAATGATTTCATAATGCCTTCCGAATGCGCTCCGGCCCATCCTTATTCTATGGAGAATTTCTTTTTCATGGTTAGTAATTGAGGGGCAAAATGCGCGATGTCCTGCAATAACTAGCCCATTCCTGCATGGTGCTTTACCACACAACCTCGGTGTTCTGCAGTGGAGTGAGCTAACGCATCTGCACAGTTCTCTAGGACTTGCCTGTCTCTTTTCTAGGAATGACATTGTTGGAGTACACTAATCGTATAATAAATTTGCATTTGTCGCCCATGTTTAGCAGTACAGTAAAAGCTCGTTGATTCTGATGTCCTGGTCCCGGCACAGCCCTGTGTTGCGTACTTCAATGGGGAAAAATGCCCTATAATTAAAATGCATCAGTATCCACAAGGGTTTATTCGAACTGGGAGCAGCTGGTTTTCAGTCGCCAACGAATTTTTTGGACTCCAAAAATTCGGACATGATGGGTATTTCAGGCTTTATAAATACACCGTCTAGGTTCCCATAGAGCTAATGCATTCTCGAGAACGAAAATCATTTGCAGAATATATGAATGTTACTTGAGAAATAGTTGCGTGGCACCAAAAGTTTGATATACAGAGAGCTCTAGTTGCTTTGCTGATCATACCAACTAAACCTAATGATTACGGAAAACTCACTGAAAGCGCATAGGAGAGCGAAAGGCCAACGGTGCCGCCATCCAGGTGGTCGCTGCCGAAGACGGCAAACAAGGCCGCGGACAAAACGATGAGGTTGCCGCAGAGCTCCAGACGCACAGCCAGCCACCTTGGAAGTGAATGAAAAAAAAAAAACTGAAAATGCGTTCCTGGAACACTATATTTAAAAAGAAGCTATGTTAAAATATGCCTGCAGTAGATTCACACACTATCTGTCACACCAAGAGGCAAGGAAAATGTAGTCACGGTGGTGAAATGTTGAATGGCATTATGACTGTACATGATGATCAGGAATAACAGATACAGGTGTGGTAGACCTACACAGTGCAATACACTCTCAATGATTCAAATCTCAAATTTTTTTATTGGCCTGCTACGTTTTCCATGTTATTTGAAACTGCACTATTCAATTAATTCTGTTAATTCATTCTTTTTCGTCATCCTTATGAGAAGTACTGCCTGCTTTGGTTCCTTTTCACTAAACATTCACATTCACATTTTTCTTTGAGAGCCAGAAATAAAGCTGACAGCCTGTCGGCACTTGTCTAAGAATTCAATACCACAACGCCTGTGGTAACTGGCCGTCTCAGCCATACTACTGCTTGTATCCGATAATTCAAAATTCTGATAATTCAAAATGAAATTCCGGTGTCCCTCAAGTTTTCTACTGTATCTCATTCTTCGAAACAAAGAAAGATACCTCTGCTGGTTATCTTAACACACCTCCTCGAACATAGCAGAGTGAAACCTTAGCCACTATGCTTCAGGTGGGTCTCCAATGCCAAACATGGAAAAAAATGAAGAATATTAAGCAAAAGAAAAAAAAAAATCTCAGCATAACCTTACACTACATGGCTCACACAAGCTAAACAGCCATCACTATAACACGGAGCAACACTGCACTCGGGCAAAACAAAAAATCACAGCATATCCACGGGGTGAATGATGATGAGTGGGCGAAGCTGCGGAGGTTCATCGGTAAACCGTGAATTCTGCCCAGTACATCATCGACGTGAGATCGCGCGCGTTTATCCTAAAGGGTCGATGAGAGTTATGGTGACCTGCAGCTCACTATAATTTTACATGTACGCTGTGAATTTTCATTGTTTAATCACGCACAGGAGAAATCGCGCACAGGCACTACCTTGGAGGTCAAAATCCAGTGCCATATATACGGGAAACAAGAAACTCGCTAGCAGATGCTGCCTGTGTCGGCATCGCGAGGCGAGAGAGGGGGGGGGCGTTGAACGGTTGTGAGGGAGAGGAGGAGGGGAGAGAGGGAGGGAAAGGGAGAGAGTGGGGGTGAGAGAGGGGGAGGTCGAGCTCGACCGCGGCATATTCACCGAAAGGGCGATGACGACCAGCCCCATCTAGTATATCGTCACCCAACTGCAGTTTGCATGCACGAGAGGCGGTTACCTACGACAGGACGTTCGGGCCACGCCATAAGGAGCTTCACCCCTAAAAATGGCCAAGCTTTGGAAAGTGCTTGCCTGTTAGAAATGGTGGACGGGTAGTAGCACATCTGGTTGTGGTCGACGCGCTGGTTGGACTCCTGCACAAAGCGCTCCTGGGCACCGTAGGCGCGGATCGTACTCACACCCGACAGCGTCTCCGAGAAGTGCGTGTAGATGGGTGACCGCGTCACCGACTCGAGTCGCTTGAGCTGCCGCGACGTGGCCACGTAGAACGCCTGGCAACAGCAGAGGACATCAATGGTGCAAGAACAGTCGCGTGTTAATTGGTTGAACTGTCACACATTAACCGACTAAAACACAATGTGTGTGTATGTGTTAGGCGCACTACGCCTAAAAGCATATACACATTATGCAGCAAGTGTTCCGTTTCTTCCAGCGATGCATTAGCAATGTCGGGGAGTCAGTGTCGCAACTGCTCAGAGAAACAAGATGTGGTGCATACGTTCATATGTGCTAGCACCATCAAATGTCTTGGGGAGACCCATACATGCGTGTGATGTTCTCATGTGCTACATTTTAGAGTTTGAAAAGCATGGTCATATTGAAAATTGAACGTATCTTTACTGCTGCATAAAAACTACACTTACTGTATTTACATGACCGTAAGGCAACCCGAGTGTAGGTAGGCACCCCTCCAAACGGCAAGCCAAAAAACGGACTGGCAGTATAACTTTGGTTTCGAGCGTAACTAGACCCGCCCCAACTTCGCATTTCAAATTTCAACAGAATGGGTTGACTTACAGTCACGCAAATACAGTAAGCTTTCACAGTTACTGTATCTCCAGGATTTCGCCGTCCCCACATCACGCACTGAACTGTGGACGTGTCACAGCAATGTGGTTAGGAAGGTGGGAAGTTGGAATGTTCTTATGCTAATGCCAATTAATGGCATGATTGGGCATGCATGCACATAGTGTCTCTCATATCCTATGTTCTTTGCATGCAGCTCGGCAGGAAGCATTTCGTCTTCCACAAAACGCTTGCGTCTACTAGCACTTGGGTTCTGTGCAAGACACGCACAATTAGGTCGTTAGGTGGTTCAAGCACACCCTAATGGCAAGGAGAACACACACAGTGCCTCTGTCACTCTTATAGCCGGTTCTTGGTTCACTAAGCTAAGCCATCATAACATGCAACCCCAGTGTTAACAACGGGTGAACGAGGTACGCGACACTCACCTGTATGAGGTAGTAGAGGACAAACACGGGAACCGCGACGGCCAAGAAGATGGGCGTTGTCATGGTGATGATGATCAGCGTGGAGACCACTTGCAGGAAGCACATGAGCCACGACCGCACTGTCATCGGGATTGCCAGGTCCATTGTGTCCACGTCCTGCACGGCGGATGCACGTCACCGACAGGTGCCGTATTTACTCGACCTTGATGCGCAATTTTTCTTCCTGACAAAAATCTGTAGGGTCTTAAATACAGTAGAACCTCGTTATAACGAACCCGGATATAACAAACTATTGGATATAACGGAGCAATCGCAATTCCCCTTGAAATTCTTATAGATGACATGGACACTTGCTATAACTAACGGTTATAATGAAGTAATTATGGCTCTACATTCAACTTCGTTATAACGAGGTTTTACTGTACCACAATATGACCATGAGATCTGCCGTAGTGGAGGGGTTCATTAATATGGCCTTTAATGCCCTTTAATATGCTCTTTAAATGCAGCCCCCGCGGCCAGGATTCGATCCCGCGACCTTCGGGTCATCGGTCAAGTGCCACATACAGCCACTAGACCACTGTGGCAACTTTGTGCACATTTCTCCGACAAAACAAGGCTAAAAATTGCCTGCACACTACGATTGAGTACAAAACCACATCCGCGTCACAGGCAACACCTGACTCTTAACATGTGCACATGTAGTGTCATTACATAACAGTCCATAATCAAGAGAAGAGGCGTGCAGGACACGGACACAAGGAGAGCAGTGAACAACACGAACGCTGAAACACTGCTCTTCTTGTGTCCGTGTCCTGCACGCCTCTTCTTTTGATTATGGACTGTTACCAACTCGCTCAACTTTCTGTCCTTTTAGTGTCATTACCAATGCACAATAGCAAAGGAGTACATACTGCTGCGAGTTTGTATAAACTGACAGCATGCTTGACTACGACATGTCTACTTGATATCCACTCCCAGTAAAATGCAGATGGTCGTAAGCTCCTTAACTTGTGTAATCTCATACCAAAGGAAAGTTATTTTTCATGCTGAAGATAGCTGCACTAAGTCTGTGTGTGGCCGCACACGCACAAAATAGCAAAGCATCCTCGGCTTTATGTTGACAAGGAAGAGTTTAAATGGTCCAAAAACAAGGAAGTACTGTAAAAACCCATGGTTTCTTCTCCGAATTTTACTGTGCAAAATTTCTACGTCTTATATGCGGGTCCCAATGTTTCTGACCCAAATTTGCAGTTTCCGTTTTGTTGGAGGATACATCCCCTGGCGGTGGCATCGGTATCTGTGTAACTGCGCCAAGAATGGGCACTTGGCATGTTCGTCTGAAGTTTATCTCTCATGATGTCGGGACCAAGAAAACGGTATTTACCTGCCTTCAAAAGGAAGCCTATTGGGAATCCGAGCCGTGGCGGCCACATTTCGATGGGGGCGAAACGTTAAGACCCACATGCTGTGCTATGCAAGTGCACGTTAAATCCCAGGAGGTCCAAGTTTCCGGAGCCCTCCATTACAGCGTCTCTCGCAGGGGTGCAGAACGCAAGAAAATATTATTAAATTCAGGTGCAATTCCACCTTGAACACTTGAAACATGATTCTGTGCTAGATTCGAGGGTGCACCAGATTTCAGTGAGTAACAGTGTGCTTGAAATGGCTGTACGACCCTCAACCGACCTTGGAGAAGCGGTTGACGATGCGCCCCAGCGGGGTGGTGTCGAAGAAGGACATGGGGGACCTCAGGATGTTGTGCAGCAGGCCGTTATGCAGGAGCATGGCGCCCTTCAGGCTGCCCAGTGACAGTGCCAGAGAGCCAAAAAGGATCGTCACACCTGCATCACGTGCAGAATGTCCGTAGGGACAAACAATCACGTCAGGTTCATGGTGAAAACTATGCCACCAAAAGGCTGAAAGGAGTACTGACACGATTTTGCGGTGGCTCAAAATGTACATTTTTCGTTTTGTAGTCATGTATTATCAACGCCCTGTGCACACGGAAGCCAGGAAACACGTACAAAATATTTCAGTTTGGTTCTAAAGTTTTTGTCGCCCAGCACTGCAAGCCAGCCCCAGCGCAATGGACACTACGATGACGTATGAGCACAGTCTATTAAAAGTCACCGAAATCGCTGTCAGAGTCACTGAACGACCGTGAAAGTGTCATTGTTTGCGTGCCCCACGTGTAATTGACCACAGACGACAGAGTTGCAGCGACGCTATCACGAATTGCTGTCCCTACGTGACTCAGACGTACGTCCGAGTATGTTGACACGTCACTAGGAAACCGCCCCCTCAAAACCGAAACCGAAAGTGGGCTTTTAAGGAAGCCGTATTAAAAATATATTCGTTGCCTTGCGAGGCACCATGATACTCTTTTTGGGGTTCTCCACGCCAGTGCTTTCATTTACAGCAAAAATACAAGAATGTCAAAAATTCATGTCAGTACTCCTTCAAGTCTTGTGACTTGAGCCTTTCTGTTATAATCCACTGCCTTCGGGACAGGCCCGCAGGTATTTTCAGGCAGAAATGCCCACTCATCATTACAAAAAGCCCAGGAAAGGGCCCAAGAAAAGTGCTGCAAGACACCTCCGACAAGCACTTTCAGTGAACTTTTCGCCACACAAAAGGAACAAGCGCAGTGGCCGACCTTCTAAAAAATAGTCGAACCTTGTTATAATGAATTCTACATGACATGGAAATAGCTCTGTTATTGGAAATAATTCGTTACAAATGCATATTCGTAGCACTGTTCCATTGGCAATACTGCCTTCTCATTTAATTTGTTATAACCAATAATTTTCTTTATCGAGGTTCAACATAGCTAATGCACTCAACCGCTGTTTTCATGTAAAGTAGAACCTCGCTATAACGAACCAGGATATAACAAACTACAGGATATAACGAAGTAATTGCAATTCCCTTTGAAATTCCTATAGATGAAATTGATATTGGTTATAACAAAGTAATTACCGCTCCCCCTTCAACTTCGTTATAACGAGGTTTTACTGTACTACTTCTGCTTCCACGAAGGATTTCCCTGTTTCCCTCATCATCCATTCTACTTTTGCGCTTATTCATTTGACTTCTGGGGACTGTGTGCACTTTTTGCACTCTCTACTACAGTAGAACCTCGTTATAACGAATCCGGATATAACGAACTATCGAATATAACGAAACAATCTCAATTCCCCTCGAAATTCCTATAGATGAAATTGATATTGGTTATAACAAACTGATGGTTATAACGAAGTAATTGCCACTCCCCCTTCAACTTCATTATAACGAGGCTTTACTGTAATGGAACAGTTTCTCTTCAACGGTGGCATGTGGCAATTGGTGTAAGTCGTTGCCCCCCTCGGTGTCTCACCCTGTGCCAGGCCAAGTGCACCGTAGACACCGAGCCGCAGGTCGCGCTTGTTCAGGTCCTGTGATCCGTCGGGCAGCGGCGGGTCGTTGCTCCAGGCTGTGAGCCACACGTTGGAACCGATGGAGAAGGCTTGCGAAGCCACGTTCAATATTACAATCGGCACCATCCAGGCCACCCCGATGGCACCGAAGTAGGCAAAGTACACTCGCCACTTCACCTGCGTCACGCACGCCCGCAGATTAAAGTGAAGCGTGGTGAAACGTGTCACTGTGGTTAAGGTTAAACAGAGAAAAGACATGACGCAAGAATGACAGCACGCACAGAGTTAAGTCCGACATGAAAAGGACTTGTCAAGACGTGACAGCGATGGGTTGAAGCAGACTCTGATTAATTCAAACTTGAGGAGACACTAGAATTTCATTTGAGTTACCAGATGCAAGTGAAAGTGTGGCTCGGTGCTTTTATACCACGAAAAACAGATAGCAACTTATCACAACAATTGCTGCCAAGTCAGTGTTCTTTTTTCCTTTCTTCTGCTAGCGGTCTTGAATGTTTGCACAAGTGTTGGCAGGCCATTGGCTCTAATCATTTTGGGCTGTTAAAAATTACGTGTACCTGAGCGTTAAGCCAGATGGAACCGAAGGAGGTGCTGTTCCTGGTAAGGATAACCAAAAGATATGAATTAGTGTAATTAAGTGGACGGTGAAGTTCTAATCAAGCAGCTTGTAAACGCATTGGAAACATCGCAGGCAAACAAAAATTTGAAATTTGTGTGATTGACTGAAAGTTAAATGATCAGTTTGAATTACTGAGAGTCGATCGATATGAACGTGTGCTACGATGCTGCTTTGCTGTTGTCACGAAATGAATACGAGACAACCGGCTCACCCGTCCAGTCTCGGCCGCCTCAGCCTGCACCAGCTTCGTGCCGACCTCCTCCGTCGCGGCAGGTTTCTCCCCTTGACCGGCGCGCAGCGTCGACTGCGAGCGCGACAGGGAGCGGCCAGACATCGACTCGGTGCCTGCGCTTGAGCGACGCGGTTCGATGCCCTGCCCCACCGCCGGCTGGACCGAGTTGGGTCCGTTGGAGCCCTGGCTCTGCGTCTCGGACAGCTGACGAGACAGGCTGCGCAGGAACTCCTTGCGCTCCGCCAACGACAGTTCCGACGTCGACTTGTGCTGCGACAGCTGCCTGCGAGGTGGTGACGTGCGTTGATAGTCACGTACAAGGTGTCGCAAAATGGGATACACAAACTGCTTCCGTGTATGTGCGCAAGTGGTCGTAAGGAATGCTCCCTGAATGGTGGCCACAATTACAAGGATGTTCTGATGAACACGATTCCCATCGCACATTTGGGCTGTCTTCTACACTATGTAATGTGATGCCCTACGTTTTAGTAAACCAGTCGGCATAGTGCGCTCAATCTTAATGTCTGGTCCTTCTTGCATGGTGTTGTCTCCCCAACTTGTATGCTTTCCAATAAGTCCTTTGAATAAACCAACCAGACCCTTAAGAGATTCTTACTGAATATGTTTGCATTGCCCAGCTACTAAGAAGTCAAGAAACAAAAGCAAACTGAACATCGTTCTGTGAAGTGAACTTGTATTTCATGCGAGCATCCTTTCTCTAATTTCTGCTACATAACTGCACAGGGAAGCACAGGCCATTCGTCCTAAGCCCACTGATAATAAAAGCAGTTACACAGAACTTGCACCAAGAACACTCTAGGCATGTTCCTGCCGTCAGCTTTGCCACGTGCCTCTCCAATTGCAGAGTTATGTCGGGTGCTGAAGCCATTCATTCTGCGCTATGCTACACGTGCAAGTTGGTACCATGGCAGGTGCAAGACATCATCAGGTGACACTGCACATCTGTTAGAGTAATACCCTGTTAACCCAAAGCACTAGAAACTGGAAAAACTGGAGAAACTGGAAAACAGAGTTTCGAGATAGCTAAATTCAAGTTTAAGCGCAAAGCCAATATGACGCCTTTTCAATATGCTGGTGGTAATGCCGGCTTTCTCAAAAAAGCTCAATGTACCAGGAGCAGTGCCTTTAGTAGATTGTTTCTGCAATATTATGTGCAACCCAGCATATGACACGCTGGTAATATATCGGCAACGGTGGATCTCGCACATAAAAGCGCAAACGCAAATGCACATTGACACTAGTTCGAAACCAAGTAACACTAAATAAAGATCCTGTGAACGTGCTCGCTTCCCGGGAGTATTTTGATGAGGCTAACTTCCACAGAGTGTTGTTCTGACCACTGACGAAGTGCAAAAATGAACTGTACTGGATGCGCCATCACTTAACGGACAGGCAACGCAACAGTGGCAGCTGGACCACCAGCGCTGCCATGAACGCGAATGACCGACTGGGCACTGCCATCTTGGACTCTGGATTGGCTTGTCTCAAGCTAGCTGGTGTGCTGTCCGAAGCATGACGTCTACGATGCAATGCTACAACATATTTCCAGCTTCCAAAAATGATCTTGCCTCCATGTTCTCGCCATTTGCAGTAAGCTGAACAATGGCCTCAAGATTTGTAACTCTCAAAAGCTCTGTACTGCGTGTTGCGGTCTAAGGGGGTGAGAAACGCTTGTTACCGCCCCACTTAGTAACGTGACCATTACCAGCACAGTCACATACAACAGCTGTCTCCAAGCATTGGGCATCGAGACACAGCTGTGCACGGCTGGCTTGTTTACAAGCCACAGCGCACTTGCCTCTGGCATGTAGGCATGTGTCAAACTTCGTTTTGATGGGAAATCAGCGAGGCTGGGGTGCAACATTATCATCGCTGCAACATTTTTGGCGAAGCATTTTGCGACACAACCCTTTACCGCCCTCGTTCCACATGACAGCGGTCGTAGCTATGGTGTAGTGACGCTCCGTCTGTATAATCAGTGGGATCAGATGGCCGAGAACTGTAGATAGGGTGAGGTAGAATCAAGCAAGAGGCACTAGGAGGACAAAATTCCAAGCCTGTGCTTGTATTTTGAAGTGATGCATCATGCTTTGTTCTGTGCTAGCCCTATGATCCGCCATTCATCGTTGACTAATTCTGCTGATAACATGATCGCACCGCCTGTCTTTTATACCAAAACATTTCTTTTAGCTGATACCGCACTTGCACAAGAAAGTACAAAAAAAATGTCTCGGTACCTTCTCCAGCGTTTCCGCAGTCTAAGCTTCAAGATATCCTGAGCTCGGCACAGCAGCGTTTTGAGATAAGGGGTGAAACACCCACGTAGCCGGCACCATGCCGCGGAAGAAATTTGACTTATCCGGTAAGTTGAGATGTAAGAGTTAGAGTTAACGAGGGTTTACTGCTGTGCTGCTGACCTCGTTCTGTGCTAAATGCTATCACCAAGCTTCAGACGCCCACACCAAGAGTCTTTGTACTAGCAGAACCTCGTTATAATGAACCCAGGTATAATGAACTATTGGATATAATGAAGCAATCACAATTCCCCTTGAAATTCCCATAGATAAAATTGATCTTGGCTATAACAAACTAATGGTTATAACGAAGTAATTACAGCTCCCCCTTCAACTTTCGTTATAATGAGGTTTTACTGTATATACATTTACACATAAAAAAATTGGCCGCGTATCTCCGTGCTTCGCTGCAAATGTCGTCGAAAGACGATAGCCTTCTACCGGCCGTACTACATGAGTCCCGGTTCGCGTGTTTCTATTTCCCCGAGGAGTTGCGCAAGCGAGAGGGAAAACGAAGAGACGCGAGGAGAGAAAGGGACCGGCCAGAGTGGCGGGCGGCCGTTCCGCTGCCTTCCGTTCGGCACGAGCGTGAGATAAGGGCGCCATCTGGCCATGGTTTCGGGAAACGCAAGAAGCTTGCCTAGTACGCAGAACTGCGTAGGAAACGTCCGCTTTTGCGCATCCTAACAAGCACTAGGGTCTTTAGAATTGCGCATCTATGTATTTTCTACTAAAGGAACATACCGTCTAATACTTACGTATTGATGTTGCGCCTCAGATATGCGTAATATTTGCTTTTTGGCCGACTGTGTTCAAAAGTATGAAGGTAGCTACCAGTTCAAGCTGGGTGGTCGTTGAGGAAGGGGTTCACCTTTCGCAGCAGGACAGACACACACACACACACACACACACGCACACACGCACGCACACACACACACACACACAGACAGACCAAAATTTCTGCGTTGAAGTATCCCAAGAAAGACTATCGTCTTTAAAAAAAAGACCGACCGATAGGCAGCAAACGTACTTGCTAATCTCCGGGGAGGCAACATGCTGCAAGATGTCCTCGACCACGTTGGGGTCCTCGTTGATCAGGCGATCCTCCTGGCTCTCCTCGCGGAGGAAGTGCAGCAGGAGCTCTGCCAGGGCCCCCTTGCGCTCCAGCAGCTCCTGGTAGGTGCCCTGCTCCTCGACGCGACCGTCCCGCAGCACGATCACCCGGTCCACTTGGGGCAGGTACGAGATGCCATGTGTCACCAGCAGCCGCGTCTACAGTGGCGGCCAAATTAGGAAAGGACACAACTTCAGGACTCTTGATGACGCCCAAGAGGTCTCTGAAATGAACTTATTCAAGCTTATGTAACCGTTAAGGCTACAGTGAACCATTAGTACCATAATATGAGCAAATCAACCTGTATCAAATTAACTATGATACAACCTCATTACAACAGATCTGCTTACAACAGACATTTGGATACAACATACCAAGCTGTGGTGTAGTGCTGACCTTCCCACCTCTTCCATTGATTGAACTTCTTTTACAACGGGTTCTGATGCAGCATACATTTGGATATAAAGGACTAAATTACAAGGCCAGCTAGCAGGCCAGCACGCCTTCACAGCAGACTTATGTGCTGTGGACATCCAAAGTCCAATAGCTTCCAACTAGCAACATCTCTTGACAGCATTCGTGGGATCAAGACACTAAGGTACCATGCTGGCACACAAAGTCAACAGCCTTGTAACGATGGAGACACCAAAACCACGCTACAATTATGAGAGACGCTGCAGCGGAAGGCTCTAGAAATTTCGACCATGTGGGGCTTTTTAACACACACTGACATCGCACTGTACACGGGCCTCAACATTTCATCTCCATCAAAATGCAGCTGCCACGGCCGGGATTCGATCCCGTGACCTTCAGATCAGCAGTCCATATCTACAACACAATAGAAGGACGAAACAGTGGAAGCCCGTCTCCCTCACCTTGTCCTTAAGCACACCTTTGGGGCCGATGACCTGGTCGAAGATGTGCTTGCCCACGTGCGAATCGACGGCACTCAGCGGGTCGTCCAGCAGGTAGATGTCGGCGTCATTGTACACTGCACGTGCCAAGCTGACGCGCTGCTTCTGGCCGCCACTCAGGTTGATGCCCTGCAAGCAGCACATTGTCAATGTGAACACATTCTTATGCTCGTGTGGTGGAGTCAGGGTTAACCCTTCTTTCTGGGCCAAGCATTTCCGCTAGGAACCAACTGTCTTGCAGGAAATAGTTGAGACAGAAAAAAAAAATTCCCAGAAAAATCGAAGCCCAAGAAACACGTATCGCACAACCCATAGACTTTTGAGCGGCAGACAAGTACAGCTGTTCCCAACATTTTTCAAATACACATCCGTAGGATGCGTCATGGTGGGATTAGACAACTTCACTTCGTTTCAGATGCCGGCTGCCTGTAACCCTGCCTTGGGTGGCACAAAAACCAACATGTGGTCATGTTTCACACCACCACCACGATTTTGAATCCAAAAGAGTGAATACGTGCATGCTGCTTAAAAAAGACCATGTTTCCAGCATACCATGAAACATTCTTTGCTCTTGTTGCTCTCAACACCAGTATACTTTTTTACCTTTATCTCGAAACGTGACTGTACCAAAAGTATTACCATCTGTCAGCATCACAATATGGCATTAAAACTGATTAAAACTGAAGGTAGCTTAGTACATCAAGTGTTATCGTACTGATCCCGATGACAGGGATTCGCTTCCTGGACTCGGCGGCTAAGTTTTAATGGGGAGGGGTGGGGGACAAGCGGGAACATAAATTTATGTGGATGTTAAAGAACTCCAGGAGGCCAAAACTGATTCTCCATGTCATCAGCTCTGTTAATTGTTATCCATACAATTGTTACGGCAATCAAAAAAGGGAACTTGAAAGTCACGTCAGCACTCTTCTGATACAACAGCCCAAACTGTAGCTGGCCCTCATGCAGCCTACCTTCCCATGGTTTCCATTTAAATAACAATAAAAGAAAAGCAGCCACTACAGTATGGTGCATGAGCCCACCTTCTCTCCAATCTCGGTGAGGTCTCCGCCGGGCAGGATGTTGAGGTCCGACTGCAGGGCACACTGCTCGAGGGTGCGGTTGTAACGGTCGCGCTCCATCTTCTTTTGGAAGACGATGTTGTCCCGCACCGTGGCATTCTGGATCCATGCCTGCTGTGCCACGTATGCCACAGAGCCCTGGATAAAGGCAGAGAGTGAAAAAAAAAAAAAAAGAGCTATGCCCAATTGTCACACACTTTCAAACATATACCATAGTGTTGCCAAGGGATCACAGACAGTGGAAACTGCAAGGAGCGAGTTCATACTTACTGGGAGAATGTGTGGTTAGAAATATGAGCATTGACCACAAGAGGAAGTAACACAAAAATATTGTACTTTTTTTTTTCCTGTTTCAACAAGTAGCTAACAACCCACTTTTTATCATGGATGGAGATCAAGTTTGCTCCAGCATATACAGTAAAACCTCGTTATAACGAAGTTGAAGGGGAAGCTGTAATTACTTCACTATAACTGTCAGTTCGTTAAAGTCAATATCCATGTCATCTATGGGAATTTCAAGGGGAACTGTGATTGCTTCATTATATCCAATAGTTTGTTATATCCAAGAGTTTGTTATATCTGGGTTCATTATAACGAGGTTCTACTGTAACGATTCATTATTTGAGGCTGTATTCATTGCGTCCGATCAGAGTTTCATTTTTAGACAGTGAAAAGAAAGGTGGTGTTCACAGGATGGCTACAATGCAAGCACCATTTGAACAAGATTCTGCTGTACTGCGGCAGCCTGGGAAAAACATTTCTTCCCCTAATTTTTTTTTAAGATTCAAAAGCAGGAAGTTATGGCGTTATGCAAGGGCAGGTCTCACACGAGAAAATATGCTAACAAGGCCGGCACAAACTCAAAGGGTACAGGAATGGGAGCACAGTACATTAGCTGCAGCAAATTCCACCGTTGTCCCATTTCAACATGCACACCGGCCTGTCAAGTGAAGGGATAGTCACAAAACAGTTGAACACATTAACAGGACTAAAAAATGGACACACTACACGGAGAGGACAGGACGGACCCTTTGTGCAGTCTGTACATGCTTCTTTTTCGTGCTCCTGGCACATCAACTTGCTTCAAGTCAACTAGACCAGCTTTTTGCTTCACTAATAACAAAATAGCAGTTGTGACTGCTACAAATGGCTCTGCTTCTCGAGGCATGAGAGTACCAAACATTACGGCCTTGTGGCAGACAGAAAACTGGAAAATAGCAGAACACACACACACACACCTGGACGTTGACAGTGCCGTCAATGCGTTCCATGTCGCCGAGCAGAGCAGAGAGGAAAGACGATTTGCCCGACCCCACCTGACCGACGATGGCCACCAGTGCGCCCTTGGGAACCTTGACGTCCAAATCGCGCAACACGGGCTCCTCGTCCTTGGTCCACGCAAACGAGCCATTGTGCACATGAATCGGAGTGGAAGCTGAAGAAAACCGAACGAATGAGTATTCACCACGCACAAGCATGCGCCCAGTGAAAAACTGAGGTAGGTTTACGATGCAAATGTTTAACGCATACTTTTTGACAGATTTCGGGCGCCACAATGTGCATGCCCTTCCAAGGCATTCTTAAAGGCCAACTCCAGCGATTTTTTTTAGGTTAATGGATCTCAGTAAAATACGCTGCACACGTTCCTTGGTACACTTTCGTTATTTGTGCTAGACTGCATGCTTGGGAGATGCGCAGATAGCTTAAAAATGAAGTTTTGCTGATTACCTGAAAGTGCCCACCTGGCTTCCTACAATTACCGGCCACACTGTGTGTTGACATCATCACTGGTAAAGAGACAGAACCGTACTGGTATGATGCCATGGACTTCGAGACATGCGCGCGCCGGCCAACCTTCGCGACATTAACGCCAGGGGAAGATGCGCACGCTGTCGCACCATGCAAAAGGCGGTTTGCCTGATTTGACATTATTGCTGGATTAAATTTCAGTTTCAGTTTTGTGCTTCTTTGCAAATTAAAAATTACTTTCACATTTGCTGAGCATTTATACTATCAGGAGTGTGACAGGAGCATTTCAGCAACATAAAGTCACCATCACCTTGACTTGCTCAAAAAATTTGCCGGAGCTGGTCTTAACATGCAATAGACTCTTGATAATCCAAGCTTCGATAGTGAAATTTATGGTTAATTCAAAGTACTTTGTAGTTTTTGGTTGGCCTGCTATGTTCTTGAATGTATTTAAAAGCTGCTTAATTTCAACTGCGCCATTCCGTTAAACCTTAATTTATACTTTTTCCCTTATCCTTACCAGAAATATTGCTTGCTTTGGTTCATTCTAGCTGAACAGCGATGCTCATACAGTAAAACCTCGTTATAACAAAGTTGAAGGGGGAGCCGTAATTACTTCGTTAAACCATTAGTTCGTTATAGCCAATATCAACTTCATCTATGGGAATTTCAAGGGGGATTGCGATTACTTCGTTATATCCAATAGTTCGTTATACCTGGGTTCATTATAACCTGGGTTGGTGCTTCTGAAGTGTAGTATTTCGTCGTTGACCCCCTTGATAAGAAAAATATCAGTAAGTTAGTGCGTTTTTGCATGCATTCGTTTTTCCGGACTGCCCGATTTTCCGGACATTTTTGCGTTCCCGAGGGGGTCCGAAAAATCGGTCGTTGACTGTAGAAGGTATATTGCTCATACCACTTAGCAGTGGTATCGATAACTTGGGGACAACAGGAAGTTGCTTCTTCTAGTTCAACTGTGAGGCAACGGTTCAACCCATCTTTCACACCGGAGAGCTCACCTCATGGATTTTTACCAAAATGAGAAGCGAAATGACACCTAGAATAAGAAATGACCGGACGAGCTTACCGTCTTCCTTCTCGTGGGAGACGTACTCCTCGAGCTCCTCGTGGCCCAGGTACTTGTTCATCCGTTTCACCGACACACTCGCCTGCAAGTCAGGTCCACAAATTGACGGCTGTTTTACGCACCAAAAGCAGCTGTTACCACGAGGCGTTCCCCGTAGCGGAAGGCTTTGGAGGTTTCGCCGGCCGGAGGTTTTTTGAGTGTGCGCCCAAATCTAAGCGCATGGGTATTTGTTTTTCACAGTTAAGCGACACACTTTTGGAATGCACATAGAGTGTACCAGTGATAAACCAAGTAGAGAGACGATAGAGTGATTGTGGCCGTATCTTATCGTCTACATTAAAACGTACCGACAGTGACTGCCAGTACGGCTTGTGGATGTAGCTTAATTTGAACAGTGAGCAGTTCAATACTGCTTCAACACGCAACCAGCAGCAAGTCAACTAAAGTCATGCTTATTTCGAATGTTAACATTACAGGTTAACAGAAAGCCATACAGAGTTTTTGTGGTTTCAAAGTGCAGGGGAATTCCAACACAGCAGTAGTATGTTTTCAGTCATACGCAGGGTACAGAAGCAGCAACAGGTTACTTTCAAGGAAATGGCCAGGAAGTCATGAAGTTTTCCTTTAACAAGGAAACATCATTTTGTTTGGTCTCAATAGCCCCATTTAGATGTGACAAGTCTCACTACTCATGAAACTAAAACATGACTCATTGTTGGTATGTACGACTATTTTTGCATATCGTTTCCCTAACTAAAAGTGAATGTCCCGATTTTACCTTCTGTGAAAACATAACTGCACTGCTGCCCATTCTTTTGAAAGGATTCCAGTTGTAGTTTGCTGCTCTTATACAACTTATACATTACTGTTTCTACATTTCTTATCACTGCAACAGTTTAATGAAAACCGAAGTTAGCCATATGCTTTGTCAGTACGATCTGTTTCCTTCATAGAGTCAGAATTCTTTATACCAAAGCCCGTCTGACCTAAGAATAGCTTCATTATATTGAATAATTCATTAAAAATGAATACAGGTAATTTTTTATTGGCACTATTATACTTCATTTACTTCCCTATAGCTGATAATGTGTTATACCCATACACACTATGCAGACGTTAGGCTATATTTTAAGCAATGACAGGCTGCAGCCCCTAGTATTTCCCCCCCCCCCCCCCCCCTTTTTTTTTTGTCCCAGTACGGCAACGGATACAGAGTACAGACAGTATGGGAAAGCACACAACGATGCTTCGCTTCGTTTGCCTCTTTGAGTGCTCACCTGTACAAGCATGGAGATTAACATGGGCAGCATGGACAGCGGGAAACGGAGGATGTGGAACAGGGTGAGTGACACAAATGCCCGCTGCGGATCCAGCACGTTCTTTTCGCTGATGAGCACGTATGTCATGAACGACATCAGCGACACCTAAGCGCAAAGACGAGTTGAAGAAAAAACATTTAAGCATAAATTTCAATGAAAATAGATACAGTTATTTCCTTGTACAGTAGAACCTAATTACAACAAAGTTGAAGGGGGAGCTGTAATTACTTCGTTATAACCATTAGTTTGTTATAGCCAATATCCATTTCATTTATGGGAACAAGAGGAATTGTGATTGCTTCCTTATATCCAATAGTTCGTTATATCTGGGATCGTTATAACGAGGTTCTACTGTATTAATAAAAAGGCACAAACAGGAACTACTAACACCTCTTGTTTAAGATTATGGCGCTCTTGTTATTCCTGAAACGTGTTTTACATTTGTTAATTTTAGTCACTGTAGTCCTCATGTTACATCCTCGGAACACACCATTTAATATCCAGACACAATTGTGCGACAAGAAAATTAAAAAAAAAGACTTGTTCACCCTTCAGCTAGCTGTGGAGATTACACTTGTGAATACTAACTACATGTTCGAATAAGCACATAAATATCATTTTGGCTTGGCAAAATGTTTTGTTGGGCTAGCTGCCTCACAACTTCAACAGAAACATCTTAGAGCGAAATGACACGAGGGCAGACAAGGACACAGGACTGAACCGCACCGTTCCGGCCTACCAGTCCATCCTTGTGCTGTTTTGCGCTAGGATTTTTCTTATAAAGGCGTAAATACTATTATCTTAAATAACGAGCAATTTGTTTTCTAAGCACCCTACAACAGAATAATTGATACAGCGTTATTAAGAGTGTTACCGCATAAGGGTTCTCTGTCAAAGTTCCAGGGTCAAAGCTCTGTGGTGTCAAACGCGGCTTAGCATACGTGTTGGACATTACATGGATGAGAGAAACGTCTGAAGCACAACTGCGTACCGATAGAGAGCAAGTGTAAGTCACTAAGAGGACTCACCAGGAATGGGGCACAGGTCCACAGGAAGGACATGACACCCGACAAGTAGGCCATGCGGCGCAGGTTGCGCACCTCGCGCTCTCGAATGTGCTGCACGTGATCCTGGAACGAGGGCTCCCAGGCGTACAGCTTGAGTACCTTCATGCCGCCCAGGATCTCATTCATCATCTTGATGCGCTCGTCCTTGTGCTTCATCTGGCGGGTCTGCAAACACAGAAACAATGGAACATTTGACAAGAGTACCAAGATTAGTGCAGTCTGGTTGATTTCTGGGATTTTACGTCCCAAACCGAGATATCCTTATGAGAGACGCTGTAGTGGAAGGTCCCGGAAATCTCGGCCAGCTGGGATTCTATAACGTGCGCTGATATCGTACAGCACGTGGACTTCAACATTTCGCCTCCGCTGAAATGCAGCTTCTGCAGCAGGAATTTCCTGCCGCAGCCTCTGTATGAGCAGCTGAGTGCCATAGACACTAAAGCACCGGGGCGGGGCGATCATTGCAGTCTCGGCACCTAACAGCCACTGTGTCACTCTATGGCAGAGGCATATCCATCACCGAGTTCAGTCACTACATGGCCTACTGTCAAACCTTGATATAATAAATTTGCATATAACGAACCTTCAGTTATAACGAAGTAAATCGGTAGTAGCACTGCCAATGAAACAATGTCGGGATTATAGGCACTATAAAGAAAACCTCGATATTATGAATATGCATATAACGAACCTTTGGTTATAACGAAGTACATCGGCAATAGTACTGCCAATGAAACAGTGTTAGGAATATAGGCATATAATGAATTAACTGCATATAGCGAAGTCTTGTTGTGTCACATTAACTTTGGTATAACGAGGTTTTATCACAGCTGTGCAATGACAGTCCCATGCATATGCACAAGACAATGTGATAACCAAGCGAAATTATTCCGGCAAACCCGTGCTCATGTCCTCCCTGTTCTTCTGTGCTCATTGCCATCACAGTTCTCTCTACCATAGCCGATGATGGTAGCTAGGTGTGGCTTGCACACAACCGTCATACCTAGCTGTGGTGCTGTGCGCCAGTATGTACAACACGTGCCAGAAGAGGAAAAGGACAATGGTACAACATCACTTGTATGAGGATAGCATTGCCGTGAGCAGTCATGCAGAAGACCAGTGCGTCCATAACATGTGTTTGATGCAGGTGTGCCCTCCAAGTATGCGTAAGCAGATATGCAGAATACAGGCAATGCCTGTATCGTAAGCTCAGTAGACTTAATCTAGTCTTCCTAAGTTTTTCTTGTCAGTATTCAATGACCGCTCACTATTATTCAATTTTCTTGTCTGCTGTTTGCTTATTACTGCGTGTTCAATGACTACTACTGCCCATTGCTCAACAGTGAATTGTCGATCGTCTTCTTCAAAGAAGTGAGACGCATAAAAGGGACAACAGACAAGGAAGAATCCTGCAATGCCAGTGTTGAATGATTCTTCCCGACTGAATTAAGGAGTTTTACGTCCCAAAACTACGATATGATTATGGGAGATGCCGTAGAGGAGGGCTCTGGGAATTTCGACCATCTGGGGTTCTTTAACGTGCACTGACATTGCACACAGTACACGGGCCGCAACATTTCGCCTCCGTCGAAATGCAGCCGCCGCGGCTGGGATTTGATCCCACGACCTTCGGATCTGGAGCCGAGTGCCATAACCATTAGACCAGCGTGGCAGGGCCTGCACGATTCTTCCTAGCCAGTCGTCCCTTTTACCATATTTGTCGGTGCTTTGAAGACATGATGGACAAACCACCCCGCCTGTTCATTCCGTCGTGTATTGTTCAATGACCCTTCTACTGTATGAAATTACTGTTGTCTATTGCTCCTTAACCAATGCCCAGCGCTTAACATGCCGTTGGCAACATTCAAGAAAATGAGGCTCGGTTGAACACGTCCCACGACCAACAAACCTGCAGCTTCTTCGAGTAGGCCGCCAGAAAGCCGTTGATGGGCACCATGAGCACCATGATGCCGACGCCAGAAAGCACGGCGACGCCCAGCAGCTCCCAAAGGAAGTAGAGAGCCAGCGCAATCTGGTAGGGCGCCGACCACAGCATGTTGAGGAACACCATGAGCTCCATGAACTTCTGGGCGTCGTTGGACATCAGGTTCACAATCTCGCCCGTCGTCGACTCCTTCTTGGCCGCGTTCGACAGTACCAGGCTCTGCGAGATAAGAGAAGACCACGGCAGCAGGCTATTAAACAAATTAATAAAAAAACAACAATAAAAAAATGATGGAATAGGGAGGATGTCTAACAAGAAATACTTTTAGTTAATTTATGGGCTTTGCTGTATAAAATCAATTTCAATATACCTACTGCATAATGGAGCTACGTAGGACTAACTACTGCCATTTGTAATGCAAGAATTAGGAAGAAGAAAAACGTAAGAAAAAAAGAAATGGCAGCACTATTACTTGACACCCCTTTCTTAACACTGCAATGCAGGGTGTGTTCAAATGAATTAAATTATTTTCTGAAAGGTGTTTCTGGAGAACCTCACCTAAATCAAATGTATGACCAACGCTGACTACACTATTAAATGACAGTTCCAGATCAAACATGGCAAGTGCGAAAAGTGATATCATCATCATCAGCCCAGCATGTCCACTGCGCGATAAAGGACTGTCCCAATGATCTCTGTCTGATTTGTCCTGCACCACCTGGCTCCATTTCATGGCTGCAAAGTTTTCAATTCAGTCTCCCTATCTTACTCTTTGTCGGCTACTGCTGTACGAATTTCTTCTATTGGTGTTCATTCCGTTGCCTGAACTGACCCCCGGTTGTCTGTCCTTTTTGTTATGTGTTTTCGCTCTACAGACACCGGTAAGTTACCAGTCAATTTCTTGCTCTTAATGAAGACAAGGATATCGGCTACGCCCGTCTGTTCTCTGATCAACTCTACTGTCTATCTCTCAATGTTATGCCCAGCATTTTTCCATTCCATCGTCTGTTGTGTGGTCCTTAACTTCCTCTCAAGTTTCTTTGCTAAGCTCCAAGTTTCTGCCCCATAGGTGAATACTGGCCAAACGCAATGGTTGTATACTTTACGCCTTAAGAACAATGATAAGTTACTCTGAACATATGAAGTCACATTAGAGAAGCACAGTAATGCAAACTAATGGAAGGATGCTATAACTCATTCCAGTCAGCAGGAGGAGCGGCCTCCAGCTAAAAACAAACAAACAAACAAACAAACAAACAAATAAATAAAGGCAGGTTAAGGACCAACTGTGGCACAGGTAAACAAGTACCAAGATAAAGGGCAGCAAAAAGGCACTGTTTATAAGATAAGGAAATGATCTCTTCAACTGCGGCATACACACGAGACGCTCTTCGTGGCTGCTCACCTTGCGGTAGATGGCCGAGATAAGACAGGTACGGATGCGCATGCCGACAATGTACATGCGGTGGAAGTACCGTGACAGCACCATCGACTGGGCCGACGCGGTGACGAACATGAGCACAGCGTAGAACACCCCTTTCCAGGCTGGCTCATCCGAGCCCACAAAGCCAATCATCACTCTGTGGATAGAGAAATAACACCGAATTAAGTGACCGAACACACTAATAATAGTAGTATTTATTCTGACATGCATACACATGCAACACTGTGTCATTCCAACGAAATGACGTAAAAGGAAACGGACAAAGTGCATTTCCTGACTACGTGTACATCTCTGTTTTTGAAAACGCGGAGCAGAGGGGCCGGCAAAAAAAAAAAAAAAGAAACCTTAACAAACAACTGGATCCAGATACATCAGTTATGAAATAATTCATCAAAAACATCTACCAATCATGCACAAGCTTCAAATTATGCAAGTTAAAAGTTCTGCAACTACCTCAGGAGAAGCAGCATGAACAAGCTTCAGCTGATGAAAGAGCTTGTGACAAAAGAGCACTTCTCAGACAGATAACACTAATTAGACACTTTTCATAATCCCCAAGTGCGCCTCGTTCACAGCATGTTCATCCAGCTAACAGTGGTATGTATCAACGTTCGAAAGGAGAGAGTGAATCGAAGAGATAGGAAGATCAACATAACCCCACAATATGGTACGTCCCATTCAAACGACTGCTGTAAGCAGATCAATTGTAATGGGGTTATACTTCGGTGCACTTGTCTCAGTGGCGAACAAGGCATTCCTCGCAGGGAACTGAACCCGCAAACTCACTCACCGAAGCAATTGGGGCGACACGAACTGAAGCGTGTCATGCACCAGCTTGAGAATGCTGCCGAGCAAGAAGCTCGGCCCAAACGTCTGAACCAGCGCCTTGACGATGCTGAGCTTGGCGCGCCGCTCGCCGCCTGCGGGCAGCGAAGCTGAGCTGGCAGTCTTCTTTTGAGAGTTCCGGTCGGAGAACTTCACCTCGCCGCCGTCGTGGTTGGCATGGTTGTGGTGGAAAGTGGCCGCCACGTCACCTGCCGCCGGCGCCCCGGCGGCTTTAGCCCTGCCAAACAGCGAGAGATAGAGCTTACTGCATTTCTCCAAATAGCCACGTCAGGTATGTAATGAGCACACTAACTACAAGCTCCAAAAGACAATAAAAAGGTTGAAACAAAGTGAATACTGCACCCACCAAAGCTGAAACCTTAACGTGACATTGAAATGAAAAAAATCCTGTAGATACCACGCACTGTGGGAATTGGTGTCGTGTGAAGCAGTGAATGAGGAAATTACATATGACGAATGTGATTCTTTGGCACTGAGTCAACTGTTACAAGTAGGATCAAGGCTTTTGAGCAAACCGCATGTGCCCACTCAGTGTTTTTAATAGGGGCCAACCAGGAACGTAGACATGACCCTGGCTTCTGAATCGTACCTCCTGGTACAATGTAACATTGGAGCTCACGTTAGTGTAAAGCATAAACATCTGTTTCATCAAAGAAAAATGCACTATACGGTGCCTTGACGTGCTATCATAAGCGTCGCTCATTGAGGTGTTCCTACGGAATCGAGCGAAGTTGCACAAAAGCATACCGAATTGTAGCAGGACATACGTATTGCTATGATAGTGTTTACCATACGTTAGAAGCGGAATTCATGTTACGCACGTACCATCGTGACGACTAATGGTGCAGTAGGTTTATTTATTATATATACCAAGCGGGAGAAACGGCCGTAGCCTAGTGGTAGCGTGCTTGCTTGGCACCTCGAGGGCGCATTGTTCGATACTGCCCTGAAGCTTGGTGGGTTGCGTGTGTGCATGTGCTTGTTATGTCTACCTTTCAATCGCAACCTACCTCGAACGGTGTTTCTTGTCTTAAAAGCCGAGTGCAGAAAACTTGAGGCGCCAGTCAAAGTTGCGGGTTCGATCCCCGCAGTCTCGGCGTTTCATATGCCTACTTAACGCAGCCCCGGCATATCGCATGTCTGCTTTAGGTTGACATAGGTGCTACAAGATTCAAACGCCTGTGGCGTGTACCCGCTTCTGTGGGCCGAGCACTAATGGTATGAGCCACAAGAAATTGCAGTGTCGTTAATCGTGACGTATATGACATGTATGTCATTTTAGTGATGTAAAGATCAGTCATTCATGTACGTCATATATATATACCCACTTCCAAAATATCGAGGTATATCAGGTGAACAAGACGATAGGCAGAGCGCCGAGACGTACGCGGCTCATGGATAAATGGATGGATGGACGAACGGACGGGCAGACATATACAGTCTGAGTGACTCAGGTTCGCCAAGAAATTCTTCACATTTAGAAGAATTTTTCTTGCATTAGTAGATTAGCTTTTCAGATGAACAAAAAGAGCAACCTTGCGGGGGAAGATCGTCGGTAATATAAGAAATGTACAAAAAGACACTACCGGTGGTGACGGCTCTTTGAAGTTCCAGCACCGAAACCCGTGATGTCGCTGATCTTTGACGGTGCCTGCTAAGGCATACATCGTGTTCCAAGGAAGCCAGAGACTTACGGGGATGGAGATTCAGAACATTTGATTGAGCGAAGCTGGCAATAATAATAATAAAAAGAAAGGAGAGAGAGAGAGAGAGAGAAATCGGGCCTTCTGAAGTCGTTAGGTTCCAAAGTTGTGGTGCAGTTTTCAAAACTAACTCTGACATCTATTTCCTATTTCACATTAAACATAAAATTTTGAAATGAATGACATTCAAGTTCTCGAAATACAGTAATACCCCTGTCACACGGCATGTGTAATGGCATTCGCAGCGAATGTCATTATGCATTAATGTCATTTTTGTTGCTGCTACACGGGCATAGCGAATGACATTCACACCTAATGGCATTCGCCCACTGAATGCGTTCGCCGGACTCATTCAGTCGCTACATGCGTATTCTCGACGACAGGGGCTTCGCAATAAGATGCAAAATTGGTAAGGAAAAGCAAAATGTACACAACGTTACGGATCTTCTCCGTTTCTCTTGTGGCCCTTTGACAATTTTCTGACATACAGTACGCTGTGCAACTATATTCTTGTTCCCAGACTCCGAGTTTACTTCGACGCTTCATCGCTGTCGGCCATGTTTACAAACGCACGTTTGTTGCTTGAGCTGCTTCAGCCAGTTTCGGCGCTTTGTAGTGAATACCCTGATCGTCGTCCATCACGGTCACGGGAATGCAGGCACGATCCACGATATCGCCGGCTACGGAAGAAATCGAAGCGGCTTTGGGCTAGTCTCACTTTGGCTACTTGTGCGGATTTCTTCCCTGTTAATGCTGCCGTATCGTATCGCGATATATTTTCACATAGCCTGCCGATGTTTACCACTGTGTTTCTAACAATAAAGAGAAAATACGCAAATAAAAGGCACAATTTGTAACATTTTGTTATCCTAGTACCCGGCGCGTAAACATCGTCATCACTGGCGAATGTCATTTTGTGTGACCGTGTAGATAGAACGCGAAAACAGAATGATATTAGTGGTAAATGTCGTTTGCTGCGAATGACATTTACATGCTCCGTGTGACTGGGGTATTAAACCTTGTCATAACGAAGTTGAAGTGGGAGCCGTAATTACTTCGTTATAACCGTTAGTTTGTTATAGCCAATATCTATTATTTACGGGAATTTCGAGGGGAATTGTGATTGCTTTGTTATATCAAGTAGTTCGTTATATGTGGGTTCATTATAACGAGGTTCTACTGTATAAGTTATCATTATAAACCACTTCACTTTTTCACTTTAGCGCCCTTTCAAAGTGAATCGTGCGATTACGGTGGAAATCATTTCATTATAAGGCCACAGAATGCCCATAATGTTAGATCGATCAACTCTTGCACACCAACACTGCGAGTGTGCTGCGAACGTGCTACACTTCGTTACACCAGAACCCACTGGCACTGCGAAACTGCGGGAATGGGCACCTAAAGAGTTGCACACTCAAGTGAGACGGTAGTGAAAGGGCGCACACGCACCTCTCCTTGTGAAACTGTGCGGCAGCGACCTGTTTGAGCCAGTGTCGGTCAAAGTCCGGCACGACTTGGTCGGTGCGGTCCTTGAAGTTGAGCGCCCACAAGTCGGAGGTCTCGAGGGGTCGCCGCCACCCCTGGTAGGCCAGTGCATCAAACCACGAGAACAGAAGCTGGGAGAGGAACGAGGCGCCGGCCTCCGGGCACTCTTTCTGCAGGTGGACAGTGCCCAGGGCAGTGGTGATAAATACGGGGGCTTTATGAGACAAAACTTTTGACAAAATCATGAGGCATGCTGTAGCAGGTGACTCAAGATCAACTCTGACCACCTGGGGATTTATTAACTTGTGCGTAAATTTAAGCATACAGGCCCTTGCTTGTATCTCTCCTTTATCGAAGTTGAGCTCTTTGTCAACTTCAAGTGATGTCGCCGAACCCATTAGATGCTCAAGAATCAGCCTGGACAAGCAGGCCCTCAACAGGTATTGTTGCTGAATAAACAACTCTCAAAAATACTATGCAAGGTTGTATACGTGCAGATCAAAATCGAAACACCCCTTACATTACAGAAAAAGACAAGGAAGCACAGAAATAAGCTTTGCAGTAATGAAAGCGAACTAAGGAATAGGTACATGCAATAATTCTGAAGGTTGCAAATCTTGTAAATAAACATGTCCATGACAGCCATCCTTTTTTTTTTCCTACAAGGATAATCGCTCTGAAGACTCACGACTAAAGGCACGGTAATATAATGAAGAGTTGCTTCACCAAATAAAAGTCAAATTCTTACCCGATGCTGCAACAGAAACCAAACAGCTGTTAAGCACTTGTGAGTTGTTGATTACTTTCGACACTGCATGTGTCACCACCAGTAAGACCAATTTTCGAAGTTTTTAAATGTGACATGGATGTTCCCTTGTGACCTCCACAATACAGCCTAACCATCTTGTTCAAGGGTGACCTCACTTTCTCTCACCTTGCACCTAGAATATGTCTTCGTCCCAATAAAGGAGTAGCCACCATGACACAACCAACATATTTAGCGTCAGGGCTTTCACTTCAAAAGAACATTCAATCTCCCTTATGAGTGAAAGCTATAGACACCTCGCTTTTTAAACATGAGGTCACAAGAACAGAGACTACAGAAAAAACACCTATTCCATGGACATTGAATAAACCATAGTAAAGAGGGCAACACTCAATCTATATACAGTAGAACCTCGTTATAATGAACCTGGATATAACGAACTATCGGATATAACGAAGTAATCACAATTCCCCTTGAAATTCCTATATATGAAATTGATTGGTTATAACGAACTAATGGTTATAACGAAGTAATTACCACTCCCCCTTCAACTTTGTTATAACGAGGTTTTACTGTACATGTTCACCATAATGAGCTTGTTAAGAAGCAGCAAGTTCAGTGTGCAACAAATCCTTACCTTAGCCTGCAAAGCAATGAAATAAGGTATTTACCCAATGGCAGTCAAATTAAACGTCAAAATCTTGCCCAACAGTGTTACAACAAACTTCACTGATTTAACTAGTATAAGTATGACACGGGACAACAATCACTTACCCAATACTAATGCATCCATAAACATAATGTGCACCCATTTAGTTAAGTTCAATATTTAGATGTTCTGGGTGCCTTGATTTAATAAAATGCATTTGATTCTTCTTACGACAGCATATGAGAAAATGCACTTCGCAACCATCCTGCTACGAAATGGCATTGATTGACAGTAGGCTATTGCTGGCGCAATAGGTATATAAGTTTAGTTCATGTGGTAATGTAGTTAAAGGTCCCATGACACCAAAATTTCAAACGCGAGATGCTTGCGTTAAGGGGGGACGCGGCCTTCGTATCGCGAAAAATGACCAAAAAATCGATTTTTTGAAAACCACATATTCAGTTTCTACAAGTCCTTTTTTATCTGATTCCGAAATATGAACGCCGAAAACCGCGTAGAAGTGCTAAAAAAAAATGTTAAAGAGGCCAACGTGGCGAAAAAACTCGATAGAAATCGTGAAAAAACGGCAGTTTTCAAGCCCCAATATCTCCGCAACGGCGCAACCGAGCGCCGCCATTTTGCCCTCGTTGGAAAGCGCGATTCTCCGTCTTCAAATCTGCCGCTTCAGCCAGCTCCTCCATACAGAAGCAAGCGCACAAAAAGCAAAAGATTCAAGGCCGTGCCCAGGTCTCCAATTGGCCGCGTCCGTCACGTGACGAATCGGAGCCTCGCCATTGGTCTCCTTGGCGGTCCGCGTCTTCTGCTACCGTGCCGCCGCGCCTCTCTGCGCTGTATGTTCGTCTGTGCGTGCCTTCCCCGATAGTATTTGCAGTGTCGGCGATCGTGCGGTGTGTGGACAGAACGGAAGCTGATTCCAAAGCTGATATCTTATCGCTCGCGGCTCGTGGCGCCGCGCGTTTGACGATCGCGTCGCCATGTTCGTCAGCGCGTACGGAGCGTCGTCGGCGTCGTCGCGTCGTTTCGGCAGCGGACTCCGCGAGTGCTTTGTGCGCCTCTTGACATCTCAGCGCGCCATTATCGTCGGTATTTGCGGAACGTACTTTCAGCGGCGGATTTTTGTTGTGATGGGCGCGTTTAGACTTTTCGGCTCGCTGTCGGTGCGCGCGGAGCGCAGTTTCGGAAGTAACGCGTGCGAGTGCCGATGGTGCCCGCTCCCGATCACTCGCGCGCGGCCGGTATGCTTGCTTTTGTCAACTTTGACGGGTCGCTTTGCGGCATTTCATCCGCGGGCGAAGCATCATGTGCGAGCGGGAGTGGCACCTTTGCCCACGTCGCGCGGCGTCCGACGTTGCCGACTGCATGTAGCGATC
This sequence comes from Hyalomma asiaticum, assembly GCA_013339685.2. Taxonomy (NCBI): domain Eukaryota; kingdom Metazoa; phylum Arthropoda; class Arachnida; order Ixodida; family Ixodidae; genus Hyalomma; species Hyalomma asiaticum. Next base: position 24,536,938 of record CM023488.1, on the reverse strand, counting down.
GCGCCACGGATGTGCCCGAATCTCCTCACGTTGCCACGCCGTCCGCAAGTATCGATGATACCCTTCAGGCGCGCCTAGAGCCGCATTTTGTATCACCAAACGCATTCCGCGAGGTCGCCGCGTACGTGCAAGTTGGGTGTCTTCGACCGCGCTGAAAACGGAATGACAGGCGCCGGTACGCAAAAAAGCGAACGAGTTTCCGATCGTTAAAATCACGGCCTTGAACCCGTTTCTCGGCGTTGTAGGAGTCAGCACCGCTCCTAATAACTTTTAATTGAGGAGGAACTAGATATGGGTCAGCATCGCAAATGATACTGACGTGTACGCGCGTCTGGCAGCGCTCTCGCGAAGGGGTGGTTACAGTAACTGTATATGTAGGGGAACATATACAGTAACTCTAGCGGTAGTAGTTGCCGCGAAATGAATATCGTAAGATTTTCTATGCTAATAGGAGAGCTGTGCAGGCTGTCAAAAGTATTGAAAAGAGGCTAGGAGCTCTGACTAATTATACTGGTCAACAGTCAACATCTCACATAAAGGGTTGCACCATAAAACATTTCAGAAAAATCTGAAGGCTTAGTCCAGACCTTCCAGTGAGACAGCTGCTGCCAGTATTTGTGTACCCTGGTACCAATGCCTTTCTGGCATGCAGATCTGTCCATGAGGCAGTATTTCAAGTACAGTCATTGAGCCCACCATGCTTATGCTGAGTATTGTGCAACACTTTGACTGTAGCCTGGACAACATGCCTTTCCCAGAGCAGCAAAGAAAGGTGTCTTTTAGGAAAAAAGAGGCCAGCAAGGCATACCAAACTAAAGAAAGGACATTCAAGAAGCCGTGCATCAAAAAGGACACAAAACACTGCGTATTCAGTGCCCTTTTGTAATAAAAATCCAAGGTACAACTTTGAAAGCCGTTTTCTCAAAACGACATTTCTTGCTCCTTGCCTTGCTTGTTCCGCTGATTTCTTCATGACTACTAGGTCTATTTCAGTTCCGTTTTTTTTCCTATATTCCTAGAAGAATTGCCCAGGGCGTGACATTCTTTCTTTTCCAGTTTTCCTTCATGACATTTAACAATACGACTAATTGCTCACAGCCTGAGCTCTTGTGGTGCAGTCACCTTGTAAAAAACGACAACTAAAAAAAATTGTGTTGCAAATAAAAAAATCTAAGAATGTCTCGCCCTCGACCATTCATCATAGAGCTCGCAGCACTTTGAAAAAGCTTTCTATCACATTTTTTAAGCGATTGAGGCTCGGAACAAGGTCAGAAGGAGGAAATTGTTGTACATCAGAAAGTTTTAAAGATAGGCTCATGAAATTTATACAGTAGTATCACAGAATGATTGCTAATAAGTCTACCAAATTTCATCAAAATCCATAAAGAAATAAGAAAGTTGGTTTCCAACGTCACGTCCCGCCTTAATTGGTTTTCCTGCATACGATGGCAATCTTAACCAAGTATTAGAGGCGAACGTCGCCTCTAAGTAATTTTAATATGGTTTCAAAGTAAGCGGGAATGCTCATCCGAGCTTGCAGCACCTCGTGACATCGCCACTAGTGTGACGCAGTTAGTGGGCCATCTGTGACGTTTCACTTTTGTAAGTTGATATCGTGACGTCACAGAGAGACACGGGCGCGCCGAGCTATGGCCTCCGAGCATGGCCTCCAAGATCGGCTCTCGCAGCCGATCGCGGAGGCCACGCCAAAATCCGTATTTTTCTGCTTCCTCTCCGTGTTGGTCGCTCAAGCGTACATTGTACACACGCTATGATGCAAAGCGAGTGTGGTGAGCTGGTCTGGCGCTCGCGCTCTCCGCAACGTCACCGAATCTTGAGCTCAAGTGATCAGTGCATGCGCTCACTTCCGACAGCCGCCGCGCTAGCCCCGCGGCGCTAGTTTCTTGCAGTTTTTGGCGCGCGTTTCGAAGCTTCATTAAAACTGAACAAAATTAACGATGCTGTGACTAATTAGACTTCACGCTGGAGAATTTGCCACTCCATGCCGTGATTAAAAGACACTGTTCTACTCATTAGAGCATAAAAGTCTCCAACAAAAAAATAGCTGTCATGGGCCCTTTAAGCACAATCGCACTACTGCTATAGCACTGATGTAACGCCATAAGCCTGTCCATGTATGTGTGCTCATGTATGTGTGTTCATGTATGTGTTCATGTATGCATGTTTGAAATGACATTGTTTCTGTCTGCCCGTGCTACGGTTCAACAAAATCGCAATGAGTGGACCCATTGTTTGTGAATAAAGGCACAGATAACGACTGGTTACACAGGCCATCTATTAACAGACAGCAATGGCAAAGCGTTGGTTCATTCCGCGGATCGATGCAAACTCACCTCCTCGGGTGGCAGCACATGCTGCCTGTAGATGGGCTTGCTGTCGGCAAAGCAGTTCAGCAGGAACTGAATTATCACCAGCGGGTAGTACGCCATGTATGCCCCGAAAAACAGGGGTTCTCCCGGCCTCTCCTGCAAGTGATATCAGAAGAAGCAACCAAAGTGGGTTCAATTGCCAGTAATGGTGAAGCATTTCATGATCACTGCAGAACTCTTTTCACCATCAATCAATCAATCAATCAACTAATCAATCCGTATTTCACCCGAGTTCTAGACAGTTCTTCAACGCTAAGGGACGCTCCAGAGTGCTTGACTGGTTCCTGAAGGATGTTACATGTGACGCATATGAAGTCTACAGCACACTGAATGCACATTCCTCGTTACAGAGTATGCAGACATTGTTGACTATGGGTTACAAAACAATAAATGCAGATGAAGTGCCAGTTGAGTAAGGTTTCCTAAGAAGGCATGGCATATATCAAAGGCAGTGAGCGCACGTGTGCTCACAAACATTATGTCGTAAACACAAGAGCTCAGCTGGCGTTTCCATTTTCAACAATGTATCTGTAACGACGCTGATATGACTTTCTGTTTTGGCTTGTTTCCGTGATCTACTTTTCCTTGACTACACTGGACAGATAGCATTGTGTTGCGCCCTCAGCTACCTCGACAGCGACACTACGACAACAGCTAGGTGACTTCTCACCACTCGCATTCACAAATGGCAAAAATAGTGCGTTGCAGATAAGTACTGTATAATCCAATATAAACTCATGCACCATACTTGTCGGCAGGAAGAGGCTTCAGCAACGACTAAGAATTGGGAATTTCACTTGAATTGGGAAGCAGCAACAGCGATAGTGAGGTTCAGCAATCGACAATGTCAAACACTTCTGTGAGTGACAGCGGCAGTTCTGATGAGAGTGACTGACAATGACAACAGAGTCCGAGCACTGCATTTTAACTCCGCTGACAATGTGGATATCTGGCATTGCGCATGCATGTAACTGCTGCAGCAATAATAAAGATCGATGGACTGAAGTGATGCTCCAAGCTGTGCTTTCGCCAAAAACCATGAGCTCACTTCTTTGGCATAGTCTGGCGCATCTTCGTCGGGTGGTGCTAAGGCACGCTTGAGGTGTGACCGGTACGCCACCACACCGCAGAGCATCAGCAGGAACCAAAAGAAAAAGAGCACCACTGAGCTCTGGTTGCCCCGTTTCCGGCCTGCCAGCAGCAGGAGGCCAGCCAATAACTGCACACAAGCAAAGATGGAAATAACAAATTTTATCAGTTATAATGAAGTAAAAGATTATCGTTGGTTACAACCTAAGGATCAACATAAGCTACACCCAGAGCCCTCACGGTCCCACCCCAAGATAATTTGCATAGATGCACCATACAATAGTGTTTGCTTATTTTCACAATGCCAAGTACTTTTCGTGAGCCTTATACTGTTCATGGTATAGCCATATAGGTTCGTATTTGTGCTGCTCATCTTAGGTAAAGGAATCTAACGTCTGGAAAAACTTTATTAAGACACTTTGGTGTTACTTCTAAGGCAAACAAAATATTTTAGACTGAGATGATGAACATTTAATGCTCAAAATGTGTAGCGCATATATTAGTAAAAAGAAAGCACTCGTGCTTTGAATGGTGGGCCTGCTGCAGTTTTGTGAATGAAGCTGATATCTAAGGCTGTAACTGACTGCTGTATAGTTAAACCACTTTACAAGAAACATGCACCATGGAGCAGTTTTTTTCCCTTACGGAGGGGTCTCTCAAAAGCAGGGTGCCATGTTCTCATTTTTTTTTATAAACCATTACTTGATTATGGGCATACTGCAACTAAACTGACAACAGAAGAAGGTGACAGCCAGCCGCAAAGGGTTTATTATACACCACTTGCCTTAATGTTAAGTGATTTGCTTACTCCTGGGTGTTAAAAAATACATGAACATGAATGTTCAGCTAGCATATGGAACCAAAGCAGGCGATATTTCTGACACAGATAAGGGAAAAGTATAAATTAACAGACTTATTTGAAGGATGCAGTTTGAATTAAGCAGCTTTTAAATACACTGAAAACTTAGCAGGCTAACAAAATACTTGAAACCTGTTTGGATTAACAGGAAGTTTGGACTACCACAGTATGAATTATTGATAGTCCCCTATCTATATTTGACTATTACTTTCACATTTAGCAAAGATGCTGGCACTGAGTGAAGAAAATTAAAACAACTCACGAATGTTGTAAGCTTGATGAAAGGCGTGTAGAAGTAGACGGACGGCAGCGCGATGCCTTCTGATAGGGCTGCATGGCCGGCGTAGCTGAACTCCACCAGCGATATCACGAACAGCACAAAGGTAATCGTCTGCACAAATGAGAGGGGGGGAAGAAAATATGCATCAAGGGCACGTTCAGGATTACACACTAGGTAATCGGGCAGTGAACATCTGCATGTGCAACACATTACTGCTTCCAAAGCCTACCAATCACTGTCTGCAACGTTCAGAAAGAAATAAGTAAAGCCACACACACGGCACTGCACAACAGAAAGCTGAACGAGTTCGGCAAGCACTCATTATGCAAAGAAAAGGCATGCAAACACAGACACAAGAGTAGAGGTCTTCTCCTTTACTGCTGCCTACAGAACTGGGACTCTACTGAATACCATGTTCAGGCAGACATAACCAACTTGGCCAAAACCATATCGGCGAGCAACTTGTCACCACCCTTCTGACAAATGGCATGCTAATTCGACATCATTGTGCCATAAATAAAGAAGTTCCTTTCTCTCTGTCTAGAAAGTAGGGTAAGTTCCTTTCTCTCTGTCTAGAAAGTAGGGGTCTACATGCGCAATGGGTGACATGATGATCATCATGAAACATCACCCAAGGGGTGCAATAGTTTTTTTTTTTTTTCAGGGTAGATTAGCTCGTAATATGAAACGGGTTCAAGAATAGATGATGCTTACTAGCTTAGCCAGGTTGAGTGCCGTCCACGGTATTAGCCGACTGCTGCTCTTGAGCAAGAGGAATGTCTCGACGGGAGCCGTCACCCAGAGGAACCCGCAGGGTACCCACACCAGCACGGTGTCTTGGAAGCAGATGCTCAGATCCGGGTCTGTCGTGTTCCATGTCTGGTTGTAGTCCTGAGAGCGAGCACACAGAATCCACGCATTCACGTCAGATATACAAGACGTGCATCCTTTGTGGGCCTAGACTATCCCAGCTTGAATGCCCCAGAAAGCTGACGTACAATTCGTAAGCCTTTTGACAAGAGCCGTAGTACCGTGATAAAAAGGATGAATGAACTAACAAACAATTATGAGTGCCGCTGCCTTTTATTGCATCAGACAGATATAATAGTCCAAGCGACAGCACTTTGATTAGTGTAATTTCGGGCTTTATTGTGTCAGATGAGAAGTAGTGGCAAGCGATAGCACTATGTTTATTCAGCGTCATTTCCTCTGGACCTCTATGCTTCTGTTTGTTTCATTCAACCACTCATTTCCTTTGCCTGGCACAATAAAGATCACTTGGAGAAAAGCATTTATCTCTGCTGCTTCGTCATGTTTAACTTACCCTTATACCTTTAGCCAATGCTCATGACATACAAGTTGGTCCAATCTGGCGTTCTTCATTTTAACAAGGACAGACAAGGTACTGCCGCAATATCTGTGGTAGGAAGGTGGATGACTTCCATCTTAGGCTGCAATATCCTGCACTACACTTTAAAGGGACACCAAAGGCAAACAGCCTTTTAATTAGAATGATGGACGAATGCTTGAGGACCTATACAATGTCAATATTGTCTACAGAAACGCAGTGTTCACTAAGTGGTTTAGGTAAATGCTGAACAAGGCTTGTGCCGCCAGCAGGATGTGCTGGTAACTTGGCCTGGTCACATCGTCGAGGCTCAGGAAAATAAGTTGCTGGTACACAAACTGCCAATAATAAAAAGACCATTACAGGGCTTCAAAAGATGGAACAAAATGCTGCTTGCCCATTTCTGTTCCATCCATGGAAAAAAATAATCTATGAGGGCAGCGGTATGCAGCAAGGCCATCTCTCTAAACACACCTCTACCTACGACATCATAGAAACAGGTTTCCCAGTGGCTGTTAACTGCAGTTTCTGCTCACAATGCTAGCCAAACCCCTCCTGCCTGCTTCTGCCTTTCGCACTGTCAGCAAGTAAAGAGAGAAGATTGCAAATATGCATTCGTCTATACGTCCCAACACGCCCTAGTTCAATGCCAGGTGGTTTTGAACAGCTTTAATGGCACGCTGACCACCAAGAAATACAATTCTCATTCAAACTAGGCATTTCCTCATCATGATACAAGCACAAGGATGTTTCACGAATGGTATTTCAACAGTTCACATCGACTGAATATTTGCCTTCAGTGTCCTTTTAATCCCAAAGCTATGCTAAAGAAAAGGTCGTGAGAAAAAAACCTATACGCAATATGTCACATATTAGCTCACTTTCAGCCCTCAGATTGGACGACAAGTTTAGGAGGAGGAGGGACAAAAGTTGCAAAGACAGAGAGGCTAGTTATTGTTTAGACTGACAGGTAGAATTTGATAGAGAGTGGAAGTGAAGAAAATAGAAAATGATAAGTCACTAGAAAAACAAAGAGCACACAAGATTAACAGAGTGTAGCGCACACATGACAGTTCTCTAAGTCTGTCTCCAAGCCCACTTGTCCTCCTGTGCTGAGGACTGTGTCAGTTTCTTTTTTTCTGACAAAAAGCGACTGTAGCACTACCTCTTTAGCAAAGCAACAAATCAGTGCTCTAGTTACCCAACTGTGGAGTCGGTTTGCTAAAGCATCATGGCCTTACTTCTATGAAACGTGCCTCTTCTGAGACCCTCGGTGTCATTAGAGAAAAATACTATTCCAGCTGCTTCAAAGCCAGCACTGCGAGTACAGAGGGACTTTGTGGAGTTTATCACAATAAAAGCAATAAAAGATTGGTCATACTACCACTACCCAGAACTGCCGACAACAAGCTGACCAAACAGGAAATCATTTAAAAAGCGGTTGAAAGAGCATGCTGTTTTGCTAGCCTGTCCTAAACATAAAAAAAATGTTATCCCACATATGTTTGTCATTTCCTGCCAGGCCACCCACTTCCACTGAGGCAAAAGTATCTTAACACTAGCCTATTTAAAGTAATCTGTACAGGAAATGTGCGATAAAATATACTGCGCAATGAACCTAAGATAGTGAGCAAGTTATTGCTTGCCTAATAAATGCTGCATTATCACATCTTTTCTTTTAACATCACCAAAAACTTCACAATTAGTTTTTACTGAAGCGAACGAATGATGAAGCTTCATTATCTGTTGGTTTATCTGCTTACTATCTGTTTGCAACAGATAATGCCGACATGTAATGCCAACTAAAGTGCCAATGAATTGGGCCCATCAATATAATTCCATGTTTTTACACATTTGGCGTTCAGCTGCATTATACATAAGACATGGGCACATTTCAAGATATCAAATTTCAAACCTTGTGCATTTTTTAAGGTTATGCCCCTGCACTGAGGCACTGATACCTGCATTTCGCTGTTCCCACACTTTGACGAGACGTTTCACGAAAAGAATCTTCGATAACACATTGTCCATAAGTTCGTTATTGCTTTATCTGTTCGCGGTCTGTGTCTGAGTGATTTGCATTCCACAGTGCTGCTAGGCTGAGCAAGATTTTGACTCATTAACACGTGGAAGTTAATTAAGAATGACAAACACGAGACGAGATAAGAGGAGCTGATGAATACGAGCCATACACAATGGCCATCTGTCGGGGTTAAACAGTATGCCTAGCCTGCTCTGAACTCCAATGCATCCTTGAAGCGACATGACAAATGAAAGGTTGACCTGTAGATTATATATGTGTTTATTACACATTACCTACGCATAAAATCTCGCACATTTCTTGAATATTATTCAGTTGAAAGCATGCGCTTGCAGTCTGTGTACACTCTGCTTTTCGTTGTCCTACATGTGCGACAGACGTCCACAGTTACCAAATGCAGTTTGCCCACAAGGATAAACAAAGAAGAGCACAGGCAAACACCATTCGGTGTGTCTAGATTACATTGTCCTCGCCGCTCACTCTTTCGCTCTCGACAGCCCACATCTGGCGGCGTCTCAAGCGGGCACTTAAAGAGATAAGTTTGTCGAATGCGCTTATCCACTGTTCGCGAGATTTCTTTTGAGAGCCGAACAAGGTGAGTGCATTTCTGAAGTGACTGTGGACGAAATCTGCATGCGGCACTTCATAGCTAGCTCTGCTCAGACTGAAGAGCTTTCCCCTCGCGTAACTGAGTTGACTATAAAAAGATAAGCATGCACGCGGAAGTGTTCACTTTCCAGACAGGCTTCATAGCTCAGGTCTGGGTTTCCTGCATTGACATGCCCCTTTTGCAACAGAACTTCCAGTCTTGACTCATCAAGATTTGAACTGCGAACTATGGCTCACGAGCTCTTTACCCAAATATAAAAGGCTGAGGAATTGCGTTCCTAAGAATTTGCTGCACCAATTTTGACCTCACATACTGCAACTACACAAAGGTTAATATATTATGGCTCCAGGTGCATTTTCTTTTATTCAGATAAATGACCTTTGTTAAAAATGAAACTAAGGAGCATGAAACGTGCAATGGAAAGAAAAATGATAGGGGTAACGCTAAGAGATAAAAAACGAGTGGAATGGATCAGAGAACAGACAGGAGTAGCCGATATTATATCAATTAAAAGAAAGAAGTGGACCTGGGCAGGACACGTCATGAGGAGGAGAGATAACAGATGGACAGTAAGAGCGACAGAATGGATACCAAGAGAGGGAAAACGCAACAGAGGTAGGCAAAAGGTTAGATGGAGCGATGAAATTAAAAAGTTTGCAGGCATAAAGTGGAACCAACTCGCTCAAGATAGGATGGATTGGAAATCGTTGGGAGAGGCCTTCGTCCTGCAGTGGACCTAAACAGGCTGATGATGATGATGATGAAAAATGTTACTCATCACTTAATATGTGCTCAACAACAGAAGACAATTAAAGTGGGTTTGAGAAAATCAGAAAGTATGCAGGCATAAAACGGAACAGGTGAAGCAAGATGGGGCTGATTCGAGATTGCTGGAAGAGGCTTCTGCCCTGCCCGGAGATTAAAAACAGGGTAATATTGATAAAACTGAGCCTGAACTGAACATTTCCCTGTGCTGAGCAACATTTTTCTGAGACCATTATACCATTATCTAACTTTTGCACATATCTTAAAACCCTGATGATGCAGCAAAATGCTGATATCATTGTCCAGAACGTATAGAGATTTCGGAGGTGTGTGTTCCTGTCAAGTGAGCAGAAGCTGTGAATCAGTGATTTCATGTATCAGTTATACAGGAAGAGGAGTTCCATAACCCTGTCCTGTAAATTATTATATGGTGATAAAATGTTAAAAGTTGATTCATGATATCCCGGTTGTAAAGCAATATATGCATCAGCAAAGTACACCTACTGCATGAAAAAACAATGGATATAAGAGGGGGAACAACTGACATACTGCATGAGTGAATGCTGTCAATGAGTTCAAAGTTGATAAGCAGTGGTGTTGAGTGATTCAATGTGTAGTTAAAACTAGATGATGGGTGAATGTACGGAGCGTTCAGTTTATATTGCAAGCTTGGTGTAGAGTGTCATTGCTGCATAATAAAACTATGGCTCTTCATTCATGACGTGACAGTTCACAATGACAAGTGCAATGCCATTATAGCTCTTTTTATTGTAGTAGTAAGTGCATATGTGAGGTACTACAACTTTACAATTCAATCCTTGAGCAAAACTTGCTATTTCTTTCTACGTGAATAATTTTACAAACAAATGAAAAGAGTGTGGCTGCTGACAACAGGCTTTAAAATCAATGATAGGAAACACTCAGTGTCAATATTTCAACGTTCTGGAGGACACATCTTATGGCAGGCTGCTGAGCAGGCAAGGAAGACTGTGTGAAAATTTCAAGCGAAGTTATTCTGTCAGACAATGCAAAGTTCTCCAGCATGACTGCACAAGTGTAGAACTCATTCATACAATACAACAAAGCCTCCTGTGAGATCGTTAGTGGATGGGAAATAAGTATCAGATATAAGGCATATCCCAATGTTCTACAATAGGAATGCACTGTTCAATGCAATACATGTAAACCGAAAAAGAAAATTAAAACTATGGATGGGGCAAAAGGAAGTAGGAACGAGACTGCACCGGGAAAACTCGTTGAAGTCCATGTGCTTATCAGTGAAACGCACACACACACACACACACACAAAAAAGAATGAATTAGATGTTGCCAAAGTAATAGTATTGTAAAGAGTGAAATGACTAATACTCTTAAAGTGCACTGTGGCTGCAGCTGCCTCTTCGAAACTTTGCAAGGACGGAATGGATGGAAAAACAGAAAAAAGACTGAAACATGCCCCACTTCCTCGATGAGCAAAGCAGCTGCACAAAACGGTGGATTTAATTTTTTGTTCCGTCATAAAAACGCCACCCGGAATTACTTGCACCTAACAACCAACTATTGCAAAGCCCGTGCAGTCGACTGCGCAGCGATTACGGAAGCGAGAACAATGGAAGAAAATGCGCGAGTATTCCATGATCATGCGCGCTCTTGCTTGCGCGAGTATTCCATGATCATGCGCGCTCTTGCTTGAGCGAGTACTCCGTGACCATGCGCGCTCCTGATCGTTCGGCGCGCGCATGATCCCAGAGTACTCGCGAACTCGCAACCATTTAACTAGCTCACTTCGTAATTTTATTAGAACATTAATGGGAAGCGTATGCGGAGGTCCGAAACCAAACCACGTGCTACTCCAAGGTGACGCCTCTCCTCATTTTATTATTATTTTTTTTTCTCGGTAATGAGAGAAGGCGTGACATTTCGGTCTTTGCCGACTTGCTGGTGGCGCTCGCGCGACCGCCAGTTGTTCGATCACGAAACGTAAAAGTCGAGAGCTAATTAACGAGCCCGGGTAAGAAGCTCCAGCTGTAAGTACACTCGGTAGATGACCAGCAAAAACTGCAGCATGAGGAACATGAGAAGCATCTGCTGCCGGCGCTGTCCTCGGATGTCTCCGTGAGACGCGTGGAAAGGGGGGCGTACGAACGAAACCAGTCGCAGGATGTGCGTAGTCATGTGTCAGAGAGAGAAGGCCCCACGAGCGGCTTGGTCGAGCAACACGTGCTAACGCGATCTGCCCACGCTAATTGATTAGGCAAAACCGAAGCGAAAACACAGCCGTTGTCCCCTTCGACAATACGCACAACGTAACAGTGTTTCACTCCCACATCTCTCCGTGGTCGGTCATACCAAATCTCGTAACATTAAGCTTTCTTTTCCCCTCTCACTCCCGGCGGCGAAACAAACGTCTTCTTTTGTTCTTTCTGAATCGGCCTCCGGGCAAGGCAGCAATCGTGCCGGTTTCCTAAGAGCGCATCGCGGTGTCGGGCTAAAGAAGAGTGCCGCGTCGTTCGAAGCGGTCAACATCGACCTGCAACCTTACGGGTCGATCCGCGTACCTTTCCTAAATCGAGTTGACACGCACCAAGCAAGCCAAGAGCGTTTAAGACGGCGAAAACATGCGGAAAAAATTCGCTCACCCAGAACCGCGAGCCGCAGAACGCATCCATGGGACTCATGATGGCTGCCCATGCGACGCCTGGCGACTGGAGAGAGAGTCAGCGGGAAGCGAAAAATTTTCAATGCCACCGCGAGCTGTGATGTCCACCGCGCAAGATTGGCACCGGCAAATGAGCAACACAGCGCGACTTTCGGAAGCGGCGTACAACGCGACGCGCTTGTGGAGCGCCAGCTGTTGTCGTCACCGTTTGCGGTGTGCGATAAGCACAGCGAGTTTCGATTGTGTGACGTCGGAGAGAGGCTTGTTGCGTCAGTTCCCGGGTCGCGGAGCGGTGATAAACCCCGCGAGTCGTCCGGTGCGTGACTAACGCTGTGCTTGGTTTCGGCAATGTATCGGACGTCGTGGAAACGTGTATATCTTCGCGGGGGGTGGGTGAGACCTTGTCCGTGACTAATGCTGGTTACGCTGCTTAATCACCCGCCAAACAGAGAACAAGAAGAAAAAAATAAAAAATTCGCGACATTGCTTTTTAGTGCTTGCGACAGCTGGAATTTCGCGTATGACAAAAACCGTAAAATTAAGTGTACATTTCTACTGACTAGCTTAACTTCCCAGTGATGCAGCAATTCGCCAGTTGGACAGAGTGGTCTGATTTCCAGCTGTGAAATTGCTTTCGTCGTATAAAATGACAGGTGCATGCACAGCCGTTTTGCCGGTGGACCTTGGCTATGGGTGAAAATAAGAACAACTATATGCATTCCAGTTAGTTGACCTGGCCTGGACTTTAGTTAACCGCTTCCATCAATGTTTCATTTACAATATTGCGGGCGTGCTGAGTCTGCACATTTTTAAAATAAATCTGCAGATGACTACTGCAGTATAGGAAGATCAATTTTCGATAATGTAAAACTGTCAGAAAAGTCATTCATTGATCTGATATATACGACGTTCAAGTCGCGTTTGTGCAACACCACCTTGTTGGTTCGCGACGACAGAACGTGAATCACGACTCGCATCATTACGTAGCAACGTCACGATCGATATCATCACCCACGTGATGCGATGACGTCATGAGTTGGCCACGTGTCTGTTGGTAGTGTCTGCCGCGGAGGGCAACCGATTTTTAATTAGAAATAATTTGTGTCACGCGTTTTTTCTTGTTTTTCGTTTTGCGGATATAATTTTGTCGTCGTCGGTCTTTCATCACTGGCACATTCCCTGGACCAGGGCCAAGGAATGAATTAACTAAAGTACTAGCGAACGATCGAGTGCTCTGCATTAGCAATTACAGACTTCCTGTAACGATCAGTCTGAATTTAATAATTACGATTACGAATTAAGCCACTGGATCGCCCTGACTGGATTAAAAATTTTACAACAGTTTAGCATACATCCGTTTGACAAACACCTATGAGGAGGCTAGCAAAGACAGAATATTTGAAATGATGAAGTCCAATCTGATTCAGCGAAGAAATTCATTGAGTATGTTTTTCCTCAGTGAAGACAATCGATTGCACTTTGGGGAGTAACGCTCTATTAATACGTCTTCGCCAAAATTAATATGAATACAAAGGCGAAGGCGTAGGACCAGCTATGCATATAAAAGACTGCTTGGAAACCATTTCTTGCTTTCCGGCGGTGTAGAAACTTATATTTCAAAGGAATTGGAAGTATCGATGGAGTGTCTTACGCTACTTCTCGCCTTCTGAATTTTTAGCGTTCGATTATTCTTATCCCCTTATATGGCACATACCCAGAGCAGCGAATTTCTCAAGACATGGGTGGTTTATGACTTTTTTTATTGGGCCTAAGTTCATCTGTCCTGGTCAAATCGTATTTAAATTTAAATTGGGAGTCAACGGTGGTTTGCTTATTACGTTTAAATTTACAGGCGACAAAAATTAGCAGGCCACCCTTTTACCTTTGATAATCAATTGCGGGATAGCGGAACAAAACTCCCCGTGGCTGTGACCTTGGAGCAGACGCCCCGAACGAAAACATGATCGGTTCTGTGTATTACAAATCTAGATTACAGTACGGCTGTTCCTTCATGCCACAACGGAGATTCCGATTTCATTTTATTTGTGGGGTTTAACGTCCCAAAACCAGCTCTGATTATGAGAGACGCCGTAGTGGAGGCGTCCGGAAATTTCGACCACCTGGGGTTCTTTAACGTGCCACTGACATCGCACAGCACACGGGCCTCAACATTTCGCCTCCATCGAAATGCAGCCGCCGCAGCCGGGATTCGATCCCGTGACCCTCGGATCAGCAGCCGAGTTCCATAACCACTAGACCACCGTGGCGGGGCAACGGAGATTCCGAGGAATGTTGACACACTCAAGGTTGTCCTGGTATAAGCACATGTCTATATGCTCAACTCATAATGAGGCAGTATAAGAGAGCTTTTTGCAACACTTCAACATAGTCATATAAACGGTGTCGGTCAGTCACGGAGACTCCCGTGAACATGTGAGAGAAGATAGCATTATACATATCAGAGTTTGGACAATCGAGGGATAACGAGGAGGGCATCACCGATGACTCCGAGGTCGTGACCGCGCAGCCGGTCGTGTAACGTTCCAAATGCAATAAAAGACACTTTGTAATACTGGCGACGAGTATGGGAACAGCCGCCATCAGTTCCAGACAGTACGCCCCGCAGTCATTATGGTCGTGTTCTGAAAGCGCCTGAACGACTAGGCGTTGAGGGCAAGCCCATTTTGCAATAAACAAAGAAAAAGAAAGACTAGGCGTTTGAACAACATGGAATGGACGGAAGTGTGTTGCGGGATTACTAGAGGGGAAAGTCACATTATATATCGACGTTTGGACGATCGAGCGAAGACGAAGAGATCGAAGAAGGAGCAGAAGAAGAAGAAGAAGAAGGAGCGAAGAAGGACTCTGACCTCCTAGCTGATTATTCGATTCTGATTGGCATTTCACACTACTTATGACTAATCTCTTTCAACTTCTCACATCTTGGCCAATCCCCCAGGGAGGGTATGTGCCAGAATTGAGGACAACAACAACAACGACGACGACTCTGACCTGGTTTCTCATTAACTAACCTCTGTTTCGTACATGCAATGAACCAGAAGCGATTGATCACTTTCTTCTCTCTTGCCGCCGGTTTTCCTCGCTCCACTGAATGATTTTAAATTCACTGTTTGATAAACTGCGGTTATCTTTAACAACATCAAATCTTTTATCTTTTGGTGCCTCTCAGGATGGCACAAGCCGTAAGGCTGTTTTGTCAGCTTTGCATAAATTTATCGAAGACTCCGGAGGATTAGGCTGCTAGCGCTGTCGACCACAGGGTTTCGTTCCCAATGTTTCTTTTAATAAATTTTATTTTTTAAAAATTAGAACTCCCTAGCTCCTTCTTCTTCATTGTTTCTTAGATTTAGCCTTGACCTTTAATTTTTTCGTTCTATATATCATACCTGTAGAGTGGCCAGTCCCCCTCGTGGGTTGGGTATGTGCCAATTAGAGGGGCCACAGCAACAACAACTCTGGCCTCGTGACTGCGCAGCCGGATGGGCAGCGTTCCCAATGCAATAAAAGACACGTTGTGTACTATTGCACTGCTCGAACCAGCTCCACAGCCGACCAACCAACTACTCCACAACTACTCCACAACCAACTACTCCACAAGCACGGGCTACGTCGCTTGACGCAGAACTGGCATTGGCTGACTGCCTGATTGCGGAAGCATGTTCAGTAATTCTTTACTTGTCTGAGTCCAAGAAAGACGAGAAGGCGAGTTCCAGCTGCATTGGAAACCGAACTGCAAGATTCCTGGTGCGTGCAGCGCAATGATCTTCGGCTCGTACGTATGTTCAGCCTCCACGACTGATATCCACCGTTGGCTATATGTTCAAAAAGTGTCGATAAGCGTGGAAATTTGCTTTTGTTGGTGCGTCATATAATCAAACATTTGACGTCGATGAAGCGCTGTGTCTCTGTGTCCTTGTGTTAATTCGTGCTTAGATACAGGTAGCAGCCATGAAGTGGGACTCACCAGAAAGATAATTGCTCCAGCTGTATGAAGTACTTTCCGTAGGCTACCTGCGGTAAAAATATAGCGATAACGACAAATGTTCGTCAATCCTACCTGCTTAAAATGGAGAGCTTACAAGATGGAGCACTACAGAACATGTATTGAACTGTCACGTTGCACTTCGGCTTAAGGCAGAGCGCTGACATTGGTCTAACTGCTATAAGGATCACAAAGGACTTGAGCTATCGGAGTTGAGTTGCTGAAATAAATGCTTAATAGTTACAGATATTAAAGGCATATGGTTTAGCACGGGACGGTGAAGAGGAGACAAGACGACAATCGCCACGTCGTAACTAAACTTTCTTTGAAGCGTACATGGCACACATACGGGGAAGCTCGAAAGCTACGCTGGCCACAACGTGTTGTTGTTTTGTGGGGTTTAACGTCCCAAAACCAGCTCTGATTATGAGAGACGCCGTAGTGGAGGGCTCCGGAAATTTCGACCACCTGGGGTTCTTTAACGTGCACTGACATCGCACAGCACAGGGCCTCAACATTTCGCCTCCATCGAAATGCAGCCGCCGCAGCGGGATTCGATCCCGTGACACTCGGATCAGCAGCCGAGTTCCTAACCACTCGACCACCGTGGCGGGGCAACGGAGATTCCGAGGAATGTTGACACACTCAAGGTTGTCCTGGTATAAGCACATGTCATATATGCTAATCATAATGAGGCAGTATAAGAGAGCTTTTGCAACACTTCACATAGTCATATAAACGGTGTCGGTCAGTCACGGAGACTCCGCGAACATGTGAGAGAAGATAGCATTATCATATCAGAGTTGGACAATCGAGGGATAACGAGGAGGGCATCACCGATGACTCCGAGGTCGTCGACCGCGCAACCGGTCGTGTACGTTCAAATGCAATAAAAGACACTTTGTAATACTGGCGACGAGTATGGGAACAGCCGCCATCAGTTCCAGACAGTACGCCCCGCAGTCATTATGGTCGTGTTCTGAAAGCCCCTGAACGAGTATAGGCGTTGAGGGCAAGCCCATTTTGCAATAAACAAAGAAAAAGAAAGACTAGGCGTTTGAACAACATGGAATGGACGGAAGTGTGTTGCGGGATTACTAGAGGGGAAAGTCCCATTATATATCGACGTTTGGACGATCGAGCGAAGACGAAGAGATCGAAGAAGGAGCAGAAGAAGAAGAAGAAGAAGGAGCGAAGAAGGACTCTGACCTCCTAGCTGATTATTCGATTCTGATTGGCATTTCACACTACTTATGACTAATCTCTTTCAACTTCTCACATCTTGGCCAATCCCCCAGGGAGGGTATGTGCCAGAATTGAGGACAACAACAACAACAACGACGACGACTCTGACCTGGTTTCTCATTAACTAACCTCTGTTTCGTACATGCAATGAACCACAAGCGATTGATCACTTTCTTCTCTCTTGCCGCCGGTTTTCCTCGCTCCGCCGAATGATTTTGAATTCACTGTTTGATAAACTGCGGTTATCTTTAACAACATCAAATCTTTCTATCTTTTGGTGCCTCTCAGGATGGCACAAGCCGTAAGGCTGTTTTGTCAGCTTTGCATAAATTTATCGAAGACACCGGAGGATTAGACTGCTAGCGCTGTCGACCACAGGGTTTCGTTCCCAATGTTTCATTTAGTAAATTTTATTTTTAAAATTAGAACTCTATCCTTTTTTCTTATTGTTTCTTAGATTTAGCCTTGGCCTTTTAATTTTTCCGTTCTGTATATCATACCTGTAGTGTGGCCAGTCCCCATTCACGGATTATAGAGGCCATAACAACAACTCTGGCCTTGTGACTGCGCAGCCGGATGGGCAGTGTTACCAATGCAATAAAAGACACGTTATGTACTATTGCATGTGCTCGAACCAGCTCCACAACCAACCAACCAACCAACTACTCCACAACTACTCCACGACCAACTATACTCCACAAGCACGGGCTACGTCGCTTGACGCAGAACTGGCATTGGCTGACTGCCTGATTGCGGAAGCATGTTCAGTAATTCTTTACTTGTCTGAGTCCAAGAAAGATGAGAAGGCGAGTTCCAGCTGCATTGGAAGCCGAACTGCAAGATTCCTGGTGCGTGCAGCGCAATGATCTTCGGCTCGTACGTATGTTCAGCCTCCACGACTGATATCCACCGTTGGCTATATGTTCAAAAAGTGTCGATAAGCGTGGAAATTTGCTTTCGTTGGTGCGTCATATAATCAAACATTTGACGTCGATGAAGCGCTGGGTCTCTGTGTCCTTGTGTTAATTCGTGCTTAGATACAGGTAGTAGCCATGAAGTGGGACTCATCAGAAAGATAATTGCTCCAGCCGTATGAAGTACTTTCCGTAGGCTACCTGCGGTAAAAATATAGCGATAATGACAAATGTTCGTCAATCCTACCTGCTTAAAATGGAGAGCTTACACAAGATGGAGCACTACAGAACATGTATTGAACTGTCACGTCGCACTTCGACTTAAGGCAGAGCGCTGGCACTGGTATAACTCCTATAAGGATCACAAGGACTTATAGGAGTTGAGTTGCTGAAATAAATGCTTAATACTTACAGATATTAAAGGCATATGGTTTAGCACGGGACGGTGAAGAGGAGACAAGACGACAAACACCACGTCGCAACTAAACTTTCTTTGAAGCGTACATGGCACACATACGGGGAAGCTCGAAAGCTACGCTGGCCACAACGTGTTGTTGTTTTGTGGGGTTTAACGTCCCAAAACCAGCTCTGATTATGAGAGACGCCGTAGTGGAGGTGTCCGGAAATTTCGACCACCTGGGGTTCTTTAACGTGCACTGACATCGCACAGCACACGGGCCTCAACATTTCGCCTCCATCGAAATGCAGCCGCCGCGGCCGGGATTCGATCCCGCGACCCTCGGATCAGCAGCCGAGTACCTTAGCCACTAGACCACCGTGGCGGGGCGGCCACAACGTGTCAGACTACGTGAACTGTTGCCATCTTTCCCTTTGCTGTACCATGTCACTCATCTCAATGCATTCAGTGTATGCTGGAGAAGTGGCACTCCTGCTTTGCGTACATATACGGGCTGCCGTTGCAGCACTGTGTATGACAACAGCGCCAGCTCTCACTTTGCAGCTGGACTGAACCGGAACTGTTGTGCAGAGCAGCTAGTCTCAGTTAAGTCGAGTACATCAAAGAACAGCTAGAAGTGTGCTGTAACGAAGCCGTTAATTCGTAACACAACCTGCGTAGGGAACCCTCAGTGTAAGAGCGGCCTGCCAGGACTTTACTCAAGCAAGTAAGTTATACAGAATGGTGCCCCCAGAGATTAAACTATGTAACTCTCGGCGAATAAATGATGCGATTCGCATTTGGTTTCTTGTTCGACACACACAGTGCGACTAGACTGTCTACTTTTGTTCTTCCTGTCGTCGCTTCGTGTAACCGTTTAGTGGCAACAGATACCCGAATATAGCAACATGGAAGTTTACCTGCTAGAAGATAGCAAGATGAGCGAGCACTCCCGAGTCCGCGCGACAGCTGATAACTTAGAGGCCACCCGGTGTAACGCAATTAGGAGCACCCGCCGATGTCTCATCAATCTTAGTTTCATTCTGAGGCCCGTGACTGAATACCGGCTGTTATCACATGCAACAAAGAGCGGAAAGATAAAGTTAGCGAAACGGTATAGATATTATATGCTTTGTCGGAGCCCGTCTAATCAATATCCACGGCTACGGCAAGTGCGAACTTGTCTACGCCAATTGTTTAAGGAAATGTTGTCGGCGTAAGGTTCTTTCACGTGAGGTAGAGCGTACACACTATTCAGGAGTGTTCCAGGGAGGCAGACTATTGTGTTTTGAAGGACCTGGCAGTTACGTAATTAGACGAGCGTTTGTTGCCGGAACAATGAGTAGCTACGGTTATCTGGGACACGGAGATTAGCTTAGTTGAATCATATATATACTCAGCCAGGTTTTTCTAAGGCGCGTTCTTGCTCTAACATTTGCCTTAATTAGAGAACGCACGCGGGAGTGGGTGTTAATAAAATAGTAAAATGTAAAAACGAACGGCAGGTGAATGAGAAAGCAAGCGTGATTTACAACTAGATCAACAAGATAGTCAGTGACTCTAGACTTCGCCGAAACATTTTCGAGTGGCATATATTTTTTTTCTGGAGATCACATGATCTGAAGGCGGCCCTAGCAAAAATGAGGCGTGGAACAGCACCGGGAAGGGATAAAATCACAGTGAAATTACTTGCCAATCTTCCTGACTCGGCCTACACCGTTCTCCTTGCATACATAAACTCCATTTGGCTCGGGGAAACACCCCTGCCAATTGAGTGGAAAACCGCCCTGGTCACCTTCATACCCAAAGCGGGCAAAGCCATTAACACGGACAACCTCCGCCCCATCTCTCTTACTTCTTGTGTGGGAAAATTAATGGAGACGATGGTACGCGACAGGTTGTCCGGGTTTCTGGAGACCAAAAATGCATTTGCAGACACCATGTTCGGGTTCCGCCCACACCGGTCCGCGCAGGATGTCTTGCTTCAGCTCGGTCGTGAGATCCTCGATCCGGTCGAGCACCCCCTCAATGACAAAGTTGTGCTCGCTTTGGATTTGAAGGGGGCCTTTGACAACGTGACCCACGAAATTATCCTAACACACCTCTCCCAAGTGGATTGTGGCGAAAATACTTTCAACTATATTAAGCAATTCCTAACCGACCGACAATCATACATTCGGATTCAGGACACTGAACATGGCCCTTACCAATTAGGCACGCGAGGGACCCCGCAGGGAGCGGTCCTCTCGCCGCTCCTATTCAATCTGGCTATGGTGAGACTCCCCGCTCAACTGGCGAAAGTCGCAGGCATCCAGCATGCGTTGTATGCCGACATCACCATATGGGCGTCACACAGCTCGGCAGGAGACATGGAGGCCAACCTGCAGCAAGCGGCGGACATCGTAGACAACTACGCCCGCCGCTGCGGCCTTCAATGCTCCCCATCCAAATCGGAATTCGTGCACATACGCCCCTCACCAAAGTGCACCACCAAAATTGACATTGCCCTTCATAGCGGGCCCATACCCGAACGCGACGAAATCAGAGTATTGGGGCTCTTTATCCATAAACACCGCAGAGCAGACACAACATTAGCCAAACTACGTAAGGTGGGGGACCAGGTGGGCCGCATGGTCCGCCGGGTTTCCAACAAGCGCGGGGGGCTACGATGCAAGGATGCCTTGCGGCTGGCTCATGCATTCGTAACCAGCCGAGTCCTGTACTCGGCTCCATACCTCCACCTACGCAAGTTCGACGAGAATGTACTCGAAGTCATTCTTCGCAAAATTTACAAGCGCGCCCTCGACCTTCCGGTCAACACCTCCAACCAGCGCCTCCTGGGCCTGGGAATGGTGAACACCTTCAAGGAGCTGCGAGAGGCGCATTTGACGAACCAATACACTAGACTCTCTAACACGCCGTCGGGTCGCCGCCTCCTTGCCCGAATACACATTCACCACTCGATACGCACGGAAGAGCGCGTACAGATTCCGGAAGTCTGGAGATATGCCCTGCAGGTGCGCCCTCTTCCGGCAAACATGACACGAGACGACCACAATGGCCGACGCGTCGCGCGGGCAGGAGCCTTGGCTCGTCATTATGGTCACAAACACGGAATATTCTACGTGGACGCGTCCGGCCCGCACCACGGGGGATGGTACACGGCCGCGGTCGTCCACCAAAACATCGCAGTAAATGGACTCACCTTCCGTGCACACAACATTACACACGCGGAGGAGATCGCCATTGCGCTAGCCGCCGCAGATCAGGACTCGCGAGTCATCATCACCGACTCTAGGGGGGCCTGCCGCAATATCGAACAGGGGTGCATTCCGTACTTAGCTTACAAAATTCTGCAAAACAGCAATTACATCGGTGCCCCCGCGCACCGAACGATCATATGGGCACCGGCTCACACGGGCCTCGAGGGCAATGAGGCGGCCGATGCCGCTGCCCGCGCGCTCACTCTCCGGGCACCACCCTCGTACCCTACCGATCCGGACCCCGAACCCAACCCCGCCTACACCTTCAAGGAGATCACACAATTCTATCAATCCGGCCATCAAATTTATCCTAAACCCTGTAAGGGTCTCACGAAGGTGGAGGAGCGAATCCTCCTTCGCCTTTATACCCGAACTCTATTGTGCCCGGCAATAGTAAAACACTTCGACCCCACTTGCACGGGGAAGTGCCCGCACTGTGAGGAAAGTTCTTCTGACATTTTCCACATGGTGTGGGCATGCCAAAAAAACCCAAACTTACCCCCTCTACCCAACCCTTCCCGGGAAGACTGGGAGGCAGCCCTGCTCGGCTGCTCTGACCTGACGGCCCAACGGGCCTTGGTCGAGCGGGCCCGGGCCGCGGCCGACGCCAATGGGCTCCCGTAAGAGGGAGCCCACCTAGTGTTTGTACGGGGCGGCCCCCTACGGACCGCTCCGAACTCTTCCTGTAAAAAAATTGTTTAATAAATGTTTTTCAGTCAGTCACAGAATTCGGCCATGCTAGTCAAATTCTCTGTCTTGTCACCTCTTTACTGTTGGCTTAGGCAAGTACTGCACACTCGGGGAGCTTGAAGTTAAATTTGGTAATAATGCGACAATGTCGGCATAATAACACCCATATACAGTCTTGTACAGTAACTATTTACTAGAAACGCGTTACCGGTAACTAGTTACTTTTTTTCGGTAACTTAAAACTGTAATACTGTTACATTTCACACAGTAACTGTAACTGGAAATACCGTTACAGTTACTTCCTTTAAAAAAATACTGCAGCAACACTGCTTAAAAGCAGGGCTCGGCATTATCGCGATATAAGAATATCGCGATATTTCTCATAAATATTTATGACTATCTCTATCTCTGTATCTAGATAAATTTGCAAATGTATTTGTATCTCACCAGTGGTATGCTTTTACGATGTGTCGCTTGTATCGCGATGCTGTGCAGGACACGGAAATCTCTTGTTTTTTTTTCTTTTTTGGAAATGATTGGGCTGACGTGTTTCCAGGACGGAAATGAAGACTATTTTTCTACGAAGGCAAGCAAAGCACCGCCGATCGGCGACAAAAAAATGGCGTCGAACGGTTCTTCTCCCCGCCACCATGCAAAGAAAGGTGCATTTATTTTATAACTAATCCAGGGTATGAAATGGAGATATTCGCAGTGTAGACAATTCGAAATATTCTGTCTTTGTATGCGTGATTATACGTTTTCTCTTCATATTCTTTTGCTCATAAATGCATTTAATTTAAAAGTTTCTTTCATACATGCAGACTTCCTTGTTTTTTTAAAGAAAAAGCTTGTGGCAGACAGCACTTGAGCTGCATTAGTTGAAACTTCGGCCCAGTGAGATGTATGCGTGATATCTTGCCACTTACTTTTGAAGGCAACTCTCTCCCAAGTATACGTACGAAACGCTTATTCGGTAACTTCGCTTCTGTCTATGTTGCAAGCGGTAGTTTCTTACATGTTTTCTTTTTCCGAGTGGCGTAGCAAGCTCCTGTATGCATGAGTGCACTTAAAAAAAAAGCCTAACAGAGACCAACAACGAAAGGAAAGGATGCCAAAATAAGCCCTTCTGTCAAGCAAAGATCAAGGCGTCCATCTGTCATCGTGCTGGCACGCAGAAGTCACCGAGGCAGACCCGCGCGTCGCTTGACTGATGCGGAGCGGTTGACCTTCTTCACTCAAGGCTCGTCAACGCACGTGCCGATCGCGATCACGTGACGGCAAGCCGATGACCGTTTGTGAACAAAAGAACGGGAAGAGAGTGTACGAGAGACGTAGATTGCATCAGCACAAGGAAATTGACTTGCTTCGTGCACTGAGTGGAAGCTCAGCGCGAGTCGAGTCTGTCAACATAAAACGTTGGAATTCAGCTAAGTTTTCGTCTACTGAGACCAAGCGTTACAACTAGGGTGACAACGGACAACAGTGCGGCCGTTCACACGTTAGGAGTGATATGCGACAAACGGCCATAAAGAGCGCTGGATTTCAGGGAGATCTCTCTCGTAAAATAAGCGTTACGACACAGACGAAAAGATAAAAATAAACCGGGCGGTAAGAGTGCCGGTTTCCAGCAAGATTTTCTTTGTAAAATAAACGTTACGGCGCTTGCGACAGAAAGGCCAACCCAATTGACGATAACAACTCTGGTAATCAGCAATATTTATTTCGAAAAATCAGCCGCGACGTAGACATGAAAACGACAATAAATCAGACGATCACGGTGCACACTTTCGGCAAGATTTCTATTTTAAGATAAGCGTTACGGCGCTGACGACAAGCCGGCAACGAAACGGACCGACGACAGCAACCATTTCCTAAAATGAGCGCTACGACGCAGACGGCTAACGGTCAAGGAACAGGACAACACGATCTCTGACCATAACAATATTTATTTCGCAAAAGTGGCGACAAACTAAACGAAGCGAAGCAGACGTTGAAGAGCGGATGGCCTAGATACTACCGCTACTCCGGAAGATAGGAAATGCGCGCAGTCATAAAGATTAACAAATGTCAACATACGCGTCGCCTGCTCTGTAAGAGACCTCAACTTCGCGTGTAAAACAGACATCACGCCTGCGTGAATCACATATGTAACGACCTCCCTCAAACGAGTCAAACCGATGGGCGCCGCGACTTCACTGCACCCAACTTAGCGGCCGTCTAGCTATAGTGCCAGTATATTCTAGGCACTATAGTCTAGCCAAATTGTGTCTAAAGCGAGTGAGCGGTAGGATTTAGCAACGAGCGAGAGAAGGAAGAGAAGGAAGGAAGAAATAAAACAAGAAAAAAAAAGAGCGAACGAGTGACTGGGTGTGCGTGCACTCGGCAGGAAAACAGGGGCGACAGGGGGGCGGGGACGCAGGGCCGACCGACGACGCAGCGGCCGCCTGTAACGACTGAGATGTCCTTGGACTTCCGCCGAGCGCTGCGACCGTTCAAACTGGCTGGCGTGTACACAGAGGAACGCTCGTCCTTTCGCAGCCGTTGAAGGCTCAATCTCTCGCGGGCAACCCCAGCCTGGGAATATATAGCGGCCTGCGGCGAGTCAATCCCAGATGAGAGGCGGGCAATTCAATGGACCGTGTGGCGCAATGCGCGCAAACTTCTAAAAGAGTGAGATAGCTCGGCCATTGTGAGTGGTTGCGACTAGACATTCCTTCCACGAGATGACGCCGCCTCTGCCTGGCGTTTCGCTAGGCGTTGCATTTAGGTATAAGATGTTATGCCGTATTGAAAGCGAACATCGAACAGGCATAGACTATGATCGCGTATTGGGAGCTGACGTAATTGATGTGATCACTTTCGTAATGTGCACTTGGGCCACAGTGTGTCAGCGTTTGCATTTGTAAGGTGTGAAGGCATTGCTTTTTACAAATGGCGCCACAACCGCGGTTGTGATGCCATTTGTAAAAAAAGCAATGACTTTTTTACAAATGGCGCCACAACCACGGTTGTGGTGCCATTTGTAAAAAGCAATGACTTGGATGAAGCTACGTGGTGAGCGAGAAGGTTCGCGGTTGGCTGGCAGCTGCAGAGCAAATTCTGCGTCACACAAGCAACCGTGACAACTGCTAAGTTAAACATCTAATTTATTGATGCCTTCGACATCAATCGCCTAAAATACTTCAAAAGCGATTATTACGTGTCATCAACCCCCAAAGGAGGGACGCCGTATGTTGGCTGCACTGATCTTCTTCTACAAGCTATTGTGGATGATGATTATGTCTGCGCTCAGGACGTGGCTGCCGTCTTCTGCGATTTTTAAAGCACTAGTTTGGTGGGGACGTGGAAATACACGTGAAGCGCAAAAAACGCTTTTTTAACATGAAAGTGTTTTATGCCGGGGCCCACCAAGAAATCACTGACGTACTTCAGTAACGGAAGTGGATGTCTTAAAAAATGAACACATATTTGACAAAATGTACGTGGCTCGAACTCAGATCCAGATTCACAGGGGATGCGACGATAGGAGCCGGAAGCTCTACCGAACACTATCGACATATCGGCGACATAGGAAGAGACGGGCCTTATATTTTCACTACACAGTTTTACAACTTGCATCTAACCGATGTGTGGTTAAAGCAAAGGTGTTTAGGAGACAAAATTGCACTTAAATATAATTTCGCCTACCTTCGACTGCGTTCTTGCTTCGCAGTGCTGGTCCCGCCATCTAGGAACGATGAAGCGAAGCAGTAGGTTGTAGGCTACCGAACTCGCCGGCAGTCGGCGCTTTTGCAGTAAAAGCTCCTTATGACAATTGCTCCTTATGAGGCATTTTATGATAATTCAAGAGGAAGCGATTTACTGTTTGAAGCGAGATCGGGCTGCCTTAGAACGCGTAGTTATAAAGCGAAGTTCAGTAAAGAAGAAGAAAAATGCACATGCTGTGAGGAAGACAGGGAAACGACGGAGCATGTTCTGATTTAATGCGGAAATATCCAACCAGGTGCACGTTTGGGCACTACCCTACATGAAGCCTTGGGTTTTAGGGAGAACAATGGAAAGCTGAACATACCCGCGGTTGAAATAAGTAAGAGACGGTTAGAGTACTGGTGGCAGAAAACCAGAGAGAACGGACAAAAATGATTATAGGAAAAAATAAGGACTTTCTGCCATAAAGGGCAGAGAACTGGGCTATGAATTTCCCTTTTTGCTATAGTATGATCGATTTGATTGAAGTAGATTTAAAAGGCATGAGGCCAACTTAAAGAGAGAGGGAAAAAAAGTTCTTTTTTTTCCGGTTACAGTTACGTAAATTTTTTTACGAGCATGGTGGCGCACATGTCACCGCCCCGTTACAAGGGGATGCTCATAGCATCCATCCATCCATCCATCCATCCTCCTCCATCGCAGCGGACGTTATCGACGTCCTGCCGGTGCGTTGCTAAGGCATGGTACGACCACTACAACCACGGCCGCTACATAATTTGCTTTTCTGACATCTTTCATCGGAGAAAAATAATTTCATTGACATCATATCATGAGTGTAGCCAATAGAAATTATAGCAGCCCTCAGTAACGGCGACAGTATAAGGAGACCTGGCTTGTGACCCATCGGTTGCGAATCTGTATACCAGTGTCTATTTCGGGAGCTCCAACTTTCAGTACGCGCTGAATGATGATGCGCGTCTGTCAACAGGGCGGTGACCTCTCCGGTGATTTGTCGCGCTGGGCGCGATACATCGTTCGAGAAGTTACAACTAGTTACAAGGCTGATGAGTCACGGATGCGGCGCGTGGAGCTTGCTCGGCTTAACGCGGCGTCATGAATAACGAGTACAGGCCGAACGACGCGTTGTCGCTTGGCGCAGGACTGTGAAACAGATGATTGCGTCATGCAAACCGCGCGACGTTCCAGTTACCGCATGACGCTCACTTGAAACGAGGCCGACGCTGGGACGAGACCAATGTGCTACGAGTGCTGGGGTGAAACTTGACCATGGCGAAAATTTGTGTTCAATATCGTGGCATTGATACTCGGTCAATGGTACTTTAGTGATCCAAAACAACGTGTTTTTACATTACAATTAGTTGATTGATTGATCTATTGATTTGTGAGGCTTAAAGTCGCAAAACCAGCTCTGATTATAAGAGACGCCGTAGTGGAGGTTTCCGGAAAATTTGACCACCTGGGGTTCTTTAACGTGCACTGACATTGCACAGTACACGGGCCTCAAGATTTCGCCTCCATCGAAATGCAGCCGCCGCGGCCGGTATTCGATCCCGCGACCCTCGGATAAGCAGCTGAGTACCACAGCCACTAGACCACCGTGGCGGGGCCATTACGATTAGTCTAGACTTTAGCAGATCAAGAACGCTTGAAATGGTACGGGTTTCTGGACACTCTGGCAAGCTCAGTTTAGGGCTGAACCATAGGCAAACGCCGGCTTCACCCGTCGCGGTAAGGTTCAGCGGTCGTTGCCACCCCAGCATTCTTTTAAACCCCCTTGGACGAGACAGACAGACAGACAGACAGACAGACAGACAGACAGACAGACAGACAGACAGACAGACAGACAGACAGAGAGTTCGCCTCTCGAACCGTTGCACTAAGTGTGCGTGATTTATTCGTGGTTTATTCTATCTCCAAGCATATCCCTAATCTACGAATCTTGCATGAACCGCTTTTCCCGAACAAAATGGTGATCTGCAGGAAAAGGTGGTGTAGACTCAGGGATGCGTGAAGAGGCAAAGGCGCAGGACGGACACGAGTTAAGCGCTAACTATATCAAGTGATTTGTTAGACATTTGCTCAATGCTGTGTTCATGATGCTTTGTTGATGAAAGAGATGTTTACATCAGCGTGACAGCGTTTGGGACAGGAAGGGTCGAAAGTGAAGGGTTAATTAGGTAGGCGAAGAGTGCATCCGTGATAGATGTTTATGTTCGTTCGTGCTCGACATACATAATAAAGCTCCCAAAGATAGCTCTACGAGTTAAATGTATACCACTGCTTCAAGCGTACGCGCCTAAGCCGTCTTAGAGTGAGTTAATAAAACTTAGCTCTATATCAGTGCTTCCTCACTCACAATGTGGCTGATATTACGGATGCGCCAGCCTCAGTACATGTAGACGGTTTTAATGTCTTTTTTGAAAGCTATAAAAGAATACACTCTAAAATACTTTACACACTTTGAGGCTTACAATATGAAACAATGATTGCGTTTTTCCATCTTTCATGCAGTTTAACGAAGTGCTGTCACGTGACGGAGATAAGGACATGCTACTTACGACCTGAAATGCACATAAGATAACGCTTATTGAAGGCGGAAAAGATAAACGTTAAAGGGTGCGATTCTAACATTCGCCGTATACATGCCTGTTACAGCATGCTTTATCAGTGCCTTTGTGAAGGTGCTATTACAATACTAACCCTTTGTCCACGTTTTATCAGTGTTTTGCAACAGCTGTAGTTTTATGGTGTAAGCTACTGCGTATATGTATACGTGTTTACAAACTGACGCGTCACCGAGTGTGCCGCAGGTTTTCGCGTTCAGTAGTTACTGGGAGTGGAACATCTGCCGACTCCATTTGTGCGCCGCGCGCCTGGAGAATGTCTCACAAGTTGAAGAGGTTGTCCTCCTCAAAAGGCCACACGCACGCCCAGAGATTAAAAAAAAAAAGTTACGTAGCGGTAGTTGTGCACCACTCTGCAAGGAACATGAAAGCGCAGGTATTTTTCGTGACGCATGAGTTGCCGGTATTAGCGGAGTCACATGACGCTGGTGATTGAGAAAGCAGCCACCCCTCGTCTCCTGCTTTCCTTCGCTTTTCTCACCTCAGCCTGGTGGTCTATAGTGGCTATGGCACTCGGCTGCTGATCCGGAGGTCGCGGGATCGAATCCCTGCAGTGGCGGCTGCATTTCAGTGGCATATCGAAATATTGAGGCCCTTTTACTGCGCGATTACATCACACGACGTCTAGACGGTATGTTCAGGTGACGTCACGTACGCCATTTTTCTGTGCTCTTCGGGGCCTCCGTTACACCGACAGAGATAAGCGAATCGCGATAGCGCGTAGCTTTTCACCGAGCTGGTCGCAAAGCGATATCACTGCCTGTATCTCTGCAGCGCCAAGCTTCCACCGCGTTGCAACGCACTCCGATAGCGCCTTGCACATGCGTACTACACACTTGATGCCGCCGGCAAACAGATGGTCTTATCTGAGAAGAGTACACACACTCGATATATGCTTGCACAAATGCAATCCAGGAGAGTGAAGTCAAACAGAATAGGCGCAACTTTGGCTGGACGCCCCTCGCCAGTCTGGCGTTCTTGGCGAAAGGGATACCTGGTGTTATCGGCGAGTGCCACCGGGAAGCGCGTCAAGCAGGTAAGCTCAAGCTTTTGAGATAATATCGGCGGAGCCTTGGATACTCTCCCAGCTTGATTCATGCACGTGCGCCTAAACATAGCCGCCGCTTGTGCTGCGACGCGGAAGGGTTTGAAACTGGTGAAATGATCCAGGGGTCTATAGTGCTGGAGTTTCGTTGATTAAGATGCTTCAGCGTTTGCATTTGTATTTGTAAGATGTGAAGTCCACAACGTACATATATCTCAAGCAGTTCTACTGCAGAATGCATCAGATAAGTGAAGGCAGGTCAAGAGGATGCGTTGTCAATGCGGTTCGTTCAACATGACACACAGACACAGATAGATAGATAGATAGATAGATAGATAGATAGATAGATAGATAGATAGATAGATAGATAGATAGATCACCGTGGTGGGGCAGTGCCAAGCTGAGCAAGGAGGATATTTTCATGTTGGCCTAACGTATGCTACATATATCTAAAAGCTTTACGGGGCTTACGGGGGGGGGGGGGGGGAGAGAAGCGAAAATGTCTCCGGAAGTATTTATGGCGTGATAAGACCATAGGACAGGTTACTAGAAAAGCTGGCACCGAGGTACTTGCACGTATCGACCGAAGAAATCTCAGCATCGCACAGGGCATGCTACTTTGGGCGCTGATTCCCTCCGGGGGTGAAAGAAAATTGTAACGCTTTAGTAAAGTTTAGTTACATTGGCCACTGCTTTACACCAAGCAATGGTCCTGCCTAGGCATTCCAGAAGTGATCGTGAGTGTTCATAAGTCTTACGTATCGCTCGATAAACCGCACAATGTGCCAAAAAAAAAGTACGTGAGGTAACATGTTTGAGGCGAGATCGTTAATGTGTCTTAGAAAAAGAAAAGCCGTATCTGGATGGTGTGTTGAGGTACTGCGGAGAGTACGAGACTTCGAACAGAGGAATGGCTGTTAGCATAAGCGAACTGTTGTGTATTAGTAAGAAAATTGGGAACCTTGTTTTAAAACAAAACAAGTAGGATTCAAACAAGGAAGTTTTAGGATAAGTGATTGACCCTGGCCAAGATAGTCTAGTGGCTATGGTACTCGAGTGCTGATCGAAGGTCTCGGGATCGAATCCCGGCCGCGGTGGCTGCATTTAGATGGAGGCGAAATGTTGAGGCCCGTGTGCTGTGCGATGTCAGTACACGTTAAAGATCCCCAGGTGGTCTAAATTTCCTGAGCCCTCCACTACGGCGTCTCTCATAATCAAATCATGGTTTTGGGACGTAAAACCGGTACCTCAAAAATCGATCAAAAGGCCGAGCAGCTTGATGATGTCCCGATCCCGTTACAAATCGGCAAAACTGTGACAAGATGGCTGTAAGTCATGTACGAAGGGTATAAATAAATCGATAATTATTTCTGCTGACATGCCACAACAATAGCGCGCAACTGCTTAGACATGCATGCAAATTTCACAGCCCTGAACATTATTGCGTTACTCTGTTCTATACAGAAATAGAGTAACGGAATAATGTTCACAAAGCGCTTAAAGATACAGAAAAAAAAAACTTGTCTTAAAATGAACATGAAAAACAGTGATCGACAAGAAAAGGGGCAAAAGTGCGGAGGGATGTACTAAATTAAGTGTAATTAGACTAAATATAAACCCCTGCCAATACTAAATATAAAACGCCTGCCAATATTTGTCCATCTCCCTGCACTTTCTCCTGTGCCTGCATGCTGTAGTGTTCTCTATGCCGGACTCGTGCCAACTGGCTGGAGTATCTGCAGTTTGAAACTGAAGAATCCACGCACTGGACCCTGGCGGAACAGCGGCTCGCTTTTTAATGCAGGCCCTTCGCGAAAGCCCAAGAAAAACAGATACGGATTAAAAATGAAAAGAAAGAAAGCCGAAGCACTCCGAGGATGGAAGTGTTCACGCGGTGCACCTCTGCTTGGGGTGCATGGGCGTCCCGGGGTTACAGTGAAACGCATCGGAGAACGGTCCGAAGTCTTGCAGCTGCCGGTTGAGCCGGAACTTGATCGGTGCCCACGACGCCCTCTGGAGGACGTCGGCCACGTCCTCGTGTGGCTCGCAGAAGGACTGCGCGTACATCAGGAAGAAGAGCTGCTCGGAACTGACGTTGGGCACCTCCGGGAAGTGAAGGGACACGTCGCGCAGCTGATGACCGCGCTCCTTCTGCGGCGAGAACGTCATCACGGCCGTCCTGCGGACCACCGCGAGACGTACGGTGGGCATGTCGGCGGGACGTATTATGGACGTGTAAGAGAACGGAAGAGAGGGAGGGAGACAGGAAATGTACAAAATATATACACAATGTGCTACACAAAGGCAGCTGCGGGATCTTGTCAAGCTGCCTCAGCAAGGAGCAGCTTTTACTCGCAGCTTTCGTATAATTAGAGTTATGATGAAATAAAGATTATTATTATTATTATTATTATTATTATTCAAAGGAGCACCAAGGCATTGGTAAACAACACGATCATCCACTCAAATACACAGTTCTCACTATTTAGGCAGTTCTTTGTCACAAGCATACGCAAGCATGTCACAAGAAACGCAAGCATACCCGATCATCATCAGGTATGCTTGCGTTTCCTTCCTTGTGACGTGCGTGACCCGTGATGCTCGGGCTTATTCCATGGTGTCCAGTATATTTAGGAAATAAATGTGTCGCAGCAGGTTCCAGGCACCATGTTAGGAGTCTGAATACACGGAAGATCAAGACTCTTGGGTTTTCGCCCATGGGTCGCACGTGCACGGCACGATGTGCCTTTGGAAGCCTCCTTCAGCCACTTTCACTAGCCTGGTGCAATATCCCCATTTTCGCCGGTCGTTTAGGATTAACAACGACTTAGCTCGGCTACAAGTGGAAGTAAAGTGCAGGAAAGTGTCTGAATTTTATGGGAATGTGCGTTGTTTGCTGAGTCTGAAAATTCAGAACCTCTCAGGTCTGATTCATGGCTTTTTTCTCTGTACCCGCTGCGTGTCGCTTATTGTCATTGATTCTGAAATAAAATTGATTATTTGACTGATTGATTGCCCCCGAATAAAGCTGAGCAGACAGGAGCAATAATTGTTAAGCATGTAAACGGAAGCTTAGAGAAACTTTAAGTGGACATAAGACCGAAAGTGCGTTCACAGAAGTCCTTTGGTCGTCTGGATGTGGCAAAACGGAGGCATGATCGCATTATACCTGCCTCAATTTTTAAATAAAATTTTAAGTGCGACACCAGCGGTCGGCAGAATCGGCCAGCATCAGCAAATCACGGGAAAGGGGGAAATAGTTCGCTTGAATAAATGACGCGGTGAACCGCGATTTCAACAGCGCAGCACTCACTTGAAAGCCTTGTGGACGGCCCTGAGCACCACGTGGTCCATGACGCTAGTGCGTAGGCAGCGAAGCCCGTCGACACTCTGCCCTTCGGCCGCGGTGATGTTGCTGTAGGCACGCTGAAGGCACACGCGTAGCTGTCGCAGTTCGCCCGACCACATGACGTGCTCCTGCGGGGCGCGAACGTAAACGTTAAAAGGGCCGTGAAACACTAGAGAGTTTTAGTCACATGATAGCTCGGCTTGTTATTTGAATGTACGAAAAAACAATTCTGTTACGAGTAAACTGATACAAACCCCCTTTCGGAGCATTTTTACCCCACAGACAGCGGTGCGCCCGAACGGCGCCGCCTATACAGAGGAGGCGTTGGCCCGGGTAGGTTACATGCGTCAACAACATCCAGATGGCGCTCGCGCTATCGCGTTCCATCCTTACAGGCGGATCTTAAGCGTCCTTCAGTGTTATATTATGTTTTATATTATATTACGCGCCCCGCCACGGTGGTCTAGTGGCTATGATACTTGGCTGCTGATTCGGGGGTCGTCGCGGGATCAAATCCCGGCCGCGCCGGCTGCGTTTCGATGCGGGCGAAATGTTTAGGCCCATGTACTGTGCGATGTCAGTGCGCGTTAAAGAACCCCAGGTGGTCGAAATTTCCGGAGCCCTCCACTACGGCGGCTGGTTTTGGGACGCAAAACCCCAGAAATCATTGAATATTATATTATGTATCTATTCACGCACTTATGTACATTCGTGAGGGCGACATTATTCCTCGTAGAAGGCGAAGTAGCATTTTTTCTCAATCCTTGTAAAGAGTCGCAGACGTGACTATCCCTGCCCAGCCAAATCGACAGAAAATTAAGTACCACTTCAACTAAATCAGCTGCCCCATTATTATTGCGTAATAATACAGAGTGCTCAGCAGGAAATACTGCAGACGATTTCGTCTGCCAAATGAAATTTTGTACGCACAAAGAATAATCTGCCAGTGTGACCCCGAGAGCCTTGGACAAGGGACAAAAGGAAACTTCAGGAAACTTAAATCAAATTTAATTCCAGTAAAACAATTATGAACCGTTAATCACTAAAACGAATCTATTTTGACAGCGCCCTTGCCGAAGACCACCGTGTAGGTTTCATCCAGCCTCGAATGTCGACATCGCTAATCAAAAATGTCACTACTGTTGCTGGCTGCACGGTGCATCGCACAACGTTAGGCACGCCGTTACGCAAGCGATACAACGGCACATCCGTTACATCTAGAGGCATAAATGAGATCGGCCACATGGTTTCACAAACTACGCAAAAGACATCCGCCGATCGACGAATGTGCGTAGGCGCGCCGCATTATGCACTACAGTGCTCACGGAACGAAATGGGACATGTAAAGATTGAATTAAGCCAACTACAATGTGCAATTTCTCGCTGCAGCCGCGTCATGTAGCTGTGAATCTGATCTCTAAAGGTGGTGTTTGTTATTTTCGTGCAAGTATACGTACATATAGTACGCAGATAGCACACGAATTGAAGATTGTACAAACGAAAGTATGTGAATTACTTAGCCATAAGTTTTCAATCCGTGAGTACCGTACAATGGGTTCAATTGCGTGGCCGATGCAAATAGCCCATGCTGACCTATGTGGTTCCAAAAGTATCCGATTTATTGGTGATACGCAACGGCTGCTTGGAATCATTACTATTTTAGCGCAGAAATTAAATACGATGAGGACGACAGAAGACACACACAGGGACACACAAGAGCGCTAACCAAGCAAAGCTAGGTATTAAACACGTGACACGCTATGCGAGTCGAGTGGCCGTTGCCTCAAAGACCCTCGACCATCTTCGTGAGCATTCATACAGCGTTCGAAACAGATCGGCGTATCAAATTTCAAAGCATAGTTTGAAATTTGGCACAGACATTTGAGGTACGTAATTTGCTAATGCGTAATCGATCACAGGAAAAAAAAGTTCATTGGATAACCAGTATAGTTACACCTTAAATGAAATAATTGAAGCGCTACAAGTTTGCAGTAAGATATAAATTATAATGAATTAACGCGTCACGTACGAGTCTGGTTATAACCAGAACATCGACTCGTCAACTGGCGTGGCGCCAATGTTAATGCCAGCCTGACCTCTTGCCCACACTCTGCGCAACGTCAATTCAGCGAAATCATTGCCGAAGTATGCACACACGTGTGCACATGAAAAATGTAGAAACATACGCCGGGAGTCAGTGCAACTGAAAAACGCCGCAGCTGTTTCGACACGAAATGCCACACGCACGGAGCACGCGGTGACACATGCGCTGGTTTTTTTTTTTTTTTTTAGGCTTCAGGCAAGGCGCGTTGTTCCGGGATCCGTGGTCGTATCTATTGTGCATAAATGATGTAGTTTCGGGCAAGTGGGCGAGCGATAAATTTGAGCCTAAAACAGTGAAAGTCCATCGCGCCAATTAAATTTATCTAAATAAATTTAGCTAATAAATTCATCTAATTAAGTAGCCCTAACACAGTCCTCAAAGCACACGGGTACGGATTCGAAGTGGTTGATAAATTCGACCTCGCGCTACCTGCTCCTAGGCTCCTGCATGGTTAGCTCAATCAGCAGAGCCGCCGCCCCAGACCATCCCATGTTAGAAGCCCGGGGCAGGAAGAATTTTTGTTCAAATAAGAAGTTTTCATCTCTGGGAAAATCCGTACGGATTTCATTGGGGCTTCGTGCTACAAACCAGTAGAGGCTAATTTTCCTTTTCACAAATCTGTGGACCTGAGTTGCATGCTTGCTTGGAACTTCGGGGTAGGGTTCGAATGAGAGATTTCAGGAGGCTCCCCGACAAATTTGACGCCATTAATCATGAGTCACAGAGTTGCACGTGCCAAAGCCATGATATGGCTGTGAAGCACGCCGTAGTGGAGGGCTCCGGATGTTTAAACTGATTGGGCTTACCGACAAGGCACAGCACACGGCCCTGTACCATTTCCGCCTCCATCGAAAATACGGCCACACCGGATGGGATCGAACCCGTATCCTTCGGCCTAGCAGTCGAGCACGTAAACCAGTAGACCACCGCGGCGGACGAGAAAACTTCACACGAATTAGCGCTTATTCAACGCAAAGGTGCCATAAATGACGTCAGTAGTAATGTCGTGTGATGGCGTACGTTACGCAATCGTGGCATCAATTATTATTAACGGTGTGGCGTCATCATGACATGCTACGACGGCACCATTTCGTCGCATAAGATATGTACCATTCGTGTTCGCGTTGGACGCAGGATTTTTCTACTCCCGAGCAAAGTAAAGCAAAGTACTCGGTTTTGGGTGCTTTGTTCATTCCAGAAACACGGTAGGGGCCACGCGTAAAGTACGAAAGAAGAGCCGCATATAGTGAAAAAGCGCAGATCAACTCGGCTGCGACTGAAGTAGGTGCGATAAAAGCTTCGTTTGATATATGGTTTACGTCAGCGCATCCTGTACTTTGAGATACCCGGCGCGTCAGACATCTCAAAGATGAGATCAAGCCTTTACGCTCGCCGACGTCGCCGCACGGCGGCGCTGTGTTCTGACACTATCTCGGGCCTCCCACGGGCACTATCAAAGCCCGTGCCATCTTCGTGGCGGTCCATTGGGAGAGGGCGTTCCCGCTGTTTGTGGCTATGTATTCGACGGTCTACGTGCTATAGGACTTATCGGGTATCTTGTTCTGGCTAATACATCAGAAGAACTGATGTCAACAGCCCAGGAGTAGCAACAGCTGCCCGTCCTTCGATCGGCTCTTCCTGGGCTGTTAGTGGAAGGCAAGGAAAAGGACAGGACAGCAGCTGTTTGTGTGAACACGAAACGCGCACCACAAACGCTGCGGCGAATTCGCTCGCGATCGTAGTCTTTCCTTTTATTTGCCGACTCCAGATATGGCAGCTGCTGGATACATATATGTTGAGTAATGAGCGATAAGCGGGGTGAATGGCTTGGCTTTGGTGAGGAAGTTAAAAAGAAAATTCGCATTGAGTTGGTTGGTCTCCCACCTAGAAAGAGGTGGTACCTACCTAACTCAAGAACTTATTACATTTCTCTATGGTATCAAACAATATATGGAGATAATGCTGTTAGATCGAGCAGCTGCCCTGAGACCTACGAAGCAGTGTTTGCAGCACAGCGTGAGCGTAAGCACAGCCTTGTGGGGTTGCCTGTGTTGAACTGTGGAAGCTGCAGGAATCGCCAAAGAGAGGCTTTTGTACAGCCAAGAGGGAAAAAAATCCCGAAGCCTATATTTCTAAGTATGCATCAGACATAATAGTAGACAGCAACGTAGGGGCCAAAATGTACCACATCAAGCGCTGTTGCGCGAAGTATATACTGAAATTTGAAGTGTTTGCTTTGAAACTGCATCAAATGGTTCCGTCCTTTGTCTGGTTAGTGAAGTGATTTTTAATGGGCTGCAGACACTAAAATCATCTCAGATGATATGCTTATACAGGACCTTTCTGTCCAGTTCTTTGACTTCAGTGATTGTTGGTTCCTTTAATATGTACGGCAGGAGAGGGCATCCTGTATTTGTGTGCGATACCAAATTAAGTCATTCTGTGCTTCGTACCTTCGTTAAGTGTCATTTTATTTTGCATTTAGCTTTATTGCGGTGACTTCTGCTAATATGCACAGTTAGTGTGATGATGTAAATTGAATGCATATATATGCATATATTCCTTTGTTTCTTCGTTCACAATTTCAACAGCAATATGTTTCGTCTCCTTTTGCATTGATTATTCGTGTTTCTGATGACGAATCAATTTCTGATCTGCTTACTTCTATTCCATAAGAATGAGTTGTCTGCAACATGCCCTCTTAGCAGGGAATGTTAGCCACAGGTTCTGCTGCAGTGAGAGAGTTTTATATTTTTGCTGTTTTACGTCGTTTTCTTTACCATTTCCTGCGGAAAACTTTATTATACTTTCACTCTGCTGACCCCTGAGAACCTTGAACACAGAATTTTGGCAGAGTTAAGTGCTGCGAACCTCCAGAATTGGCTCGGCGCAGTTACCTTCTAGTGCACTTCGTGGCGTAGTGGCTAGCGCCGCGCGTTCGGAAGCGAGGGGTCCCTAGTTACCTTCTGCGATGGAGGCAGCGCTAGGAGGTGTTAAAGAGAGGGTTTTAGGTAGTGTCAGAAGCTAGCGACACCTCGCGGAGAGCCGGCGAAACGCAGGGGCTACGGGCGACCAGTGGAAGCTTGGCCGACGTGCCAGG
Source organism: Hyalomma asiaticum (assembly GCA_013339685.2). Taxonomy (NCBI): domain Eukaryota; kingdom Metazoa; phylum Arthropoda; class Arachnida; order Ixodida; family Ixodidae; genus Hyalomma; species Hyalomma asiaticum. The sequence goes on along the minus strand of CM023488.1, from coordinate 24,498,434 downwards.
CATCTCAAAGTATAGAAGAGGGGCTTTTTACGTATACAGAAACTATAGAAACCACCGCGCATGCGCGAGAGCGCGGGTGAGATAGGCAGTCATACAAGGAGAATGAGCTCAAGTCTAGCTTGGTAGCACAAAAAGAAGCTTGAATAGTTATTAACGTGCAACAATAAAAATGGTTAAATCTGCTAACATACCACGTACGACATTTTTCTTTGTGAAATACCACTCAACTCAAGGTGACGGGACTGAAAGTCATAGGTATATACGGCTTGACAAGGAGCTCTGCCACCTAAATTTCAGGCATGGCAATGTACATGAGATAAGAACGAGAGGTAGATCGCGAATAGCACAGAACATGCACAGTTAGCTTTTCAATACAGAGATAAAGTAAAGACAAATATATCAGGAAGATTAGGGCAGAAACAAAAAAAGCTTCTTCAACACAACTGGAAATACATAATATGAACCAACTACGTGTAGCGTGTAGCATAATATGAATAAACTACGTGTAGAGATATGTTACGTGTGATGCATATCAGTACCCACGTTGATTAAAAAAAGTGATTTCATCCTTTAAAACTTCCAAATGCATCAAGCGATTGTTGACGTAGTTTATATAATAATTGCGGTATGGCACATGTTAAGAATTATTTATAATAGTGAGCTCGTGAGGTAATTGGTATATGGCATAATTCTTTGTTTCTTGTGTGGGGTACACTTTTGTATATGTTTGTAAGTTCAGCTGTGTATATGCGTTATTATTTTTGACGGACGATTTATAACACTGCAGTAATGGTGCAGAAACGGTGCACAAACGTGGAGGATAACGGAAAGACTAGAGATGAAACTAAGGAGTACGCAACGTGCAATGTAAAGAGAAATGATAGGTGTAAAGCTAAGAGATAAAAAAGAAACGAGCGGAATGGATCAGGGTACAGACAGAAAGAAGTGGACCTGGGCAGGACATGTCATGAGGAGGAAAGATAACAGATGAACATTAAGAGCGACGGAATGGATAACAAGAGAGGGAAAACGCAACAGAGGCGGACAAAAGGTTAGGTGGAGGTATGAAATTAAAGAAAGTTTGCGGGCATAAGGTGGAACCAACTCGCTTAGGATAGGGTGAATTGGAAATCGTAGGGAGAGGGCTTCGTCCTGCAGTGGACCTAAAAATAGGCTGATGATGATGATGATGATGATGATGATGATGATGATGATTAACCTGTAGTTTTATTCCTGATGCACGAGAGAAATATTTTCCTCGCATTGAGTAATCGCAAGTGCAGGTGGATCCGAGTTTATAGAGGGTATTCACGTGACGTCAGCGTGCGCCATTTTGTAGTATACGCTTCGCAGTCCACTGTGCTTATGGAGATAACCGGTTCCAGAAAAAGCACAGCCTTTCACTGTGCTAGTTGGGCAGCAAAATGGCGGCCTAAGTGACGTCAATGAATACCCCCTATAGACAGATGATAACCGGCGCGACTCGCGCTTGCCTGGAATATCCTGTAGAGGGACCGCGCCATGAGCAGTCCGACGGTGGATATGTCCAGGAAGAACTCCCGTCCGCCCACGTCCACGTCCGCGATGGACATTGGTATGCCCAGGATCTTCGTGTCCGGGTTGAATCGGCATGCCAGGTCAAGGTTGGTGTCGAACACTCGACCTCCGGACCCGACCACGTGTTTCAGCCACTGAGGGATCTGTGAGATAGATGAAGTGGTCAAAAGGACACAAAGTTGAGCGAGTTGGTAAGGGCTCATAGTGAAAAGAACAGGCGTGCAAAACACGGACACAAGGGGAGAGAAGTGGACAACACGAACGCCGACTATCAACTGAAGCAGATCACAGAGGCGATAAAGAAAGAAGACACACAACTTATCTGCGCATGCTCAGGAAACGGTAGCGCCACCTGTCAAACAGTTACACGTGCTGGTCTACGCGATAGACAACTATTAAGGTATTCTATCTCTTCTCTGTTTAAGCTAATCGACGGCTGATCTCACGCACGCGCTTCCACTAATACAGATATGCCAGGCCTCGACCATTAAACGCGTTTCTTCATCCTTATGTCTGTACAGGATCTTGCTTTCGTCTAACATGGGCGTGCACTTAACTGGCAGTGCTAAGATAGATGGCATGCCTCAAAACCATATCCTGGCTTTGGCACGTAAAACCCAGCAATTATATTTATATTATTGATGACATCCTCGAATTTTTTCCGATAACCCTAAATACCGGCAAATTTCAATAAAACGTGCTTGGTCTTTTCCCTAGCTTCCCCACACCAAACATACGTGCATCTAATGTACGTACTTATACGCATACTTTCTCCAAGTGCACTCGCTGAATGTATACAGGCATCTAATGTCAATCTACTAGTGTCCCATTGCGTGATGCTTGCAGAGCAATGCGTATTACGCCAATGTCTTATCAGTGCCTTCCTCTCTCTCTCTCTGTCTCTTTTATATGAAGCAATTAATGCTAAATTGTCTCCGTTCTAGCTCCACCTAAAATTGCTTGTTTCAACTGTTCAGGCTTCTTTTTTTTAAAATTTGATGACGGTCTCAGACACTGCACATTACCTTGACTTCACGTCACAAAATAAAGGGAAAACACAAATCATGAACACCAGAAAAAACAACAACAAAGGAATGCAACGCAAGGAATGCCATCAGTCCTAGTCCCATTTCGATGACGTATACGTATAGTCAGTTTAAAGTTTGTTAAGTTTAAAATCCCTAAATAATTAATACTCCCTAACCACAGTGCACTAAAGAAACGAAGAAAATTATTAAACATTTTTAGACTGTGGTGTTGCGATATATTTCCTTCCGATGCTGAAGACGCCGTCAACATCACGAAAGTCAATTTTCAAAGGACACTAGTTCCTGAAAGTGATACAGGTCCACTCACAAGACTGTGGCGGATCTCCATGTAGGCCGGCAGGATGTGGCGCCAGTCCACTGACACAGACTGCGTCGGCTCGTAGTAGGCTTCGACGTCTTTCACGTGGTTGAAGTACGACTTGTCAGCGTCGGCGATGCCGTTCAGGATTTGTTCCCGTATGTCTTCGGTATGTCCCCAGACTGAAGCATGGCCATCCTAGCATAACAATAGTATTACAATAACGTACTAATGAGGAGACTAAAGGAAGGCTACGGAATTAGGTGTAATGTTTGCTCCGCCTACAAACGCCTAAAAAATCGGCGGAGAATAATTGACAGAACAGCTGGAATGTGGTCACATGGCGTTGTATCCGTTCGTAGCGAAACCTTTTAGCAAACGCCGTTATCGAAAGTATCAATATGACATGGAAATGGGTTCGCTAGATTCGATCATTCCTTATAATTACATATTCGCATACCAGTGCTTTATTCACAGTACTATATTTTATTCCATTTGTTATAACAGTTAATTAGTTATATCTGCATTTGCTATATCGTGGTTCCACTGATTCAATGCATGCTTGGATCTAAGAAAGGTGTGCGGCGTCATCTTGTATTTCTCGGTAGTTATACATGTAATGCATTAGCATACAAGCGCCTTACTTTGTTATAACTTGTAGTTCCTTCATTCAAATTAATGATATTTTCTTCAAATTCAAATCACGTTCAATAATTCACGATAGGAAGGTCGCATAACTGAAACAAAGATGCCTATTCAATGGCCAAAGAAAAAAAAAACATTACCGAGGGGATGAAGGAATAACCAAACGAGTAGTTATATATTAGATAATGAAAGAAACATTACGGAAAAATAAAAATGTGCCTTGTATATATTTTCGACCACGATGAAACAGAAACACAGCATTTTTCCTTTCACATCTTCACTCTTGGGCACTGACGAATTGACGGAAGAATTTCCTAAGAACCGTCAGTTAGATTTAAGAGTTGGTGGACATGTGTTTGCTATTATTCTATTCCGTGAATCAGCTAATGGACTACTGAGGTTGTTTCCTCCCCAGACATTCCGCCATTATTGCTGAATGCCAGGAATAAATGTAAATTTCAGGAGCGCCAATGCAGCACTTCGCTGAAGACGTCGTTGGACTGGAATGAATGAATGCAATGAATGAATGAATGAATGAATGAATGAATGAATGAATGAATGGCCCTGCGAAGGCCTGCTCACCGGTACGAGTTCCGCACGACGGCCTCCTTGAGACCAGCCTTGGCGACCACGCCCATGCGCGCCGTGTCGTTGAAGTGCTTGACGAAGCCGAAGTTGAAGAGGCGGTACGTGAGGATCGCGCACGCTTGCGCGTGCTGCTCCCTGTCGCCCTCGAGGAGCCTCCAGAAGGGCCACAGGTGCAGGTGCAGCGAGTAGCTGAAGTATGCCCGCACTGTTTCGGCCTTGACCTCCTCCGTCACCGCTGCCACGTGCTTCATGTACGAAGGGGACCTGAGATCGTTCAGACAGCCATGGAAATCAATCAATCAATCAATCAATCAATCAATCAATCAATCAATCAATCAATCAATCAATCAATCATATGTACGAAGGAGACCTGCTATTGTTCAGAGAGACATACACAATCAATCAATCAATCAATCAATCAATCAATCAATCAATCACATGTACAATGAGGACCTGTTATCGTTCAGACAGGCATAGAGATCGATCGATCAATCAATCAATATTTGTACTCAATTTATACATTACAAAAGAACTGCTGGGGCAGTTGTTACGACACTATCGAAATCGAGGCTGCTGTAGAAAAGGGGGTATTTATAACTGTTAAGGAGAAAACGAATATTGTTAGTCGTCTAAGGTCAGCAATGAAGCACTTGACGTCACCACCAGTGTCAACAATATCGTCGACGTTACGAGTGTTCTGCAAGCGGGTTCTGCAAGCGTTACGAGTGTTCTGCGAGTGTTCTGCGAACACACAGCGACGCTTAAACCGCGGTTTTCCGCAAACTGCAGTACTCCTCTACTCGCGAAAACTCATCAGCGTAAAATCCTACGGGACACGAAGACACTGGAGATCCGGGCGTACTGTGATCGTTCTTGTCATATTAATTGTCCACATCTTTGAGATCGGGTGACGGCAAATAGTAGCCTAGATTCTTTTTCATAGCAATGGGGTTTTTAACAAATTCATTACACACACACAAAAAAAAAGACGTTTCTGTCCCTTGAAATTACGGTCTTCATCAAAACATCTATGTATTGCATAGTTACCTATGCCAGTAGCGATGCAGATTTTGGCAATCTCTTCTCAGCTTTTTCTCCCACATTTACTAAAGAGTATCGTGTTTATCTAGACAGTTAATACTTTCAAGTTACGCTGTGTGGACACTGTATCATTTCAGTTTTTGCACATCATGCTGTTTTCACATGTCGCTTACTTTAGGCGCGGAATTTTTTAGCATTATGCTTAGCTTATCGAACCATTTCCTTACGTTGTACATGTCACTCAGCACACACTGCGTCATGACTAAAATTCTGCTTTTATCAAAACGGTACGTTGTACTTGTATAGCAAGCGAGTGTATGCAGCTTTCCTTTTACATTGTTCTTTTTTTATGTGTTACCTTTTACAATGTTGCACTGTGTAGTAATGGTTTTGTATAAGCTTCAACGTTGTTCTATGGCCATCTGTCAAATTTTGTGGCCAGTGGACACTTTCAAGCCCGTTTTATAGTCTTTTTGTCCGCTGGCCACGTCATCATTGCATTTTTTACGTTGAGAAAAAAAAATCGACTTGAATACGCTTTGAATCACAGCGCCTTCGGACACTGCATACCGAAGCAACGCTAGCTGTGCCGCCTTGTGGCACTAACATGCAACAGAACGGCATCTACATTTTGCATAGCCTCTGAGATTAACTCCTCGTCCCGTAAGTGCAACTACAAACGCGTGTTGATTTGCACGCGCAGATGCGTTGGCAGTAAGAATTATTTACGTAAGGTATAGTTTAGCGTTACCTTTTTGGGAACCAAAGTGCAAGAGAAACCCATCTTACACACATCTTTCCAGATCGCGCCATCTCGGATTCCATGGTTTAGTGTGCTGTTGTTCAGGACAGATGGGGCTATCAGCGTTACGCCGTCGAAGCGATGGGGCTATCAGCGTTACGCCGTCGTTACGACGTTGCAGTCGCTGTCGCGGCGGTATTTTGAAACTGAAGTGTGTTTCGGAACATGCCATTCTCCTATATTACGGACAGAGCAACGCTACCTGAGAGCATTGGGAAAAATAAAAAGCGGGGACACCTTCCCAGGATTCACGTCAGTGGAGCTGTCATGATTTTTGTTAATGTTGGCGGCAGCCTGCTGCAGATAAAATAGATCTTCAAATTACTACAATGTGATCTTGTGTAGGCCTACATTTGTCGCCGTTGAATAAAAGCTTGTACGCCGTGGCAAGAGTGGCGTCTTATTTGGTGGCACTGTCGTAGCATTCACCCTGAAACCAGAACTAGCACAACACTTCACAGTCAAGCGCGCACTCGTGCATTGCACCAGTTGAAACCATTGCGTCGGTCCACGATGCACGATTACCTACTACTTTTTGAAACAGTTCCTTTATGAAACTACGTATACTGCGTAGTTCTACTTGAATTAGCAGCCCAAAACGTGCGCTATATCGTTGAGAGGGTGTAGGTGTGGGCCATGTCGGCCTTTTGTTTAGCCCTCTGGTGCGAGAAATCCATATGGACACCTGAAAAGAGCTAAGATTCCCTACGGCTGTTTAATGCACATTCTTGCCAATCCAAATAAGGCACATTACCAGGGAAAGCTGAAGTGTTAAATCGATAGGACATAGTCATGCAGGCAGTGTCCCTGGGGACAGCTTTTCAACAAGGCGACTTGTTGTTTGGACCAGAGGTCCTGACGAAGAGAAGTCCTCTTGTTGAAAGGTTGGCTCCAGGAAGGTTCAGTGTTCAATGATCTTTTCTGTCTGTCAGCTGCATGTATCACCTGCACTAAAGTGGCACACGTGTCAAAGACCTTTCAAAAGTGTGATTCTCCGGATGCGCTGGGAACGTCTCCTCCTCTCCGTCATTGTCCGAATGGCCAGCATACCTGACGATGACGCACGTCTGGTCGTTCACGTCGACGTGTCCGAGAAGAAAGGCCTCCAGGAAACGCTCCCAGCGCCACTCTCCTTTCAACTCGGCCACCAACGCGGCGACTGTGGTCCTCGAGAAGTTGCTCAAGGGAGCGAGGGCGTTGTCGGGAGGACCGCTGAAGGCCCGCAGAGACCAGGCAAACTGGAGGGCGCCGTCCAGGGATTTGGCGTCTCCCTTCATACTTCGTTAGAAGAAAGCGAGACATAAGTGGCAGCGTTATGGCTCCTGAATACAGTACGCATAGCGCCGCGGGAATAGCACACCATTCAGAAAGGATAGTCAGATTTGGTCACGGTCGAGCGTACCACGTGACATGTCATCGTTCACATAAGCACAACGTATAGACCTTTTCACAGCAGGCATGGAGCACCGCCATATTGGGCTGTGCACGGCAGTAAAAATGCTTGTGTTGTGTGTTTCCTTCCCGTTGTCTTCGCGTATGTACGCTGTTTGATAATAAACACCTTCCAACTCGCCAAAATTGCTGCTGCAAACTCTAGGCAGTGCTTTTTCGGGGGTCAGGCATATGTTGCACAGCCCAGCGGGGAGTTATGGCGGCGCCCAGGGAGCCTTTTCTGAAAAGGTGTATATCTGTAGTACTGTCACGGGGAATTCCCTCTCTATATTTGGGGCACCTCTTACAGCTGCAATGACAGGTTGAACTCATTGTATAGGTGCTGTAAGCTGACGGAATTAACGTTACGTCAAATGAAGTTACATTTTGGTCGCAAAAGGAGTTGTTTTGGGTGCCTCCCTGAACGCAGTAAGCTATGTCTTCTTCCTTGCTACTTCTCCTTTTTGAATCTCTGTCACTGTGGCGTCGTCTATGGCATGTCGTGCAAGTCAATCCCATACCCTTCAACCTTCCCCTCCTTTCCCATCTCTCACTCCACTTATCCTGGCAGGAATATGGGAAAGCTATATTGGGGTCAAAGAGGGGAAAGAAGTTAGTTATATGTATTAGAGCAATAACTCTAGATGACAGCCCTTTTCGGGACCTACGACACCACACAGCTGCAGCTCAGTAGACGTCCAGCTTCATTGCAAGAATCACGAGGAAAACCCAGACCAAAGTATGCACCAGTCCTTACAAAAATGCCATATATGGCGATATCAAGGGTTGGGCATACCTGGCTATATATGGCACGTATCCGTATATGTGACCGTAGTGACCATATATATCCAGGTATGCATATATATGGCCATTGCACATACCTGGCTACATAATGCGCGTGGCCGCATTTGTCCGATACTTGACCGAGTCATACATGGCCTTCCTCTTGTAGGTCTTTTATTACCATATATGCCTCTACCACGATTTGGTCAAATACGGCCACATACGGAAACCTGCCATACATAGCCACGTATGCCCAATTGCTGATATCGCCATATATGAATTCATCTACGTTGCCCGCTATATTTTTGTGGATTAGGAACCCAACGCCATATTCTCTCTTTTCGGGTAATCCTCTATAGCAGAGGACGTGTCCATTGTTTAAGACTATGTAAGCTTCGCCTGCTCTCCTAACTTCGCTAAGGCCAATGACGTCCCAGTTAACTCCCTCTAGTTCCTCGAGTAATTCCGCTAATCTAGCTTCGCTTGAGAGGGATCTTGCATTGAACGCTCCAATGTTTAGATTCCAGTGGCGGCCTGTCCGGGTCCAGTGGTTGTTACCGCCCTCTGCTGCTTCACAGAGCTGACCGCCGCCGTGGACAGATGCTCTGCAGCTGCTGGACACTGAGGGCGAGGGTTTAATTGTAGACATCGTGTGGGAGGTGGTGGCCAAGTACTTCACCAGGGAGGCCAATTCCTGTTCTGGTGTAGGAGTGAGTTGTAAACGGCACTTGAACGACTGAAAGCCTTTCAGGTGTCCAACCGTCGCCAGGACCCCCCTACAGACGTAATCTCGAGCTTATGACAACCATCCTTCAAAAAAAAAAAAAAGGGGGGGGGGGGTCGAACCTGTGACCCTCGGCGGTCTCAGTAGCCGCGGTTCCGCATCGTTAAACGTACACGCTTACAAAGCATTCTTGCAATTCTTGCAACCGCGATAGAAGTCGGGGGTAAAACAACAAAGCAAGCAAAAAGTAAGCTGTCCCAATCTACCAAGAACTTAATAAAAAAACGCCAACAAATGAAAGTAACTTCATCAAAAGATAAGATAGAATTCGCAGAACTATCGAAATTGATCAGTGAAGCCAGGCAAAGAGATGTAAGAAACTTTAACATGAGAGAAATAGAGAAAGCAGTAGAGAAAGGCACCAGCATTAAATCGGTCAAAAAGAAACTGCACTTAGGACAAAACAAAATGCATGCGCTAAAAGATAAACAAGGTAACGTTATCAACAGTTTCACCGAAATAGTAAAGGTAGCAGAAGATTTCTACTCGGAACTGTACAGCTCTCAGACAGACCATACAACCTTAATAGAAATAGAACCAGAGGAGAACACCGAAATTCCATGTATAACCGCTGACGAAGTCAAAAAAGCTGCCAAAGGCATGTCCCGCGGTAAAGCAGCTGGTGACGATGGTATAACAGCCGACTTGATCAAAGACGGAGGAGATATTCTACTTGAAAAACTTGCATCGCTCTTCACGAAATGTATCAAGACATGTAGCGTACCGCGCAGCTGGAAAAATGCTAATATAATCCTTATCCACAAGAAAGGTGACATAAAGGACTTAAAGAATTACAGACGAATCAGCCTACTCCCAGTAATATACAAGCTATTTACGAAGGTAATTTCTACGAGGATAAGAGAAACACTCGACTTTAACCAACCGAGAGAACAAGCTGGTTTTAGGAAAGGTTACTCGACAATGGACCACAGCCACGCTATCAACCTAGTAATTCAGAAGTACGCGGAATATAACAAACCTCTTTACATGGCGTTTATCGACTACGAGAAAGCATTTGACTCCATAGAAATACAAGCAGTTCTAGAAGCTCTACATCGACAAGAGGTACCTGGCGTATACGTGAAAACCATAAACAACATATACAAAGATTGCACAGCCACACTACTCCTACATGAGAGAAGCAGAGAAATCCCGATCAGGAGAGGTGTGAGACAGGGAGATACAATATTCCCGATGCTATTCACTGCATGTTTAGAGGAAGTCTTTAAACGTCTAGACTGGGAAGAAAAGGGCATTCGAATAGACGGAGAATATCTAAACAATTTAAGATTTGCAGACGACATTGTGCTCTTTAGCAATGATGGTGACGAATTACAAAACATGATTGATGACCTAAACAGGAAAAGCATTAAAATTGGATTAAAAATGAATAGGCAAAAGACTAAAGTTATGCTCAATAGCTTAGCTAAGGAACAGGAATTTAATATCAACAATGAACCCTTGCAATGTGTAAACGAATATGTATATCTGGGACAGTTAATATCAGGAACTCCTACCCAGGAAAATGAAATTCTCCGTAGAATAAGGCTGGGCTGGAGCGCATTCGGAAGGCATTACGAAATCATGACCGGACACTTACCGCTCTCATTAAAGCGAAAAGTATTCAATCACTGCATTCTCCCAGTACTAACGTACGGTGCAGAAACATAGAGAATAACGAAAAAACTAGAGATGAAACTAAGGAGCACGCAACGTGCAATGGAAAGAAAAATGATAGGGGTAACGCTAAGAGATCAAAAACGAGCGGAATGGATCAGAGAACAGACAGGAGTAGCCGATATTATCTTATCAATTAAAAGAAAGAAGTGGACCTGGGCAGGACATGTCATGAGGAGGAAGGATAATAGGTGGACAGTAAGAGCGACGGAATGGATACCACGAGAGGGAAAACGCAATAGAGATAGGCAAAAGGTTAGATGGAGCGATGAAATTAAAGAGTTTGTGGGCATAAAGTGGAACCAACTCGCTCAGGATAGGGTGGATTGGAAATCGTTGGGAGAGGCCTTCGTCCTGCAGTGGACCTAAACAGGCTGATGATGATGATGATGATGATGTAAGGGAGGGTATAGGCGAACAAATTCTAGCGTAGCCTTATACTCGCATTAATAAGATAATCTTTTTTTAATATAGACATTAAAATGCGTTGCGCTCACATCTTCGCGACCAGTTTGCGATGCTTCCGTGAGACGATGGTGGGCATGCCCAGCACCGCGTCCCCGTCTAGCCGGTCGGGCTCCTTGAGCACAATGCAGGGGGATTCCGACACCTGGGTGACGCTCACTTCGAACACGGGAAACAGCTGCAGCGTACGGCACACCTCGGCCGCCCAGGCCTCTGGTAGCCTGTGGGCCCTGTCAACGCCACGAAGGTACTGCGCCAGGTCGTGTTCCATGGTCTCTCGGTTGTGCTTGGAGCTGTCGCAGGCGCGGAAGAACTGGGAAGCCTGTGAACGGGTCATTCAGGTATACCACTGAGCCGTGTAGTAGGTTCTTGATCAGAATAAAAACATATGCATGCAGACCATACAGACGTAGCCTGACCAAACAGTAAAGAAACCTCACTCAGACTCGCTGCTTAATTACATTGTTTTATACTTGGGTATACTCATGTCTCAGAAGGCAAGCGTGGTAGGGAGCGGCAGAAAGTTACGTGGGGATATGATATCGGGAAGTTTTCGGGGATAATTGGAGATTTATGGGAGAGGTCTTTGCCCTGCAGTGGGCGTAGACAGGTTGATGATGATGCTCAAATCACTGAAAGTCTTGCCCGGAGGGCATATTCGCACTCAAACACACCAAAAATGCAATCAAACCGGGCATGTTCCACATCGAACTAGTCAAAATTTTGCTCAGCTGGAATCTTTCGAACTAAAAGTCACGGGTCGGTCTGACTCTATGCTTGAGCAAATCGTTTCGCGACCCACTGAGTCCGCCAGCCTCTTCATGTATTGCAGGGTAGCCTTTATGACTATCCTTTCTTGTCTTCTCTAGATTTATAATTACTGGTCTCGTTCGTTCTTTTACTGACTGATACCCGAAACGTCTTTTACCTATCTCGACAGTTGAAGACCGCACGCTTTCATCCGCTGTTGATCTCAATACCGTAGAAGACTCCAGCCTTGTGCGGGTATCGCTGCGTGGATATCCTGACACTCAATTTCAATGTTTTAACTACCTCCCCGGCTATTGTCGCACCATACGTACCCTCTATACTCATACCTTTAGAGGGAGCTAAATGTTGCAGCTAACGTCACTTGCAATAGGGCTGTCTCGTATGCAGACATACGCGAAACGCTTTCGCGGCCACAGTGACATCACCTGCCTTAGGCCTAGTGGCTGCAGCTCACCTTTGCGTGCACGGGTGGTCTTCTCGTCCAACGATACTGACCCCACTTGCCGAGGACTGTGCGCACCTCGACCAGGAAGTGACTCAGTGCGTCCTCCCGAAGCGACGGACGCCTCGCGTCACCGCTGCATGCGTACTCGTGGAAGTCCCTGCCGAGCAGGAGCAAGCACTCAGTATGGAGGCTTCAAGCCGTACAGCTTGGTAACATTTCAGAATTGTCATCGAAAGACAAGCACGGGAACACTTAGGAAGTTGTGGATGAGAAACTCGGGAATTTAAAAAAGGGAGAGACATGACGTAAGTCTGCTTGTGGTACAAGCTTCCACGAGAGCACTGATCATTGAAAGCGTACCCTTCGCGGCGAATGAGGACCGTGATGTCTGAATTTCTTTGGGCAAGGTAACCAGAGAGGAAAGAGGGGGGCGAGAGGCGGATGGTGTTGAGGGCCTGAGTCTTTTTTTTTTCCTCCCTGAAACTTCTAACCCTCCTTGCGAAGGGTGGGTTGGAACAAGACGAGAACAATTCAGAGTACTTCGTACTCTGCAGTGCGAAAGCTCGGTGGAGCTGTGCCAAGGAAACGCGTGTTGTGGCTGGTACCCATTTGTAAAGCGCACATACATGCATGTACTAAAAAATCTGGGCCAGTTCCACTGCAGTGAAAGCTGTGCGAAGTGCGGAGCAGTGATCGTCGGCGTATTTTAATTATTTTACCCTAATTTGATCTCATTATGGAAATTATTCACCCTGGATGTGTAGCTTTAATTTTATTATACTAATCTGATTATATCAATCCTTGTTAATCAGCATTCGGCGTGACCATGGCCTCCGAGAGTCGGCGCGGCGCGCGTACATCTCCAAGGCGATCGTATGGCACCTATGCGCTTCCCGTCAATTCCGTCGCTTTGCCTACTACACTGCGCCGTCGACACACAATGCGGACCGATAATTGCAGGAAGCCGGGCAGGTGGCTTGATGTAATCAGTGGAAATTGATTTGTAAGCAGTCTGCGCATCTCTCGAGTTTGCACGTTATACATATGACGGAAGTGTGCCAAGGAACGTATCCAGCGATTTTTATTGAGATCGACTGATGTACTGGTAATGTTGTGCAATTTGGCGCACAATATTTGTCGTTTGTCTCTGACATTCCGCCAACCATAACTAGAAATGTGGGTTTCGCACTGAAGGACTCTAGTTTCGCGTATTCAGATTCACCTTAATGAAAAGAAATAATTGAAAAAAAAAGAGGACTGCCGAAACCCGGGATCGAACCAGGGACCTTTAGATCTTCAGTCTAACGCTCTCCCAACTGAGCTATTTCGGCACGCGGCGAACGCAGCTGTAGACCGGAATGACGCATCGAGATAAGGATTGCCCTTTGGGCGATGCCTCTGATCTTTTATTCTTATTCACTGCTTGACTTCTATTGTGCTTTTATCATTCTCATTGTCTGAAACGCACAGAGCAGGAGGCTATTTGTGGAACAAAAAAGGAGAAAAAAAAAGACAGCTACGAAGATATTTGAGTTGCCTTAGCCAGCTCTTCAGGACTAACAGAAAAGAGCTAAGGCACTCGAAGTGCCTTATTCAGTTGTTCAGGAGCAGCAACAAAGCAACTACGAGTGCCTCGTGGCAACGTTTATATATAGACTTGCTACGGTGAAGCTATATTTACCGCGCAATCATTTCAATGTTTCAAAAGAAGAGGTACTGCCATGTTTCTTTTTCTGTGTGTGAATTTTCTACGCTAAACAGAGTCTGCGGAATAATAATAATAATAATAATAATAATAATAATAATAATAATAATAATAATAATAATAATAATAATAATAATAATAATAATAATAATAATTTTCCACCGATACAGTGCTGATGCAGGGGGTGAGGATAAAAGCGACAAACCACTTCCCTAATGTCCTCATCCCCCATATACATCAAAGAGGTGGTGACAGAGTAACTAAACATAGCCATAATGTAGGTTAAAAATAAACAACAATAAATAAGCCTCCGATCTCTCTTGATAATGTGTCACCACGGTTTTTCTGGAGCCTTACTCCAGTTTCCTTCTTGAAGTCCCTGCTGCACGGTGACGTAATGACGCGGTAGGTGAACATACGATAGCGCTGCGGAGCACCGACGCTCGTTGCGATTCGTTGAACTGTTTCCCAAACTTTGTAATCTGTAGCAACAACACCATAGTAGCAAACAATCGCTGTTGACAGTGGCGCACCGACGGGGGGAGGGGGGGGGTTGGTTCGGATGTTGTAGCCCCCCCCTGAGGCCGACCTAACCCCCCCTCCCACCCTGTAACTGCTCCTATGTCCTAGAAGAATGTGGAGCTAATGTCTGCAAAACTCTGTAAAAATAATAAAACTAATGATCATCATTGATATCACTATTATTTGGCATTTTATTTACTTTTTTTTTTACACACGCAACAACTGTGTAATCGCTTGCCCGGCCCTTCGTGAAAAATTGAACCCCCCCGGCAGAAATCCTGGGTGCGCTATTGGCTGTTGAACATCTTAAAGTTATAACGCTCTGCATTATAGTATGTCTCTGACTTATGCAAGATCTTTACGTGAGCCTCCTGTGGCGGCACTCTGTAAAGTCATACACACACCTGCATGGATCGAGGCTCCAGGCGACGTTTCGGCGCAGGTGCTTTCCCTCTTTGGTGCAGTGCTCGGTTTGGCAGGCGAAGATGAAGGCCTGCCTCGGCAACGGGACGCCCGGGTATCTCTCCGGACCGCTTTCCCCGAGCACGTCGCGCAAGTACTGGCGTATGCGCTGGTGCTACAACCACGTACAACACAACAAAAACGCAAAAGCTGAGTGCTACCCTCTTGTAGCGCGAAAAGGCAAAAGCTGGGTTGCATGCCCGTAATGCACCATGCTTGTTTAGTTTAACATCCGGTGAATGTGTTATCATCACTCATGACGCAAATGGCAGGTATGTCAGGCTGTTGATGTCACGACACATCAGTCATGTTAGCCGGACATTCGGAGCCTTCTGTGCCAATTTCGGTATACAGTAAAACCTCGTTTAACGAAGTTGAAGGGGGAGCCCTAATGACTTCGTCATAACCCTTAGTTCGTTATAGCCAATATCCATGTCATCTATGGGAACTTCAAGAGGAATTGCGTTTGCTTCGTTATATCTAATAGTTCGTTATATCCGGATTCGTTATAACGAGGTTATACCGTATACTGATTGAGTGAGACGTAAGATTTCGATTTTTGTATCACACTACACGGACTTTTACAACTCTAAGGCGTGTTTGCGGCTGGGAAAAAGCAGCCACGCCTTATCGGACAGTACAACGTGCTTTTCGTCCCTAATTCTATGGAAGCCTATGCACCCTGAAGGAGATCTTGTTTCTAAGCACACGGGACCGTATCGTACGTTGCGGTGGCGTACGAGCCTTTTGCAAGAGTGCTCGGGTCTCTTCTGGAAAGAAGAGGTTCCTCCAGGAAAACGATCAGCCCGTAAAGCTGCGCTTTCGGAAAGTGGTGCCGGTGAGCAGATATGGACGTATCCACAACGTCGGAACCAGTGTCGCCCCCTATGGGAGAACTCTTGACATTGCGTGTGGCAGGGAGCCTATGTGGGGACCACGCGGTTAGGCATTAGTTGGCTAGACCAATGCGAGACCAACGTTCATTTTTAACACTCTGTGCTTGATTGTATACGGCGTTTCGTCAGTGTGTAGCCCGTTCACTGTGACGTATTAATGAGAATGAATGCTTGACTTTCAAATTGTTGTCAGGTTTTGAGTGAAAAGACGTTTTGCGGGCTATAGTGCTAGAAAAAAATAACTGGTGATGTAAAGAAGGGCATATGTATGTGCATTACCATAAAAGAGTACTATACCCATGGCCGACATATGTACTGCAGCATGAATTAATTTTAAAAGGAATCTTTCAGTTTGTACGAGGCCTACCTTAACCACTCGCATGACACCAACACTGGCTAACTTTGACTCCTTCCTGCACATCGGTAAATGTGCAGACTAGTTGATTGGTTTGGTACTCGTTATTGCTGTTCTTGTTGCTGGCTTATGTTGGCCATCAACGGTAAACAAGGACACCTTAAATACGCACATGCGCACATGTGGACTACGATGCCCCTGCCTATTACGATTCAATGCTTCGCCTACTACGAGCCTGCTACTACGTCTAATTGCTGCTGAGCCTTGATCCAGCTATGACAGCTGAGTAAGTGGCTTATGCGAAACCCCTCGCCTACCCCCTCTGCTCGCATGACGACTGCTCAGATTCAGAAAACCCCTTCTTTCAGAAGACTGCAGGGAGGGATAGAAAGTTCTGACTATACACCTCAACTCCTCCTCCCATTACGCCCTTCCTCGCCATTGCGGACTGGAATTCTATGTCGTGTTTCAATCCTAAGCAGCACAGCAAGCAGTTCCCGTTGACAGCTTAGAAGAGAGTTTCGCGTCATAGTCATCCAAGTAATAGAGCGCGTCTGATTGGCATCTGTGTGACGTGACGCCATCTCACGTCCACACGAGAAAGCTAAGGAAAACGTGCAAATGTCTTTCTTTTTTACTTTTCTGCTGTTGGGATCCACGAAAAAGTTAACGGAGCTTATACTAAGCGGGTAAGGAAGCGCCTGTATGCGTGTGGCTAAATGACCGCCCAGGCGAGATCGAAGCATTTATCTCAGCCCCCATTTTGTTGGACAGAAAAATAGCCTGCAACGTTTTTGCCCCCCCCCCCCCCCTCGTTGCCCTCTTCCTGAAGCTGTCTATTTCACCGTCCATGTAGGAATTAGAATGGGACCTACTATGGCCGCTGCCAGCTCTGTCTATTGAGCCGTCCATGGTGAATGTTGGAGCACACCCCTACAGACAAAGTGCTACGCTGAACACAAGACGTGTATACCTCTTGAATGCGGGCGTAGATGACCCGCTGCGTGACGTACACAACCAAGCAGGCCGCGCAGAGGCCCGCGATTACGAGGATGCTGATCAGGATGCAGCTCCTGGTGGGCCCCAACATCTTGAACAGGTCCCGGCGGACAGCCTGCTGACTTCGGGAAGCTGCGCCGCTACCAATGCCCGATGACGCTGCCTGCGGCTGTTCATCTTCTTTATTCGCCACCATTGCAGTTGACCTCGCGACGGCTGAAGACGTGCGGTTCACGAGTCCTTCCTGGTTGGTCAACATGGCCGTCGACTGGCGTTCTTCTTCACTCCTGTGGTGATGATGATTGCCTGTCACGAATAGAATGGCTCATAGACTACTGAAAACGTCGCGTTCCGTACTCCAGTAATTCTATATTGGGCACAGGTTCGCCCGAATAAAATTTGATTCTTTTCATAGTCCCTTCGTTTGGTGTGTTCAAGAAAGACCGTCACGTCAACGTGACAATACATCAAGCAAACAGCAAACATTAGATAATGTGCTGTTTGCCGTTTCACCGACCATAAGGCGATGCTTGTTGAGGTTGGCCGGAAGAGGTCTCCAGAAGAACAAATCGAACAGCTGTGAGATAGTTACGCAAGAAGGACGACAGAATGTGACCATTTACGAATGAAAGTGCTATTAAATAGATCGGAAACCTCTACCATCACCATAGATATGTCGCGCGCGCGCGCGCTTGTGTGTGTGTGTGTCTGTGTCTGTGCGCGTGTGTGTGTGTGTACCAACACACACTAATAAGTATGCACTGAGTGGTTGAAGTGCACACTAGGGACCGGATTTCGCTATCGCGTTCAACTCTTAAAGGCGAAGCTTAAGGTCCCCCAATTTTTCTGCATACAAAGTCCATAAGTTTTCCATATATCTGTCGCATTTTTTCCACATATTTTGACATGAATCTTAAGGGAACATGGAATTATTGGAACGAGGGTAGCGAGAAACGAAATAGCCTGCACCTCTGGGCGCAGGAAGTATACATTGTGTTGACCGTGTATTCACGTGTTCCCAGGCAAGTTTCAAGATGTACAACGTTTGTGCACTCCAAATAAGAAGTGGTTTGATGTCGAGATGAGATTTACACATCTGGAGTGGACTAGAACTTCCCCCTTTTTTTTTGGTGGTGTCTAAGGGCTGCCATCTATAGACACAAAACGTTCAAATTTGAGTTACATTGGAGCAGGTGAGCCCTCTTAAAGGAGCACTGAAATGTCTTCTGAAAATTTTGTTTCGCTTAACCTAACAAGCTCTCGTTTTTAGGTTGGGTACCATGGCGAAAAAAAAAACGCAAAAGTGTGTTTCTTATGCGGGGCAGAGGATGGCCCTTGTTCTCAAGGCTTTGCTCCATAATTTCAGCCGGGAACTGATCCGTGTATCTTCAAGTATCCATTGGGTAGTTTGCTCTATATTTTGTTGCATTTTGGACAGCGTAGTTTGGACCCTCTTTGTCAAAGCGGCATGACTTGTTTCTTGAATTGGGCGTACCCAGAGGACGCTCAATAGTGCCTACGCCGGCCTGTGGTGCAGCATGGTCGTTCCGGGAGCGCAAGAACGCCGTGATTTCGAACGGGTATTATTGCGGCTAACTATTTTGGAACTGGCACATCGAATGCTTATTGGAACAACGCAAACTACAGCCTTCGTGTTTTGTTCAATACCCGTCTAAAAACAGAGAAATTGGTTAGTTACAGCTTATTTGGCTGTCTTTGTACTTGAATTATATTGGCCTGTTTTTTACTGTTTTTCATCATGTAATTGTCTGAAAACTGTCTAGGAGAGTTGTATTATCTATTTTTTACGTTGTCTATTTTCGGTTTCTGTTGCTGATTTCTGCTATTGTTTGCCTTAAGTAGAACTCTTTTTTTTGCCTGCGATGTATATTATTGCTTGTTTTCTGTACCACTGTTTACTGCATCAATTAATTTTTTCTATGTTCACTACTGTTGGAGGTCCCGATTCAGGCTCTGACTATGGGACCTCCTTCTGTATACACATATTTTGTAATTAATTCGATGACTATATAAAGCCACTTCTGATTCTGATACAGATGGAAGCGCCCTTAAAATAAATTAACCTTACATACACAAAAAAAAGTCCAATAGTGAACCTGTCCGAATGCAAATGCGTCAGATCCACTATCGACCAATGGTCGTTCTCAGTCAACACCTCGCTACAACGGTCACCCGCCGCGGCGACATTTCTAGTGTTATATTCGAAGGGTAGTTCTGAGGGAAGCACATTTATTCGGTTCCATTTGTCCCAGAACATAGTGAAGCTGCTCATGCAGCTGCCATTTGTACTTGCCGTGGGATCGAAACAGCAGGGAAGCACACCTTTCGACTCGGGACGACGAAGTCAACATTTGAGTAAAACAGATTCTTTGGCTAGTTGGTCTTGTATATTCACAGTAACGAACAGCGCAAATGAGACCCACAAGAAAGGAAACGCCTGTCCTTGTCTGCATCTTCCTTTTTTGTGCGTCTCATATGCACTGTTCGTTACTGTGAAGTCAATATTAGCTCCAAAATATCGGCTACGCACTCATGCTACGATGTACCTCAGCTGCAACGAAGTGGCAAAAAAATTGAGCAAGCGCAGTGATATTGCCCGTAACTGCTACTTGCATTTTTCTCGATTTCGTTTTAAGTTGATAGGCTTCCTTGACAAAAAGAAAAGAAAGAACTCGTACGATGCTCCGTGGATCGTCCTCGACAATAAGCTCGCGCATTGCGCAGCATAATGCGAAAGGGAAGTCCGCGAAACACCGCTGACAACGCAGTTGTTTTTATACGGTTGCCTCACTCACATTTGTCAGCCTATCTTCGATATAAGCCGAACTAAGCTAGGCACACAACACCGTTAACATAATGCTTGATCGTCACATACCCCAGCGTACCCGCGCATGCAGCACCAAATAGAACTCGCACATCACGAACGTGTTGAGGGCGTCAACAGCCGATCAAACGCCATGAACGGAGTTAAGAACAGAGCAGCGAGTGCATAAATAATTGTCCTTTATTGGCCTCCATGTGCAGCAGGAATCGTCGGAGGAATCGTCAGACCCTTCTTGCTCGCCGTAGGGGGAATCGCTAAGCGTAACGGCAGTGGCGCCGGCAGTGGAGGTCAATTTGGCCCAGCTCACCTCGAAACGAGCACCCGAACCTCGTGTTGGGACAAAAAACCATCTCGCTGAGCACAGTCTCACCTAGGAACGTCGGCATCTCGACCTCAATGTTGAAGGGGTGACCGTCTATGGGGCAGATGCCGGCGTAGTCATCGCCCCTGAACAGGACTTCGGCCCTGGACGCGTTTTCGTCCGTGGACGCATGTTCGGCACTGGACGCGTTTTGGACCCTGGACGTGTTTTCATCGCTAGACAGTGTCTTCATCGGTAGCCGTGTCTTCATCGCTAGAATCAATGTAAAAGTACCACGGATGCTTCCACCTGTCGTAAGCGCGGTCTAGGCAAGGCCCGCACAAGATGAGTCCACAGGTGGTCCGTGAATACCTGGCGTGTATCACCTGACAGTTGCTACAGATGAACACACAGGGTACCTTACGGAGGAATTTGATGCGGACCCCGTCCAAGTATGGAGAGTTGAAACCGCGGAGCACGTACGACGTTGATTTATCGGGAGGCGGCGTCAGAAAGCAGGTAGGTGGGTAAGGATATGTGGGCTGACGTCCGTGGTTCTCCATACAGAAGCGGAAGTCCTCGAAGCGCCTCAGATCCGTCGGAACAGGGATGTCCTCGGGGCTGCACCTGACCTTCGCCTCGATGAAGCTCGTGGTGTGTTGACGTTGGTTTCGGTAGCCACGGAAGAGTACAACAATGCTAGACCAATCTATGCTGGCAGTTTCGGGCTTTTATACAGCCAGATCACTCTTTGAGTGACAGCATCTGGTGACGTGGCTCTCGCTCATTGGCTGATGATTCGTAGGCGGGACAATCATGGACAAGGGAAAAAGCTACGAGGGGGACATGGCAACGAGGGGGGCACGGCAGGTGAAAAATATAAGACGGTGGCGCAAAATCAGACAAGGACGAAACAGGAAGAAGCGTCGTATACAAGCGCACACTACCAACTGATTTATTTTCGAAAAGACACTCAATATATATGGCATTACGCGCATGCGTAGACGGCCGAAATCAAAAGCGATCTTGCAAAAGAACAAACTCACTGCTGTGCAGAATGATAGAAGGAACGCTGACACACCCACTCCCGTACAATTTAATGAAATAGGCCTCAGCCAGTTCTCTTGCGACTGCGTCACCACTTCGCTTTAAAATTTTCCTAGATGAAAACAGGGGCACACATGCACAAGATTTACAATGAAATGGCAGATGCGAGCCCGTACCATTTTCTATGGACAGCGCATGTTCCTGTAACCGAACATTAATGCATCGGCCTGTTTGGCCGATGTATACATTGCCACAGCTCAAAGGGATCAAATACACCACACCGACACAACAATCCCCAAAAGGATGCTCATGCTCAATATCGCAGCAACGCTTCGTATCACCAGGTTTCATTACTCGCCTACAAACGCTGGACAATTTGCATGGCGCCGAGAAGACCACAGGTACATTGAACCATGTAGCAACCTTCTTGAGATCATGAGCGACTTGTACGGGATAACTACAGGTCTCGGTTTTTTCTCTTGGCGTTCTAAGGCATGACTCTGAGTCTTGCCTTTCATCTTCTTTAACATTGCTTCTACTACAGAAGCAACCACAGTCCGGGGAAACCCGGCAGCTGAGAGGCGCGAAATTTGTAGGTCAAAGCTCTCCTTCATGGTGTGCATACACGACTTCTTAAGCGCTGAATCTAAACACGCAGAAGCAATAGCTCTTTTCACTGTTTTGGAGTGGGCAGAGTCAAAAGGTAAAAATTCTTTTCGCACACGTGGTCTGTACATCCAACAGACGTGTTTGTCACAAACATTTAAAAAGATGTCTAAAAATTGAAGCCCGTTATCAACCGGCGTCTCAAAAGTAAAAGTAAGCCCATTCCCACCGTTGATAAACGCATCTAAAACCACAGAAACACGCTGTTGCAACGGTACCCCCTAGTCTTTACCCAAGATAATCAAAAAATCGTCAACATATCTAACGGCGCGTAAAACATTGACCCCCTGCATTGCCCTATCCAAACCTTCATCAACTTCTGCCAAAAATATTTCGCTTAGCACCGGTGCTACACAAGACCCGATGCAGATTCCTCGCTTCTGCAACAAAAACTGATCCTCAAAAGAAACAATCGTGGCACCAAGATAAAACTCGAGTAAACCTAAGAAGTTATCAACGCTAATGCCACACCGATTCTGAAAAGCCAAAACCCCATTCTTTTCAATGCACACCTGGATTGCCCTGAAAAGCTCTTGGTGGGGAATGGAATAGAATAGATCTTCCACATCTATGGAGAATACATCGCCTATTGACTGGTTATCTTTCAGAAATTCAATTATTTCAGTCGAGTTCTTTACGCGGTACAGATCATCCAGTTCTAAGGACTCTAGGTGCCTCTGAAGGTACCGGCTAAGATTCAACTGCCAAGCACCATTCTCACTGATAATGCACCTGAAGGGGACACCAGGCTTATGTGTCTTGGCCGTAAAAAATACCGAGAGGCACTTCCCTTTAGAGTCACTGATACCCTTAGCAAGCTTATTCAACCCAAGATCTTTGCACATAGAAATCGCCTTTTATTTTACCCTGAGCGCAGCTTTCTTCACTTGAATGAAGTTCCAAGTTATTGAATTTATGAGGGGCTGTGACCACGTGTATGATGGTTTTTCAGTAGATGTAGCAGATTTATACTATTCTTTGCCGCAGCAACGAACCGTATGCTGCTGTTCTTGAATGCATTACCAGCAAAGATGAAGCCACGTTTGTAAAATGTATGGTAGTAATGCTATGTCCTTTTCGGAATTTTATCTGAACAACAATTTGTTTCTTTTAATCGGTGGTTCTGTCGTCAAGAGAAAGGTATCTGTATTGGATCGCGACATACTTTCATCTAGCACTGGCCACGCATTCGCCCAATCGTGTAGTTCATTACGCTTTTTAAAGGTGTTTGGGTATGTTTATGATGTTTTAATTATTCTTCGACATGACTGCCCAGTGGCCTTTGAGGAAGCAGTCGACTTAGTTTTAGCGGATTTTAAGAAATGTTGACAGGCTGTGTCATTCACCTTTAACTGCACGTCCAGTGATTACAGCTATAGACATTACCCTAACGTTTTCGCCACGTCATGTTTGCTGCTTCGCTTATAATTTGATTGATTGATTTCTGGGACGTTTACGTCCCAAAATCAGCTGTAATTATGAGAGACGTCGTAGTGGAGGGTTCCGTAAATTTTGACCACCTGGGGTTCTTTAACATGCACTGACATCGCGCAGTACGTGGGCCTCAACATTTTGCCTCCATCGGAATGCAGCCGCCGTGGCCGGGACCTTTGGCCATAATCCGCGTGTTAAAAAAGAACTCCTTTCATTGGACTCAGCCCATTACAAGGTTATAAAACGTGGTATCGCTTCTCTGTGTCTTCGGTCGGCTATGCGCAAATCATGCGTTCACACTATGCAGTCACGCTTCTCTCATCAGATTACCAGTATCTTAAACGATGGTTTCCATCGTCCGAGGCATGGCTGGATCAGTTCACCGAAAGGTGAAGAGAGGTCTATGTTCCGAGTCCGACGCTCCTGGAACAGACGCTGTTAAGGCGGTGGTCGTGCCCTACATGCACAAGATCAGCCACAGCCTCTTAAAGGTGGCTGCCAGATATGACTTCCGCGTTGCCTCTCGCGCCCCAACATATTTGCGCAACTCTGTCATCGGACCCACGAGTACCGAGTAAAAAATACTGCAAGAAGAAGCACACCGATCCGTCTTGGCGCTGTGCAGTTGGGGTATACAATGAGATTCCTCTTAGCGGCGGAAAGTGATGTGTGGGCCAAACAGGTATGTGCCTGAACGTTCTACTGAGGGAACACTCAAATAGTGCGTAAATTAGTGTGCAATGTAAAGCCTATACGCTTGGGAACCGTATTTTACACGGGCTGCTATACTTCGGAGGAGTGCTAATAAAACGCCAAGGTACTTTCGGAAGCGCACCTTATTAAAATTAAAGGAGACACGTGTATTACTGATACCTCTGTATCACTGTTTGATTCCGAGATGCGGTTGTTTGAGATGCCCTTGAAATGAGATACACGAACTTGTTTGTTGCATGATTTTCTTGCGCATGTTTGTATGGTTAGACGTCCGTCTTCCTCCCGGAATAACATAATAAAATCAGTTGGTAGTGGTTGCTCTGTGTGTCCCCCTCTTAATATGTCTGCTGTTTTAGCGGCCTGTAGGTATGTGTACCTATCGCAATGTTCTACGCGTGCAGTTAGACTATTTAAGGTACAACATTCTCTTTTCTCATCTCTTTCCTCAGAGAATTTGCAGGCCAAAATTTTTATTTATATCGAATGAAAAGTGAGGCAGTACGTTAGAACTTGACAGCTTCATGGACGTCTATGAGCTGAACTATGGTCAGTACAAGTAATGTGAAAGCGGGAGCCATGTTCCTTGACAAGTGTCACGCTGGAAGATTTTACTTTTCAGCCTTTCTTTAGCTGGCTAACAAGAGTCACCGCGTTCGTATTTCTGACGATGCGGGTACATTGAAGAACGCATCGTGGAGACCATGCAGTACTTCTAAGCTAATGGTGGTGTTCAGAAACGATAGGGAAACAGCAATTACCGTCACTTTACAAAGACCTCGATGACCTACTGGCGACTCCTTCCAAGAATCCAAGGTCGAATGATCTTCTACAGGGCAATCATGTACACAATGTCAGAGCACAGTATTGAGAATTCGTGAGAGCAATTTATTGACATTCCTGAGGATGCACTCCAGTCTTTCCACCTTGCCAGCTGTGGGAGAAATCGTTTGTTCCAGCATCTGCATGCTAGACACTAACTCGCTTTTCCTGAAATGGGTGAAAAGGCTTCCAAGAGGGGTGGGTGGGTGAAAGTGCTGCTTTGTCAACAAAGCAGCTGAGCTGATAAGGACTGCTGCTGTAGGTGTTTTCATGGGAGCTGCTTTCCTTCTCTACTCTTTCCAGGCCGCCTGTGATCAAAGCTGGCTCAGTGCAGGATCTTTTGTTTTTCTTTGTCCTATTTTTCTGGCTACCCTGAGGGCAAGAATGCTGCTTCTATATTTCGTGAATAAATCCCTTTTTCGAAGTAGCGAAAGGTATTGATGTGCGGACAAGCTTCCCTGTTGGCTGTGCCCGAGGTCTTTGGCCTCAGGTACATTCCCGGTACCTGCAGCTGCTCTCTTCATAAGTTCTGACGAAGTGCCAACCATGCCACCTGGCCTACTGTTGGCTCCTCCAAGGAGTAGGAGCCTCAAATTATTGGGTCCCTTTGTTGTCTCCGGGCTTTCTTGTGTTCGCTAGGCACCCACCAGGAGAGTGCAAAAGAACGCAAGACGGTGTGCTTAAGGTGGATTACAAGCCTTTGGCGAGGTCAGTGTAGCTTTTGCAGGGCAATGTTGACTTACAAGAGCTTGCAGAGTCGGTGAGATTAGGAAGCGAAGGGCGGATGGCGCGTGTAGCAAACCACAGAACACAAGAGAGGAGGACGGCAGAGGAGGACTTATCACTACTTGGAAAATCGGTTATACAGGAATTTGAGCTTCTCCCGTGCGTAGAAGGTTAGTTGAAAAGTGGAAAACATTTGCCGTTTGAGGCAAAATGGCCTCGCGCACCAGACTCGGCGAAATTGGGAAATTTTTCATGCGGCGTATTACTTCGTGTCTTGCAAGTGCCGTAAGCCGAAAATTTTTCTTGTTATTGTAAACCTAATGAAATTTTTTTCGGTATTCCTGGAGTGTTTTGCTGTGATTCATTTGTGCAAATATGACAGCTGTCCGTAGATTTAGCTTTCAATGTACGCCTGTTGTTTTCAACGCGGTTTGCAAGTTAACTGCGACTTTGTTGATATTTATTGCGCAAGGTATTAGGAAACCTTGATTGCTTTGGTTGACACTATTGCTTGCTGTACTGAAATATCATTTCTCGAAGAACTCGATTTATTATCCTACTTTCCTCATGCGCAACTTCACGCCCAGTGGTTGAGCGGCATTTCGGTAATATATGCACGAGTAGGACCATGTATGGAGGTATAGCCTATTTTAGACCATTATAACAAAAAATGTACTGCTCGTGCAATAATAAAACTATGCAGTCGGACTGGAAAAGTTGGCTTCTATATTCGGTCCAAAAATCAACTTGGGTTGGGGAGTAGGTTATAATAAAAAGCAAAGTAAGAACGCAAGGAAACAAAGCGAGAGGTTGGAGGTTAGGTAGGAACGAAATAGCCTGCACGTCTGGCCCTATGAAGTATAGAAAGCGGTGACCGTGTAGTCAGGTGTTACAGACGAAGTTTCAATAGGTACGCACAATCTTGCGCTCTCCGAATAATGAGTAGATTGGTGCCGTGAGATTTATACATCGGGAGCGGAGTCTAAGATTTTTTTGGCGGTGTCTAAAGGCTGCCAGGATGGACACAGAAAGTTGAAATTTCAGTTACCATGGAGCAGGTGAGCCCTCTTAAAGGAGCACTGAAATGTTTTTTGAGAAGTTTGGTTCGCTTAACTTGACAAGCTCTGGCTGTTAGGTTCAGTACCATGGCGAAAAAAAAAAAAAACCCGCGAAAGTGTGTTTCTTAAGCGGGGCAGAGGATGGCCATTGTTCTCAAGGCTTTGCCCCATAATTTCAGCCGGGAACTGATCAGTGTATCTTCGAGTATCCATGAGGTAGTTTCCTCCACATTTTGTTGCATGTTGTTCAGCGTTGTGTCTATATAAAAGCGGCTAGACTTGCTTCATGAATGGGGCACCGCCAAAGGACACTGAATGGCGCCTATACGCCGGCCTGTGGTGCCGCATGGTCGTTTCAGGAGCGGAAGAACGCTGTGATTTCAAACGTGCATAATAAATGTACACTAATTATTCCGCCGAAATGTTTCGGAATAGGCATGTCGAAAGCTTATTGAAAGAACGTGAACTGAACCTTCGTGTTTTGTTCAGTACCCTTCTAAAAACAGATAAATTCGAAATTGGTTAGTTAGAGATTGAAGCGTTCTTAAAATTAACCTTAGACTAATAAAAAAAAGTCCAATAGTGGCCCCGTCCGAATGCAAATACGCCCGATCCACTATGGACCAATGGTCGTTCTCGGTCAGAACTACGCTACGACAGTTGCCCACCGCGGCCAATAAGCGACATTTCCCGTGTGATAAACGAAGGATGGTTTTGAGGAAAACACCGTTATTCGGTTTAATTTGCTCCAAAGCATTGTGAAACTGGTCATGCAGGTGCCATTTGGACTTGTCGAGGGATCGAAACAGCAAGGAAGCACAGCATTCGAATCAGAACGACAAAATCAACATTTGCTCCTTAATATCTTCTATGCTGTTAGGCGGCGATGTATCCCAGCTGCAACGAAGTGGCAAAAAAAAAAAAAATTGGGCAAGCGCGGCGATATTGCCCGTAACTGCCCCTTGCATTTTTGTCGATTTCTTTTTATGTTGCTGGGGTTCCTTCAGAAAAAGAAAAAAAAAAGAACTCGTAAGATGCTCCATGGATCGTCCTCGACAATGAGCTCGCGCATTGCGCTGTATAATGTGAAGGCAAATCCGCGAAACGCCGTTGACTACGTAGTTGGTATTGCACGGTTCCCTCACTCACATTTGTCAGCCTATCTTCGACATGAGACGGACTAAGCTAGGCATACAAACACCGTTAACCCAATGCTTGCTCGACGCATCGCCCTGCGTAGCCGCACAATGCAACACCGAATAAAACTCGCACATCACGAACGTGTTGAGGCCGTCAACAGCCGATCAAACGCCATGAACGGAGTTAAGAACAGAACAGCGAGTGCCCCAAAAATCATCGTTTATTGGCCTATTGGCCTCTATGTGCAGCAGCAATCGTGGGAGGAATCGTCGGGCCCTTCTTGCTCGCTGTAGGGGAACCGCTATACGTAACGGCAGTGGCACCGGCAGTGGTGGTCGATTTGGCCCAGCTCACCTCGAAAAGAGCATCCGAACCTCCTGTTGGGGCAAAAAACCATCTCCTTGAGCACAGTCTCACCGAGGAACGTTGGCATCTCGACCTCAATGTTGAAGGGGTGACCGTCTATGGGGCAGATGCCGGCGAAGTCATCGCCCCTGAACAGGACTTCGGCCCTGGACGCATTTTCGTCCGTGGACGCATGTTCGGCAGTGGACTCATGTTCGGCACTGGAGGCGTTTTGGACCCTGGACGTGTTTTCATCGGTAGCCGTGTCTTCATCGGTAGCCATGTCTTCATCGGTAGCCGTGTCTTCATCGGTAGATGTGTCTTCATCGGTAGATGTGTCTTCATCGGTAGATGTGTCTTCATCGCTAGAATCAATGTTCAAGTACCACGGATGCTTCCACCTGTCGTAAGCGCGGTCTAGGCAAGGCCCGCACAAGATGACTCCACAGGTGGTCTGTGAATATCTGGCGTGTATCACCTGACAGTTGCTACAGATGAACACACAGGGTACCTTACGGAGGAATTTGATGCGGACCCCGTCCAAGTATGGAGAGTTGAAACCGCGGAGCACGTAAGACGTTGATTTGTCGGGAGGCGGCGTCAGAAAGCAGGTAGGTGGGTAAGGATATGTGGGCTGACGTCCGTGGTTCTCCATACCGAAGCGGAAGTCCTCGAAGCGTCTCAGATCCGTCGGAACAGGGATGTCCTCGGGGCTGCACCTGACCTTCGCCTCGATGAAGCTCGTGGTGTGTTCACGTTGGTTTCAGTAGCCACGGAAGAGTACAACAGTGCTAGACCGACCTATGCTGGCAGTTTCGGGTTTTTATACAGCCAGATCTATCTTTGAGTGACAGCATCTGGTGACGTGGCTCTCTCTCATTGGCTGCTGATTCGTACGCGGGACAATCACGGGCAAGGGAAAAAGCTACGAGGGGGGCATAGCAAGTGGAGGTTCAGTAGTGACATTTGCCCCCTTTTGTCATGGGCGACGAGGGAGAAAGGGGTTTGGATAGGATGGGGAAAAGAAAGAAGTGAAGGGAGTGGAAAATGAGGGACGGTAGAAAGCAGATCTTCAGGTTACTGCAATGTGGTGGAAACACGTCGAACCCGTGAAGATTTCCAGGTTCGACACTTTCCTCCTTTCAGCTGTGCAGCATTGTCTTTGAGAGCGCTGTGAAATGTAATATAGGGTAGTAAACGAACTCACGTGGTTGAAGTTTACAGAGCAATACTGAATTTAGCCCTTACACTTATTCACTTTGAATTCCACTCGGCCAACTGACTACGAATTTTTGGCACTACCATGGAAAATTCTTTTGCGCCGACCTACGCCAAAATATTCATGGGGGAAATTAAAAGCACTGGTTATGGAGTGATTGCGGTTGAAACATGGCACCTATCTCCTTCCTATAGACGTATCTTTAGTATTTAAAGAATACGGTGTAAACGCACTAAATACATTTATCGACAATGTTATCAATTTTCATCTTAGAATTAAATTTTCCATGCTTCACTGTTCTAGTAAAATTTATTTCCTTGACCATATCCATCGAAAAAAGGAAAACTAAAGACGACGCCTTACACAAACTGAACGGATAGCGTCAAGTGCCTCGATTGTAATCTCTGCAGAGATGGAATATTTGTAGGGCAGGTAAGGCGATAAGAAGGATTTGTAGGAATGGCGCCGATTACGCTTATCACCTAAGTAATCTAAAGGCAACCTTAGCTGAAAGAAATCAGCTGCATGACGCGCTTAACAAGGCATACAATGAAGCGTATCAACTAAGTGGGGCATCAGCGCTCCCCCCCCCCCCCCCCCCCAAAAAAAAAAAGAATTCCCTAAAGCCCAGACCAATCAGCCGCGAGCGTTGATAAAAAATATTTGAATGAGCTTCAAAAAAAATAATAATATTCTCCTTAAACGCTATCCAATACTATAGTGGAATACAACTCAAGTCTGCAGTGAAGCCACCCCCGTTCCTTTATAACCGCCTGCCTCTCTATACTTCCGCGAAGCCTGAAATAGTTCCTTCTTTGAACTTTATATGTTACCAATATAATGCGAGCTTGGCAACAATAATGAATAGGTCCAGAAATATTTGTGTGCTCATTCGTGTGTTAGAGTGGGACATGGAAAGGAGAATTCTTTATTGAGCTGAAACCAAGCGCTTGCAGTTCGAAAACCCCGCGCCGCAAGCTCGGCCACCCGAGATTTTCGACTCGGTTTATTGAAATTCCACGCGCAAAGGGGCCTTAGAAGCGAAATAAGCTGTACTGTGGCCTTCTGTTTATTGTGCTTAGATGAAGGTGTCCGGCTGCTACTGCGTCATTTACGGATGCCCCCGCCTCCCTTCCTTAATAAGCGCTAGAGGAAGAGCTTTGTTAAACGCTGTCTGAGACGAACACTACGCAGCACGGGAACCCTGCCGGTGGGGTGTCTTCGGGCCGCACAGAATACCAACCATGTCGAAAAACGCCAGTGGATCACTGCAGTGAAGAGGGAAAACTACAAGCCGAGGGAAAATGAGCGGATAAGGTGTCCTGCGTGTTACGTATAAGCTACGTATAGCCACGCAGGACAGCTCCGAGCAATTTCCGCACCATAGACGAGTATGGAAGACGTTTTAATTTTGTCTCTAAACAAAGGGGATTGAATTCGCCAAATAAACACACCATTTGTTTTTTTACATAATTATTATCTGTTTTGTTCTGAATGCGCGCAGCTCCTAAACTGCGCTGTGTGGCGGCCAGCGATACTTGCAGCTGGCGAACTGCATGATTAGTCGTAGGAAACCGCATATTTTCATGCTGGTCAGCATCGGTTTGGTACAACGAATACCAGAAAATAAACCTCACTCAGTTCCTCACGTAGTGTACACACGTATGTATTAAAGGCGATCGTGTACTTACGACGAGGGCAACAGCTTAAGTGCACCGACCTAGCCTCTCTGAGAGGCGTGTGCTAAACGACAACGGCATTACAAATGTGTGGCAATAACCTTCAGGAACCTGCATGGGGCAGCTTGGCGCGTTGTTTCGCCGCACGTGCAAAACATGGCTTGGCGTTCAGTCCAAATATGGCGCCACGCGTCGAAGTCGCTGTGTTCTTGTCTTATCAAACGTTATACTTCATATTGATATTGTTCAGTCTGTCAGAAAAGACACATTGGCGAAAATGGTCTACAAAGTACAGTTAAGTTATATGGGCAACGCGCGAACACCACGAATAACATGGCGAAGGCAGCGGCAAAGAATTTTAATATGGCAGGTGATGACTTTGAGGAGCTCAAACTTTATATTCTTCAGGCAAACTTACACTCGCCGAGGGACAGCAAAATACGCTGAATCGTGTGTCATCTTAAAGTTCAACACCCCTCAGCCTGCAGGCATGATTGTTTTGAAGGGAACGCTTGCGTCCATTATCTACGGGGGGAGGAAGGGGGGGGGGTTAACGACCGTAACAGAAGAAGGTTGAGGTATTTGGCCTGTTTGGCTAGAAATGTTTGTTCAGAAAGTCTCTTTCCAGGTGCTCATTTCCCATCCAGCTGAAAGAAAGGAACCTCTTTAAGCATTTTAGTCACTTTCTCAGCAGCATGCCAAGCTCACCTTCTGTCCAGTTATATTAGTCACACTAACACCTATCACCTAACTCTTCCCCCCCCCCCCCCCTTGTTTTTTTTGTACAGGACTCTCTTCTAGTAGTCTGTGCTTCCATGGTGGCGTACGGATGGATAGAATTTGTACCGGTTCATTTGGTGCTCGTGCACCTGGCCGGTTGGTGGTTAGTTTTCCCACTGTAGTATGTGCCAAGCCCAGGACAAAAGGCAGCTGCATCTGTTTTTTTTTTTGTGAGGGATATTTTGGGAACAACAGAAGGTATGGAAAGAGTAGGTGTCCCAGTTCAGGACAAGCACTTGCTGCAGGTGGCTTTTCTTCCTAAGGCCATGTGCTTTGAGCGATCAGTAACGCTTCATAGCATCTGCATTGTATGGGCCAGGCGTGCTCGCGGGGTACCCAAAGGTACCTTCCAAACGAATGTTTCACCAAAGTTTAGTGTTATTCTTCCATTCGGAAATGGTGTAGTGGTCGAGATACTGTGTTCCACGAACTTGGGGATTTTCGACAAACAGCTGGCGCGCAATCTGTGGAAGGTACAGCACCCTTGCGTGCAAAGCCCGAACAAACTGCTGGAGCCGCCGGAGCTTTTTTTCCAACCATTGGTCTTCAAGCCATAATCAAAAGAAGAGGCGTGCAGGACACGGACACAAGGAGAGTAGTGAACAACACGAACGCCGACTAACAACTGAGCAGATGGAAGGTAAGAAGCGAACGGATATCTGTCCAGTTAAGCACCTAGCCAAGAACAGTTTCACCGACTGTCGCATGGGTGTAGTTTATAAGATTCCTTTTAGCTGCGGACTTTTTTATGTAGGACAAACTGCGCGTTGTATTAATCAAAGATTAATTGAACACAGAAGGTCGCTATCAGGTGGGACGCCGTCCAATCTATCCTTGCACTGCCAGGTCTGTAGCTGCATGCCCGAGTTAGACAAAACCGAGATCCTGTACAGGCATAAGAACGAAGATACGCGTTTATTGGTTGAGGCCTGGCATATCAGTATTAGTGGAAGTGCATGCGTGAGTCAGCCGTCGATTAGCTTAAACAGAGAAGAGATAGAAAGCCTTAGGAGTTGTCTATCGCGAAGACCGGCACGTGTAACCGATTGGCAGGTGGCGCTACCATTCCGAGCATGCGCAGATAAGCTGTGTGTCTTTCTTTTTTCGCCTCTGTGCTGTGCATCAGTTGTTAGTCGGCGTTCGTGTTGTTCACTGCTCTGCTTGTGTCCGTGTCCTGCACGCCTCTTCTCTTGATTATGGACTGTTACCAACTCGCTCAACTTTCTGTCCTTTTGGTCTTCAAGCGTAGCATGTTTAATGAGAAGGGAATGCGAGCTATCAGCAAAAATATTCGTGAACTGAAAGTACGCCTAAAGAAAGCAAAAAAAGAAAAGGAAACGCGATTCAACTATTTGAACGAATTGCTTGCGATAAACTGGCCAAGTGTATCTCGAATAGTGTATAGGACTCTAGCTTTGTTTTTTTTTATGCAAAAAACATAAAATACATATCCTGTTCAGATGAGTTATAAGTGAAAAGGGAGTAACATGGCAATATCAAGTTATCAGTTTTCTTCTGAGTGCTCTCAAGTTACTTGAGGTTAAGGATGCTTATCTTGCCATAAATTCTGATCAAGTGCGCAAGCCCACGCCCAGTGCTTTTAGTGGCATCCCGGTAAAGTATGCACAACTAGGACTATGTCCGCCAGTATAGCGTATTTCAGACCATTATAACAAAAAACTTACTGCTCGTGCGGTAACAAAACTAAGCACTCGGACTGTAAATGTTGTCTTCTATACTGGCTCCGAAATCAACTTGGTCTATGGAGTATTTTCCTGACAATTCGACGCGAAAATTGGTTTAGGCCTTAAATATTTATCCGTCGCGCGCTGCAGCCACTGATGTGCCGTGTTATGGCTATGAGATCCTCAGATGGGTTTTGCCGCAAAAAAAAATAAAAAAATAAATAAGCGCCAGATGAAAACTTTTGTGTCAGCGCCCCTTTGACATCTTTTGCTTGGTTGAGAACCCGCCACAGGAGATTGGAGTATTATATTGCAACACACAAAACAAGACATTTCTAGTACAATTATGCCAACACTTAGTGTCAGTGGTATATCCTTTTTTTGCAAGGTAATCAGGGGTTCTGCCCGAACTGCAATGTTCCCAACTCTTTAGGGGTCTCAAACAGCGAATATTTTCTTCCAGTTGTCACGGTTAATTGGGCGCGATATAAGTGTCATCACGTATCGGTCGTTGGCGAGGTTGTCTAATTAACGCACATCCAAAAGACGTGCAAACTTCTGCTAAATGAATCGGCATCGTGGCACCATCCGGGAGAGAATCGATGTGGATTCAACGTTGGATTTCCAGTCGCAGTCCGCGCAAAGAGAAAATAGCAATTGCACCCAAGGCATGCGACCGTAAGGCACGACAATGCCAACCGCCACATCTCCTAGCGCTCCGATATCAACACACTCTGAGATGCTCCGGTAGGTTTATTGGATATGCTCCGTATGGAGCATATGTGTATGTTTCCTAAGGTGAACATGTACCGTAACTGTACGCTCCCGTTGAGAACCTTGTGCGACCTATATATATATATATATATATATATATATATATATATATATATATATATATATATATATATATATATATATATATATATATATATATATATATATGTTTGAGGAAGACGGTGACAAACGTTCGAAACACAAATTCTTTACTAACGTTTCGGCAGGTGGGCAGTGTTTCGAACGTTTGTCACCCTCTTCCTCAAACACATATTTCACCGGATCCATCGATTTTCATTCGCTCATATATATATATATATATATATATATATATATATATATATATATATATATATATATATATATATATATATATATATATATATATATATTCAAAGATACTCAAAGAACAAGGTAAAACAATCAAAACAATCAATATATATATATATATATGTATATATATATATGTATATATATATATATATATTCAAGGATACTCAAAGAACAAGGTAAAACAATCAAAACCCTGAAAGAATTGACTTCTAATCTGAAACAAGTTGAAAAAACCGTATCTAGCTTACAATATAGAATGGCTGTCATTGAGGATGAACTATCTCGATTAACACAATGTGAACAAAAGGTATCAGAATATGAGAGTTGTTGCAAGAGCATGACCAAACAGCTGCATGATCTTGTTGAAAAAATGGATGACATGGAAAACAGAAGTCGCCGCAACAACCTAGTAATTTATGGCGTCACTGAGGAATCAGATGAGGAGCCCAAATATCTGGAAAATAAGATAAAGCAAGGTATTTTGAAGGATAAGCTGAGCCTTCAGATTGAATCCATAGAAAGAATTCATAGGATTGGCAGTCGTCAGAGTCAACGCACTCGCCCGATTATTCTACGACTTTTCGATTTTAAGGAAAAAACTAAGATTCTTTCGTGTTGTAAGAAACTTAAGGGCACACAGATATCAGTGTCAGAAGATTTCTCAAAGAGAACAAGAGACATCCGAGCTAATTTATGGCGTTCAACTGCAAGTGAAAGGGCAAACGGTACAAAGGTTTCACTGTCATTTAATAAACTAAGAATGAACGGGCGGACGTACACGTGGGATCCTGATGAACAAGTTAGAGTTGAAATAACCAAAAAAGGTGGGCCCAATGTACGGGATTCCCATGGCCTCGTCATCAGCACACGATAGGGTAAAGGAACGCAGGAGAAAATGACAAAGTGACAAGACTCAACAGATTTCCGCGCCACTTTCAATTTTGTGTTTAAATGCTCGGAGTATTGTTAATAAAATTGAGAAATTGGAAGAGATAATCATATTGCATAGTCCAGATGTTGTGATAATTACAGAAACGTGGCTTCATGCCCATATACATAATACCGAAATTGCGCCTGCCTCGTATTCTGTGATTCGCAGAGATCGGGACGGCCGTGGGGGCGGTGTAGCTATTGTGTTAAAGAACAGTTTAACGTTTCAAGAAGAGCCTGGAATAGACAACCATGAAAGTGTCTGGTGCAATATACAGTTTGATAATACGACGTTGCTGATAGGTGCTATCTACAGGCACCCAGGAGCGTCTGAGGAATACCTTTTGAAGGTTCATGACTACCTACACAAAAGAATGAACACCCGCACAAAGCTATTATTAACTGGAGATTTCAATCTTGCTGGGATAGACTGGGATACGTTAACTATCGGCAACAGATGTGAAAGACTGTGAGAACCTGCTGGATATAATGTTTGGCTTTTCTTTATCACAGATTGTTAAAGAACCTACGCGTGTCCAGGAAAATTCTAGCGCTGTGCTTGATCTTGCTTTTGTATCGCAGGCCATAACACCACGCATAAGTATTACAGAAGGAACATCAGATCATAAAATGCTCGTTCTAACATTCTTTTCCCTAAGTAGGAGCGCTAGCCGTAAGGCGAAACCATCTTGCATGGCTTTGAAAGACTATAGACGAGCTAATGATGAAAGTATTATTGACTACCTAGAAGAAACTTTGAACAGTTTTTCAACTGAGATTGACGGAGATGTCAATGTTCTGTGGGTGAAACTCAAAGAGGCTATAAGATACTGTGAAAATAATTTCATACCGACAAAAAATAAAAGAAGTAAGCGGAAAACGCCATGGATAACGCGGAACATTATTCATCTAAAACGAAAATTAAAACTGTCGACGAAGAAAAAGAATAAATTCAGCAGTAACGAGAGAACTCGCTTGCAAACTAAAGTTAAAAATAAAAGCTGCAAAAGACTACTTCTTTTCAAACACGTTATCAAACTTCATAAAAAACCAACCGCAAAAGTTTTGGCGTTACTTATCGAAGCAAGATGGTGGTATCTGTAAAATAGAAGTAGCAGGCTCAGTCACAGAAGACATGCGCATTGTGACTAATACATTTAACGCCTATTTCCAATCCGTCTTCACGCGCTCAGCTATCGCGCCGGCGCGCATGCCAGTAACTGACAGCCGGAAGGGTGACTTCGAGATAACAGTACCAGGTATTCTAAACTTGCTTTTACATATTGACACCAAGAAATCGCCCGGGCCAGATAATATACCGAATATGTTTTTGAAAAGATACGCGCAGCAACTTTCCCCCTTTTTGCAGATTATATTTTCGAAATCGATGAGTACAGCTTCTCTTCCCAAGGATTGGCTATGCGCTAAAGTAATACCGATTCATAAAGAAGGAAATCAGTTACACGTGGAAACATATAGACCAATATCACTGACAAGTTGCTGCTGTAAATTAATGGAACACATAGTGAGTAAAGCCGTCATGATGTATCTAGACGAAAATAAGATATTATACCCTATGCAACATGGCTTTAGGAAAGGTTTATCAACGATTACTCAATTATTGGAGATAACACACGACTTTGCTTCAATAATTAACTCCAATTTCCAAGCTGATACCATTTCTGTCGATTTTTCGAAGGCTTTTGATCGTGTCATGCACTGTAAATTAATCGAAAAGATCAGGTCTATCGGATTAGCAGACAGTATTGTGGATTGGATAGCGGCATATCTATCGAACCGAACTCAGTATGTTTCTATAAATAATTATGATTCTGATGAACTCGAAGTTTATTCAGGAGTGCCGCAGGGGTCTGTGCTGGGACCACTGTTATTTCTCATTTATGTTAATGACATCGCTGATTGCGCAGAAGAGGGAGTAAAATTACGGCTCTTCGCCGATGACTTGGTTATTTACACTTGCGTACAAGGAGTCGATGATCAGCTCAAATTAAATAATACACTCAACAAGATAGCTCATTGGTGTGACAGGTGGGGAATGGAAATTAATGTTAAGAAAACTAAATGCATGATCATAACTCATAGAAAGACGATTTTTAGCTTTAGTTTTAGACTAATGGGCAACGATTTAGTAGAGACAGACTCCGTTAAATATCTGGGCGTGACCTTTACGAAGAGCCATGAAATGGAATGTTCACATTGAAAACACGTGCACAAAGGCCTTCCGAACACTAGGTTTTTTGCGAAGAAAACTGTCTGCGGCTCCATCGCATGTGAAATTAATAGCATATAAAATACTAGTGAGGCCGATTCTTGAGTATGGTAGCATTGTGTGGAACCCGCACCAGAAAGAACTTGTACAAAAACTAGAAAATATACAAAATAAAGCACTAAGATTTATATATTCGAAGTACTCCGGACACCAGAGCGTAACTGCACTTAGAAATCAAGCAGCATTGCCTACCCTTGCGTGTAGACGTGCTGTGGGTGCAATGAAGTTTCTTTTTATGCTTTATCATGATCATATAAACATAATCAAACAAGATTACGTGCAGCCACCGCACCACCACTCCATCAGAACCTGTCACACTAAACACATCAGGCCTCATCATACCAAATGCGACACGTTTAAATATCCATTCTTTCCGTGGGCTATTGAAACTTGGAACGCATTACCAAATGAAATTGTTGAGTGTCGATCTGTGGATGAATTTATCGCGAAACTGGAACCCTTTTTTGATTGTACATAGGCATGTACTCCGCAATGTAAATGTTGCAGGTGCTTGTGTAAATGTAGCTTCTTGATGTCTGATGCCATTTTTGCAAATCTCTGTAGGGTGATATTTATGAATCTATTTTTCATAAAACTATTTACATTGTATGACTAATGTTTCAATTGGCGTAAGCATTCTCTTTTTCTTACACTGTAGCGAAGAGTTTCTTATGTTGCTTACTAGAGTGGTTACTTGCCAAGCTATGTTTTGTTTTGCATTGTTATCTAAGTTTCTCGTTCGTTCATTTCTACTATTCCCATGCCCATGTGTACTTCTTTTTTCAACCACTTCCTGTATGGGCCTGTACAAAGGCCTACAGTATTGTTTAATATATATATATATATATATATATATATATATATATATATATATATATATATATATAGATATTAGAAGCAACTTAATGAGCAGACATTAGGTTGTTTGTAACAAATAAAGAACGAGCCCTTGACCCCTTCCCTTTCGTTATATATATATATATATATATATATATATATATATATATATATATATATATATATATATATATATATATATATATATATATATATATATATATATATATATATATATATATATATAAGGCTCAGACCTGCCAAGCTCATTCGTGCCTTAAGTGCGTTTGCAGACATATATGCTCGTATTCATGTTGCTTTGGCACGTGTATAACGTCCAGGAATCTTGTCCTTTTTAGAAAGGAGCTGTTTCTTCACGCACGCCTTCCATACTCGCAAAAGCGTTTTATTTTTACACCATACACTGTTATGAGATTGCTACAATGGCCAAAATTGGTGGCTGGGGTGTCCGTTGCCGCCCGAGACCGTAACCGCTATTATTTTGTCCACAATAGACGCGAGTCAACTCAACGTCATCCGTCTAGGTCCACTTGAAGACCACTGAGGTCAAACCTGACGGCCCACTCGCGGGCCCTTTGGACGGCCAGGATTTGAGAGGTCGTCTTCAGCCTAAATTAGCTTCGTCATTTTGTCTCTGGTGAAAGGGGGACCAGCTGAGGCACAGCCCTTTACAGGACATGTTTGAAGCCCGCATAACCGCCACACAAGGAGCAGGGGAAGAAAAAAAAAAGCTCCCATGCTCGCGCGGAGAACGCAACACGGTGACATCCAGGGTAAGCCAGATTTTGCTATGCGGTCTGTCAATTTTTTTAAAACGGTCTTTATTTCTGCAGTTAAAAGGTTAAACCTTGCGGCGAGAAATGGGTGCTTTATGGGGGTTGGGGAGGGGGACCAGAGAGTTCTCATCTTCATCGAAGTGCAGTCGTCTCGAAGTCATCTCTGAAAAATGGCGGTCCGGTCCTTCCTTTTCTCCCGAAAAAGTCCAGGAAACTGTCCCAAAGCCGAAATGCTTCCTTTGGCTCGATGTGCGATGGCAGATCGGTCCACTCCTGAAGAGTATCAGGTCAGAGCCCGTTTAGGTATAAAAGTGTCCTCTCTCGGCTCGCGTCAAAAGTAGGGCAACTCCACAGGAGGTGTTCGGACGCACCTCGGGGCGTCAACAACACCCCGCGACGGAAATAAACGGCGGGCTGCGATCTCCTTGGTATCTTGCAGGAGTGGGCCGATCCACCACCGCACATCGGGCCGAAAGAAGCATTCCGTCTTTGGACTTGTTCAGGGAAAAAGAAGTAGCCGGCCGCCATTTTGCAGAGCAGACCTCGGGACCAGCTCGAGAAAGTAGAGAACTCTGGTCCCGCTTCGCAACATTAATAAGACGTGCCTTTCTGTCGGAGGGCGTAACTCAGTAACTGCAAAAATAACGACGTTTAAAAAAGTTCATTGCCATTTTCACTTTACCGCCGAGGGCGTTGACGTTTGTCATGCTACAAAAGACGACACTTAGGGCAGGACATTCGTGGGGTTAGTCTTGCCGCAAAACATTGCGAAGTTGGTCATGCACTGCATTCTTTAAAAAAAAAATGACTGCAAAAGGGGCAGGACTGTCTACTAACTTTGACGTATTAAATGCTCCTCGCAATAGTACATGAAGTGCACGTGGTAGAAGAAAGGTAGCAGTGTTACATACCATGCCATGTGCTGCCTGGAGTTGCTACACCACCAGATAATGGTAGTGATAAGAGGTTAGTAACTGTACTGCCACGGCGATCTTTATCTGCCTTATATACTATATTTGCCGATGCAGTTTATGTTTGCTATTTCCGTCACCATATCATATCGATTCCATTACGAAATAATAAAATCAAATAAAAATTAAGCGGCATGCATTGTCCAGTGACACTGATCCGTACGGACAACTACATCGTGCTGCACTAACTAATCATCGCTAACTACCCCATATGATAAAGCTGTAAACACGCTGCACATCGACACGCTTATGTGCTAGTGTGTAAACATGGTGGCATCAGAAACGACAGCACGCGCCACCACACACAGGAGACCAAGGCTTCTACAAAGAGACGTGTACTTTAACAGCA
Source organism: Hyalomma asiaticum (assembly GCA_013339685.2). NCBI lineage: Eukaryota > Metazoa > Arthropoda > Arachnida > Ixodida > Ixodidae > Hyalomma > Hyalomma asiaticum. Next base: position 24,457,420 of record CM023488.1, on the reverse strand, counting down.
GTGTTAACGCTATATTTGTGGCCGCACCTTAGGATGCATACGTTGTGCCGCAGAGCAGACGTGCGTTGAGAGAAGTAATTGATGATTTCCATCCTTATTTCTATATTTTACTATTTCCGTATACGTTTGCACAACGTTCCGCGCCACCTCCAATATGTTAAAAGAATCGGAGTTTTTCTAAATTCTGCATAAGACCATAACAGTCAGAGCGTAATATGCTACTGCCATAAGACATAGTAGCATTTACTTACCCGTCAGGTACGCATGTAGTACAACTTCGACTACCCCTGGGACATTTAGTAGTAACGACTGTATATACGACTTCGCTTGTACTTCCTAGGTAGTGAAACGTCAGCAAAACATAGTGAAGTTGTTTTGGAGGCTGTAAAGGGCGCAATAACTAGCTCTTTCATTACTTTTCTTTTTCAGAGTAGGCCGTTTAGGCTTTCTGCTGGGTCTAAATATAAAGCGTTGTTATCAGAATAAGCCAAGATAATAACTTACACCAAAATATCGGCTATTCTATTGAGCTACTGACATCGCAACTGCAACCCAAGTGTTGGCTAATGCATGCCTTGAAAGCACCTAACTGACAAAAGATCACTGAAGAAGGCGCGGCCGTATTTCAAAAAAAAAAGAAGAGAGAGGTTTTACCCAGCAGGTATACTACACATTTGTCTCACTCACCCTTTGCCAGTCTATATTCGATCTGAAACAAACTCGTCGGGCACCGGCGTACCCTGCGACAGTAAATATATCTCGAACATCGTGATCGTGTTCAGGCCAACATGGTCGAACAAACGCCACGCATGCAATTAATAACGGAACAGCAAGTGTCAAAAGGATCATTCTTTATTGCCCTTTATGTACAGCACTAGTGGATGGAAAACAGTGTTTCTTAAGTTCCCGAAGTTACACCCAAGGCGCCGCTTTGCCGTCTTCCCTTTTCTTTGGCGAACCGTCGTCGATGGTTGCGGTGGGCCGGAACAGTCGGAGAGGTTGTCTTTAGGAGACGCTTCTTGCCTGCCGGAGAAGACTCCGCCGACAAAACGACAGTTCCACTGGCAGTGGTGCTGGAGACAGCGCAGCTCACCTCGAAAGGGGCACCCGAACTCCGAGTTGGGACAAAGCACCAGCTCTTTGTATAACGCCTCGCCGGTGAACGATGTCGTCGCGAGGTCAGCAACGAAGTGGCCACCGTCTATGGGGCAGGTGTTGAACGCGCCTTCGTCGCTGGACTCCTCACCGGAGAACCGCGGTGGCGTCCTCAGGCGGGACGCGGTGTCCAGGCACGGCTCGCACAAGGTGTGCCCACAGGACAGGCGCGCTGACCTGGCGTGGATCACGCGGCAGTTGACGCAGATGTACACCTCGGGGACTTGCCGCAGGAATGTCACGTGGAGCAAGTCCAAGCATGGAGAGTTGAATCCGCGCAGCAGGCAGGAGGTAGATTTGTAGGGAGGCGACGAGAGCACGCTACTCAGGGAGTAACGATGTCGCTTGGCTCGGTGAGGGCTTCCATGGTCCTCCATCTCGACGTCGTCCTCGAAGCGACTGGATACGGTGTGACCAGCGATCTCGTCGTGGCTACGCTTGGATTCTGCCCCGATGAAGCTCATGGTGGTTGACGTCGTAGCAGTAGCAATATGAGGTCTAGGCTGGCAGGTTCGGGTTTTTATACAGCTAGAACTTTTTCTGAGTGATGGCACCAGGGGGCTGTGGCATTCGATCGGCCTTCGCTCATTGGCTGCAGGTTCGGGGGCGGGGCGATTAGGGAAAGGAAAAAAGCAACGAGGGGGACATGGCAAGAGGCGAAGGGGGGGGGCGCAAAACTACGAGGGGGGCATGATCACCTTCTTTTGTCATGGCTGCAGAGTGGGAAAGGAATTTGAGAGGTACAGGGAAAGGAAGAAAGGGGCGAGTGAGAAAAAAGGGTGGTACCGAGCAGTTTTGGGGAATCCAAGTATGTGGGGGAAGCCTGTGGAAACCACTTAGCCTTCTTATCTTTCAGCAACTGTTTTGTCTGCTATAAAGCTTTCACTTTTTGTTTAAAATGGGAAGTATGCATGAATTTTCCTGTGGCGTTGCACCATTGGCGATGCACGTGGACTATAGCTGGCGCGCGCGGCGACGCACGATGGCGGACCAAATGAGTATCGGAGTTGTCGACTGCGCTTCCATGACGTTGTACGCCGGCCTGGGTCTCAATTTGTCGTCGCTTGCCCAGTGTATTCCTGTTTACTGAGTTTATTGTCATTGGACCGCGGAATGCCGCTGCCTTTCACAAAGCAGCTTTTTCTTCAAAATTACAGACACTGCCACGCATAAGATCCAGTACCTAATCGAAGGGGAAGAAGTTTTGAACGCCGGTCGTCTAATTTTGCAGCGTGGACACTGCAAAACAGGCAGTGTTCTCATGTGCGGGAGGATTGGAGTTCACGTTTAAGGAGCAGTCAGATCAAGGTACGTTCTCCTTGAGCACATTTTTGTGTGTTGCAGCTGCAGACGCCGTAGTGGAGGTCTCCGGAAATTTCGATCACCTGGGGATTTTAACGTGCACTGACATTGCACAGCACTCGGGCCTCAACGTTTCGCCTCCATCGAAATTCAGCTGCCGCGGCCGAGATTCGATCCCACGACCCTCGGATCAGCAGCCGAGTGCCATGACCACTAGACCACCGTGGCGGGGCGCAAAAGAAACAGCGCAGGTGTACTCTTTGCAGCACTTCGTCGCCTCGCTCTTCCAGCCGAGCGAAATCTGAGAAGCCTTTCCTCTGCCTTGTTTTTTTTTCTTTGGTGGGAAGGACGAAAAGGAACAATGTCGTACACGGCTTCATATATGGAGTTAGCAGTAAAGGCTTCGCGCTATTCAAGAACAGTTGACCTTTTCTGCAGTCACACGCGCGAAGTCTGCCGGAAAAGTGTTCGTGAGAAGGGACCGTGTTATTTGTAAGGAAAACCATTTCAACACTGTACCAAGGTACGTTTAGTAAGGTCCCTAATTGTTTAGCCGATTATGTGTGTAAAACCGCTAATCCGTCAAGCGTGGAGAGTATAGAGCCTGGCACAGCAATCATGGAACTTTCTTCTGAAACACCTTTTACGAGAGTCGTGGATATCAGACATGCGCTGACCCCGCCACAATCTTACAACGATTAAGAGGATTTGAGATCTCAGGCAGAGCCCTCTAGCTGTCTTGCATCGAAGACAGATAACTTTCTGTTGTTGATGACTGCGGCATATAACACACATTGCGCAGCGGCCGTGATTGCGGTGTGACTTGTTCGCTATACCCTATGCCATGCCTGTGAATCTCGTTGTGTCCCATATGTAGGGAACAGCGAGAAGTTAAATTGGGAGTGTCCTTCGTAGGTAGGTCATTGTAATCAGGAAAAGTTGTTCTATGATGCACCGCAACACCGATCATCGTTTTAGGGGCGAAGCTCCTTAAGGCGTAGGCTTGTCTGCCGTAGTTGTCCGTCGTAGCCACCTACGAGGAGCACGAGGAAGGAAACATTAACTAGGAAGAAGCAGAAGAACGAGAACGAGACGACCAAGAAGTGCAAGAAGAAGAGGAAGATCAGCGCAATATGAAGACGACGACGACGGACTACGAATAAAAAAGGAATTATAATAAAAAAAATAAGGAGTTGCCGAAATTACGATGAAAACGAAGACCGGTTGAGAAGACGAGAGCAACGAAGAGGTAGAATCCGGTGACGAAGAAGAGGAAGCAGAAACGCGAGAGAACGATGAACCTCCGGAGCTTCGCCCACTCATCATCATTCACTCCGTGGATATCCGTGGATTTTTTCTTCCTGTCGTGCTTCAGATACATCGCATCGGCTGATGCTACGCGTTTCAAGTCTTTGAGGAGAATCACAGCTTGGACACCTCCGCGGGGCATGAGAAAACCGAGAGCTACAAGGATCTCTTACTATGGCCCCTGAACTGTACGCCAGATGTAGCAGTAATGAGCTCGTCGATTTCGCATGCGGAACTTGCTGCAAGGTATTTCATCGAAAAAAAGAACAACACCTGATGAATGTCATAACAGCTTAACGACTCCATTATTACGTATAGACGGTAGAGGAAAGATCTGATTGATTGACTTGTTTATGATTGATTGATCGAGCCCTCTCAACCGGCCTAAAAATAATAAAGATAAAATAAGATACAACGAAAATAAATAAAATAGATAAGTAACCATAAAAATAAAATGACGTAACTTGGGAGAGGCCGGTACGTCACCCTATTGTTAACTTCTGTTGTTTTTTGTTGTTTGAATTGTTTCTGTCCTTGCTCAATTTTGGTGCATTCGGTTGGGCCCTTTCAGGTGCGCCGTCTCGGCGACCTCGGACACGTAGCAGTGTCAGCGCTCTGACGTCACTGCTGGCTGAAAAATGACTCTCTGACACCGAACATGCGCTCGCGTGGCGCTACGATTGCATCCTTGAAGGAAAAAGGAGCAAATTTGGCCTGCCACGGGCTATTTCGTGTCGAAACCGCACAGCGTACACGATTAGTGGAGACAGGCCTTGCGATGTTTCAATTAACTATTTAGGTGCTCAGTTTTACTTTGAAAGGTGTTCTCAATGTAAGTACGCTTTATGAGCCACTTTCATATTCTGCAGTCGTGGGAAACTTGGTACGGTAAGAGATTCATAAATTTGGCTGAATGCCGCACATCTAGCAACTTTGCCACAGCGACATTTTTTTTCCAAGCCGTCACTGCATATGTCGGGCAGATAGCAATGCGTGGTTTTTTAAAGACGACAGTCTTTCTCGGGATACTTGAAAACAGAAATTTTGGTCTGTCTCTTTGTCTGTCAGACGATTCAGCCACCTGGCCAAAGTTTAAGCACTTGCCTAACGCCCAGCCATCTTGAACTGGTAGCTGCGTTCATACTTGTGAACATTGTCGATCAAAAAAGCAAATACTACGCATATCTGAGGCGTGACATCAATACGTAAGTATTAGGTGGTGTGTTCCCTTACTAGAAAATACAGATACGTAATTATAAACACCTTAGTGTTTGTTAGGCTGCGCTAAAAATGCGACGCTATGCACGAAAAAGGCCTCTGCCGACGACTTGGTGCTGCCACCTGGCAGTTGCCCAGGGATTCTGCACAAGCTCATGTTTCTCGACGGCGCTGCCAGATGGTGTCCATATCTCACGCAGCGTAATACGGCCGCCAGAAGACTATCGTCTTTCGACGACATTTGCAGCGAAGCACGCAGATACGCTGCCGATTTTTTTAATATACAGGCGGGACACCTGTCGCAATAAATTGAGTGTGTAAGCTAACAACTACACCGATATATCTTGGCATGGAATGTCAACCAATATTTCCGCGTAGTAAAGCCGCTCATCACGACCGTCCCGGACAGGCTTTAGTGCTTGGTTAGTTCTCCAGAACTAAGAAGATCCTGTTTTGAATTGAATTGAGTTTTTATTTTCATGTTTGCTACAACATGAAGGATGGCGGGAGTAAAAGCTGCACTAAAACAGCTTGACAAGCTCCCGCTACCTAAAAATAAATTAGTCAGAAGCAGTGGCACGCAAATAAGATAATAAAAGCATAATACACAGGAATATGGTAATGCAAATCAAAATAATTACATAGTCTAAACGTAAACAGGATACAAAAGCATCAGAAGCTAGAAGAGACTGCGTATACATCTGTTACAGAAATGAATAATAGGTCAAAGAGATACAAAAGGGTAAATTACATACATGATATAATTTATAAAAGCAATGATGCAAAATTTTTTTGGTCATATTATCTACATTTAAATCAATGCTGCTTCGATAATTTAACATTCTGGGAATAACATTGTGTAGCATTTGGTCACCATACTTTATGCGTCACCGACGTATTAACAATATTCTTCCTTGAGCTATACCTAACCACCCCCCCCCCCTCAAAAAAAAAAAAAAACTTTATCCGTTTGTCTGTTTGTCACTCGATTCAACCGCTCAGCCAAAACCGAATCAATCAGGCGGTCAAAACCAACCGAACTATACTAGCACTGGTGATAGGGGGTAATACACCTTACATTACACAGCGCAAACAAAACATCAGGCCTATTTGAGGCTGAGGCAAATTATATGTACATTTATTTATTATTTATTTCTTAAAGATACTCTCAATGCTGAATGGCTTTACAAAGAGAGGAGTAATAAAAAGTGCCAATATTTGGCGCGAAAGCAGGGCCAACGTGGGAAATAAATTCAGCAAACTTTCATTGCATCAATCATGGGAGGAGTGAGGGAGAGCGTGAGGGTTGGGAGGGGGTAGTAGAGAGGATGTCATGTGCCAGGGGCAGCCGAAGACGCAAAAGACTATCGTCTTTCGACGTCATTTTGCAGCGAAGCAAGCAGATACGCGGCCACTTTTCCCCCCGTCGCCTGAGAAGTGTTCTTTTCCGAAGAGTTCTTGTGACTTTCATTGTAGCGTTGGGCTACAAACGAAATGAGTGTTAATTTTCTATCTTATATACCTGGATTCAAGTTTGTGGGTTTCCGCGGAACTGATTTTGCCAAAAACGCACCAGTGTACGCAGCGTGCAGCTCTCCATACTCGGTCTATATTTACGCAGCAATAAATATTGTTGACTTAGTTATCCCTGGTCCAACAAATGCACAAATTGTAATGAACTTTTGTCAACAACACCACACCACCACCACTACCAACAACAACAACAACTACAAGAAGAAGAAATCCCACTTTCGTAAACAAAAATATTTGAACGTTGATAGTGAAAGTGCCCAGAATAAAGACGCAGGCAACCAAAGACGTAACGGCCCCCGACTCATAGAAGAATGGTTTATCCAGAAGCCCGGATGTGTCCATATTGTGCTCATATAATCTAAAAGCAACCACGAAAACAAAAAAAGTGTATGAAAGCTCTTCCAACCCAGCAACCTTACAACCTACCCAAATTGCTGCACTAGTCAACATAATAAGCAGCGCAAATTGGTAGCCATGGAGTTATGTGGATGGCGGGGTGAAATATAGCGATGCCTAGAGGAGATCCGCCCGTACGCAAGCTATATACATGAGCCCAGCGTCGTTAATCGTGTCACGCCTGGACTCATTTGCATATCGCTCTACTTACGCCTGTCGACACTGTGAGCGTACCGCGTGACCTTCAAACTTCAGCGTCCTGCCTCGTTACTGCGATCTTTTCATTTTTTTTTCTTATCTCTTCATGGAGTTCGTTCTTGGATCTAATGTAGGCATTAATGGGTTCGCTGGATAGCGGAATGGTGGGATGCGGAAGGTCTTGCATGATTTGCCACGTTGCACAGCCCCGGCGGGATTTATTAAACGAGCCGTTAACAGGTTAGACACGGGCCCAACTGGTTATGGTTATGGGGCTTGTTCCGTGTAGTCCCATAGGCATGGTATAGAGATGGACGCTTCGGCAAGACGTCCCTTACAAGAAATGCCGTATATGGCGATATCAGGAATTGGACATATCTGGCTATATATGGCACGTGTCTGTATGTGGCCGTATTTTCCCAAATCACGATAGAGGCTAAAAAAACACAGCTGTTTGTTAATGACAGCGTATGGTCTAGCCTGCTTCAACAATTATTTTGTTAGTCAGATGATGTCATCAAGAGACCTCAAACTTACGTTATAGTTAAAATGTGAGTAGCCTACTGCATAGCCGCGATATCCTGAAGAAAATGTTGGATAGCTCTTTCTGATCTGAATGCTCTTCGTCCTTGCATCGGCACCCACAAAATGTCTAAATTGCAGTCAGTGTATGACTTCGCAGTGGTTTGTGGCATAAGTTACTGAGCAAATGACCTTCCCTTAGTACCGTCCCCTGCCTGATAAATGTCTACAATAGTTCGCGGTGGCAGCGACTGCAAACTCGAAACAGTATAATGTTGTTGGTTTCAGTCACCTGGTGTTTACAGAACACGCCCATTGCCTAAGAGCGGATCACTTAGACTCAAACAGGTCCGGGATCTTACGCCACTTTTGATTTCATACTTTATTATGCAGGCATTCGAATGCGTAATTAGCCAACTTCGAATAAAAATAGCTTTAAGAGGAAATGAACCTGGAAGTTATCTACTCTACTTTCTAATCTAAGGCCAGTTTCGATTTCTGGATTTGGATATTTTTGGGCAACGAAACTCCTCATGTATAAGCGCTAACAATGTGTCAGTTTCTTCATCTTTGTTGTTGGACAACACTATATGCATGATTTGAGGCGCAGAAATTAAGAGTATTTTACGCAGCTAGAGCTCCGCCACGCCTTCAATTTCGCCTCTATTTTAACTTAGATATTAATCACTAGAAGGAAGAAAACATTGCGAATTCATTTTTCAGTTTTTATCACAAAAGACGCTCTCCGAGTCTGCGCACGACGTATACGACCTTTATAGATTCTTCTAAAACGCACAAAGCGAATCGGCTGTTTTGGAAGCGCGTCTTGACGTCAGAGATCGGAGGAACAGGTGAGCAGGCCAAGTTTAGGCACGCACTAATCCATACAAAAAGAAAGAAAGCAAACGAGGGAGCGAACTTACTTCCAATTGACTGCGCAGCGCAGGCAAAGGAGTCTCCGCAGTTGAGCGTCTCTTGTACTCCGGAACGTGGGATGGCACCGTTCACGAAAAAAAAAAGATCAGAAGGGAGAACCATGAATCGGTTCCCTTTATATCCACGAAGCGTCCTGGAGCTGCTGATATCAAATCGACGACGTCGACTTAGTGTGGGAAGGCTGCAGACAACGCGGCTGAAGGTCTGAAAGAGAGGTGCACGGCTGTTTGTTGGCCGTTCACGAACTTTTTTATGCATTATCGTTGCATAATTTTTTTCGCTTCGATTCTGTTCATATGTGTCATTCTTTTTTTGTCGCGATGAAGCCGCCATACACTTCGTGCATCCTTCGCTGCTTCCACGCCTTTGACTGCCTCGTACAGCGACACGTGCGCAGATTGTTCGGAGTCCTATCGTCTTCTGGATCTGAGCGGTGATGCATAAAGTGGCGCAACTCCATGTAGTGGAAGCTGTGAAGGTGTCCGGCAGAAGCTCGCGGTCGGTAGAGAAGCTGAGAGACACGTCAATTCGCAGTGCGTTTCGTTTACAACCGTCAGTAGTTATAAAGGGGTCCTGGAACGCGAATCTTCTTTTTTTATTGCGAAATGGGCTTGCCCTTAAGGCATAGTTTATGGTGTGTTATGTTAAATGTGTGCTGCAAGTCCTCTGTTGTGTATGAACTGAAGTATCGCGCACGTTGCTTTTATTGTAATACGTTTTGCTTGATGTGGGACTCAACGAAGACCACAGAACCAGTGGGAGTGGCGAAATCAGAGCGTAGTATATTTTAATGTGTACATGAAGCTGGCTTTCACGCTGACTGCATCGTGAACCAGCTTTTCCATGGTCGTTGTGCTGCTGGGTCTGATAGGCTGAGAACTGTCGGGAATAACAATACTCGTCGCACAAGCTTAAGATGCACTGCTTATAATGAATTTTAAGACGAACACATGTTTTATGCTTGCTAAAGCTGATAAAGGACATTTTGTGTGCAACTGACACAACGAGCGCTGTACGGCCCACGTGGTTGCTGTATACCAAGCGGACGACGCCGTCAAAAAGCGCGGTAACCGACGCTGTAGGGAGGCCACACTGGGCACGGTTCTATTACCGCAAGATCTAAGCCGCGTTTTGACTGCAAGCAGCAGACACGTCCCTGGGTGAGTAAAATGCGAAAGGGGATGGCGATATTTGTAGCCTGCGTTTATTTTGCATTTGTAAGTTGACCAACTTCTGTTTGCCCGTCTCAATCTCGAAAATACTTTTTGAATTTATCTGAAGGCAGCCCGAGAAACCCGTTTCAATGCAAAATTTGGCAAGTAAAACTTAGTTTAAGGGCCCCTTTAAGGTGCAAACGGAATGACACTGCGTCCAAGTTGTCAGTTTGCATAAAACTCGCGCATGAATGCGCTACAGTACATGACGAGTACATCGTATTAGTCATGTAATGGTTGGTCATTCATGTTCGTCATACGTTTTTACACTCCCATCTGAGTATTGAGGGGAGGGGTATCAGGTGAACGAGATGTAGACGGCTACATAGCTACAGAGATATATACGGTCAAAATTGCTCAATTTCGCCTAGAATTGCTTCCAATTAAAAATAAAAAGGTGTCTTGATTCAGACTTCAAAACACAAACCCGAACATGTTCGAACCAACAATCTCGCGGTGCGTTGTGAAATGCCGTAGACATGGAGCTACCACGACAAGTCTATATCAGTCTACGAAACTGGTCACTGCAGCTTATGAACGCGAACAAACGCAGCGAAAAAAAGGCGGTATTGTCCAGTTACACATATGGCCTCTGCGACGGCTCCTTCCGTTTAGCAGCACCAGATCTCAAAGGCTGATTTAATGTGCCGATAGAAATTCGGTTGGTAAAAGCACGTTTAGACCTTTGGTTTAAGCGCCATTTATTTCGGTGAAATACCCGATTCCTCTTTCTCAAGTATAAGGGTTGTCGAGTGTGGATCTTTTCTGGTTCGTCTCCCTGTACTTTGCCTACCTCCCCATATTTTGTGACAAGAAGAAGAAAGCCCTACTCCTAGACAATGACCCTTGTCCCATATTCAGTGCATTGTTATATTACAAATACGAAGCCATGATGGCCTGAGCGTATAGTACACACCAATGTTGAAAAAATACTCAAATTGCTAAGACGCTGGTGGTGCCGTATATCTAAAGGAGCAAAAGGTCAATGGTGACCCAGTTCCCACTGTGCTGCTAAGCCAGAGCTCAGTGGACATAAAAATAGGGAAGAGGGGATAATAAGGAAGGATAGCGAATAGGGTGAAATTCAGTAGGAGAGCACAAAAGCCCGACCACCTCCCGCTCAGGCTGTTTGTGTGGCTTTGTGGCGAGGGAATAAAGGAAAGAAGGTAGACGGAAAAAGTGGGCCAAAGTTCGCAGGCTTGGCGGAGTGGATTATGCCCGCATCTCCCTGAACTTCAAAAGGACAGAAAGTTGAGCGAGTTGGTAACAGTCCATAATCAAAAGAAGAGGCGTGCAGGACACGGACACAAGGAGAGCAGTGAACAACACGAACGCCGACTAACAACTGATGCACAGCACAGAGGCGAAAAAGAAAGAAGACACACAGCTTATCTGCGCCTGCTCGGAATGGTAGCGCCACCTGTCCATCGGTTACACGTGCCGGTCTTCGCGATAGACAACTCCTAAGGCTTTCTATCTCCTCTCTGTTTAAGCTAATCGACGGCTGACTCACGCATGCACTTCCACTAATACTGATATGCCAGGCCTCAACCAATAAACGCGTATCTTCGTTCTTATGCCTGTACAGGATCTCGGTTTTGTCTAACTCGGGCATGCAGCTACAAACCTGGCAGTGCAAGGATAGATTGGACGGCGTCCCACCTGATAGCGACCTTCTGTGTTCAATTAATCTTTGATTAATACAACGCGCAGTTTGCCCTACATAAAAACGTCCGCAGCTAAAAGGAATCTTATAAACTACACCCATGCGACAGTCGGTGAAATTGTTCTTGGCTAGGTGCTTAACCGGACAGATATCCGTTCGTTTCTTACCTTCCATCTGCTCATTTCTTCTATGCACTGCAGCACAAACCCTTCCTAACTTATTGGGAGCCGTAAACACAACATTAACCCCATATTTACTTCCCACTTTTCTTAAGCCTGTGCGAAACTGCGTGGATATACGGAATACTCATGACCTTTTTCTTGTTAATGTTACTCTCTGCTACAGCTTTTGTTCCGGTCGAAATCGACTTCTTAAGACGCTCAGCTACTGTGGCTATGGCTAGTCTAGGGTAACCTGCATCTAAGAGGCGCTCGACCTGCGCATTAAAGCTAATGGTCAAACGGTGCACGCACGCGATAGGGCTGACTTTAAACAGGACAAGGCTATTCCGTTTTTTACTACTTTCGAATACTTGGAGTCGAAGTTTAACAACGGCTTAGATGCTCTAGGGGAATACTGCCAACACACGTGATTCTGCTCAAATGACAACGAGATGTCTAAAAATTGTATTACGTTTCTCTCCGGTAGTTCTTTCGTAAACCTTAGACCATCCCCATTAAGTTTAAATTGATCGCTTACATAGGTGACGACGGATTCAAAATCATCCTTACTACAAAGTACCAAGTAATCGTCCGCATACCGAAATACCCTAATGATGCGGTCCCCTAAGGCCTCTTTTAAACGGCAGTCAAACTTACTCAAGTATAGATCACTAGATCATAGATAGATGCGGAGTTTCCACAGGTACCTTTCTAGAAATTCTCTCCATGTACTTAACGTCAACATTAGTTGGATACAGGGAAGGCGTGTTTGTGCAGAAGTCAGGGATTTGTATAGGTTCAAAGGTAGCCCCTATTCTAAGTGATCTATACTTGAGCAAGTTTGACTGCCGTTTAAAAGAGGCCTTAGGGGACCGCATCATTAGGGTATTTCGGTATGCGGACGATTACTTGGTACTTTGTAGTAAGGATGATTTTGAATCCGTCGTCACCTATGTAAGCGATCAATTTAAACTTAATGGGGATGGTCTAAGGTTTACGAAAGAACTACCGGAGAGAAACGTAATACACTTTTTAGACATCTCGTTGTCATTTGAGCAGAATCACGTGTGTTGGCAGTATTCGCCTAGAGCATCTAAGCCGTTGTTAAACTTTGACTCCAAGCATTCGAAAGTAGTAAAAAACGGAATAGCCTTGTCCTGTTTAAAGTCAGCCCTATCGAAGTCGTGCGTGCACCGCTTGACCATTAGGTTTAATGCGCAGGTCGAGCGCCTCTTAGATGCAGGTTACCCTAGACTAGCCATAGCCACAGTAGCTGAGCGTCTTAAGAAGTCGATTTCGACCGGAACAAAAGCTGTAGCAGAGAGTAACATTGACAAGAAAAAGGTCATGAGTATTCCGTATATCCACGCAGTTTCGCACAGGCTTAAGAAAAGTGGGAAGTAAATATGGGGTTAATGTTGTGTTTACGGCTCCCAATAAGTTAGGAAGGGTTTGTGCTGCAGTGCATAGAAGAAATGAGCAGATGGAAGGTAAGAAGCGAACGGATATCTGTCCGGTTAAGCACCTAGCCAAGAACAATTTCACCGACTGTCGCATGGGTGTAGTTTGTAAGATTCCTTTTAGCTGCGGACGTTTTTATGTAGGGCAAACTGCGCGTTGTATTAATCAAAGATTAATTGAACACAGAAGGTCGCTATCAGGTGGGACGCCGTCCAATCTATCCTTGCACTGCCAGGTTTGTAGCTGCATGCCCGAGTTAGACAAAACCGAGATCCTGTACAGGCATAAGAACGAAGATACGCGTTTATTGGTTGAGGCCTGGCATATCAGTATTAGTGGAAGTGCATGCGTGAGTCAGCCGTCGATTAGCTTAAACAGAGAGGAGATAGAAAGCCTTAGGAGTTGTCTATCGCGAAGACCGGCACGTTTAACCGATTGACAGGCGGCGCTACCATTCCGAGCATGCGCAGATAAGCTGTGTGTCTTCTTTCTTTTTCGCCTGTGTGCTGTGCATCAGTTGTTAGTCGGCGTTCGTGTTGTTCACTGCTCTCCTTGTGTCCGTGTCCTGCACGCCTCTTCTTTTGATTATCCCTGAACTTCAGCTCGTTCTGTCGAAAGTGAAGGGTGAGGAAATGGCAGGGACTAGGGAACCGGGGGGCGGGGGGGCGGTTGCACCCCTAACATTTTGCAGAAGGGGCAGGCTCCCCATACTTTCCCACCGTTTACGCTGAAATCAAATTTTTGACAAGAATTTTTCAATGTGGTGCTTGTGCGGTCCAGTTCTTTGGAAAACACTGGAAAGCACTGGACCACACAAACCAAGCGGGTTGCACGGTCTGAGCAGGTTTTCAGTACTTCCGAAATTTCCAACCATTCTTACAGTGTGTACGAATGTAAAATAAGCGAGGCTTCGAATGTAACGTTTAATATGGCTAAAATAATTAAAACAATAATTGATATCATTATAACTACTAATGGTTAATGTAGTAATGTGCAATGTAAATAAATAAGAATCGGCAAATATTGAGAACAAAAATAATAAACAGCATACAAAGATGACAATACTTACTCGCCCCCCTTCCCTTCCCCGCCTTCCAAAAATGTTCCGCAGTCACTGGGAAATGGAGAAACTCGTACGCCAATTCTCAGTAGCAAGGCTTAACGAATTTGACAGGAAAAGGGCAATGAAACAAAAAAACAGGCATGTGCTAATTGAGGCATAAAAAACACATGCAATGTAAGAACATTTCCCCGGAAAATAAGGGAGCAATATTGGAAGAAGGGAATGCAGGATAATGTTAGTGCCGAGTAAAATACGGGAAAGAAATATTGGGGAATACAGTGACTGAGTGGGAGGAAGCACGCGGGAAACAAAAGCAGCTGGCGATACTTTCACGGCTGAGCGAAGAAATGGGCAGAAAAGGTCATAATGGAGCTAAGATGACGGATATAAATAGGGATTCCGCGCGAAATATGGGCGAGAACATGGGGAAGAACTGAGGGGAGGGGGCGAATCTCGATACCAAAAAAAGGAAACAACATCATTCAGCTCTGCTGCGAACATTATTAGAATAATGAGAAGTAGGTCGATGTAATAAATTAAATAAGAACCGATTAGAAGGCGATGTGCGTGTAAAATAAGGAAGTGTATACTCCCTAAAAGGAGGGGATTAAAAAAAGTGGGATTAAAACGACTGATACGGTCGCGAGCTCGCGCTATCGCTTATGCCATGATGTGCGGGGGTGTATCTCGAAGCGCATCGAACGTATGGTCGAGCTTTTGCTATTCTAGCTTCCCCCACGGCACGCAGAGCTGACCCGCATGGAGTCACATTCCCCGCGCCCACGTGACCGCCGTAGCGAGCGGAGCTATTTATAGCTCTCCCGTTCTTGCATGCCATTGTTTGGACTCGAAGAAAATCGTGATAAATGTGGCAGTGGAGGGATCGGGCGTTCGGGCGTATTCGAAGAAAGGAAAAAAAAGAAAAAAAGGAGAAATGGCCGGTGCAATCGTTCTTGACCGATATCAGAAAAGTTTAGCCGAATGCGTTGTAATAGTAACAAAAGGATAAAAAAGGCCCGTGAAACACGTCTATGGGTAAACGGTGAAGTTTGAAGCGAGTTCATTTTGCGAGATATGGTCATCTTGGCGTAGTATGCAGTTCCTTCCCGTGCGCGAGGCTATACGTCCTTGCGGAATGCCAGACATAAGCAATATAGTTCTTGTGCAACGTTTTTGTGCAAAGGCGAAGGAGCTCTCCCCCAATTCGGGTAAGCCATCTTTATTCAACTCGACGCGACCTAGTTCTGGGTCTCGCGGTATACCACGTGATGTATGACCTGGGTTTACATCCACGCTCCGTAGTGCTCCCAATCGTTGAATGAGTCCTGATGGAATTCGCGTTGATACAGCAAAGGTCCTCGCATTCCAGAATATTTTGAGTGGTATAGGGTTAAAGATCACGGGATCACAAACAGGGCCACCATCAAGATATTCCCCTCATGGCGAGGCTTTCTTGTGCAGTGCGGGTTTTCCCCCGCTGGCCCCACGGGACAGATTTCCACAGACCATTGGTGGCTAGCAAGATGTAGAAAGGACCATGAGACAGTGGATTATGGCGGTGCACGCCTTCTGTATTATTTTGCCAGTTTGACTGCCGAAAGAAAATTGACCTCGATGGCTTTCGTCTTGGCATACGCGTGCATTGTTACGGATTTATCTACGCTAGGATATTGATAGCCGAGCCAACGCCGTTCTAAGTCGAACCGAATAGACTAGTGTGTTTCTTTGAAAATGTGACATGTGTATTTAAGGCAGTTTCTGTGCGCAAATGCCTCCTTTGTTGCCTTACGAGCCGATTTTACGGAAGCTTGCATCTAACCTCCCCCCTGAGTTCTGGTAACACCTTGGGTAACACTTCCTCGGATTCAAAATTGTGGATAAGCACCTGGTTTCCATTTCCTTCGTTCTTCTTCATTGGTTATTTTTCGGCACAAACACAATGTGCCAAACAACAACGTCTGCGTTAACGCGACAGCCTTAAGAGGCCCATGCCACAGAAAATCCGGGTGCGTTCGTTATCCTCTTCGTCGCTCACAGCTGCCATCATCATCATCGTGATGATTGCAGCTATGAGCTGGAACTAGATATGTCTGTGCTGGTTCGCTACGAGTTCCCGAACCAAAACGTCCTCCCAACTACGACCCTATACGTGGTAGAGGTGCTGGGGATAAGCGCTGCTTTTGTATAAGTTACGGCTACTAAACTTGGATTCTAAACTACTTGCATGGCTTGAATGTTTTTTAGTAAATCGTTCCCAGTTCGTCTCTGCTAACAATACTGACTCTCCTGCGAGTCCTGTTTCCTCAGGCGTACCGCAAGGATCAGTACTCGGCCCTCTTCTCTTTTTAATCTACATTAATGACTTACCTTCTTGTGTCTCGCCCCATATTAACTTGTTTGCAGATGACTGTGTAATATTTCGAGAAATAACCAGCCCTAACGACCACACTATTCTACAATCTGATCTGGACGCTGTATCCCTTTGGTGTAAAAATTGGTGCATGGAACTAAACACTAAAAAATGCAAGGTCATGCGTGTAACACGATCTGCTAACACGACGGTTTCATATATTCTTGACGACTCTCCCCTAGAAGTAGTGTCATCATACAGATATCTTGGTGTAACTATATCATCGAAACTAACCTGGAATGAACACATCGAATCCGTAATCAATAGCGCTAATAAAACACTTGGATATCTTAGAAGAAATTTCTCACGTGCTCCTCCAGCTATCAAACTTTTATTGTATAAAACATTAATTCGTTCAAAACTGGAATACGCCGCCTCAGTTTGGGACCCTTTCCACGATAACTTCATTAATTCACTTGAAATGGTTCAGAATAACTCGTCACGTTTCATTATGTCTAACTATGCGCGAACCGCAAGTGTAACTAGCATGAAAGCGGACCTGCCATCATTATCATCCCGCCATCATTAGACGATGACTTCATCTCACCTCCTCAGTATCTGTCATCACGCTTGGATCACAGACATAAGGTTGCAGTTCCCTTTTGCAGGACTTCCACTTTCCATAACTCATTTTTTCCTAGGACATGTGAGGATTGGAACCACCTTCCTGCTCTTATCGCAGACATCACTGATCATGAACGTTTCCGTACAACTTTAGCTAACAGTAACTAATTAGTTTTATTATTGTCTCTTTTGTTGTTGTTGTTGTTCATTATGTTTTCGTATGTTTTACCTGTAGTATTGTATTACTGTTTTTTACCACTCCCCTCTGTAGTGCTTCGGCCCTGAGGGTACAATAAATGAAATGAAATGAAAACCTTGGTGATAACGTAATTTCCAAGGAGTTGGCCTTTAAACTACCCCGCATGGTTTGCTTATTAGTGTTCCTTAGTCCATCTATGCTTCCGGTGTTATATCGCTAATTTGTGCCATTATAGTGTATAAATCAAAGGGCGGTACGTTGTTGTACTTTCGTCTATGTATGCGTAATAATGTAATCTAATTTATATACGCTGCATTTGTTAGCGCTAATGTGAATGATTTAGTCGAACGGTGCCATAGATCAGTTGCTTCGGAGCATTCTCTGGGTACAATGAGGCGTCATCCGATTGCCCGTAAACCACTTTGGTTATACAGCTAACGATCATTAACGCATTGATCTTTTTACTAATCGGCTCCGCAATCCCGAATCGCCATTTCACTGCCATTGTATTGTTTCTCGAGTCATTAATAGCTTCTAAGTGGGTTACTTCGGGGGCCCTTAAGCGATTGATCTTTACGCCGTACCTTTTTCTCCTTCCAGGAGGCTTAGCTGGAATAGCGATCCCAAATGGAATCGTTGTGCGCTATATCTTCGCTGTCCTATATACAAAACCAAATAAAATCAGGTGAGTACCACTTGTAAGTGCTGCATAACAGTTTTACCCGTTCACCATGCGTGGCGCAGGGACATTAAGACTTGCCGGTCATTACGCGCTGTCGCTGGTATAAAAGATGTACAGGACACGAAAACGGTTACGCTTCATCCACAACAGGCGCTTGCCGCGCCGTTGGACGCATAACCCTGAAAAAAGACACGGAAAGCAAGCGAGCAAACAGATGACGTTTCCAGAGTACCTTAAATCGGAGCAATCTGCAGAGGAACGCGCGTCACAGGCAAGACCACTGTGACCCGAGCGGCACGATTAGAGCGGTTGTCATTTGGCGGGAACACCATTAAATGTCTCCGGATAAAACCAAATCATAGAATGTGGGGAACACTAGAGGCGGAGGGCACAGGATACGTTGTTCTTTCTTTCTTTCTTTCTTTCTTTCTTTCTTTCTTTCTTTCTTTCTTTCTTTCTTTCTTTCTTTCTTTCTTTCTTTCTTTCTTTCTTTCTTTCTTTCTTTCTTTCTTTCTTTCTTTCTTTCTTTCTTTCTTTCTTTCTTTCTTTCTTTCTTTCTTTCCAGTTCTGTATTCAGAGCATAATACCTCCTTTTTGTGATTTCATCGAAGCGAAATGGTCGTCGTGCCAGCAACCTCAAGCAGATTACCGAAACCGCGCAGAAATAATCAGCGTGGGTGTTGTCCGTGACCCCGCTATACTTAGCGAGATATACAAACGTGTAAAGCACGTCTCATAGCTACCGCCCCTGGCAACAGGGGTTCTAGCTGAGTTACTGAGTTTCCGCTGAGTGTTCCGCGCTGATTGCAGCGGGTTTGCAGAAACAAAAAGAATCTCCTATGATTGTTCTTGTGTCTTCGACTTGTCTCGCCTGTGCGCGGGAAGGAAAATTAAATTAAAAAGTCATTCAGGCCATCTCACGTTTGCCCTGGCTTGGTGTCTTTCTTTTGTTTTCTAAATCGCGCTCTCAACGTCAGGATATGGCGTGCTTTTGAAATCACAGCCTGTATTTTTTTTTTACGGTGGCGTCCTTATTAACTGACGTCATTGTAAATGTTTATGGTGGTCTCGTAGTGGCTTCACGCGAGCGTAGTCGAAATGGGACGAGGTCAAGTCGGCCCACGAGTACAGATGAATTGGGGGTCAATGTCCACACTTTACTTATCTCATCAGATAAAAAGAGATCGTCGACCGTAACACATCTGCTATCATGTCTATTTTTCTTTGCGCCAGTTCTCCTTCCCGAATGCTGTGGAGGAGGCCGCCAGAGCGATTCAGGAGGACCTCTGAGCTTTCTAGCATTGCAAATTTCTAGCGCTCTGCATCTTTCCACTAGTAGTGCTGGAGACCTTTTGAGCATTCAAGACGTTTATTTCTATACGTAATCGTAGCTCTGTTCCATTTTATTGCATATTCAAGGCTCGGTTTACATGTTTGTACTCATACAACGTCTAATAGTATGTATATTGATGTGCACAACTTGGGTGTTCTTATGCTGAATTTATTACACATACGGGGTATCACTGCTAATGAATGTCAGTACTACCGAAGTAGATTTAAGCAGATGCAGGCAGGTTTATTCAAGCGCGGAACCTCATAATCAAGAAGCACTGAATTTCCTCTTGCGAAAGAGGCCCTGCGCAAATCTAGGAGGTTCGGATTCGGATCAGCTGTGCTGCAGAACACTTGCTCTCTTCATTTCCTTTTTCTTTTTTTTTCATGTACCGAGTGCGTTTTTCACCGATTGCGCGAAACCTCTGAAATCAATGAAATCAATCGATTCCTTCACGTTCTTGTTATTGAACGTTTTGAACGCGCGAAACTCGACACCTCTTAATGCAAAGAGCAGGCGTGTGAAACGTGGACACGAGGGAAGAGCAGTGGACACACGGACGGCGTTCGTGTTGTCCGCTTGTCTTCCCCTTTGTCCGTGTTCTGCACGCCTGTCAGTCTTTGCATTATGAATCCTTAACAACTAGCTCAGCCTTCTTTCCTTTCGACACTTCTCGTATTTTTCTTGAATCGCTGCTGGTGAATTAGTTTGCAAATCTTCGAAAAGTGTCTGGTATCCCGGTACGCACGCGATTTTGTTTTTTTGCTCACATAAGTTCAAACTTCAGACCATAACATTAAAAGGCAATGGAGACTTCCCGTGTAAGAGTCCTATATTATCAGAATAAGTACGCATCAAAAGCTTTGTATCAGAACTGAATACCATGAATTACTCTTATCTGTTATAGTCCAGGCAGGTTTCTTCAAGCCCGAAACCTTATACGAAATATGCGAGATAATCAAGAAGCACTGCATATCCTCTTGCGAAATCGATCTTGCGCAAATCGAGGAGGTTCGGATTCGGATTGTTTTATGCCGGGGTCCACCGCGACCCGACTACACCACTTCCGTAACGGAAGTGACGCAGTAAAACATACATGTAAGAACAACGAAGAAAAACATGCAGAAAAACTTTTCATATAATATTTTTCGTGTACATATCGTTTGAATAGAGTACATGTAGTTCTCCTTGCTCTTCCTTATGCAGTCGAAGCTTTGCAGTACTGTCACGATTTCTCACAGACAAAAAAAAAAGACACAACTAAGCTTTCTGCATATAATATTGCAGTGAATGTTTTTTGGCTCTTCTGGTTTGAGTTCCACTGTATCAGTATTACGCAACGGATTTCTGTCATTGTCATATAAGCACTAAAGAAGCGCGTTGTAACTGTATGCGGGATGCGTATCATCAGTCGTTCAGCATGCACTATACTCCACACCATTCTACTCTCTACAAACATCGTTGAATCATTTCATATTCACGACGTTGGTGCGGCAGTGCACTGGTGCCACATTTGCCGTTCGCATTTACGTGTAGCTGGAGAACTGGCACGCTTACATTTGTCTATACGTGAAAGCGCATGCAAATTGAATGTAGATAAGTAAGCAGTTGTTCATTTACATATTCAGAAGCAATACAAAAGACATCGAAGCATTGAGCAAGGAAAAAAAAAAAGCAGAGCTGCTGCTGAGTGGCCGAGCTATAAATAGCTACGTTTCCTCACTTGCATGAATGTAAATCTGGCGCTAGATTGTGCGTTTCCGACGATCAGAAAAATAGAGATTGAGCGTGAACAGCATTACGGTATACGTTCTTGCTTGTAACTGGGTTACCGTACAATGTGTGCGATATCTTTTAAGGCGTCTTCCGCAGAATAAGAAAATAGCTTTTCGCATTCGAAGCGTGTTCTTAGGCTAAACACATGCAAAACATTTTGGCAGGAAATGCGCTTCTTTCCAAATTTCTTGTCACTAACGTGTTGCCTGAGGACGTGCGAAGCATCATCATCATCAGCCTATTTTAGGTCCACTGCAGGACGAAGGCCTCTCCCAACCATTTCCAATCCACCATCCTGAGCGAGTTGGTTCCACTTTATGCCCGCAAACTTTTCAATTTCATTGCTCCATCTAACCTTTTGCCTGCCTCTGTTGTGGTTTCCGTCTCTTGGTATCCATTCCGTCGATCTTAGTGTCCGTCGGTTATCTTTCCTCCTCATGACATGTCCGGCCCAGGTCCACTTTTTTCTTTTAATTGACATATCATCTACTCCTGTCTGTTCCCTGATACATCCCGCTCGTTTTTTGTCGCTTGGCGTCTCTTAGCGATGCATCACTGCGAAGCATGCAGTGATGCATCGGTCATTCGCCATTGAAGGGGCTATGAGATCCAGAAGACTGGATTGGTTTCAACTCTTACGTATACATGCGTACATTTATTATACAGTCAGCCATCGCGTAGTTAACGCCAGTTAGTGTTTTGTTCCTTTTATTTGACCACATTTTGATCGCTTGCTTTACCGTGACGACGACGTCGACAGCAGACGCGAACAGGAAACGCCGATAGGTGCGAAGCACCTAAGGTGCTTCGCTCCTAAAAGAAAACACATTAGCTGTAACGCTACAGCCGGAAGCATGAAGCTGCGGTGAAGTACAATGCAGTTGGTTTTTGGTGCGGAAACGAATTCCCAGGATGAAGATGCATGATTAAATACCTTAATTATTAGTTCAGTTCCTTGTGTGTTTATACAAATAAATACCTCACGGCTCACAGGAATGCGCTTTGGATAAGGACAAGTTATGTTGACTGCATAAGCTTATAGGATTATTAAAAAAAGACACCGATAATCATTATGCGAGAAAGAATCAAGTGTGCGCTAGTTTTGTAATGCAGTAAGTTACCTATAATGGCAGAGAAAACGACAAGGTTGAGCGTAAGTTCCAATAATAAAAACGGCTCAAGCGTCACGCGCCTAAACCACGACACGATCACGATGCACGCCGTAGTGGAGAGCTCCGGAAATCTCGATAACTTCGGGTTAGTTCAGCGTGCACTGATACCGCACATCATGCTGACCTCTGGTACTTTCGCGTCCACTCCAAAGGCGACGGCTGCGGCCTTATCGAATCCGCGCCTTTGATGTACGCAGGCAGTCACTATATAACCGGCAGCCTACCGCAGCGGACCAACATGCCCACCGCGCATGCCCACATGCGTAGCGCACGGGCAGGGACGACAGACCCTGACTTCGTCAGTTACAAGATTTGACAAAAGACCACAGTCCGACTAGCTTGTGTTAGGTCCTTGGCCTGACGTCCACAGTGCATCCGAGGTCATTGGAGCTACGGTACTTTTCCTTCGTGCCACTGGACATGACGGACGACTCTAGAGTGGTTCTGCTACGTCACGTGACCCTGTACGTACGCCACCTCCTTATATCAACGTCATCATTCATCGCTCTTTTTCTTCCCGTTTCCATTTCCTCAAAAGGACAGAAAGTTGAGCGAGTTGGTAACAGTCCATAATCAAAAGAAGAGGCGTGCAGGACACGGACACAAGGAGAGCAGTGAACACCACAAACGCCGACTAACAACTGATGCACAGCACAGAGGCGAAAAAGAAAGAAGACACACAGCTTATCTGCGCATGCTCGGAATGGTAGCGCCACCTGTCAATCGGTTAAACGTGCCGGTCTTCGCGATAGACAACTCCTAAGGCTTTCTATCTCCTCTCTGTTTAAGCTAATCGACGGCTGACTCACGCATGCACTTCCACTAATACTGATATGCCAGGCCTCAACCAATAAACGCGTATCTTCGTTCTTATGCCTGTACAGGATCTCGGTTTTGTCTAACTCGGGCATGCAGCTACAGACCTGGCAGGGCAAGGATAGATTGGACGGCGTCCCACCTGATAGCGACCTTCTGTGTTCAATTAATCTTTGATTAATACAACGCGCAGTTTGCCCTACATAAAAACGTCCGCAGCTAAAAGGAATCGTATAAACTACACCCATGCGACAGTCGGTGAAATTGTTCTTGGCTAGGTGCTTAACCGGACAGATATCCGTTCGCTTCTTACCTTCCATCTGCTCATTTCTTCTATGCACTGCAGCACAAACCCTTCCTAACTTACTGGGAGCCGTAAACACAACATTAACCCCATATTTACTTCCCACTTTCTTAAGCCTGTGCGAAACTGCGTGGATATACGGAATACTCACGACCTTTTTCTTGTTAACGTTACTCTCTGCTACAGCTTTTGTTCCGGTCGAAATCGACTTCTTAAGACGCTCAGCTACTGTGGCTATGGCTAGTCTAGGGTAACCTGCATCTAAGAGGCGCTCGACCTGCGCATTAAAGCTAATGGTCAAACGGTGCACGCACGACTTCGATAGGGCTGACTTTAAACAGGACAAGGCTATTCCGTTTTTTACTACTTTCGAATGCTTGGAGTCAAAGTTTAACAACGGCTTAGATGCTCTAGGGCAATACTGCCAACACACGTGATTCTGCTCAAATGACAACGAGATATCTAAAAATTGTATTACGTTTCTCCCCGGTAGTTCTTTCGTAAACCTTAGACCATCTCCATTAAGTTTAAATTGATCGCTTACGTAGGTGACGACGGATTCAAAATCATCCTTACTACAAAGTACCAATTAATCGTCCGCATACCGAAATACCCTAATGATGCGGTCCCCTAAGGCCTCTTTTAAACGGCAGTCAAGAGAGAGAGAGAGAAAAGAGGAGAAAGGCAGGGAGGTTAACCAGATATTAGATTCCGGTTTGCTACCCTGCACTGGGGAGAAGGGGAGGGGGTTAGAAAGATGACAGCCGAGAGAGAGTACAAGATTCAAGACAAGCACAACAAAAAACACGCGCACACACATACACACACACAAAAAACGTTCCACTTATAGACGTTCACGAAGGCCGGTAGATGTCAAGAAGCGCAGTAGCGCTTGCATGGCCTTCTTCTGCGACGTGATGTCTAGTCGATGGCGTAGGATGCCTTCTTCCGACAGTGGTTGGTCGTCCAGTTTGTTGAGTGCAAGGCGAAGAGGTTGCCTCTCTACGCTGTATCGTGGGCAGTCACATAAAATGTGCTCAATGGTCTCTTCGTGACCGCAGTGGTCACAGGCTGCGGTGTCGGCCATCCCTATGCGGAACGCATATGCTTTTGTGAAAGCGACGCCCAACCATAGTCGGTATAAGAGTGTGGCTTCTCCTCGGCAAGTCTTGGGTGGGACTCGAAGGCTTAAGGTCGGATCGAGAGAGTGATGTCGGGAATGCGTGAAATGTGTGCCACCCCATTGCGATACAGTACACTTGCGAGCAAGCAGACGGAGCATCCGTGCCGCGTCCGTCCTTGACAATGGTATGGGTACTTGTTGTTCCATATTATGTGCAGAACGGGCGGCTTGATCGGCCCGTTCATTGCCTATAATCCCGCAGTGACTTGGAAGCCACTGAAAAGATATTTTGTGGCCTGCCTTCCCTGTATGTTGCAGCATCTCTGTAACCTGGAACACCAGCTGTTCATGTGGTCCGCGGCGTAGAGGAGACAACAGGGACTGCAATGCTGGCTTGGAGTCGCAGAAAAGCGTGCATTTGTGTGGCGCTTCATCTCTGATGAAATGAAGGGCAGTAAGGATCGCTGCGAGCTCTGCTGCCGTCGATGTTGTCGGATGAGTCGTCTTAAATTTTAAGGTTTTACCTTTCGCGGGTATCACGACTGCTACAGTGGAGCTGTCTGGAAGCACTGATCCGTCCGTGTAGATATGCGTAGAGTCCCGGTACTTCTCGTACAATAGAAGTAACGTGAGCTGTTTAAGCGCTGGTGATGATAAAGCGGCTTTTTTCTCAATTCCAGGAATTGTCAGGTTGATTTCCGGCTGAGCGAGACACCATGGAGGAATTGAAGGTCTCGCAGAAGGGGTGAAAGAAGTTGGTAACGAGTCACCATGTGCTGCTATCGTTTTGCAGAAAGCGGTGCGTGGTCTGTCCACTGGCAAAGAAGAGAGGTGGTGCCGAGGGGTCCTGGCGAGGTGCCTGATATGTGTCCTCAGCGCTTCCATGTCAATTTGGGTCGTGATAAGGTGGTCTCTAGCGATTGCTATTGTCGCCACTGTCGATGCACTCCGTGGTAGGCCTAGGCAGATCCGGAGCGCCTGAGCCTGCACACTCTGTATTGTACGTAGATTTGTTTTGCCCGTGTTCGTTATAGCTGGCAAGCTGTATCGCAGAAAGCCGAGAAAAAGCGCCCTGTATAGCTGCAGCATAGCACGTGTCGACATTCCCCATGCTTTTCCACAGAAGAACTTGAACAAGTGACAGATGCCCGTCAACCGCTTTTTCATGTACGATACATGAGGGCTCCATGACAAATCTCTGTCAATTATGACACCGAGAAATTTGTATGTTCGAACGTAGGGTATGATTTGGCCACTTATCATTACGGTGTAGTGAGTCATAGATTTGCGCGTAAAAGGCATCAGTGCACATTTCTCGGAGGAAATTTCTAGGCCTCGACTACGGAGGTAGATAGCAGCTTCATTGGCAGCTCTTTGAATTCTTGCTCGCAATTGTAACCGCGTCACTGCTGACGTCCATACGCAGATGTCATCAGCGTACATTGACAGCCTGACCGTGCTTGGAATGTGCTGAAGCAAAGCAATTAGTGTGATATTAAATAGCACAGGGCTAAGTACACCACCCTGGGGAACA
This sequence comes from Hyalomma asiaticum, assembly GCA_013339685.2. Lineage (NCBI taxonomy): Eukaryota > Metazoa > Arthropoda > Arachnida > Ixodida > Ixodidae > Hyalomma > Hyalomma asiaticum. The sequence continues at coordinate 24,431,374 of CM023488.1, read as the reverse complement.
CCGCGGCAGCTATAATGTAGAGAAGTGCGGCCATCTTCGGTGCTTACGAAAAAGGAACGCATAGAGAGATAGCTCCGTATCCAGCGAAACGTCCGACCACCCACTCCTACCTCTTCGAGAGCAGAGAGGATTGCTTCATGTGTAACATTGTCGTATGCTCCTTTGACGTCGAGGAATAAGGAAGCGCAGAGACGCTTACGGCTTTTCTCATGCTGAACGTATGTGACCAGATCGACGACGTTATCTATCGACGATCGGCCTCGACGAAAACCCGCCATGGCATCTGGGTAGCAGTTGTTGTACTCCAAGTACCACTCCAGGCGTCCTAGGACCATCCTCTCCATGACTTTGCCCACGCAACTTGCCAAAGCGATGGGGCGGTAGGATGAGAGTTCTAGCGGCGACTTGCCAGGCTTCAGCAGTGGCACGAGGCGGCTTGTCTTCCAGCTGATGGGAAGAGTACCATCTCTCCAGGAGCTATTGTACAGGTGAAGGAGAGCAAGTCTCGCTCGCTCACCTAAATGACAGAGAGCTCTGTAGGAAATACCATCAGGTCCAGCTGCTGATGTGCGTCCGCACAAAGATAAGGCAGCCTGAAGTTCGTGTATTGAGAATGGTAGGTCCATGCGATGATCACCTGGTGGGGGACTGCTCGTCAAAGGCGGCATATTGCTGGGAGCAGGAGGTTGGCTAGCTAATCTGGTACAAAACTCTTCTGCCACGTCAGTATCTAGTCGCTTTTGTGAGAGGGCTAGGGTCTTGAATGGGAACCGCTGCACAGGTGATGTCCGGAGACCTCGCACTGTTCTCCACAGCTGCGACAAAGGTTTGCGAGGATCCAAAGGCAGTCCAACGTTGCGATTCGAGCTTGTCTAACCGCCGCTGGATCTTCTTTTGCGTGCGTCTAGCAGTACGTAAATCCTCTATCGCTTTCGTACGTCGGTACCTTCTTTCAGCACGCCGCCGGATTGCTCGAAGTCTTTCCAATTCAAAATCGAACTGTGTCGGTTTTACGCAGCATGCTAGAGTACGCACATTGTCGTGCATTGCGGTTCTTATTTCCTCCTCCAAGTCAAGTGGTGTATTGGCTTCGCAGCGTTCTTCCATGATGGATTGAAATTTGGTCCAGTCCACTCTTTGAATTGTATCTCGTATTTTAGTAGGAGCCAATCCTTTGATCGTGATATATGTTGGGATATGGTCACTTCCGTGCGTCTCTATGTCCGCAAACCATCTAACACGTCTGACAAACTTGCTCAAGCATAGATCACTTAGAATAGGGGCTACCTTTGAACCTATACAAATCCCTGATTTCTGCACAAACACGCCTTCCCTGTATCCAACTAATGTTGACGTTAAGTACATGGAGAGAATTTCTAGAAAGGTACCTGTGGAAACTCCGCATCTGTCTATGAAACCGGACTCCTGCCCTTGTTCTTGAATACATTCTTTCACGCAGTTTAGTAAACCTTCATGCGGCAACGAGTAATACAAATCTTCTACATCCATGCTAAACGCTGTGCAGTGGCCAGGATTTTCCTCTGTTAACAACTGAACTAGAGCCTGATAATTACGTACACGGAAGGGGTCAGAAAAACTTAGGGAAGTTAAGCACTTCTGCAAATAGCTAGCTACACAAACTTGCCAAGTCCCTGACTCTGATACAAGCGAGCGAAACGGAATTTCTGGCTTATGGGTTTTCGCCGAGAAAAATAATTCTAAAGTGAGCAGTTTTGCCTTTTTAACACTGGAAGCTACCTTATCTAGATTATGTTTCAACAGGAGATCGACAGCTCGTTGTTTTACTACAGAAGGTTTCAGTTTCACAGGTCTAAAATTCTTTTCAACAGCTGCTGAGGCTTTATCAGAAAAAGTGCTATTCGGCATTATTACAAAACAACCTTCCTTATCAGATAAAACAGGTCGAAGCTTATGTTCCACACAGTAATTTACAACCGGTCGGATAGGGTCAGATGCCTTAACGAGATCGTTCGAATGCTTGATGCTGGCGAAGCAATCTGATATACATCGAGACCGTTCAACTTCCGGAATAACCTTAGTTATAGATCGAGGTAAGCTTAAAACGTCAACTTCTTTTAGCTTAGGATGAAAACAGTACTTAGGGCCTAATGCTAGAATTTTCTTGTGGTTCTCGTCCAAAACGGCGTCTCCGAGAATCATTGCCTTTTCCCACGGCGATTTAGTAGAAAAAGATTTCCTCTTACTTTCCTCAGCGTAGAGTAGCAGGCCAGAGCAAACTGCGACTCAGGCCGACCTCTCTGCCTTTCGCCCCGCCACGGTGATCAAGTGGCTATGGCACTCGGCTGCGCATCCGAAGGTCGCGGGATCGAATCCCGGCCGTGGCGGCTGCATTTCAGTAGAGGCGAAATGTTGAGGCCCGTGTGTGTGCTGTGCGATGTCAGTGCACGTTAAGGAACCCCTGGTGGTCGGAATTTCCGCAGCCCTCAACTACGGCGTCTCTCATAATCATAGCTGTTTTTGGGACGTTGAACTCCAGAAATCAATCAATCAATCAATCAATCAATCAATCAATCTCTGCCTTTCTGTAAATAAACCTCTCGCTCACTCTCTCTAACAATGCTATGGCGGATCAAGCGTACCCAAGTAAAGGATATCGCTATATAGAAAAATATAAAGTGTTAAAAGCGACGATATTGTGACAGGGAGTGCATGGCCTCGTGGAATACTTCAATTACTACAAAACGGCTGCTATCCTTGCGTGTTATACCTCGCTACGGGAAGGGCTCCTTTTTTTTCCTTTCTGCAGGTATATGCACCTGTATCCACATTTATGTCAACAAAACCACGAAAGGCACACACTGAACCCGAAAGAAAAAGAAAAAAGACACACTTGAGCAATGTATTTTTTTTTCAGCGCATATTGCTCTTTGACTAAGATGGAGCAACTTGGCGGCATCGACGAAAGGAAGCCAATGTCCAGCGGCCCTGGGAGAAAGTGTACCTGACGCGAAAATAATTATCTCCGCGCCGGCGGGCAACGGCACAGCCGAAACTTGCCAGGTGGCAGCGACCTGGCAGCAAATTTGGACCGGTGAGCTAATTACTTCGGCGCCTGTCATTCCGAAAACGCTTAGAAGCCAGTGCCTTGCTGTCACTGATGATTAAGGAACTCCCCGATTTTCCCCGAGGAAATCTTTAATGTCCGGAAAACATGCAATTGAAGAAGGTCCGGGCATGTCTTTGAACTCCGGTGCTGGGGGATATGTGCGATGCGATTGAATGATGTAAGGAGATTCATTTCTAATTGTTTTATGAATATAAAACACTCTAGACCCTTACAAAAATGTCATTGATGGTGATATCAGGAATTGGGCATATCTGGCTATATATGACACGTCTCCGTATCCGGCCATATTTGCCGAGATCGTGACAGAGGCATATATGGCAATAAAGGACCTACACGATGAATGACATATACATGACTCAAATGTGAATTGGAAAAATATGTTCATATACGGGCAGGTCAGGTTCGAATACGTGCCAGTGTCATACATGACATCCTAATGGATGTATTTTATTGCCATATATGCCTCAATCATGATTTCGGCATATACGGTCACGTAAGGGCACGTGCATATAGAAACAGGTATATCCGATTTCTGATATCACCACACAAGGCATTTTGGTAAGGAGAAGCTTTATCTGATGTTTTCTCCCCTTCTATCTACCCTTAACCATTTTTGTATTCATATTTGCCTGTCCTTGATTCGGATATCCAGCTTTCCCTGCGTCACCGATGGCCACAGTACAAGTCAATATCTTGCAAAGATAGATAAAGTATTTACTGACACGGTGAATATGTTAGTCTAGCTGATAGTATGGTGCTCTGCTACAAGGTGGCGCTGCAATGCGAATCTTCACAATTTCGGCCAATGCCATGTTGTATTCATATACGTGGTCACCATACATGGTCTCGTTTCGATTGTTCTGTTTCAACTACGGTCATCACTATACACGGTCGGAGTTCTTTGGTGATAAGACCTGTCCCAAAACTCTCAAGTTGCGACGTGTCTGAAACAGAACATGGCAGTGCCCACAATAACGCAGGTTCGGAATGTGGCGCCACCTGTCGATCGAGAAACAACCTAACGAGACAACATTTCCTTGCGATGCAGAGGACCGCATGCCTGATAAGGCTAGCAGTGTGATTACCTTAGGCGTTTGTATTTTTTGCGGGATATTATATTGCTCGTACAGGACTGTTCTACACCTCCTAGAAATAATTCCGGCGAGTCGCGGCGGAAGCGCGCGAAGTGACAGCGAAGGCCGCAGCAATGCGTTGTGCTTGTTGCTGAGCGAACTTCGTGTTTTCCAGCACGCTTGTACTTACTTTGTAAAGCTATTAAAGCCAGCTAATCAATCGCGTTTCGAAAGGGATACGTCACTGGGGGCCACGGAAAAGCACCAGGAAACCGTGATAAGCTTTCTGTCAATGCGCGCAATACTTTGGCGAAGTCTTGGCCGAAGGTACGACGGTGGCCTGAGCGTAACTACGCAGCAATTCGTCGAAAAAGCAAACAAAGAAAAATGCAGTTCGCTGAGTGATATGAAGGTGCTGTAGTCAACTCCACGAAGCGATAGCGTAGTACGGGAACTGAAGAGCTGATTGATTTGCGGGGCTTAACGTCCCAAAACCAGTTCTGATTATGAGAGACGTCGTAGTGGAGGGCTCTGGAAATTTAGACCAGCTGTGGTTCTTTATTGTGCACTGACATCGCACAGCACACGGGCCCCAACATTTAGCCTCCATGTAAATGTAGCAGCCGCGGCCGGGATTTGATCCCGCGACCTTCGGATCAGCAGTCCAGTGCCATAACCACTAGACCACCGTGGCGGAGCAGGGAAAGGAAGAGCGTCACTGCGACGCAAAGAGACAATAGGAAACTTTCCAGGGACGATCGAACAAGAAATGCGGTGACCACGGAACACCAGCCGCCATCTGCAGTTGATCTGTGGCATGCGGTGGCGCCGGAGAATGAATTCTCAGGAAGTTTGAGTTTGAGTTTGAGTTTATTCAACCACGTGACAAGTACATGAAAAACAAATTGTATACGTGATTTGGCGCAAAGGGAAAAAAGCTGCATGTCACAGCTTCACTGGCCCCTTCACCCAGAAAAAAATCTAATTACAAGATTACAAAATATTACACGCAGCGAAAAGCGACAATACAAAAAGAACGCGCATGTGGCCCATGACAGCAAATAATAAAATGGTAACTCTGCAATACATACAAAAACTATTCATAACAAAGCAATGTATTAAAGAATTAAACTAAATAACCATAACAGAAATCATTTAACATTCATGAACAACACAATCAGCACATCCAATTTAACATATCGGTTTTAGACAATATACGCAGATTATCAATTGTTAATTCCCATTTTGTTAGTAATGTCACGAAGGCAACTTGTCACGTGTTAGGGGGTGAAGAAATCGAACCCATGACACCGATGGGCCGATGAATCATGCTGCAATTTGTAGCGTGCTTGATCGGCACGTCCGTTCACAGTACATCATACTGTACATGAGAGATATCTCTGGAGCTCTCCCATGTAGAGTACGATGTACTCTGAGTCGTTTACTATTAAAGACGATAGTCTCTGTTGTGTTGCCTAAACGAGAGGCGACTTTGCCACTCGATTCCACTGCCCGGCCAAAACGAAGCGACCTACTAGGACTGGTTGCACAGGGTCATAGATGTCAACATTATGCGATGCAAAGAAAACCTGAGACCAAGTTGACGCTAAATATAACTACATAACCGTGATTCGCAGCGTTCGCTTAATTAAGAATACACATTGGACTGGTTTTAACGTCCCTAACTGAAAGATCAGCGCGTTATAAATGGCGTCGAAGAGACTCTACGCGTTAAAGACAAGCCGACAAAAGCCGCGACTCTGTATCCGGCTTTAAGCCAACAGGAATAAAAGGCTCCGACAGATGGCGCGAGAGCAGTACGAACGGAGGAAATGATTCCCAAACGAACAGCCACAGGATTAGATGGGGTTAGCATTACTGTAATAAATGAGCTCGGAAGAAACAGCAAAGAAGCCCTATTAAAAGCAATTGAAAAAAGGTTAAAGGACAGGCGAATACCGGACAGTTGGCGTCAAAGTAGGATGAAGTTCATTTATAAGGGCAAGGGAGAGAAAAATAACATTCGCTCCTATAGACCACTGACTCTACAGGTTGGCGATGCAGGCAATTAAATTGAAAATGCAGATATGGACAGAGCTTAATGGCACTTTTGGCGAACTCCAAAATGGATTTCGAGTCGACAGGACATTAGATGATAACCTTTTTGCGCTTACGCAGTGTATAGAAATAGCCGGAAAAGAGAACAGACCTCTACATTTGGCATTTTTGGATATTAAGGGTGCGTATGACAATGTGAATCAGAATATTTTATGGGACATAATGAAAGAGGCTGGTATAGGGGATGACTGTATAGAGCTCTTAAAGGAAATATACAGTGGAAATACAGTATGTGTGGAATGGGAAGGTGTGGCGAGTAATGGTAGAATGGAGGCCGTCGATATATGTAAAGGGTTGTGGCAGGGATGCCCGTTGTCCAAACTATTATTCATGCTTTACATGAGGAGAATGGAGAAAGCATTGGAGATGAGCAATATTGGTTATAAGCTGTCGTACAGACAGGCAGGTATAGTGATAGAACAAAAGCTCCCCGGGTTGTTTTATGCAGACGCTATTCGCAGACAGTCGAACAGATTTGCAGGGTCTGGTTAGTATATGTGGTCGGGAAAGTGAAGATTTAGGGCTAAAATTTAGTGTGACAAAATGCGGCTGGATGACATTCAATGACAGCAATGATCAGACCATATCAATACAGGGCGAGGAGATACCCAGAGTACGAGAGTACAAATACCTCAGGATATGGATAAATGATGGGAATAGATACATGGAAGTACAAGAAAAAGCTATGATAGTTAAAGGAAAGAGGAACTCCGCAATAATGAAGCATAGAGCGCTGTGGGGTTACAACAGGTACGAGGTAATTCGAGGTTTGTGGAAAGGTGTAATGGTGCCAGCACTTACATTCGGAAACTCAGTGGTGTGCATGAGGTCAGAGGTACAATCAGGGCTGGACGTGAATCAGAGGACGGTCGGACGTCTCGCACTGGGCGCCCATGGGAAGACCACAAATGAGGCTGTTAAGGGAGATATGGGATGGTCTGACTTTGAGGGAAGGGAAGCTCAGAGTAAAAGTAGGTACGAACAGAGATTAAGGAATATGAAAGAAAGTAGATGGGCAGCGAAAGTATTTAGGTATTTGTATAGGAAGAACGTTGATTCACAATGGAGGAAGAGAACTAGGAAGCTTACCAGTAAGTATACATCCAGTAACGAAACGGATGGGACGAAAAAGAGCGTTAAGAGCATGGTCAGAGCGGCGGAGAACTCGGATTGGATAGCAAGAATGGAGAAGAAACCGGCATTGAACAACTACCGAAAAGGGAAAGACGAAATCAAGAGAGAAAAATTTTACGATAATTCAAAGGGAAGCGCTTTACTGTTTGAGGCAAGGTCCGGTTGCCTGAGAACCCGAAGTTACAGAGCGAAATTCAATAAAGAAGGGGATACATGTACGTGCTGTGGAAAAGCTAGGGAAACGACAGACCATATTTTGATTGAATGTACAGATGTCCACCCAGGTGTCGCTGTGGACACTACCCTACAGGAGGCCATGGGTTTCAGGAGTAACACGGGAAAGCTGAACATGCCGGCGATAGAGATAAGTAAAAGGCGCTTAGAGCATTGGTGGCGCAAAAGTATGGAGCAAACAAAAGCGCAAGGTAGTTCGGGTAAGATTGTTACATCACAGCAGAACGATAATAGATAAAATAAATAGACGAGGAAAAAAATTAATTGTGAAAATATGTGTGATTCGGGAAAAGAAATGGTTGTAAACGAAAAAGAAATAAAGCTAGAGCTTGGTGGCCCGGCCACCGCCCCGTTATAAAGGGGACGCTCCTAATATCCATCCATCCATCCATCGCGGGAAACTTGAATACAGCACGCCCTCCATTGCACCCGTCGTGGTAGGAGTGAGAAGGAAGAGAATAACGTTGGGAGAAAGAGGGAGGGGGAGAAGAGAGGGTGTTGCTATCAGGGGCGGCAGAAGGCTCGTCTTTCGACGCCATTTGCAGCGGAGCAAGCAGACATGCGGCCATTTTTTTTTTTTTTGCTCTAAACACAGTCGGCACCCGTCACACTTGTTCTAGACGCACAACAGGAAGATGTTGGAGGGTGCATGTTCGCAAGCAGTGAAAGGATTACCAAATATGGCTATCGCACACACTACCGGTTCCTTAGAGCTTGTCGCTGATGCTGCACGAGCTGTTGTCTAAGTTCGGGTAACGCATGCACCTGAGTAAGTAAACTCGCCATTGGTTGAAAAGACGCGGAAGCCATGCTAACTCACTGAAACGCGTGTCGTATACATAAATAACCATCTTCAATTTTTTCGGAAAAAGAGAAAAAACGACGGAGTTGAAACTTACCCAAAAGAAGAAGCGCGCAAATCGAAAACAAGAAATCCTCCACGTGTGCAAGTTTGTGAAAGAAACATGTTTTGGTACGGAACCCTGAATGCGTAGTGCTCATTAGCATACCAGGGCAATACACAACGGATCACCATACAATAGCCGATACCAGGCTCCCCGCTTTTCAAGGTACGCGTAGTTCTTGCACTTCATGTACTCCTTTGCAAAAAAAAAAGCGTATTTTCCGTTTTTTTTATCGATTGCATAATCGAATACAGCTCGACCTTGCCACGTGCCTACGAATACCGCGGTAAACATTTAATCTTCTTTCCTTTCTCAGTTCATCATGTAAGTTTTCTTGCGCTGATTTTTTTGTTTTTGTTAGTATGAATTACACCTTCTGTGCCCGCCTTATCTGCGTAGTGCTGCTTGCATTAAAAAATCGGCGATGAAATAACTTGCATTAGCAACGAAAGAGCGCAGCGCTTTTTACGTGGTCTCTTTCATCTTTCGTCTGGTTTATTCACTCACCTTACTGCACATTCCCGGTGCTCATGCTTGAAACTGCCATCAAATTTTGTGCGCATACAATGCCTTGTTTGCACGCGTGCAACCATAACGAGTCTTAACCGGAGGCAGTGAGTCAAGTCTAAAACAATCCGATGGCAAATTAAAATGATAGTTTTCCTGGTACCCTCAGTTCTTATACTCTTGCGGCAATAACCCTCAGCGCCAGTCCTCGGAAAGCACGTGTACATTTTTACGTCCGGGATACTTAATAAAACCTCTACAAGCTCATCTTCTTACGTCTTCGGTCTAATGCATTTGGCTTCAAATCTTACCACACAGGGGCAAAAAAAAAAAGAAAGAATGCTCTCTCATATCGCGAATCCACTTACGCTGTTTCCGAATGGTCGTTAAACGAAGCTCTTAGATTAAGATGTCTTTCGCAAGTTGGCTTGGCCAAGGAGCTGGTCTCAAAAGTACTTGGGCGGAAGTTCTATGCCCAAACTTGATGTCGGCGTAGCCCTTTGAGCCAGATTAAACAAACGTGCCTACGATTCGACAATGTGATTGGACGATGGCAGACACGTGGCCGCACGCGTGAGTAACTTATGTGCGGCAGTGTACTTTAAAGCCGGGGACGAAGCCATTTCTCATTTTACCTGAGAGGGTATCCCTGTTGTACTTGCAAGTACACTTCCTGCACATAAAACTTAGCTGTGGAATGTTTGCCCTTCTTCGAGTATCAAGGCACGTGTTGTTGGGGTCTTGAAGAGCTAAATTTAAGCACGAACTGCTTGTGGTTAAATATGTGGCTGTTCTTTTTGTTGTTGTGGGAGCGGGCTCGGGAAAGAACGTGGAACGGAGCGTAAAAGGCCCAACTTAAAACGAAGGTTTCCGCGAAAACATTGTTTGGTGTCCCAGCTTTATATTGCAAGGAAGGCGTATATTGCTTTCAAAATTTGCTCAGAAATTCGAGGTAAACAGTGCGACATTTTCAAACAGGGCACAAAAGATTGTTTTACACAACGAGTATGTTTGGCGTCGAAGCTTCGTTAGAGGATAATATTTGTCCGGTTTATCGTGGGAATACTCGAAAAAGGAAGCCGCGCATCAAGTTTGGTAAAGATATCTTAAGAGGTCTACAACGTTTGCCGTAAGGAGAAATGGTGACATAGAAGCTAACGATTGAATGAGACCATTCGTATTGTTAGATTCCCTTGAAACTTCTGTGCGAACCACGTATGTATGTATGTATGTATGTATGTATGTATGTATGTATGTATGTATGTATGTATGTATGTATGTATGTATGTATGTATGTATGTATGTATGTATGTATGTATGTATGTATGTATGTATGTATGTATGTATGTATGTATGTATGTATGTGCGCTATGCACTTGCCTCAAGCTTAACCTGAAACCAGCTCTAACTGAGCCTGCCTTCCCACCTGCACGTAGTTTTCAAGCAGAGAGAGAAACAAAGACGAGAACCAAGAGTGCCCACACGGTAACAGCACGAAAACAAAATTTTTAAAAGGACAGCGTGTATCATTTTAAGCATGTTTGAGGCGACCGCTATCCACTGATGGAGCTCAGTAAGTGAAACATCAACTGGAAGTTACACCTATTCCCCGTCTCAGGTTCCTAGAAGAACTTCAGACACTTCAGTACATTCTTCCACACTGACATCTAACATTCGACTGAGCACTTCCAGTTCCTGACAGGCGGGCATTCGAAATTATTTAAATGTGAACCATAAACCCCGAGAACGCCCTTTACGAGGAGACACTCGAACTATCCTGTAAAGCGGGCAATCTCTTGATCCATAAGCAAAAAAAAAAAAAAATGCCGCGGAAATTCCAGTCCCAATAGGACACAATATTTTTTTCTTACGGTCACCCCGCATATCAACATGCATGTGTTCATTTCCATTTTCTTTTTAAATTTTCACTGGGAGCAGGGAATTTGGGTCAGCACGAGCGGAAGCGCGTCCCGCAAGCGAGGACGAAATACGTCATAATAGAACGCAGCCCGTCCTTTTTATACCGTACGAAGCAACGAGATATAGAAGTCCAGCTGACGTCATCATTTGAAGTACACTACGCTGACCTAGGAAACTTTATATTTTTTTCTTGTTTACCCTTCAAGTCTTCGCCTGACTTTTGAACGCTGGACGTGTTGACGGATGGATATTGCGAGAGCCCGTTTTAAAACAGGGCGACAGTTTGCTGACACCGCCAGGCTTGAGGTCTCAATCTCCGTTATATTCTTTTTTAAAATTCGAGGCCTCTTAATGAAGTCGAATGGGGGCGTGGCGCGACGGTGGCCTTAATTTCTAGATTTCGAACTGGGTCAAAGTTCTCTTGTTTGAGTTAGGCGTAGATCAAATACAAGCAAAGAGCATGTTTGCTGTCCATCACGATGTCTTTGGCGGCTTCGAGCAATTAGCGGTAATGATGAAGCGAAATTAAGACGGTACATTATGCTGACTTCGGCTAGCCCGTGGCGCTGTTGGCGCTGTGAGCGATGTGTGCTGACGCTGCGCACTAGTTTCTAATACTGATGCACAACGCCTCTTGTCTTTTGAAATAAGAGATGTGCAGCAACATTGGAGCCGGGCGTTTACTTTAAGGAGGTTTCACCACTTGAAGCTTGACTGGTAGTATGGCAACTTCTTTGGCAAGCAAGAAGGAAGAATTGCTCTTCACTCTGTTTTCACTTATTCAAAGTGACATTCATTTATTGTTGAATATTAAAAGAAGTAATGATAATATCGCTTCTGTTCTATTTGGCTACAGATTTGGCAATATAACATAAAATGTCACCTATACTTTTGACTTACTTCTGGCTTTGACTTCTGGTTCCTCCTTTCTGGTCATCGCTCGCAAGCGTGACCACAGCCTTCGTGGTCATCTTATTTATAGTTTGTTTACTGGCAACGTTTTCTGAAGCGTAGTTTTAGGTGCCTACTATTGTTCGATAGTGGGACTACAATGTTGGCTGTACAGAAATCTTAATCACATTACAACAGATAAGTGGGCGCAGACAGTAAGAACCCCTAGCCAGAGCACCTTTAATGCACGCACACGAGGTTCGCCTGTCTCCACATGCTTTTGCGACGAAGAAAGGGTTTATACACTACGTATACTGTCCACGGCAAGTAGGACAACCTTAAGACGATGCAAATAGCGACTTTCAAGGGTTACGGTTTGTATGGCTGCGTTTTCTTATTCTTTCACCTCTTCTTCTATCCCATTCTCCAAGATATAGTGAGAACATTTGCAGATGCGCTTCTCCTCGTCACCCGGTGCCGAGCTGACACCGGCCCAGAGTTTCTTCTAAATAACTTTCTGCGTGGCTTGCAATTGAGGGGCGTCACCTGGTGTCAAAATTCTAACTACACCCAAGATGAAGACCGTAGTACAGCCACCTTAAACTACATGCAAAGAGAAGCCAAAGTCAAACTAGTAAGAAAACGAAGATGTAGAGAATGCAAGGGGCGGGAGAGAGAGAGAGAGAGAGAGAGAGTGGTCTACTTCCTCGTTGACTTCCTCGACTTCCTCGTTGAATCCGCCCCTTCGTTTTTTGGATGCGTTCTCAGTCAAACGGAGCAGTTCCTTACACTTCCGACATCGGCCTAATCTGTATGCAGTCTCAATTTCACCACCTTAAGCGCAGCTGTGCAGAAGGGTCCAGAGCTGGAAACGACGTCGGCACTGCTGCCCCATCTATCTTTGGAAACCTGGAAATGACTAGCTATGCTCGGTGACACGTCAAACGGTCTTGGGTCAAGTTTTGGGACGAGAATTTCTCTCTCAGCGCCGACTCTTTAGAAGAAATGCCGCGCGGGTCGCACACAGCAATCTTTCGAGTCTATTTCTCGTCCTTCTTGAGTGCGAGAAATAGGCAACGTGCATGGAGGCGAAACCGAGAAGCCATATATTACGAGGAGGTGGTCTGGGAAGTGGGCCGTGCCCTCGCGCATAATGACAAACGGAGGTGCCCCGAAGACGAATGATATCGCGGAACCGGAATGATAAGGATCTGGTACAGATAAGAAGGAGAAAAAGAAAAGGTAGTACGAAACAAGGGGTACGCGCCGATGCCGAGGGGCAAATGTTGACCCACTGATTCCGTTATCAAGGATAGAAATTGCGGTATAGGGAATAAATTGACTGTCTCCGCCGGTTGCATGTATATAGGATGCCGTGGAAAACTGGGGCATGCTTCTAGGCGTTAAGTTAAAGGAAGCGTCCAGGACAGAGAACGTCTTTAAAGGGACGAAGTTGTGGAGATGTGGGGGTTAAGTAGATTTCAAGAGTGCTTGGCCATTTTTGGTATGACCACCACCATCACCATGATGATGATAATGATGTCTACGTCCATTACAGGACAGAGGCCTCCCCACAATTTTAACAATACCCCATCCTTTATTTCTGAAATAGTCATGCTCACAAGCAGACAAGCAGAGGTATCAGTTTATGAGTATTGTGCGGTCGCAGGTTTGTTCTTCTAAGCCTATTCAGTTTGTCAGCGAACAATTTTGGAACGTCGACCTCACCTACAGTGACATCGCAAAAAGGTGGCAAAGGATTTATTGCGATTTATGAGCGCTAAGTTGCACGAAGTATGTTTATCACTAAGTCTTATCAAGGGTGATTGCGACCTATGATAGCGCTCTGTGAATGCTGCGGTAAGCTACCGCGCGTTCTCTTATCTCCAAGTATTTCTACGTACCCGAGTATCTTTTCATGTACCCGTCTTCACGAACTTAAATGCAACACAACAGATTTTCTCTTTGGATTCAAACCTCTGCCTTGCTTCGTTTCTTCAACTCTATTCACCCACGTGCTTGCCGCGCGCAAGAGAGGTAGGCGTTCGTCAACACAGAGCATGCGAAAGTATTGTTGCTGGCGTCTAGATTAGTTGAAAATTTTCACCTCTGTAATGTTGTTTATTTGCGTAAATCTCTAAATTTCAGCGCGAGGGCAGCTATCCGGAATCGGAAACCCGACGTCATGTTGGTAAGCATACCATCTTCACCTACCAAGGCTCCCTTGACACATGCGGAATGAGTATGGAGAAAAACAGCGCTTCAAATAGTTGCTTTTCTTAGCCTAATTCGGCCCCGCCACGGTGGTCTAGTGGCTATGGTACTCGGCTGCTGATCCGAGGGTCGCGGGATCGAATCCCGGCTGCGGCGGCTGCATTTCGATGGAGGCGAAATGTTGAGGCCCGTGTGCTGTGCGATGTCAGTGCACGTTTTAAAGAACCCCAGGTGGTCGAAATTTCCGGAGCCCTCCACTACGGCGTCTCTCATAATCAGAGCTGGTTTTGGGACGTTAAACCACACATAACAACAAGATCTTAGCCTAATTCGACACTCCTTAACAAAGGTTTAAAGGGAGACTCTCCAATTGTACTTTACATTATGGTTTGTATTGAAATCACCGTAACATATACAATTACTTTAAACTTCAATGCTAGACATCTTTTTTTCTCCAATCAACGAAGCAACGTAACATGTGCGCAAGAAAGAACAAAGTGAAATTACAAATTCCGATGCAACCAAGTGTTGTTAATAAAAGTCCTCTAATATGTAAGACGGCCTAGAAAGAAACTGCCGCTTTACGACTAGCAGGTCGTTGCATTTAAGTGAATGGAAGGATCTTTGCCGCCTGGCACGTACTGCTAAAGACATTAGGGCGTCAGCGATAAAACGAAGCATGCACTCTTGGTTGTTCCGCGTGCTGTGTCAAGCCTTGTTGCGGTGCCAACAGTGGGTAGCTTTTTTCTTTGTGTTGGAGGATTTCCTCTAGAAAGGCCCGCACAAATGCGATCCCTTTCTTTTCTCGGAATGAGTGCCGTCGGTTGACTGCCCCGAGCTTTCGGGTCACGAACTTCGTGACGTCAGAGATCCCGTCACGTCGACCACCGTACACGTCTAAGCAAGACAACTCGATTCCACGTGACTCAGTCGGAACCGAAACTCCTTCGCCGTTTTATAGGTTTCCTGACCCGTCCAACCTTTCCACAAGACTGTTCGTCGTACGACGCAAGAATGAAGAAATCAATTCCAAATCGGTTTAGCTTAACATAAACAAAAGAAGCGCTATTTCGACGCAAGAAATGCATACGAGTGTCCTTAATGTCCGTTTAATTTGATTTGCTTCGTTTGCTTGCCGAGGCAAGCGCCATGTAAACATAGAACACGGATAGCTTTATCGAGGCTTTCTTCATGGACTTATTTATAATTAAAGCAGGATGTTCGGTGAAGCTGTGTATTTTCTTTTACGTTTGATGAGCAAACAGACAATGAAGCCTAGGAAAGCATAGGGGAAGTTAATTGTAGCATTGTAATTTTGGAGTAAGTAGAAAGGAAATAAAGTGGACGAAAAGACAAACCTGCCTTCGGTGGGAACCGAACCCACAACCTCTGGATGACGCGTCCGATGCTCTACTGCTGAGCTACGAATGCGGTCGTTCCCCCGTCCACTTTATTGGGTATTTATGTACTTATTATCCTGGAAGTGTTAGGCGGCGCCACTCGTAGCCGAGACGGCATGTGTGGAACACACTTTCTTGCCAGGAGGCGTCACGTTGAACGTGATCTTACGATGAGATGACTGCTGCCCAATAAGCCCTCGCATGCTGCCTAAGGCACCAAGTCTGCCGCAACGAGGCCCAAGCTATGAAATGACGACAGGGAAAGGGTCAAGGGCGCGTTTTTATTTGTTAGAAACAACTTAATGAGCCAACAGGCAATGAAGCCTGTTTGCTCATTAAGTTGTTTCTAACAAATAAAAACGAGCCCTTGACCCCTTCCCTTTCTTTTACGTTCGGAAATTCGTTATATTGACTGTGTCACCCGCCCTCACCAATGATGCAAAGGTCGACGCGTTTACAGCAACAGGCATATTTATAGTAGTTAAATATCACAGGACAATGCATGGGCATATATATAGTAGTTAAATATCACAGAACAAGCATGGGTGTGCTTGTTCTGCCCAATGCATGGGCAGAACAAGCACACACTCATTTGATGATATGCTACACTGCGCAAAATCTTAAATTTGAATATGATTTCATATGCTTCTGTGTCGCTGAGATCAGTGTGTGCCAAAACAGTCAGAGTTTGATATAATGAAGGCGAATATATCAAATTTCGGTTATGACGAAGTAGATGAATAATGTTTTTGCTATAAGTATGTTGCGATGTAATGTATTTAACGAATTTTCTAATATAACGAAACTTCTTTTTGTGCCCAACAGATTTGGCTTGACTTCATTGCATAATTGTTGGATTACCTTGTTTCTGCTGATAGGAAAGGCGACCATAGGTGCAGAATAGCGCTCAGTGATGATTCATGAAACGCTTTAATTATTTGCAACGACTCTTCTCAGCAAGAAAGAAAATTCTAAGCAGCGTGGTATGCTTGGATTCCTGCATGTAGTGGTATTTGTTCCTAAGAATCTTTTTTCAGAAAGATGTGTACGAAGGGTATTCCAGAATACGCATGACAAGATGAATAACTAGCACTACGATTTAGATAGCATTTTTTTTCTCATAGGAGTTCCACTTTTTGTTGTGCTTTCTTAACCAACAACCTGTGTTTGTGTAGCACGCTCAGCGCCTTCCAATCAGCACGGCTACAGTTATCTCACTCAGACACGGTTATATCTAGCCATTACATCTACATTCCATTCCCCACTCCTGCTGGCATTCTGCTTATTTATGAAAGACAAGACAAACCGACTGTTATGTGGGGCCATCAGGCGGGTGTTGCCCTCCGCCTGACCCAGCAGTCAACGGCCGATAATTGCTTGCTACGACCTAGTTAGTTAAGGGGATAAGCTCCCCCAGAAGTCCACTAGAGGGAAGAACCGATAACAAAGGGTCTATTCCCTATAGCCCCATTTCTCGCCACGATGTGTCGTGTCCTTTCGAAAAGAAGCAGTGATTGGCATGTTGATCTGGGTCGACGGGGTATGCGACGCCGGCAGTCTCAGCCCGTAATTGCCGAAGCCGTCAGAGGGTCACTTGATTGTGCGGCGCAAGAAACGTTAGGAACCTCGTCAGAGGACACACAGCGCAACAGGGTTAACCGGCGTGTCTCGAGTGTTTTCGATTTTCTTTTTGCCTACGCTTGATGTTCCACACGGACTGGACTATACATAGACTGAACTGGATAACCCAGACTGATTTGCAGTTACGGCAGGGTTAGAGAGATCAATAAACAGGAACATTCACTTACAAAAAGCAACTATTAGGGATTATATGCTCTTCGTGGCCCCAGAGGAAAGACGTAGTGGCCGTCTTTCATGGGCGAATTGTCGGGCGCCCTTGTTACACAGCGCGGTTACCGTCACAAACCAACTGTACGAAGATCACATGCTAAACGAATTCATGAAAAGAGAATGGGTTATTGCCACCTTCAGGTTAAGTTCTACGCAGTACGCCGGTATTCATTGTGCAAACGTAACGGCCATTCTCGCAGTTTACTGGAAAGCCGTTCGAGCCAACAACAAACATTTAAGTGTAGGGAGTCTTGGAGTTGCTTGAATATCGATACTCTAGGAACACTTCATTACTCAACTCTGTATATACTATATTTTCCTTCGCGCTCGCCAGTCAATGGACCGAAAGATACGAACCGCATGATGGTGTTATCTGCAAGCTAGCCGAAGCACATAAAAAAAAAAGACGTTGAAGAACCTCGCGTGTGAACGAGAAAGAGAGAGAGAGAGAGCGGGAGCAGGACTTTATCCACAGCAAAGCTTCTCCACGTGTCCCAAGACATGACATAAAAAGGACGTATTGGCGGCCACTTCCATGCTGTCCCTCTCTCTAACCCTACTTCCCTTTCTATTTAGGGAAACACTCGCCTTCATATGTTCCCTGAGCTCTGACGGTTTCGTTGTCGCGTTGCCTCCCTAACTTACAGTGTGTCTCTGCCGCATCCGGTCATATCCCGTCCCTCCCTCCATCGCACGCTCCCGTTTATCTTTGTATTTCCCTCCACACGTGTGTTCTTCCCTGTCCATCCTGCTGAAGTTTTTGTATGACCCACACGTTCATTGCCTGCCCTTGCTTGTCATGCCACGGAACTGCGTGGTATCGACTATCATCCCTTTTTTTCGTGAGTCCATCTCCTTTCTTCCTCTGTTCCCGCATCCCATTTCGGTCACTGTTATGCTCCCTGATATGCTCATCTTTCTTTTGTTACCTCATTTTATGTTATCTTTCTAATGATCTCGAATTCCCTCTTCATTGTTTTCGGATATCCCCCTTTCCCCTCGCGACTCCCTTTTCCTCTTCCTGGTATACGTCTAGCAGAGACTATATGATGTCACGTGTATCCTCACTCCTTCTTTCGCGTCCAAGCGAATGTCTTACTTGCCCTTTATGTTTCGGCTTTTTCATATATTTCCTTTCGCTATTCACCGCTCTTTCAGTATATGGTGCATTCTTCCCAATTTTCTCACCCTTTTTCCCCACTGGCGGCGAGTCTCCAATGGGAAACTGGGTCACTGGCCTTCGGACCTTGTTTGGCAGCCCGGCAGCCCTTCGAGGATCGCTTATATTTAGGGAAAGGTTCGCGCCTTATTTGAAGATAGCATCTGTTTTCTTTTTTCGATTTTGAAGCTGTTTAAATCTCTGAGGCATCATGCTGAAGTGTGCCTGCCCTGCTTTATTCTGAAGGAGCCCTGTAATACTTTTTGGACATAATCAGAATACGGTGCCGATCAGTTCTGGACGCCCATGCGAACCAAATATTATTGCTCTGCAAGCTCCAGGAATTCGTAGTTTGGTTGCAAATACAGCCGGAAATCGTCCGCTCTACTTTCGACAGGGGGCCAACTGCAGTGCTTGATATCTTTCGGTGTTTTCATAAATAGAGATATACATACATCTTCGTTATTTTTGGAACTCGAAGCGAACGAACGAAGGATTACAGAAGGTATTTCCGTGATCGTGAAATCAAGAAATGTTATTTTCTGCCTAAAGCGACGCAGTCGGTGGCTTCAGGGATGTGATACGTTGAAAGAAGACGCTTTCCAGCTGCATTTGAAAGGAAACTGAAAATACCCTGGAGCGTGCAGTGCAATAGTATTTGACTGAAAGGCTCACAGGGGTCTCCACCGCTGATCGACACATTTTCGGGGTTATGTTAAAAAAAGTGCTGCATGATCTATTTCAGGATTGGTGCGCGCACTCATAAAGGAGTCGTGAAAAGAATATGAAGATGCCCGGTTGTGATTCTCATTGCTTCAATATAGATTCCATAAGCCAATTCCGAAATATTTCGGCGAAATATTCAGTGCACAATTAATAAAGCCCGCTTCAAACCCCAGCGTTCTTGCACTCCCGAAACGACTATGCGACACTACGGGCCGGCGTGGTACTATCCGGTGACGTTTCGGTAAGATATTTTTAAGTGTGAACATATAGTGAAGTCGCGTTTGCTTTAAAAGAATCGATTTACTTGAAAGCTAGAAAGAAAGCAACTACTTAGAAGCCACCCGTTTTGTAGCACAAGGCTACAAAATGAGTTCCGCAGAACTCATTTGCAATACTTAGAAGCCGTGCGGGGCCGCTATTCGAAAGGCAGGCTGCAGCACGGTTTGTTTTCCCGAGGCCTCCAAGGGCGCGCCTGTCTCGGAGGTCCGGTGCCGACAGACATGACGCGAACTGCAGAATTGAGGGGAACGCGCGCACTGAAACCGAAACTGTGTTTTTTATTGCTCTAAATCAGCCCACACAATGCAACAGAACAATGAATATTGTTGATTAGAGGATCAGGATCCCGAATTCGCACTTACTGCAAAATCTTCAGAAAACGTTTCACGGCCCTTTTAACGGATGTGCTGGGAGTCTTATGCATGAAGGGCTTCGCGATCTGAATTTGCGTTAAACGTCAATACCAACTAGGCTGAGAAGCAGCGATAATATTTCTTCTGTACCATGGGAGTATGTGTGGGCTGGGGAGGATGGTGCAATAGAAAGCCATGTAGCTTAATAGAAATATTAAGAATTTTGCTTAATAGCAACATGTAGGGCCACTGCATTGACACAGTGGTCACAGTTCGCGGACGCTGTCCCCCCTCACGCCTATGTTACCGTGCGTTGTGAGTGCACGTTAAAGAACCCCACGCGGTATAAGTTTCCGCAGTTCTCATAATGATTACGGCTTCTCTCAAAATCATATTGCACTTTTGGCGCGTAAAACCCCAGCAATCATTATTAGAGACATGCGTCATTTGCGCTTTCTTTCGTCTCTCTTATAGCCCCGCCACGGTGGTCTAGTGGTTATGGCACTCGGCTGCTGATCCGAAGGTCGCGGGATCGGATCGGACAAAGAACCAAATCCAAGACTGTTCATACAGAGGTGAACAACGCATTCTAGAAGAAAAAGTGAACAGCAGAAACTAGACAAAGGAACCGTCTCTTTCGCGATGCTGGAACAAAGAAAAAAAAAAACCAAAGTGTCAGCAGGACCAGCTTCCTTAGTTCTCCCTGTGTGTCCTTCAACATATATGTAGCGTTTGTAGAAGCAGCTATACACTCGGGGACAGTGCTACCAGCTGGGTACAAGCGTTTCCCTAAACGGTAACTCACCGCTGATCTACAATTCAACGACTGCGCGCAGCCAGATGTATGCGCCATGAATGATGATCGCTTGTTCCAGTTCCTTTCCGGCATCACTTTCCGCCCGTGGGCGTAGCTTATGTAGCAAGGACAAGCTCAAGGCTGTCCCACTGTTGCGGGGGCCAGGAAAGGAAGTGAAAATAAATGAACTTTCCCTGTATTATGGGAACCTATGATAATGCGAAAAATTTTGAATGAAATCGGCGCGCGTTCAAATGTTTTCCCGAGAAAAGAAAGACGAGCTTTGCGAGGGAAGTTATTCTTACTTTTGGTGCCTCGGTACTACGCTTCAGCCGCGGGGACATATTTGATGCAGTGTGCGGATTTATAAAGACATCAAAACGGATCCGCTTGTGATTATTCACATGACAAAATTCTTAAGGCTATGGTAAAGCTTATGCATTAAAAAAGAGAGGATGATAGTGCAAGTGCACAAACGGTCTACATAGTTTTCTTTCACTTTCCTTTTTCTCTGTTTTCGTTTTCTCTCGATTATTATTAATTTATTATTCTTCTTTATTCATCATGTTGCGGTATTCGCAAAATATTCCAGCTAAAAGTTAGGCGTATCAGGTCTTGGCCAATCCCCTGAAGTGGGTAGGCGCCATATTTGAAAGATCATCATCATCATCATCAAACGGTGAACTGTAGAGCAGCAGCCCCTAAAAAGCCTGTCGTAAGATGTCAAAGAAGCTTACTGAAGCTATGCTCCACAGGGAAAGCAGTCGTTTATAGTGAATACCTTCGATAACGTAGAATCGCGCTCACTTTTGGCCCAAGAGACGGGCGTGCTTTTATAATACATTATCCATAATCAAATAACTGAGAAATCCGCTACATATAACGAACCGCTCTACGTGGCTTTCATCGACTTGACAGAGTTGCACGTATAAGAGAAACGATGGTTTGATTATTTGTAGGGTTTAACGTCCCAAAACCAGCTCTGATTATGAGAGACGCCGTAGTGGAGGTCTCTGGAAATTTCCACCACTTGGGGTTCTTTAGCGTGCACTGACATCGCACAGCATACGGGCCTCAACATTTCGCCTCCGTCGAAATGCAGCCGCCGCAGCCGGGATTCGATCCCGCGACCTTCGGATCTTCAGTCGAGTGCCATAACCACTAGACCACAGTGGCGAGGCATGCATAAGGAATACGCAACATATTCACGCGTGGGTATATCTCCTGGTAGGGGAGCGGCACTCTCGCACGCTACGTATGCAGGCGTCTCAGCGTCGTTGTGCATGATCACCAATCAATCAATCAATCAATCAATCAATCAATCAATCAATCAATCAATCAAAGGTCATTTTCACCAGAAAATTCTGCATGGTTTTCTGGGCTAGAAGCTACCATAGGCAGCTTGACTGGGTCTCAGAAGACCCATACTTCTTCAGCATACGACATTCACAGAGCATATATGCACATCGGAGCATAATAACAACACGTATGATAATACTGTAACAAAGTTTACATAGGGATAACTTCAAGGAACAAACTCAACAAACTCAACAATTCGCATCAAATGTAACTCTGCATGTTAAGTTTATTACTTGAAGTGATCCTTCAAGTACTAACACTCGAATGATCGGCGAAGTTGCCCTTTAAAGGACAACTCCGGCGATTTTTCTTGTCCACTGATCTCAGCGAAATTTTCAGCATATGATCTCCTCAGTACTGCAATAAGTTATGCCAAGACAGGCGCTTGCAATTCATTTAGTTTCCCTGAAAATGAATTTTAAAATTTTCTTTAGCGGATTCCCACGCTAGGCCACCCTGTCTTTTTGACGTCATTACCTGCAACGCTACCTACCGGAGCATGCAGGCCGCCTAAAGCAAAATGGCGATACTTCAGCGCTGAAATCGTCGCTGTCAAGTTCAGAAGAGCTCAGTACATCGTTGGATGACATCGCGGCTTTCATTTCTTTTGCGCCAGCTTCACCAGCTTCATATTTCTGATGGCGGGGAGGCTGTGACGTCATCGCGTACGCTGCATGAAACGTCTACCGGCTTCGGTTTCAGTTTGAACGAATTGTTCATTGGGTTATTTAAAATCATTGATGAATTTCTGAGCAAACTGACTGACCCTGGCACTTTCAGGACTATCAGTACTATAGCAAAACAGCGATATCCGAATATGGTGGAAAAATCCCCCGGAGTTGCCCTTTAACATAGCTATTTCTCTTGTATTGCAGTTTTCCGTGTCGTACTGATTTCATTTAATTGCATATTTTTCTCTCTTTACTGTTCTTCTGAAGACGGTCTTCATCGTATTCTTTATTTTTATAATGGTTGCTTATGTTTATATTTTTCTTTGCGGGCGCCGGCACAAAGGCCTTACGGTTGTTCCTGGGCACGTTAAACAAATGTTTGATTTATTGATTACTTCATTGATTGGTAATTCGCAAACTGAAGATCGTTGCCCATCATGCTGCTTAAAGGACACATCTACCGCCATAGCGTGCAGTGACTCAATTTGAAAGCAACCAATTACCGCTAAGCTAATAACCCGCGCCACATTGAAGGACAAAGCCAGATTAAGTGGCCCAGTGCAAGGCACTATTGCGAAGGCACACATTGCGTGTGTGTTATTTTCCATTACTCCGGCAACCACGGCGTACACCGGTCGTTAAGGGTTCAGTGAACTAATGCCACCTGGCTGTGCACGCTATTTGTTGCGCAATCGTTGCACCCGTCTACGGCGAACTCGTGATTCACATCAGCGACACGCTTCTACGCTGTGTGGCGTAACGCGTTCAATTTCTACGGCCATACCGTCATTCGAAATGCGAACGCAGCCGAAAGCGCTCGCAGAAACGGAGAGAAGCGTATCGTGCGCAAACATTGACAACAAGCCGTACGCCGATGGCTGGTAAATATAGCAAGTGTAGTGTTGGTCACCGTGAATGTTAAATGAAGCAACTCCAGGTTCGGCGCCACTGCTGTAGGCAGTGTGTAACGGCGAAATAGGCGCTGAAAATTTTAAAGATGATAGTCTTTCTTTGGGATACTTGAACGCAGGAATTTTCGTCTGTCTCTTTGTCTGTCTGTCACACGATTCAGTCACCTGGCCAAAGATTGAGCACCTACCTAACGCCCAGCCATCTTGAACTTGACAATGTTCACAAGTATGAGCTGCGCTCATACTTGTGAACATTGTCGATCGAAAAGCAAATTTTACGCATATCTGAGGCGCAACATCAATACGTAAATATCAGGTGGTGTGTTCCTTTGCTAGAAAATACATAGATACGTAATTCGAAAGACCCTGGAGTTAGTTAGGCTGCGCTAAAAATGCGACGCTATGCACGAAAAAGGCCTCTGCCGACGATTTGGTGCTGCCACCTGGCAGTTGCCCAGGGATTCTGCACAAGCTCATGTTTCCCGATGGCGCTGCCAGATGGCGTCCATATCTCACTCAAGCGTTGTACGGCCGGCAAAAGACTGCAGCGACGTCTGCAGCGAAGGCACGCAGATAGGCGGCCAATATTTTGTTATCCCTGCGTGGTATATGCGTCGTGTGTATACGTTGCCGTACTTGTGATGTACGCGTGGAGAGTACACGTAATTGTACGTACGCCTTCTGAGAATTGCGACAAAGCTGTCACAGCGTCAATGTCTTTCCAGTAAACGTCTGCCTACGAGTTTCGCTTATTATAGTAGTAGATGACTTATATGAGTGTCCTGCTCCCACCACAAAGGCCACTCTGCATCTGTTTTGTGTCTTCTTCGTAGCTTTCCTTTCTTCTACCGTTTTTTGAGCTAACCCTGAACCAATTTGAAATCTGTTGTTGCAAGTTCAATTCCCGTCCCACTGGTCCACGCTTGAAAATTATGTGCCAATCTTTTCGCCGTCTTTAGCTGGCGGTTCCCCAACGTCTCTCGTACCACTGAACAGTCGGCACCTGACACACTTAACTGCAGAGGAACCGGCGGATGTGCAGGCTACCGCTACTCACTAGAAAGCTCCGGATAAAAGAAACAATAATCGTTGTGCGCTGTCTAACGTGGGTACGCTTCTGAAAGTAATACATACAACTGTGCAATGTGTTCGCGCTTGTACACAGCGATAAACAGTTCAAAAAAGCTCAACAATAACGTGGAAACGGTTTATGTGACATCCAGTTGATCTCAGCGGAGCCTACGGAAACAAATAATCGTTTGGCACAGCGCGGACTTAGAGTTTGTGCGGTAATCGATTATGAGATGCCTGTTCGACGCTGCTAAGAAAACTATCTCGCGGATCGATGGTGGGGCAGTTGATTTATTCGAAAGAAGAGAAAATAGCAGAAAGAATACGAAATACGCTTGAAAATAGTAAGACTTTCCCGCTTTCCAGCGAAGGCTTTTAATTCACGGCCACATGGAGGTAGCGTTCGTATGTATAGCTGAATTACTTTGATGCTTTAAAAAAAAACCATCTTGTTCACGGTATTAGTTTCATCCTTCTTTCCCCAATAGTGATTTGTTCTTTCATTTAACGCTGGTGCGAGTTAGCGATGGTCTCATGTCTCATGATACCTTTTCAGATAATGTGTCAGTTTGACGTATGTCCGCTTTATGCGGAATGCGAGAGCCAGGCAGGCAGGCACAGAACTTTATTTTTTGGTCCTGAGAAACTGAGGCCCCCTTCTAGGGGGATCCTGTAGCAGTTGCGGGCCGCTCCCACGAGACACGCTGCGAGAGCTACAAAAACAAAGAGAAATAACGACACAAAAGCTGACACAAGGTCTTCAAACTGGCAGCTGCGTCTCTTGGAAAGAAAAGTACTTTCCGTTTTTGTTCCTTCTCCTTCTGGACATCTCGCTGTTCCGGAATATGAATCTTTATCGTCATCCCCAGTCTCTTGCCACTGACGCGGCCGTGTTGGTTGAATCTCGGTTTGTTTTTTTCTAGGCGTACCTTCATGGCTGTGACTGATTTCGAGAACAAGCGGCGATCTTCGAAGAGCAGCCGGCGTACTCTATAAGATGAAGATCGCCTTAGGGCCTTACTTCAAGCAGAGCAAGTTCGAAAAGTGTTCACGTCATGGAGAAAAGCAGGCGTCACAATGCCGGAGATGATAATCACTGGGGTTTTCACATGCCGAAACAACGATACGATAACATAATTCCGCTTCTAGCAATGAAAGGAGGCCATTTGTTGCGGCCATTGTCGGGAGCACGGCTAAGCATCCGTGGGGGTAGGGGAAAGCGACTGAAAGAGATAGAAATGCCGCAGTGGCGGGCTGCGGGGATTTCGGCCACCTCGGGTTGTTTAACGAGCACTGACAGAGCACAGTAGGCGGGCCTCTGGCATTTTAGTCTCCATCGAAAACGCGACCCCCACGGTTGGAATCGAACTCGTGTTGTACGGTTCCACAGGGAAGCACCTTAACCACTAACCCACTCTGGCTGACTATATATACGATAATGTACAGTGGGGCCTCAAGAAATGACTACCACCCGGCGTTCTTTCACATGCACCTAAATGTAAGCACACGGCCTTCTAACATCTCCGTCTCCATTGATACGCGACGGCCGCGGCCGGGATCGAACCAGCCCCTTTCGGGATCAGCCAGCCGAACACCAAAACCACCGTGCCGCCGCGGCGGCCAAAGCGTGGGAATAAGGAGAGTTTTTATCTTGTCATTCGCGTCCTGTATTCTCGTTTGCGCACTGGGCTTTAACCTCATTCTGCGATCTGCTCATGAGTGGGGATCCACGGCTCGTGATTTCCGTGTCCATAGGACACCGACCGATCGTTTCGAGATTGCAGATTCCTAATGTCAGGGGCTAATTCGGCACCATTGGGAACGCCGCGGCGAATTAGATCTCGGGATGGACGTTCAATCCCGAGAAGGAAAGCGGTGTGTGATGAAAAAAGGAAAGAAACCAGAGCAACTGGACTCCAGCGCCGACTGCCTGTCTCGCTTGCCATGACGTAGGTACTCCTCCCAGTCACGTTCATGTCACGGTTGCTTGCGCAAACAGACTCCGCGGCGTGGAGGACGCAGGATCGATTGGCTTTCTTTTTTTCTTTTTCTTGCAAGTGGGCAGAATCATCCTGCCTTGACATTAGGTGTCGGACATGTCACGTACGATGCGTTGGGGCCCTTAGATTAATTATCGTTATTCGCCAAGTCAGCTCAGTGTCTGTTGCTTTTTTTTGCTACAAGCTGGTTACTGCGGCGAGGTCGTCGGTTCTAGCCAGGCCGCGTCGTATCCCTCCAGGTGGAGCCAAATTAAAAAAAAAGAAAATTATTTGTGAACTTCCCTAAGCGGAACGTGTAGTTCTCGTTTTGGACAGCGCGTTGCGTGGTAACCGCGGCGCCATGGAACAGCTTTTCAAGGTGCAAACCAACCGTTTAATATGGGCTTGGAACACAACGATTTGCATAATTCTCAAAATGGGTTACGGGTGCAACCAGTGTTTTTTTCCCGGTTGCATGCTGGCGAGACACCTTTTTCCGCAAGTAGACAGGTGTTTTCATATGTAGTTTCACTCCAGAATGCAGTTGCTGTGCCGCGAGACCATCCTTCTAAGAAGAATCCACGTTGCCGTGAATCTACATTTCATTCTGGTGTGCGGTAATTACCTGCATCCCGACTGAATGTCCTTTGCCCTGCAGTGGTCTATGCCCGCTGCAGGGCAGAGGCCTCTTCCATAGATCTCCAATTATCCCGGCCCTGAGCCTACTGCGGCCATGCTATTCCCGTAAACTTCTTGATATCATCTGCCCACCTAAGTTTCTGCTGCCCTTTGCCCCGCTTGCCTTCTCTGGAGATCCACTCCGATACTCTTAAATTTCAGAGCTGGTCATATGGGCTAAGCATGGGAAAACCTAACCGGTAGGGTATTTTAACAGTTACAACTTGCGCTCTCCTGCTGTTCTGATGCTGCTATTATACAGCGGAATCTCGTGATACGACCTTCGTGGGATCAGAAAAATAATTCTGATGATATGACAATTTTATCAACCGTGTGGAAATAAGTATGAGGTGCAGGATGGGGAGAAAACAGTATCTTGCTGGAAAAACGTATTAAGCGGGGCGGGGTTCGTATAAACGAGGTTTACTGCATTCCATTTCCCTTCTAAATGACTTTACTCTTATCAGAACCTGCTGCACCATTGCCTGGAACCAAGGAAAGTGATGCTCGCATAAGCGAAGAGTTGTGATTCCTCTTTGTTTGGTGCTAGCTTTTGAGAGGAGTTGATCTTACTATATGCAGAGCAGCTATTAAAGTGTTACTGACACGATTTTGCGGTGGCGCGAAAGGGAAATTTTTTGTGTTGTAGCCATGCATTGTTAACGCCCTCCGCATTCCGAAACCAGCAAACGCGCAAATATTTTAGTTTGATTTTATGGTTTTCGTCGACCAACATCTGAAAGCCAGCCTCAGCGCAACAGACAATACGATGACGTGCGTATTAACACAGTCTCTCGAAAATCGCCGATATCAAGTCGCTGGACGATCGTGAAGTCATTGTTGTTTGCGTGCCCCACGTGTAAGTGACCACAGCCGGCAAAGTTGCAGGACGCCATCACGAATTTCTGTCCCCACGTGACTTAGACGTACGTCCGACTGTGTTGACACGTCACCAGGAAACTCCCCTCGAAATCGAAACTGAAAGTTGGCGTTGAAGGGAGCCTCATTAAAAATATATTTAGTGTGCTGCGAGGCACCGAGATATTTATTTTAGGTTCTTCACGCCACTGCTTTTATATACAGCAACAATACGAGAAAGTCAAAAATATTCCTGCCAGTACTCCCTTAAGTGCTTACAGGTTTTATTGGTACTTGGGATATCCTGGAGTATAGCAAAGTTCCTTGCAGCGAAATTGTTTGAGAATATGTGTCTTAGAAGTTAAGTGAATACGTAGTGTAACTAACTTCTCGAAAAGTACTGAAAGCCTGTGTTGGGGAATTTGACACACTCGCGTATATTCCATGGCCTCCGTGATTGTCGATCGGTCAGCGGTGGGCAATCACGGAGGCCACGAACTATATAGAGTTACTGTGTATGCTCCCTACGGGGCTAGAGCTATATAGTAACCCTAGAACTATAGTGTAAGTTGCGGCGCCAGAGCTCTCTCCTGCAGTTTTAATTACGCACTCCATGAAAAAAAAATAAAATCGTGCATTTCATCACCTGCCGCGTTAGCTTAAAGGCAGAGGTATTGCGCTCATAAGATACAAAATGCGGGTTCAATTCCATCACAGCGGTTGCATTCTGGAAGGCTTTCAAATAACGCGTTTACAAGTAATAAGTTAAATGCAATCGATTACATTTTAGTGCTATTTCTTAGCGGTTCACTCACTTCCTTTAAATAGTAACCATCGTGCTGGTTGACTTACTTTTCCCTGTAGTCAATTACAAAAATTACTTGTGCATACGAAGCTCAAACCTTTCGTATCAAATTTCAAGCCGCGCCTTGAAATTTGACACGGTAACCTTCCACGGGAGTATTTGAGGTACTTTCGTGAGGGCACCGATTTTTCCGGCTCACTTTACCGGCGCCCTCGGTATACTTGGGCCATACCGTATTTGATGCATCTGCAGCCGTAATAAAGGAATTTGCATGAAAGGTAACTTGGGAAGTAATCGATTACCCCAGGGATTTATACACATCCCCCACATCCCCCACCACCCTTAACAGCCTCTAGTAGGATCCTCACCCCCCCCCCCCCCCCCTCAAAAAAAGGTTCTTATCCCCCCCTCGCACCCCTGCATGCTGATTACACCGTGGGCAACACCGAAGATTTACACACGTCCCCAACATCCCTCTAACAACCACCCCAGTCGGAACACCCACACATCCTCAAAAATTCTCCAGATAACCAATGACTTGGTGTCCCCTACCTCCCCCCGCCCTCTTGTGTACTGGTTACACCATAGGTACCCCCCCCCCCCCCCCAATTGAAATTCTGGGTAAACCACTGAACTACTCTTGAGTAATTATTGGTTACTTTATTTTCAGTAAAGTGAACAAGTCTACATTTTGCTTGGGCATAGAAACGCAAGTACCTCCATGTTATTATTAGATTTAACTGAGCGATAACGAACCATAGGTGACTGAAATTAATCAAGAGCTGCCAACCCATTCCACTTCATAATCATTCCGTAGTTTAGGCACGAAAGTAAACCAAAATTTATACCGAATTTATATGGATTTAGGGAAAGTGATTCGAGCATCGTTCCGGTCATTCGTGAGGATTTCAGGGGCGTCGTAAAGAAACATCGGCGAAATATAATAAAGTGCGGGGTCGCGGCCAGATTCGCTCGCGCCCGTCACGTGGTGTTTTCGTCGCGCACGATATATGGTCCACTTAATCCGCCACGCTGGCAAACAGCTGACCCAGATTCACATCCTCGCTTCCCGTCGCTTCTATGAATTTTCTCTGTTGCTAAGCAACATAGGCGGTGACGTATTTTGTCGCTATGGATTTTGGAGATGAACAGTCAGCGACCCCGGAGTTGGAAGGTCGCAGCGGAAGAGTCCGATGTCGAGGACTTTTGAGAGCTGGGAAAGAGTTGGGGAACAAGCAAAAGAAAAGGTAAAAGTGAGATCAAACCAGCTGACCAAGAGTGATTAACTGTAAGAAAGAAAGAAAGAAGTAAGAAGAACAAAGAAGAAGGAAGAAAGAAAGAAAGAAAGAAAGAAACAATAATAATAAGAGGCAAAAAAAAGAAATAAGAAAGAAAAAAAAAGAAAGAAGAGAACTCAGATTTCTATACCATAGAGGGCTTTACTCGACTATGATAGACCGGACATTGTCTGCGACACCATCTTGAAATGGAAAGAAATGCGCCAGCACTACATTATGGACTTTTACGGAACATTTAGGCGCAATCGGGCTTTGTTCGCGCTTATATATTTCGCAATGCATAGTGTATCGTTTTAGTCTCGACCTCTGGCATAGAACTCTGTGGGCTTCTGCAATGACCTAATCTTTAAACCTCTCCGTGCAGGAACTTTCGCGCTTCAAAATGCAGCGGCAAGTATTGTCTGGTGCCAGTTTTCGCCTAGCTCGCTTTGACGCATGGCAACCCATCTTTTAATTAGTTTCGGTCTTCGGATAATATAATCGAGACATTTTTAGAAAAAAAGAGAATTTCCAGATGAAACGTTCTCCCGATTTTCCACGTTATTGGAGCTTCCGGAGCACGAGCGTGTTTTTTTCTTTTTTTTTCTGTCCAAGCACTCTTGAGCTTTTAGAACCGTTTTCATCCCATCGGGGTCTTTTCATGCATTCTATCTACAGCCAGGATATTGAATCCCGCATTTCCGAACACGCCTACAGAAAAGAGCGTTACCCACTGTTCTAGCCCTAGCAGTGCGGTCAGCCTTGTAATCGTTCAAAGTCCTGCTTCGCGCTTTCTGTATTTTTTTTTTCAGCTGAAGTGCGCAGCTTTCTATATGAGAAACTTCAACGAAGAAACACAGAGCAGCGTGTAGTTGAGCAATAGTGCCCACCAACCAGTAAAATCGACGAAAAATAACTGAAGGAAAGAAAAATGAAAAAGACGTTCACTTCACCGCGTTCAGGCAGTGTCGCCACTCATTATCGGTTTAGCGGATCGTGGGGTCCCTAAACTCCGCCTTATTAAACTCTTTAGATTGGAGCCCACTTATTTTATAAAAAAGGGACTATTTTTTATTCTATAGCTAGCTTGTCGTTAAATGATAAGGAATGAAAATTTCTTATTACCACTAGACAGCGGAACGCGAGCGGAATACTATAAAGAAAGCCCTGCACATGCTGGCGACAACTGAATGCAAGGGGGCAGAACTCTGGCCGGCCACAAAGAGTGGATGGGATGGGGGAGGACATATGTAAAGAAGATGGGCGAAGCGCATAAATTGAGGAGAAATATGGTAAAGTAAGGTGGGTGGTTTTCGAACATCAGCATATGAAAGCGTCGCAAGTTTTTCAAAAAAGAAAATGCAGAATGAAATCAGGCACGACGCTGGTAAAAGGGGACCCCGAGGAATGATGGGAACTGTATTCAGGAGCCAGTCATATCGGTCTGTTGTGTCGCTTGCAGTGTTTTGTTGAAGATGTTTGAAATATGGCGGTAAGTATAGGAAAGATTTGAGGAGAGAGGTTATTAATTCGATATTAATTCAAGAGAGATAGAGCAAGGGAGAGATGTTGAGAATCTCATCCTAGTGACTACATATGTCGAGAGGACAATGTGATCGCTGTCTCCTCAATTTCGGAAGCAAGAGTGGTCTTTTTGACGTGAAGAATATCAGATACGATGCGCCTTCAAAACGCAATAAATAAATAAATAAATAAATAAATAAATAAATAAATAAATAAATAAATAAATAATACAAGCCAAAGACGCTGGTTATGACTAGGAAGTATTGTTCTTAACAGGGGACGTGCTCAAGGTCGAGGCTGTAGTGATGCCACGCTGGAGTGATCACGATGGTGAAGAGGGCCGGGCCAGAAGGCACTGAGCCGTGTGAGGTGCAGGAAACTTCTAACGCTGTGGAGGGCAGAGGGCGAGTGTGCGCGCGTGTGTTTTTGTGTTTACCTCAACGTAGAGGGTTCGATCCCCGCGGCCACGTCTGCATTGTCATGGCGCGAAATGCGAAGAAATAAGTGAGGTGCATGAACGCCCACATTGAGGTAGTTAAGTCAATGTCAATCCGAAGCACTCTGTTTAGGGCATGTCAGGCATGCTGAGACAAGGAATTGAAGATAGAAAGAGAGGAACAAAGAAAGGAAACAAACAAAGAAATAAGGACGGCCTGTTTGGTACGAGTGCCTAGGTGTAACAATAACGCAGCTTCACTGTTCGGACATCTTCGCTCAGTGGAAGTTGGCGGTGATCTTTTTCATCTTAATATTTCGCGCATCGATGTTCCCTTCCGTCTGTACTCTGCGTTTTTGGGCGCCTATTTAGTATTAGTTAATGAAATCATGTATAATACAAAGCAAGGCAAAGACGAAAAAAAAAAAACGATACGGAAGCGACAGAGGAAAAAAATTCGGGAAACATATCTACCGTAAATCGAGTGTCACCAACAAAAGCCACTCTCCCGTCTAAAGAAAACTCCAATGGCCCATTTATTACGTATATTATTCCAGGGAATGGCATTGACTTCCCATAAACGAAGGTATAAATATTGCATGTCAAAGCTGTGACACCACCATTAAACGAGACAGGAACACTTTTAACGCCACCGCTCCCGATGATCTTGCCAACACGCTCACGCGAAATCAGGAGCGACGAACGGTGCGAGATAATGTATTTGTGCCTTTGTGGCTCCGCCACATCATGAAGTACTCTGTAATCACGTGTATCACGTCAAAACGTGCGATAGCCTGTGCTAATGGATGCGTGAATATGCCCTGTAGCGTGTGGAACACCCCTCGCCACTCTGATCGATTCAAGTTTTCTACTACAGCCACTCTCATGAACCTTGGAGAAGCGTTATGAAGTACTAAACGTAAATAATGCAAGACGTGTTCCCGCGTACGTCTTGACATGAAGCCACAGGGCATGTAGGATGAAGGGAAAAAAGACACAGACTCTAATAGGGGGACTGCTGGATTAACACTGGGAACGGATAAAAATGAAAAAAAAATGACATCACTCTAGACACAACAAATAATCACGTGACTATACTTTTGCTTTAGTCATATCCAAGCCCGAAAAAAAAGAATAATGTCGCTGACGTCTCGGCTTGAGTGTACTTACGCCTGTAAAAACAGTGCCCGTCTGCCATCGTATTACTCTGAGCGATAAGCTGGCACTTTCAAGACTTGTATTAGACGTCACTGTAATGGAAGCTTAAATTATCCCATGAAAATATAGTGCACTTAAGATTTTTTTTTTGCAGTTCCTTTAGGATTATGTTATATTATATGTCTTAGGACGACGCGGTAATGCGCTTTGTGAAAAAGGCTCCACTTTTAGGTTAGTATACAAGATACACTTAGTGTATAACGTTATCAGCCTTAGTAGATCGCCGACTCAGCGCAAACATCGACGGTAGAGCGTGGAGCAAAAGTTAAGTCGATTTCTTTGACGTCCAAGCTTGCTAAGCTGGTTAAAGGAAAGCTGCCTTCTCAGTGACGCGTGCGGAAGCGTCCATGGCAATAAAAAAGAGCATTCGGCGTAGCGTGGTCTATTTTCGGTAAAAGAGGCCGTCAGCGCAAACGTCCAACGTAATTACTGCGATGACGCGCGCCATCCTCCTCATATACCAAGACTGTCGACGAACATTGCTGCTCTTCAAGTCAGGTATCAACACCGATAAACGATGTTACAAGGATAACATCATTCTTCCTTTGCGTATCATAGTTGAATGCTGAGGGGAGGACCTCGGCTTTCCGCGAAGTGTTTTTTAGGCTCCTTCTCGGAAGAGTCGTTCTCAATGACAGAAACAGGGAGTTGAAAACACGGCGAATCATATTGAAGATGCACCCCATGGTTTCTTCCACAGCTTGCAGTATTGGAAAAAAAAAGATAAATCTGGCTGATCCCTCTATCAGAAAAATCGATGTAACACCAAAGCGAAATGTATCTTCACAGTAGCAGTTGAATGTTTATTGTACATCGAGGCGAACTTGCCCATTGCCATCGGTGTTTCGCTGGTACGACACCGTTTGACGTGGATGAACCCCCGTTTTCATGCGTCGCCTCCAGAACATCCCCGACCAACCCCTTGTGATAAATAAAGTAGCGCACGTAATAACTCGACACTGCCGATAGTAAATGCCTCGCGAAAAAGGCATCAATCACGTTTACTTGCGCAACATCCACTCCCCAAAGTTGCTGCCGCACGTGGGCGCCTAACGCAGCAGTTTTCCCGTTGCCATCACTCTCGAAGAGTGGGCGAAGAAACGCCATCCATAACGAAAGGTCGCCGGTGGTCTACCACTGCGCCATCGGCGCTCATGCTGCAAGCTGTACGAACGCGCCTCATATTCATTCTACCTTCTTTCCTCTATGCGGTCATCCAGCTCCGCGCGCATGCATCGAGGCTCTCTTTGAAACGCACCTGGAATGGTGCCGCCATCCAAGAGAGGCGAAGTGAAGCTGCTTTACTTCGCCTACCCTGGATGGCGGCCCCGTTCCAGGAAAAGTGCGTCAAAGAACGAACGAAGCGAGGTAACAATATAAGGCGCATTCGTACTGCTTCGAGCATGAGCGCCGGTAACGTAGTGATAGAGCACCGGCCACCTTTAGTCGTAGAGCGGCGTGCGGTGAGTATTAAACGTGCATCAAAAATGCCGACTACTTGCGCCTTATCGATGAAAAGCACAACTCATATGTATCTGAAGATGCACTACCCGGCAAGTAATCCTTCCTAGACCATCTCAAGTGTTTACTTTTCTCGCACATATATAACAGTTTAATTATGTGCTGCTGTGAACTTCTCTCATTCGCAGTTTCTTCCTATCTCGAAAGGTCACAGCAGCGCAGTTTGCATAACAGGTCAGAAAGCTGGAGAGTTGGTAACGATTCATTATGTAAAGAAAAGGCGTGGCGGGCAAAACACGGACACAAGGAAGGAGGCCGACTATCATCTGAAGAGCCCTGAGGCAAAACAGAAAGAAGTGTCTTCTTTCTTTGTCGCCTGTGTACTCTTCTTCAGGTAATAATGGGTGTTCGTTTTGTCCACTCCTCTTCCCTTGTGTCTGTCTTGTGCACGCCTTTTCTTTGCATAATGACCTAAGTTTGCCTTTCTTACATGCGTCCGAGATTACTAAGTAAAATGTAAAACAAAGTCTTGTGGCAGACTCACCACAAAAGGCGTTTCCGTCGGCCGGACTACAAATCAATCAATCAATCAATCAATCAATCAATCAATCAATCAATCAATCAATCAATCAATCAATCAATCAAAGAAACCCTGATTTTCTTGGCAACATAGTCGTGTTAAATCTAGTTTCACTCACTACCTAACACGTAGAACACTTTCCAAGCTTACCAATTACCTGCACGAGTACATTTGGTTTGGTTTGATGTGTCTTATATACTTTCTTTCTGTACATATGACAGAAACGGAAGCCAAAGCAACAGGCTGCAGAGCCTTATTTTTTTTTTCCTTCTGTGCTTGAAATAAAAGAAAACGAGAACTATATGATTGTCATCGCATACGTTGGACTTCTCAAGCAGTGGCTGTACCAATTCTTGATTGTTTTTGTTTCAGGAAGACAATGTTTTCTTTACTGAGCATCTTTCGTAGCGCTTCTATGAGCCACCGTAAAAACCTCACACGTTGAGAGAACATCCGTTCGCAACGTCTCCTGCACGTCTTCCGAAGACAGACTACGCGTGCCCAGAATAGTAAACACCATACGGCAGGACAATAGCGCTAGCAAGCCAGCAACCAAGCAAGCAAAGGAACCGTGCAAATAAAATCAAAACAGAGATTGCAGCGTGTTTGATCCCCTAAGAACAACAATAGGCACGGAAACAAACTTCGGGCAAAATACGCAGGATGTTTATAGTGGGGCCCCTTATCTCTCCGTCCAAGCTCCCGAGAACTGGAAAGACTCACCTCAGCTTATCAAAAAAAATAATAAACAAATAAATAGGAAGGAAGCAAAGAAGGGAACACCAGACTCCGTATCCGCATCAGCCAGCGACACTCTGCTTGCAGAGCCGGCACGCTTTCCTGTCTCTCAGTGGGTGGTCACTCTCTAAAGGACGCACCCGGAATGTTTGTCTCCTGCTTAATACATCCTGCGAGGCGTAAGAAGTGCTAGAGTGGATGTCGCGAACCGTGTTTTGTTTGTCAGTAACAGCTGGTGGAAATAAAGATTATACCTTTCTTTCTTTCTTTCTTTCTTTCTTTCTTTCTTTCTTTCTTTCTTTCTTTCTTTCTTTCTTTCTTTCTTTCTTTCTTTCTTTCTTTCTTTCTTTCTTTCTTTCTTTCTTTCTTTGTCGAGGTACGTCAGAAGTACACGAAGAGGTGTACTGCGGACACTGTTTGTGTTTGCCAGTAAAGGCAAATACAGGCAGTAAACATAATCTGTTTGCATTTCGTTCTTTATGCTCCAGTACACGGGGGAACACCTTACAAAGGAAGCAATTCGGTTAACTTACCTTATAGTGTGCAGCAGTGGCTGTGTTTGCACGGGCGCCGGTGCATTATCTTCGCGCAGTCGGCCTGCGTAAATATCTGCGCTCTCGAGGCTCATACATGGTGTCACCGCGTCTGAGTGGTCCACGACAGTTTATTCATTTTTCTTTTACCTTTAACATTTATCATTGCTCCAGTCGTATAGCTTGACGAGACAGCCGACTGGTACTAGCAAATGAAGTGAGAACGGCAGGTAAATTTATTTATTTATTTATTTATTTTATTTACACAATACTGCAGACCCTAATTGAGTCCATGCAGGAGGGCAGTACATAAATACATACATTCATGAATAACAATCAGAAACAAACGAACTAAAGAAAAAGGAGCCACGACTAAACAAGACAAGTCTAAAAGACACCGAAAAAATGAATAACAATAACATCAGAGACTAGCAACGAGGATAATCTGAATAAAACACCGCTGAAGAAAGCACGGAGAACCAATAAATGGAGACAGAATGAGTATGCCACATAACGTTGTCCTGACGCGAGCTTTATGAGCTCATATCGCAGAAAATATGTAAGTGGTATTGACTATGGGGGAAACATGGCGGCAGTAATGGAAGAAATACATAAACAGATGAGAGAAATGAAGGAAACTGAGCTGAAACGAAATTTGAGGGACGTTGTGTCGACACGGGATTCTAACCCAGACCTTCAGGGTGAGAGGCAAGCACGTGCAAACCAAGAATTACACAACGGCTTGTCATTTTGAGCATAGTAGAGGGCTTGTACAGTAAGAAGGGCGCGTGTTTCGTTCTTTTTATTATATACGTATCCTAATACGCTTCGCTGACTACGACAGGTGGTGAATTACTCCTTCTCCTGATAGCGGCAAGATGGCGCCACCTCCCCATGACTTTCGATGTGAATGTAGCACGGTAATGATATCGCGTTCCACTCTTACGAGCGAAGCGCAAGCGCTCTCCAACTTTTTTACATTTGTAGAAGACCGATCGCAACGGGTCAATTCCTGGTGTCGTAGGGCGAGGTCGCTGGTTCGACTCACACCTCGGCGGTCGTGTTTAGATATAGACGCCGACTGGAAGTGATGTCATTTAGGTTGATTTAAGACCTCGTGGAAGGTCTCACTGTGACTGAAATTGTTCCGGAACATCTGATAATGTAGCGACCCTGATCATCCCCGTGACGCTTCGGTTAGCTAAACTGTATAATTTGATTTCACGTAAGTCTATTACGAGAAATTACCAGTTAGATAAAAGTGCATACTCTTGGTATATGCGAGTCGCTTAGACGCGTTTGCTCTAGTAGCTAGAGTAAACAGGCTAAACCATGCACTCGTAATCAAATGTGTTTCGTGCACAGATGACTGATGGGACTTGTTAAAAGCATTTATTATAGCTATACTATAAATGGAGAAGACCGTAAGCATTCCTGGAGAAATAAACAATAAACTTTGCACGCCAAAAGGACGATGCGATTGTGAGACACGCTTAGACTGGCAGGCTTCGGAGTAGTATTAATCACATCACTTATTCAACGTTAGCTATGTTAATGATCAGAAATGGTGGTTCTGTATTTCGCCTCCATTAAAGCGGAGTCACTGCAGGAACCGCATTTTCCTTGGGCGCTTAGCTACCATGGCGGGGCCCTCAACATACATGTGCGGGCATTAGAAATGAAGCTTCACGAGATTTCTTAGAGACTGCCTGAATATATTGTCACGTGGTCGTGACGATGATGCGCGCAGATTCCAAACTGTTAAGGATGAAACTTATCGAAACGGTTTTATTGGGTGAACATATTGTATATAAAGATAGCGGTGGCGAAACCCATCGGCTTTTACGCATGCGCCGTAGTCCATTCGTAGCTGTGTGAGTTACGTTCGCGCAAGATCTGGAACGTATTCGCAGGGAGGCGTTGGGGCATGCAAGGTTTGTACGACAGACGGAATCATTTGCGAAGTTGCATGAAATATTGAGCTCCCCGTGCGCCGACCCACGACGTGCGTCACAAGACAGTGCGAAAGGCGGTCCCCGTAATGGGAAAGAAAACATTTGAGACGACTGATTAATTTCTGGCGTTTTACGTCCCAAAACCACGATGTGATTATCAGAGACAGCGTAGTGGAAGGACTCCGGAAATTTCGACCACCTGGGGTTCCTTTAACGTGCACTGACATCGCACAGTACACGGGGTCTCGACATTTCGCCTCCGTCGAAATGCAGCCGCCGCGGCCGGGATTCGATCCCGCGACCTTCGGATCAGCAGCCGTGTACAAACAACAGGTAAGCGTCCCAATATGATTGTTAAAGTACTGGAGCATTTTGAGCTGCACTTCGTAACCGGAACTTCGTAACCGGAACTTAGTGAATAAACCTGTTTATAACTGTTATATGACATTCGCCGGCCCCGGCCACGTTACGTTAAAGAACAAACAAACAAACAAACGACAATAGGGGCTAGGTACCTATGACACGTATTCCTATACGGGGAGCTCTTGCGTAATAGCTTCTCTGTAAGCATGAGTCTACCTTCATCTTCCCTCCCGGTTGCACAGATTTAAGGAACGTCGCAGCATGGTGCCAACCTCTTTACAGGCCCTGACATGAATCCCCGCTTGTGACGTCACGCGCCCATTTCGAGAACATCCCCTACGGCCGCAGTTTGCTTCCAGCTGTGAATGCAAAGCGGCATCGAGCGGATTACAATAAGCGAAATTCCGTGGACGTTCTTGTCGAAACAGCAACGCCTTCGCACCGGCTCTTCTATTCTCACTGTTCTGTGACACAACATCTGCATATGTCAACCCCATTACGCGCAACTCTCTTTCTAACCACTGGGATGTCCTGGTTCCCGGCGGCGAACTCTTTCGAGTAGGCGGTATTGCGAATGGCGGCGGATGTTTTTTTTCTTTTTTTTTTCTCTGTCTTTTGCCTGGGACTCGATTAGAACGCGTAGGCGTGGTGTGATAACTTGTTCAGTGTTCAGTAGCGGTAGCAGTGAACTTTGTTTTCTTGTCCTTTTTCCCCGCTTTAGATGTCAATTGCAGTTTTATGTGGGAGATTTCGTGGTGGCAGTCCCTATTGTGCAACTGAGTCGGAATGGGTTGCGTGGTCCTTTGAATCGAGACCCAATTATAGCGATTCGGTTTCGCGTCCCTCGGTTCTTTAGTCGCACAGTTCGGAAGTTTGCTTTTCTAGTTTTTTTCTAGATTCCTTCCACCACGCTAGCGTCAAGCGATGTGAGAGAAAGAGTCGTTGTGCGAGACTCAGTTATTGTTCTTTTTTCTTAAAAAACAGCATAGCTCTTAAAGCTCCGTGATTCCCTGTCTCGCTTAGACACAAAATGATCATCATGAAATAACTGCACATGTACTTCTTATTCTTGTCCCTTAAGGCACAAGAAGTTAGTGGAGTGGGTTAAGGAACGAACGCGTGTTAGGGACATATTAATAGAAATTAAGATGAAGAAATGGGCGTGGGCGGGCCTTGTAATGCGAAGACAAGACAACCGTTGGCCATTAAGGGTAACAGAGTGGATTCCTAGAGAAGGCAAACGTGGCAGGAGGCGGCAGAAAGTTATGTGGGCAGATGAGATCAGGAAGTTTGCGAGAATAGGTTGGGCCCAGTTAGCACAGGACCAAGATAATTGGAGATCTATGGGAGAGGCCTTCGCCCTGCAGTGGGCGTAGACATGATGATGGTGGTAATGATGATGTACTTCTATGAAACGGCATATATGCGGCATTGCACGCCCATTTTTTTTCTTCTCTTGCTTTCATGTCCTCAGCCACTGCATAAAAACGGGTATGCGACACAGAAAGCGGGCATGGGCCAAGCAGCTCTTAGCATGGCATAGCAATGCATAATATAGTATAGCAAGGGGGCTGGAAGGAGCAGTGAGGGTGAGGTGGTGCGACGTGGGAGTAAGGAGAAAATACAGGAAGAGGGGAGAAGGTAAAGCATGGCATTGCCTTCTATGGTCTAACAAGGGGATGCGAAAGGGAAGTGAGAATGACAGAGACTGATGTAAGGATGAGGAGTAGGAGGATGAAAGAAGTAGGTGAGAGGGTACACCATAGCATGGAGAGAGATTCTTTAATTGATGCGGAGAAAATGACTTGATGCGGAGAAAATGACCAACTTCGAACTTTTTATTTCGTGTTGTCTAGACTTGTGGTTTCCTATATAAAAACAAAACAACAAGAAACGCAACACATCACGCACGTATCCGTAATCTCTTTCCCAGATGATGAAACACGCTGCGAGATAACAAAAATGTGCTGTACCTCAGCTACAGATACGGCTCCTCTTATTTCGTGTGTGTTCCGAAAACGGCTGATTACATTGCGACTGTACAGATCAGAGAGCAACCCCACTCTTTGCCGGGCACATCCAGAAAAACTTCAGCTGAGAGCTTATTTACTACGCCGTACCAATGTCGCCTAATCCATGATTTTATCAGTCTCGACGGCACGAAATAAAGAAAAGAAGTTCTTGCTTAGCAACGACCTTCTTTTTTTGTCACGGTTCCTTTCCTATACGTATCGCGCTAACACAAACTGCAGCTGCGGAACACCAGCTCGCCCGACCAGCAACGCTTCTGAAGCTCGTCCGTGCAAACACTCGACGCCGAATATTCGAACACTCCAGCTCGATCACGTGCTCGCTGCCGTGTAAGAATGATAGAGCACACTCTGCTTACCTACAACGACGTCAGGACGGTACGGCGAAGTCGCTGTCGCAGTTGCTTGGGGGGTCTCGATCATCGGTCAATGTCCGAAGCTCATACCGTCCTGGGACCGTCACGGCCCACCGCGATATGCTGGAGGTGCGAGCGAGCGAGCCGTTGACAGCTCATCACGAGTCGTTACACGTAGACAAGTTGAGTGATGCGGTAACGATGACGAAAGCGGTGTTTGCTCCTCGTTTGCGACAATTTACTCGCCTCCCCTCACAAAAATGCCATATATAGCGATATCAGGAATTGGGCATGTGTGGCTATATATGGCACGTGCCCGTATGTAGTCTTATTTGACCAAATCGTGATAGAAACTATGTGGCAATGAATGACGACCACGAGGAATGTCATGTAAAACTCTGATGTGTACTGGGCAAATAGAGCTCCGTACGGACACGTGCCATATACAGCCATATATGCATGTATGACGTATCGGAGTCTTACGTCGCATTCCTCGTGTTTGTCTTTTATTGCCATATAAGTTTCTACCGCGATTTGGGCAAATACGGCCACATACGGGCACGTGCCATATATAGCCACATATGCCCAGTTCTTGATATCGCCATGTATGGCATTTTTGTAATGGTCCTTGACACGAGGTGTTACGCCCAGCATGTTACTAAGGCGACATCATTGGGAGGGTCATCGGACGCGAAAAGCGACCGGGGCTGGGGACGTCAACATAAACGGTATACCAAAAAATGGGATGAAGTTGAGTATGGTCATGTCCTTCAATTGATATATGTGCCAGAATTCGAATGTCAAGGTAGGAAAGTAAGATTAACATGAGTGAGAAGCTGGAAATAAGGTGACATGCTTGTCGTTTACGTCGCTATCAATGACGTGACAATGAATTGCGGCGCACGCACTCATTCGTCGGCGTTTGACTGACTGATTGATTTCTGGAGTTTAACGTCACAAAAAGCACGATATGACTATGAGAGACGCCGTAGTGGTGGAAATTTCGACCACCTGGGGTTCTTTAACGTGCACTGACATCGCCAGCACACGGGCCTCAACCTATCGCCTCCATCGGAATGCAGCCGTCGCGGCCAGGATTCGATCCCGCGACCTGCCGAATAGCAGCCGAGTGCCATAACCACTAGACCACCGTGGCGGGGCATTATCTACAATGAAGTACCGGTGAATTTTCGCTTTATTTCTGCAGGTACCGCAGCGAAACGTCTTCCATCATTAGACGACGAGGTAGAGTACGGTTCATTAAGCGGTCAGTCGTATTTTATTTGTGGCACTATGCTTATTCTTTCTCTTTTTTTGCACTCCTTCGTGGCTGCGCAAATGTGATGATTTTAGCGTCTATTACTTGTAATGCGATGCCTTTTACTGGCTTAAAAGTCAGCTTTTCGAGTGTCTTGAGTGGAGCGCCTTGACATCAGTGACAACGTTTTTATTTACAAGTGACTTAGCACACTGTGGCTAAAGCGGCATGCATGGGCATCTTAAATGTTATGTGATTGTACATGCGTCACCGTTGTCCTCTTATAATGGCGGCAGCATCGGACAATGACCAAACCATTTTATCGAAGGAAGGGTTTCAAAGCGCAATGTAGAAAAAAAGAGCAACTGCGTCGGTCAGTGTTTTTGTACTTCGTACGATAGCCAGTACGTATTATTTGTGGAAGTAATGTATGTATGTATGTATGTATGTATGTATGTATGTATGTATGTATGTATGTATGTATGTATGTATGTATGTATGTATGTATGTATGTATGTATGTATGTATGTCCTAACTATTGCATCAATGCTAGTAAATACCTGAGTCACTCTTATTTGCAGACAAGGTTTCTCGATTTCTTGCTTGAAGATTCGTTTCCTAAAGTGGGTTTCACCGCGCAGCAGTGACGCTGTAGGTTAAGCATCCAAAACGCATTGCTGTGAAGCATCTGTCCGCAGTGAAGCATACGAAGAATCACAACGTGGCACGGTCGCGCAGCCACACATGAACATGACATTTGGTCACATGCTTTGGTCACAGGGTAGGATCGAAACGTCTAATATCAGTAATGAGAGGTCATCATCGGCTGTTTAAGACATCGCTGTGACAGTTTAGGACATCATTTTGTCCATCTTGGACATGACCTGTGTACACGACAAGCCAATGAAGCCTAGCGCTGTGTTCAGTAAACAAATACGCGCGCATGTGCGCAGTAAATGTTCTAATAACGCACGCTAGGGCTTGGCTATAATCTTATGTGGCGGGTGTGCGCAGTGTAGGCAGGCCAACAGCCTAAATTGCCACAGTCGCATCAGAAACGGCTACGTTATTTAAGGCCTTACAGGGCACTCACAGACGCCTTAGTGTTCCTACTTTATCAAATATTGCACTAGTAAAATTACACAACACGTACTAGACCTTATTTATTGTCTCCACATGTCGCCCATATTTATTTCTTCGTTCATAAACAATAGGTTTCACCACAGTACATCTTATACTCCTCGCAATTTCAAATAGTAATGCGGGAAAACTTGCGATTGATAAAAAAAACGCTAATTATTGAACGCGTATTCTTCGTCCGGCGACTACCTTTTATTCACCTTAGGTGGTCTTCCCATTCTCGGTGTCTTAGTGCACGTTAAAGAACCCCGAAATTTCCGGAGCCCTCCACTACGGCGTCTCTCAAAATCAGATCGTGGATTTGGGACGTTAAACCCAAGTAATCAAGTAATCAATAAATTGGTGTGTTAGCTCTCATTGATCAGCCTCACCCACAAGTAAAGTTTCGGTGCAGTCTTTACTGGCAATTTTTATGCCATCACTGCTTGCAATTAGTATGAGACGAATTAGAAAATGGAATTAAAGAAGATAAGTCAATTGAAAGCCAATTCGTACCAAACGAAATTCTAGCGAGATGTTCTCTTAATGACTGTTGTAATATAATGTTATGACTTAATGGCTGCTGCGATGTTATAATAACTGCGTGGTATGTGCGGACGGCCGAGTGTGCTAGTGGCAGCGTTGCGCTGTCGTCATGAGTGGGCGAATGAGACGAATGCGGTCGTGTGCACTGCGCTTCTGAACTGTACCTCACCAACAGCACATACGATGCGCCACTTCACGCACCAGCGCACATGCCGCCTGGGCGAGCCCGATGATATGCGGTGCTG
Organism: Hyalomma asiaticum; assembly: GCA_013339685.2. NCBI lineage: Eukaryota > Metazoa > Arthropoda > Arachnida > Ixodida > Ixodidae > Hyalomma > Hyalomma asiaticum. Next base: position 24,386,734 of record CM023488.1, on the reverse strand, counting down.
CGACCGCAAAATGGCAGTGCCCACAGGGGACTGTCCGTATAGCTTCGGGGCCGCCGCCTTTATTAAACACACCGGCATTATTCTTCCATATATATATATATATATCAAAAAAGTTCTTGCTGGCTCTCGGGATAAATATGCGATCAGAAAGTCACAGTGACAAACTTATTGTTTAGGATTTATTTAGACGTTTCGGCGGGAGACCAGCCTCTCTCTCTCTCTCTCTCTCTCTCTCTCTCTCTCTATATATATATATATATATATATATATATATATATATATATATATATATATATATTGCTACGGCATTAGCCGGGTAATCAAGGTATGAGCCAGGCAAGGGTGGAAGACGACGAGGACGACATCTTGTCTAGCGGTTGGACGCCATCTTGCCTCGGCTGTACCAACTACCTAGCGCTCCGCGCTCTCCTAACCCTAGCTTGGCCTAGCTAACCCTAGCTAGATAAACCCTAGCTTGGCCTCTCTCTCTCTCTCTCTCTCTCTCTCTCTCTCTCTCTCTATATATATATATATATATATATATATATATATATATATATATATATATATATATATATATATATATATATAATGATTTTGGGGGTTTAACGTCCCGAAAATAGCTCTGATTATGAGGGACACCGCAGTGGAAGGCTTTGGAAATTTCGACCACCTGGGGGTTCCTTAAACGTGCACTGACATCGCGCAGTACACGGGCCTCAACATTCCGCCTCCATCGAAATGCAGGCGCCGCAGCCGGGATTCGACCCCATCGGATCAGCAGCCGAGTACCATAGCCACTAGACCACCGTGGCGGGGCATATATATTTATATATTTACTGTAGTAGCTCTGACCTCCTCGCTTCCTCTTTTTCATAGCGACTTTTGACACGCGCCCATTTTTGCACGTGCGCAGCTGAGGCACAAATAAAGCGTGCTTGATCCTATTTGAATGTCGTGATGCGTCACTGACACCGTAAGCGGGAACGGGATTATGTAAATTGCTTTAGCCCCCCCGTCCTGACCGATTATTCCTGCGTGCCCGCCTCTGCACCAAGACGAAATTTAATACTGTCGCTCTTGTGCGCATTAAGAAAGAAGAAAGATATGGTATGCGTTTTCTCGGGGAGGATCAAATGACGTGTATATGTTTATATAATCCCCTACCACAGAGCGACTCCGCTTTAGAGGGTAAAAGAAACTCCCCGAAATTCGGTTAAGGAAGCGTCGCTCTTCTGGAAATTTCTCCGTTACGTAAGCCGGCTTTGAGGCAGACACTGTCGCCAACATATGGCGAGCTTGAGAAGCTGCTCTGCGTAGAGTACAGATAAATGAAACCGATCCTTAAGAAGAAAGCCTTCTGTCGTGCGTCCTCTTGTTTTTTTTTCGTGGATAGTTGGGTGAACATTAGCGAAACCGCTATCTTTTTAACCAACAGAATAGACGGATGATGCCTGCTACGACCGCATACTGCGGGAAGGATGGTTTAAGTATGAGTAACACGCAAGTTAGGCAAAGTGATTCTTGTTTTTTTTCCAGCTGTATTTAATTTTCGCGGTATAGATGCGTGCTTGTCGCTATGGGTATAGCTTGTGCGTAGGGGCGTGGAGCAGACGCAGGATGTCGGCTTTCAGTGCTTAGGATGCTGTCATATGAAAAGTCAAGATGAATCTATTCAAGCTCGTCTTAAGCGTGGCAACGTTCTCAGCGAGGTGTACACATTCACTCCCAGGCAGCCCAATATTAAAAAGAAAAACGGAAAAAAATATTTTTATCAACATAGCTGTTTAAGCCAGCCGTAATTTGTGTGTCCGTATCACAAAAAGCCAGCCGTGCCGTAGCTATGGCAACCAACGACGCCAGAGCTGCAGCGACACGTGGCAACACCTGGGAAGAAGAAGATGAGCATGTAGAATAATAATAATCGCTTGTCGCTTACGCTAGTCGCACTCTGACCCCTGCGGAGAGGAATTACACCATCACCGAGATGGAGTGCCTTGCTGTTGTATGGGCCGTGCAAAAATTTCGCCCATATCTCCACGGTCGTCACTTCACTGTCGTAACCGACCACAACGCTCTGTGCTGGCTTTCATCGCTAAAGAACTTATCGGGTCGCCTTGGGCGCTGGGTCCTCCGTTTACAGGAGTACGACTTCGAGGTAACCTACAGGTCCGGAAAAAAACATCAGGATGCCGATGCTCTCTCTCGCTACCCCTTGGCCAAGAACGACGAATCACCATCGACTCTCCATACTAAAGTACAGCACGCGTCCCCTTCGTCGGCTTCAGCCATCTCGACGCTCGATTGGCTGAAGCCAGAACAGTCATCTGTACTTGTGTCTCACCAACGTGTTGACCCCTACTGCAGAACCATTGTAGGACGTCTCCAAGGTTCTTCTTTACCTCCCAACGCCCGACTCCGTCGACAACTTACACAGTTCAGGCTTCACGATGGGGCTTTACAACGCTACATTTATCATGTCGATGGTAACAAATGGGTCCCAGTCGTACCTCGTTCCTTACAACGCGAGGTGCTCGCAGCTTTTCACGATGATCCGACTGCAGGACATCTAGGCTACCACAAGACTTACGACAGAATCCGAAGTCGCTGTTCCTGGCCTGGCCTCTCCACAGCCGTTTCCAAGTACGTCGCATCCTGTGTCCGTTGCCAGAGCCGCAAGCGACCAACTACTGCTCCTTCGGGCCTCTTGCAGCCTATTCCTTGCCCGGCGTCGCCTTTCGAAGTCGTTGGCGTAGACTTGTACGGCCCTCTTCCGAAGACCCCTACTGGCAACCGCTGGATTGTCACGGCCGTTGACCATCTCACGCGCTACGCTGAGACAGCCTGTCTGCAAACTGGCACTGCCGCGGAAGTCGCGGATTTCTTCCTACGCAACATCTTTTTGCGTCATGGCGCTCCACGTGTTCTCCTCAGTGACCGTGGCAAAGCTTTTCTCTCGTCCGTTCTTGCTGAAGTCCTGCGTGCCTCAGGCACCATTCACAAGACCACGTCGAGTTATCACCCGCAGACCAACGGCCTGACAGAGCGTTTCCACCGTACTCTGTCGGACATGCTCGCAATGTACGTCCCCATCTGACCACCGTTGCCGAGGGACAGAAATCGTGCACGTTTCTCGCTTGAAACCATATATTCGGCGAGTTTCGTAATTCCTCAGCGCGGCCAGGCGGCCGCTTCCATCGCGGGAGGGAATTAGTGTTAGCTCAACATACGACTGGCTCTTCTTCATCTCTGCACATCATCATCACTTGTACATTTCCCCCCATCAACATCAATCATCATCAGCTGCTTGGCTCGCTCTCCATCTTGGTCGCCATAGATCGAGGCTCGCCTAGAATAAAAGTAGTTGCTCACAATAATAATAATAATAATAATAATAATAATAATAATAATAATAATAATAATAATAATAATAATAATAATAATAATAATAATATGAGAACTCGGTCCTGCCAAGTTCCCATCAGCTTTGCTAGTCTTGCACTACTGGTGGAAGCTGCACTAGCTTTTTTTACTTATTTTGTTAGAAAATTGAAGGAGAGCCCTTGAAATGGTAGAGTTACAAGCTACCCCCCCTCCCCTTACGCACACACACATACTTACGAACATCGTTTTCACAAATAAAAAAGAAATGTTCTTAAGCAGGAATAAACGTCACTAAACGGCGGTAAATGGACTTGTAGGTGGATTTGTGTTTACGCAGAGACATAGAATCATGAGAAAGAAAGTTAAGCCAGTTCTAAACCTGTGAAACCTAAGCAAACAGCTGAAGTGGGGTAAAAGGTGCCAAGTTCGCTACCGAGATCATGTAACACCGCCATCATCGTTATTGCTGTCATGTAGCAGTGAACTGAGGGAAACGGTGCAAGTGGGGGGTTGAAGGAGAGCACAAATCCGCTTTTTCCTTCTGGCGAATCCGAAATTTCTGTCTCTGTCCTTTCTTTTTCGTTTCTTTCCTTCATTCTTTCCTTCCTTCCTTGCTTCTTCCTTCCTTTTCCTTGCTTCCTTCTTTCCTTCCTTCCTTTCCCTCCCTCGCTTCCTTCCTTTCCCTCCCTCGCTTCCTTCTTTCCTTCCTTTTCCTTCCTTCCTTGCTTCCCTCCTTCCTTCCTTCTCACTTTCTTTTTACCTCTTTCCATGTTTTCGTGCGCATACGCAGTCCCGGATTGATAACCATACCTTATCCTTATTGCTTGTTTTCGTTATCGCCCCTGGTACATTAAGGCACTTAAGGGTACTAAAATGGTAAAAAGACTATCATAAGAACTGTTTTGCAGACGCTGGACTAGTTCGTTCATGGAGCATGATAAGGGCATAGGGAAAATAAGGAATAAAAGCGATAAGAATAACGTAGGTTCATGAATACGGGCCTCCCTATTATGTAGTGCTGTTGATAGCATGTCAAGGGTAGCTACGGGACCGCTTTTCCCATCCGCGTGACAGCTGCGTTATCTATACCGGCAGCGAACGCCGCTAAGTACGGATTTGCCTCGACCTTAAATAGATAACGAACGGAACACCACGGAGTCGACGAGCCGCTCGTGACTTACCCTTAGTCTATGCATTGGAGTCCGTTTTTTGTTGGGAGGAGCCACGTTCTGAAATTGAAGAGTGAACGCTGGCGATCCTGGCGATCGATAGAGATCAGCGAAGGTGGCAATAGCGCGTAAAAGGCGGCATCGCCATTTAGTAAAACCATGACACATAATGGGTCATCGAAGAGTACAGAGACACGTCTTCTGCATCTTTATAGAATGTTAATGTCTGATTTCTTTGTTTTTTTTTTCCCGAAAACATGAAGGACCACGATGCACCAAACGCTTTTCAATAAGAATCGCAGTTTCTTCTTGAAGTCAAAGAAGGAAAAAAAAAGTGTACGTTCTGCACAATACCAAGACTGTTAGCCCTCTACATGGCAGCACGGGGTGGAAGGTTCAATTTTGTTTTTATTTTTACAAACTGCAGCCCTGTGAGGGCTATGACAGTAGTGGTAAATTATACAGTAGCACAGGTTGATAAAAAGAGCAGAATAATAAGCAACACCGGAGCAAAAATATAGGAAAAAAGCAAAAATAAAGGAATAGCCCTCCAGTGTTAAAAAAAGCCTCCGGAAAAGGAGTGCGAGTAGGAGCAGGTACCGAGTTGCCACTCTCCATATTACGAAGAAAAACAACTAGGTATATTGGAACGGGTCACTTGGTGGCCCATAATGCTCCAGCGGTTTTTCACCATGTTTTTAAATATTTTTAAATTGTACTGATAGTCAAACTTCCAGAGCGCTTCAGTTTGCTCAGAAAGGCATCGATAATTTTAAATAAGCAACTGAAAGTCATTTTCAATCCGAAACCGAAACGGGTAGATGCTTCGTGGAGCGTGTGAGGTGACGTCACTACCTTCGTGGCACCAGAAATGTGGAACTAACGCCAAATAAATGACAGTGCCGAGGTCATGCAACAATATATTGAGTTAGGCAGCTTTTCTGATCTTGGCAGCTATGATTTTAGGGCTGAAGTATCGCAGTTTTTGTTTTGAAGGCCCGCTGGTTTGGGTAGGCAGCGCGGAGGTGATGATGTCAAAAACACAGGGTGGCCCGCGTGAGAATCCGCTAAAAATTTTAAAAATTCATTTACAGGAAAGCTAAATGATACATCCACCTGATTTGGCATATATTGAGGCATATATATGACTTGGCATATATATGAGGAGAATATATATTGAAAATTTTGTTCAGATCAGTGGACATTGAAAAATCTCCGGAGTTACCCTTTAAGGAGACCCTGCAACACTTTTTGAACATAATCTGAAAACCATGCCAATCAGTCGTGTAGACTCAGTTGAAACACGCGAGCCAAATATTCGAGAACTACATGCTCCAGAGGATTCGTAATTTTGGTTTCAAATATGGCTGGAAATCGCTTCCTCTCCACTATGTAGCCACAGGATCTCATCATCAGTTAATAATATTTTGTGCGCTAACTTTCCTATTCCTCGAAACATCACTTCTTTTCCAGCTCGCAGCACTAGACATGCTTTAGAAGATAACCTCAATTTACCAAAGTGTTATAATGTATATAGCGAAAGGGTAACTGAATTCAGTGGCAAAAAATTCTTGAATATTTTATCCCTATAGGTTAAAAGCGCACGTAATTTCAAGCAGTGTAGCAAATACTTTTTTTTTGACAACCAGAATCTCAAACTTACTTGCATCAATTAACTAGGAACATTTCTTGTCTGTTATAAATCTTGTCTGTTATAAGTCAAGACATGTTCCGGTATTCTGCTGTTAAATTCCGCACCTGACCTGTCTGTTATATTTTGACACTGAACCGGAAACTAGCCTTGCCTGGCTATCGGTCCAGATATCTGTGTAATCATGTTCGTGTGAAGAAAAATAAAACACTTGCACTTACTTAGTTACTTACTTACTTACTTATTTACTTACTTACTTGCTTACTTACAACAAATGACGTCACAGGTAGCGCCGACTACGTCGCTTAACTTCTTTTGTTTGTTCCGAAAGAAAGATACATACGTCTTTTTTATATGTTGAGCACAGAACGAACAAATAGAGCGTTACCGATCGCTGTTATGTGATTATGGAATCATTAATGCAATTTGTACATCAAGCGACGCAGTCAATGTTGAAAGAAGAGCCGGTCATTTCCAGGTGTATTTGAAGCCACATTGCGAATTACCTGGTACGCCCAGCGCACAAAAACTTGGCTCACGAGATGCCCTTCCGACTGAAGGACACTGTTTTCAAGTTATGTTTAAAAAAAGGGGGGTTGCAGGATCTCTTCAGCCCTGTGAAATCTCTTAGATGATGAAGGTTCCGGGAAATTTGTGCGTGCACTACGGAAGAAGAGTTAGATGAGGTAATCACAAAGCTTCCGGGATTCTAACTTGCCACTGCTGCCACATGCCTTTCCTGGTCTGGGGGCCACATTCTGACGAGATAATAACGAACAAAAAGAAAAACACATACACATACATACACACCCATGCTTCACGTAGGCGGCTCTTCTATATAAAAAAAAAAGCTAACAGGCTAAAATTAATCCGCAAAGCTCTTCGCTGCAGCATCCCTCATAACTGACAGCTCAGTTTCGAAACCTTCCCATATTTTCAGAATTAAATAAAAAAATGAAGTTTCGAAACCCTGAAAACTCGCCACTCTCGTTAGCGGAGACAGTTGCTGGCGTGCTGTAGATAATGCGCGCAAGCGCATGCATTCACGCCGTTTCTTTTTTTTTTTGTCTCCTGTGGAGATGCCGTGATAAAGGTTCATCTGTTTCACAAGTTGCAGCTGGCCACCTACGGCGACGTAGAGGTCTAGAGCCGGCCGCTGAAGCTCTTAATGCGAACGAATACCAGGCGTGGGCAGTCGACAGGAACATGCAGGGCGAGGCAAGAATAGAAAGATTAGAACAGCAACATAACATACGTATGATAGATCAATGGATACATCTACGCTCAGAAAGTAGCAACTGAAGAGGCCCCTCGTTCGCAATAAAGAAGTTCCGGCCAGTTGCTCAACAGTACACACAATGGAGGAAGAGTAAGGTAAAGTATCTCACGCAATCCAGTGTTAGCGGAACGGCTAATGTTGCCAGCAGCTGGTGGCTCGTGGAACCGAGGGATACGCAAGACCGTCACGCGCTGTTGTAGATCCTGCCATAGTGTTATGACACTATACGGATCCTAGTGACGTAACAAATTGAGACTGCTTCCGGCCCCATCCAGCTAATGATTCATTGCGCAAGGAAATACTGTGTTAGATTAAGGAGAAGCGAAATTCTTGCTTGGCTGCTGACGTAAAGTTCAAGGGCGCGATGTCGGCCTGTAGGATCGCATTTCGTAGGAGGCGGAATGCTAGAAGCGCGTTCGTTAGTGCATGATAGTGAAGCACAGGTGGTCGAAATATCGTAATTTTGGCTCGTAAATTTCCTCATCTATCTTGGCGTCGAATTAATTTTAGACCGTTAGGCTTCTCTTTTTTAGAAGAGCCGCCTACGGGAAGCATGGGTGTGTATGTGTGTTGCTTTTTGTTTGTTATTATCTAGTCACAATGTGGCGGCCGTGCCGGGAAAGAGCGATGCTTCGGCCTCTTTTGGATATAGTACGCACCCTCCTAAGTAGGCTGCAGAGTCCGGTAGCCGAAGCCTACCTGAAAGTGCTGGATAACCTTCATCCACTGCTTTCATTTGGACTGTGATCATCACGGCTCGACGATGATCTTTCCGCACTAAAGCAAGGAAGAGTGTGTATTCCTAGTGCAGTGCCAGAAGACTGAAGCTCCCAATGTCAGACTCTTCAACACGTGTAGTGCTCGCCTTCTCCCTTTTCTTCTCTTTCTATATTCCCCATTCCCTTACCTCCAGCGCAGGGTACCTAACAGGACGCACGTCTGGTTAACCTCCCTGCCTTTCGTTTTCTTTGTATTCTCTCTCTCTCTGGCGCGCAAAAACCAGAAATTTTTAGTGAAGCCTGATGAAAAAGACAGGTGCCGAGTTTAGGAGGGGCTGGGAGAGCGTGAGGCACTTTGATTAGAAGGGAAAAATCTCCAGGGTCCTTCACGAAGACAACTATTACGATAGACTAGGGTGACGGCATGCTTTCCGGAGTTGACATCTTCCTTAACAAGACCAAATGGAGTGATTCATATCACCACCACTCGTCTTTCCTCCTTATGACCATAACATCTGGCAGCGATGACGTCTTTGCGGAACACTCTTTTTTCTCTTTTCATTAACGTTCTACCTCAATAAAACGAGTGAACTTCTGAGACCCCCTATATCCCTCATTTACCGCCGAAACAAAGTCTGATGAATGGGGCTACATTGCATTTACTTCTTACTTTTCCCGCCTCTCCGGCTAAATTTGAGCAGTGCAGAGCCCTTCTCGAGGACGGTATACCTTCCCAGTCCTGAGAGGGACAATATCCATGGGAACACAGATTGCTTCACCGCGGTGTGCCCGTGCCAGACTTCGTTAACTCCGTTCTTCCGCGTCAGTCATCCGACTCCCTTGCCCGAGACTATAACACTTTCCACCGGGCCACCATTTCAAGCGCCCAGCCATCCATGGCGTGATAAGGAGCTCCGAGCGCAGCCTTATTTCGAAATGGCCGGTCTCGTATATCGAGACCCCAAATTTCTTTTCTTATCGCTATCTTGTCTCCTTCAGCGAGTTCTTTTGTCGTGTGTCTCTTTAGCTTCGAGAAAATTGCTCAAGCGGGGACACCAGACCAGGAGCGATCTGGCCCGGGGGTAGATCGGCCGTTGAACGCATCAGAAAGACAAAATATAAGGGAGTCGAATCGATCTTTCCGAAACGGGCCACCGGAGATGGGGATCGCAACACGTCATGCCGAGTCGACGCTGGCAGCTGGAAGGCGATAAATGATCTCAAGTGTGTGCCGGTCGGCCGTGACCTTTACACTGCTGAGTAGGGCGTTAAAGAGTGCGTGTTTTATGAGCAAGCCGAATTACGGGTCGCGTGAAAGGCTGGCTTCCGCACAGCTAAATGCAACCAGTTACAACGGCCTTGGAAAGTTCTTTTTCGCCTTTAAGTGAATGGCCGCACGTCATTTCCGGCTTCTGGACACCTGATGGCTACTTGATGTCCTGGAGGTTCCGAACATCTTGCGAATGTATTGGAAAGCGCCAGACTGCGTTAAAGGGCACCTTCATGAGGTTCATTCATTGCAAATGAACCCGGCGCGTAGATCGGTTCTGTGGTTTTCATGTATACGAATTATCGCAGGCCTGCCCGAAACAAAAGAAAAAGCTGGAAAATCTACGCATAAAGCAGGGTGTCCTTCTTGAAAAAGAAGCACGAGTAGAGAGAAAGCGACAGAGCCCACGCAACAGACACATTCAAACGTGAGAGGCACTTCTCTGACGGCCAGTGACCACGGCCCGTTGGTACAGTTCTTTGTCGATTGCCGGGAGTGTGCAATGTATGAGCTGCGAAGAAATGTAGGGGGGGGGGGAGATAAAGTAAAGGAGAGGAGATGACGCACATTGCTGGATCAATGCCCACAGTCACGTCCGGCGGTTAGGAGAACGCAGAGTCAGTGGACACTAGCCGGAGAAAATACACTGTGCCCACATTGGCAGTGAAACTAGCTTCTATAGAGCCACGTGGTATGAGGGTACTGCATTTTTCTCATAAAATGTCGTCAGAATGTCTTGTTAAATAGCATCGAATGCGCAGTTCCATTTCTAGTAGACTGTCGTTAAAGTCTTTCTTTGAAAGGCTTGCAATGTCTAAGAAAATCACGTTCGGTGCGGATCCGTTTGAAGAACTTTCGCTGTGATGGTTGTTCCAATGCGCCCGTCACATTACCTCATCCCTCTTTCTTTCCCCTTATCCTTTCCAGCTTGTGCAGTGTAGCAGAGCAGAGTGTACTTACCCAGGCCGACCTTTCTGCCTTCCAATAAATTCATTCCCTCTCCATAACGGAAATGCACAGAGACCAGGGAAATGTACAGAGAGGACAGCATGGAACAGAATCTCCTCGAGGAACAACAGCTCAGCGCTCTTGCTAGGAGTGCTACAAACGGAAAAGGCAGATCGCTAAAGAACTACAGACAAAGAAGCAGGGTAAATACAGGACAAACGCCCTGCTTCTTTTTCTGTCGTTTCTTAGCGCTCCGTCTTTTTGTTTTTTTTAAGAGTGAACCAACTCGCCCAACGACAACGTCTACAAAGCCATAGGAGTGCTATCATGGACATTGTGAAATTCCGCCACATTGTGAAATTCCGCCTTCATGGTAGCTCTTATTGGCTCAGGAGGCAGCTACAGGCTCCCTGATTGGCGCGAAAGTGCTGCGATTACACAATTTGACAAGATGACGGAATTTGACTCTGTCCAGGAATAGCACCTTAGCATATATCTACACGACCAACTACTGGCAATCCAGCGGGCCTGGAGAGCGCTGAAAGGCTATGCCTTGCCGCACATGATGCCCTGATGGCCTGAGAACGGGCTGTCGTCGCCGCAGGTGCTTTTCCCTACAAGAGTTCTATTTTTTTTCGTCCGTATATTCCATGCGGTATCAATGACTCCATCAAATCTTCTACACACGAATTTTCGCCGTCGCCATAATGGTCAGTATAAAATCACGCCCCTCGCGCCATACCCTGATTTTCAGAAAAAAAAAAGGAGTAATAACATGGCGTGGATTATGTTGGCTTTTGGCATGTGGAACACTCTCATCCCGCTTGCAGGATTATAGTATAGGCCATAGTGAAAAGAACAGGCGCACAAAACACGGACACAAGGGGAAGAAATGGACAACACGAACGCCGTGTCTCGTGTCCGTGTATTGCACGCCTGTTCTTTTCACTACGGACACTTACCAACTCGCTCCCCTTTCTGTTCCTTTTAGTATATGCCACACACGCACCAGAGAAGGAAGGCTACCAGGCTGTCACACCGTTCCTCCTTCGTAGTCTAATTGCCCCAGTTTATTCATCGATTGGTCGCGTGAATGGATGATGTAGAGAACAAGGGAAACGTTGGCTTTACCTCGTCATTAAGCCCCGACGCAGTAGTTGCGGTACTCGGCTACTGACCCTAAAGGCGCGACTTTGATCTCACGACCACAACAGAGGTGAAATACTGGAGGCCTGTGTACTGTCCGTTTTCAGCGCACGCTAAAGATCCCAGGTGGCAAAAACTTCCGGAGTCTTCCACTACGGCGTGTCTGGTAATCATGTCGTTGTTTTCGCATGTAAAACCCAGGAAACAACATCATCATCATCATCATCATCATCAACAACAACAACAACAACAACAACAACAACAACAACAATAATAATAATAATAATAATAATAATAATAATAATAATAATAATAATAATAATAACATTCTCGTTGTGGATTGTTTGCCATTGCTATTTGCATAAAATGCGCAGATCCCGTACCAAAAAAAAGGTTTGTCACAAAAGGATGGAGAAACACTTTGCATAGGATTAGAGGAACAGTAGGAATGCTCACAACGCCAACATTTTGCTAGCGAAATTTTTCCTAAGGTAAGCGTCAATGAGGTAAACATGGAATGGGCTCAGGCAGAAATATACTGATTGAAGCGTATTATTCTACTGTATTATTTGCTATAGGAGCCAACAATCAACATTGGCTAGCATTAGTAAAAAGTTATCAGGCGAAATGCAGTGCTTGTGGCCTGCTAGTGAATATTATACGCTCGACACAATGTATGCACTTTTTCAACATGAATGAATGTCCTAGTGGATACACAGGCTTGATCATACTTTTGTGTGACAGCTTATGTGACTGTTTGAGTCTGGATGTCTCGCAGTTATAGCTCGAAAACTGCTCGAAAACTTTTGTTGGAGCTGAGCTAGGATCATATCATTCAATCCCAGTCCTGATTTTCCTAGAGAACTTCCAAATGATAAATCAGCTCACAGAAACAAGCGCAACTAAGAATGTTCCAAGTGACCCATATAATATTTCATTTCGCCGGTAACGTAATATGGCCTCATTAGGGGCTATCGATCTTCATCAACGCACGCTTCCGTGTGGGCTACGGTGCAGACCCAAATCACTGGCTCCATGCCTTGGAGTTCATGTCCAAATCATTTTTGTTGGTAGGCGGTACAGGCGAAGTCGCGGCTAATTGCGCAGCAGTAATTAGGGCGTGAATTTGACGTTTATGGGCTGCACGAGTATTTTTTTTAGGCAGCGCCGGTTGATTGCGACTCATCGGCAAGTCTAATGGCCCCGCGGTCATAAAAACAGTAGGCTCGGCCTCGTACATGGGGAAAGCGGGGGCTGCTGTACCGTACTGCGGAATACAGAATACTATCCAGTATTGATCACCTATAATCGGTCACTTTTGCCTATTAAGGCAGGACAGTTTGAATCAGGGATTCGGTATTAGTCAAGAGTTGGTCAGTTTTTGCCTGTTGAGGCTGAACTGACCACAGACACAGTTTGAACGCATTGCTGCCAGTCACAAGGCTTGAGACTTTCCAATACAGCTTTATTTTTTTCCGAGTGCAGTTAAAGAATGGCACGAATTAGAAAGTTCACGCGTCACATATTCCTTTACCAGAGCCTTTTACTACTTTTTTAGAACTACTTGTCTTATATGAATGCGTTGTAATGTGCATATTTTTTTTGCTTCTGATGCGCATATCAGCGTATTCTGCCTTCGCAGTCTTTATTGTCCTCTCACTTCCTTCTTTTTTTCCCCTCCGATTGTTCACTTCTGTTTCCAATGCACATGATATAAATGTCCACGCATTTTCTTTTTAACAAGACGTCACTTTTTGTACTTGTCTGACACGCGACAAATCCGGGACGGCAAACATGACGGTCCCCAGAACAGCTCCGCTTTAGTAGAGTATGTGCCGGTGGCCTGGCAAGCATGGGAATCTATGCCGCAGGGTGCCTCTCTGCGAGGCATGCTTGTGTCTATCTGTAAGATAAGCACAAGCGTGCCTATCTTACAGATTTTCATGTCTTCCGAACGCGGGCCCAAAATGCAAAAATGGATGTGCTTATGACAGTCAGCCATGATAACATGTTTGCCATATAGCTCTTATTATTTCGTCGACGTCGCCGGTGCTTGAAACGCCACCTTGCCTTTCGGTAACCCCCTGCTTCAACGTGTCAGGGTGCGGATTCATACAAACTGCACCTTATGAAAGGGAACATTACCATCCGCACGTTTATAGCACAAGTTTACAAAACGGGGGGATGCTAGTTTTGCATTTCGTAATCGTCACTTCACCTTGCGGAATTCCACAAATGTTGTTTGCCTTAACTGAGGATTTGCATATGTTGGCGCATATGTTGGTTGCATATGTTGGCGTGACGCGCAGACATAAATCTGCATTCCATAATACCAAGGTGTCCGTGACAGTGCATAAACGTTTCATAATGGTTTTCCATCTTTTAACGGCATCAACTTATCACGAGGCTTTTTTTCCACAAGAAGGACAATTAAGACACCCGTTGCGTTTGGAGTTTCCGCATTTGAGCAGTCGCTTCAACCAAGAGCATCGCTCCGCAAGGAAATTCCATTCGCCCCAGATCCGCACATTACCTTTTCTTCCCCTCCGGCGGGAGAGATCGACAAAACCGTACGAAATTATCGCCTTCATTTAGTAAAGGTGCATTCGGCGTGTAGCAGTTGTAACGCTTACTTCCACGTCTTCCCAGTGTGACCACAAAATCGGCGTCTCTCTAAGCAAAGCACTTTCCTTGCTAGAGTTATCTGCATCTGAAAACTTCCAGCAGTAGCATGCGTATCACGGCATTCACCCGAATTCGCCGTTCCATTAAACACTGAGCGCGCATCTAGGAATGAAATACTCCTTCAAGAAACGTACAGGCAAACGACAGAAGGAATTCGGCATTTCAGAAGTAAACAAAGCCTGGCATCTGCGTTGCTCGCGAGATGCATCGCCGAACGACGCTTGCCGTTTTACGCAAGCGATAGCGAATTTCGCAATATGCCCTTCCTCTCGGCAAAGATCATTCGAAACCAAACATTGGTGACATGAAATGCAGAGCTCGCACACTTCAGAAACAACAGCAGGAACAACAACAACAAAAATTGTTCCTGGCACGCATTTCGTAATGACGGCATCGCCCACGCACGCTTGAGATCATTACGAGCCACAAATCAACAATAATCTAGAAAAAGCAAGCAAACAAGCAAGCTAGAAAAACAAACAAAAACAAAAGCGATCTCCGCCGCAATCGCAGCCTGCGTACGTACACGGCGTTTTCCGGCAGATTTCGGTATACATTTCTTGATCTAATCATATTAAAGAAAAAGGGAAGAAAGCAGGCACAGACAGACAACGAAGGTCGACATGCATGGGAAATGCATCTTTCAAACCGCCCCGCTGCCCCCCCCTCCCTTTTATTCTACCCCTCTAAATTCAGACCGTACGCTTCCTCTCTGGTTCCGCTTACGCATTGCTGTTCAGCGGAAGTCTGCGACATAAAATGGCAGAGTAAACAACGCACGTGCGGTCCTTGTTTTTCTTGTGTGCAGTCTCGCGCATCTGAGATGCTGGAGCAAACAAGCCTTTCTCTCTTCCACTGTCTCGTTCACTCCTTTCCTTTTACTCCTTACACGACCATCTCCTCTTTCATTTGTGCTTACTCCTTTACTCGTTGAATGGTTGAGTGCCTACTCATGCCGGCTAGCTGTCGTTGTTTAAAGCAAGCAAAGAAACAGGCAACAACCTAACACCTAAAGCAAAAGCCTGCAACGTAGGATTAAAAGAGTGTTGACACGAATTTTTGACATTCCCGTATTGCTGTTGTAAATAAAAGCACTGGCGTTAAGAACACTAAGAAGGTTATCGCGGCGCCTCGCAAAGCAATGAATATATTTTTATACGGCTCCCTTTAAAGCCACTTTTTGGTTTCGATTTCGAGGAGGCGGTTTCGTAGTGACGTGTAAACACAGTCGGACGTACGTCTAAGCTTCGTAGGAACATCAATTCTTGATGGCGTCGCTGCAAATTTGTCAGCTGTGGTCCATTTACGCGTGGGGCACGCAAGCAACAATGATTTCACGGTCGTCCAGCGACTCTGACAGCGATATCGGCGATTTTTAAGAGACTGTGTTCATACGTCATCGTAGTGTCCATTGCGCTGCGGCTGGCGTGCAGATGTTGGGCGACGAAAACTTTAAAATCAAACTAAAATACTTTGCACGTGTTTGCTGGAATCGGTGTGTAGATAGCGTTAGCACTGAATGGCTAGAAACTAAAAATGTCCCTTTTGCACCGCCGCAAAATCGTCTCAGTCATTAGAATTCACTATGTTCTGGTATAGCTTGCTAAATGAGCGTTTCATATTTTTACAAGTAGGGCCGGCAGTTATTTCTTTTTATTTGTATATTCCTGAGCAGTCTGCTCTTCCGCATTATCATCATTGTCATCATCGGTTGAATGCCTTTTCTCCCGTAGTTCGATAGCTGTCTCCTATTATCATATGAATCGTTCAGCGTATCTTTTCTTGACGATGCTGTTCCTCATTTGTAGTAGCCACTACCTCAAGGCGTTCGTCAGATTCGTCCCGTTTTTCGCCTGCCTCCTTGAAATCTTTAATATTTCTCACGGACTTCCTTTTTCTTATTTGTACGACGCCTATTCTTTAACTTATTTTCTGTTACTCCACCCACATCTAAATTCGTAGGATTTCCACATTTAAAAAATTGTTATTGTCTTTGTCTTCCACACCCTCTTTCTTCATTATTTCCTTATTTCATTCATTTCATGCATTCTCAAGTCGTCCTTATCCCGAACATTTCTATTTCAATTCTTCCTGTGTAGTCCCTGTTCGTTTGCTCTGCTTCATTTTTATTTCGCCAAACATTTACATTGTGATGAGTTCCCTCACTTTCAGTTCTTTCTATCTGCTTATTTCATTTATCTGAATTACTTCTATAAGCCTTGATTTGCTCCATTCATTCCTCTTTATCCCTGCTTTTATCATTGCGTCCTCTTTGCACCTCATTCATTCATTCATTCATTCATTCATTCATTCATTCATTCATTCATTCATTCATTCATATTTTTCTCATTTCCGTCGTTGTGAATATTTTCGCCATTTTCTTTATTTTGTACCTCATGTTATATCCCCTTTCGTCGTATTTAGAACTCATTCATTAAAATGTTATCGCTTCTTTTACGTTTTTCACCGGCTATCGTGGAACAGCAATAAAGCAAACTTTCTAGTAGGGCTAGAAGATAAATTTAGAGATTTTACGCACAATAAAAAATTTTGAATCTTTCTTTGTTTGTTGAATATCTGCGCTCATGTACGTAACGTATATATGTGTAGCAACATTCAAATATATGTGCAATTAATTTCTTCTTATTTAGAAGAAATATCAGTGTTACCTATTTTGTAGAGGCAGCTGAGGACGTCTACATGTCAAGTTGCTTGCTTCTCTTGACTTTCATTCACAGCTTTTTTTATCGTCGACGGAAGTAAACAAGTTATCCGTACTTCTCCTTCGTACTGTTATTATTCTTATTATTGTTATTAGAGTATGATAAGGAGATACCCGCAGCAAGTCACTCCTACTCCAAACTTATTTTCTCTAGCGTTCTTTGACATACACATGAATTCAGGCGAGGCAACAAATATACTTGCAGCTGGCGAGCGACCACGTGTGTGTTATCGCCGACACAAATTACAACTGCTTCGTGGAAATCGCTGCTCGCTAATCCGGCAATTTTAAACTGCGAAACAATGTACGCATGCGCAGCGGTGCCCCCGAGACGCAAGTAATTTCTTCGGGTACAGCCACACCGTACGAAAGAGCACAATCCATTCATTATGCCAGGCATTTATGCTGTGTAGCTGTTTCTTATCCGAACGCTGATCTCTGTTCTCTATTTTAAGAACTGTACCCCCTAGACTGGAAGCAATGTGCCGACACGGCAATAAAGCGCCGACGCTGCTTCGTATGACGGCGGGCCATAAAGCTTCGTAAGGACAAAGGACGGCTGGACTTTGAAAAGCACGCTGCGAGTCCCCTGGGACTCGGGGGGTTTCAGTGCTGGGGAAACGGGACAATTTGCGCGCGTGCTTGCTTCATTTCAATGCACAACGGCAGATGTTTTTAACGTGCAAACCATGAAAACAGCTTATGTTTAGGGTCTCATATTTGTAAGTACTCTTCCTGGAAACAATGAACATAGGAGAACACTGCAGTTCTCTAAGAAACAGACCATTTTGAGCGGAGCACGAGTACTAGCAGCAGGAAAGAAATTGTGGCTGCATATTGTGACATGGTGTTGTCGTCGATCTAGGAGGCGCTTGTTGCAGTGGCAAGCCGAGGCATCATTAGTGCGAAACGTGACACGGCTCTTTCGTTTCGACACGGTTCTTTCGTTTCGCTGCAGCAACAGCAATCTCCGTCGCTAGTTGAGTGTCCCGGCGAAAGTGCTGCTGGGAAGCCTTTCGTGCCGCGACAAATAGTGCTTCATGTTCTGCCGGAGAGATGCCATTCAGAAACACGAATTCCTGCCCTCTCTTTCAGCGTTCACCTGTGCTGCATGTTCCTCAACAGCTCACGCATTATGGCAGGCGCCATGAGATACGCTGAAGCGGTGGTAGACGTGAAGTCCACAGCTCAGTGTGGCTTTGACCCACGCCACTCGTACACTGCGGAGAAATCGCACGTCCTAGTACAAAGAAAGAACTGAGTGACACAAAGCCTGAAAGCCCCTTTATCTTTGGTTAACAGTTTAATTGTGAGGCACTCGCGTCACTGCTTTCGAATCTCGCCAAAGATTAAACTGCCATATACACTCATTATGAACGATTACTCCGCGACAGTTGAATGGTAGATTCAACTGGTAGAATGGTGATGGTAGAATCAAATGTGATGGTAGAACTCAAGTGGTAGAATGGTGATGGTTGAATGGTACATTGTAGCAAACTGCGGGTGTGATGGACAAAGAGACTTGTTATCCACCCAATGCACAGATTTTTGTAAAATAAATGATTACTCCACGGCAGGTAACCTGTTGGCGTACTGTGCGTCGAACCAGTGTTCTTTCTGGGACATAGACATGCGAGATCGCGAGATGAAGCTTTTTTTCGTAACTGTGGTTCCGTACCAGGCGCCTTATTTTTTAATAGCTGAAACCGGAAGACAACGCAGCATTCAGAAGTATGCACTGTTGACACGGCGCCGAAAGTAAGAAAACCAAGCCTTCAAAATTCGTTCAACACTTAAGCCGCGTTCATGTCGAGACGTCGTCTAAAGCGCATCGTCCTGGAATATCGGAATACTATAGATCACTGACGCTTCAGATCACAAGACTAAGTTGTTGTTTTTCCTCCTTAGGCGCAGTGCGCGTACTGATCGCTTGCGTTTTGAGTAGCGGCACCGAGAGAACACCACAACACTCAGACGTAGTACGTCGTTGACTCGGGCATCGGAAATAAGAGAAGCAAGCTTTAGAAATGCGTTCAACGAATCAAATCCCGAGCGTCTTAGCATGTCCTGCAAAGCACGTCGTCCAGAAAGATTTCGAAAGCTTCTCAAGGACGGTTCCCCTGAAAGATCTTTTCTCGTTACTTTCATTTTACATCCTCTCCCTGCTTTCGTGATTGTTTTTTATTTCATTTTTTTCATTGTCCATCTCTCTTTCCTGTTTGCTTCAAAACCGTGGCAGCTCCCGACGCATAGTTCCAGGCCTGGACGGAAAGAAGGAATTCGTTATTCTCCGTCTTTCCAGTCGGCACGCTGTTCTGCGCCTTTGCCTCGCTTTAAGAGCTTTTGTCGGCCTCGCACGCAAGGCCCGTGAACGAGAGCCACGTCGCGCAGTTTAACGACCCCTTCTGGGTCGTCAGGGCTTAAAGCGCTCTGCGAAATCCGCTCGATACGGTTTGCGTGTGTGCCTATGTGCGTTGACGATTGTGTGTGTGCGTGCGTGCGCGTGTGTGTGTGTGTGTGTGCGCGCGCGCGTGTGTGTGTGCTAATTTG
This sequence comes from Hyalomma asiaticum, assembly GCA_013339685.2. Lineage (NCBI taxonomy): Eukaryota > Metazoa > Arthropoda > Arachnida > Ixodida > Ixodidae > Hyalomma > Hyalomma asiaticum. The sequence continues at coordinate 24,367,211 of CM023488.1, read as the reverse complement.
TTCCCCAGAAAGGAAAAGAAAAAGAAAACAACGTGGGGCAGCCCGTACCACCGTGAGGTACAACGGGCTTAAGCCAATTAAAAATAAATGAATACGGGAAATGTTTTCTCAAGGTTCATTTTAGCGATAACATTAGAAAAGGCGGGGTTGGGGGGCTAGGAACTAAACGCAGTGAAAAGGACGAAAGTGGGGGAAGTTGAGCTGGTTAAAGTAAAAGTTCGGTCCGAATTAAGCACTTACATGCCCCAAATGTTAATGTTGTCTCTTATTGTGAAGTGTTTACTTAGTGATTGTGTTAAGGTAGTGTGAAGTAGGTTAAGGTTAGGTATTACGTAGCGTTAATGCAGCGTATTAGCGTACTTGTGTAAAGTACCCTTCCATCCTTTGTCCGTTGATGGAAGGCCCGTCTAGTTCTGTACTGATCGGTGTGTGTGCTGGCGTTTTCTCTCTCTCTCTCTCTCTTTTCTTTGGACAACGTTGTCAGCTTGTACGGCAGGCCTCTCTATAGGGCTCAAGGTTGCTACGGTGCTGCGTTGCTCGGCGTGAAGTAGCGTGTTCGATACCCGTCCACAGTGTCCCGATTTCGAAACGAATTCTCGTGAATCCTGTCTTGAACGCACGTCGAAGTAGAGGCAGCCGAATAATAATAATAATAATAATAATAATAATAATAATAATAATAATAATAATAATAATAATAATAATAATAATAATAATAATAATAATAATAATAATAATAATAATAATAATAAAGAGCTGGAGCAAAGTTTTACGGCTTTCAGAATGACAACTGGATGCTTTAAAAAACGATCTCTCTTTAAATTTTGATCATTCGATACGCCGTATGTAAAAAATAATGTAAATCCATTTCCACGCCTGTGAAATCTGATAAACAGTAGAGCAGGGGCAAGGGTGCCAAGTTTACTATCACTGTGACATAGCACTGTCGATACCGTTATCTCTGTCACGTAGCAGTGAGCTCAGGGCAAGAGTATGGGTAGGGGGTCGAGGACAAGTGGAGGTACACTTTTCTCTTCAGTGTACACCGAACACTTTCTTTCTTTCTTTCTTTCTTTCTTTCTTTCTTTCTTTCTTTCTTTCTTTCTTTCTTTCTTTCTTTCTTTCTTTCTTTCTTTCTTTCTTTCTTTCTTTCTTTCTTTCTTTCTTGAGGCAATGAAAGACCAGCACGAGGAATGCTGTGTAAGGATCTTATGAGTATTGGGCAAATATGGCCAAATACGGCCACGCGCCGTGTTTAGCCAGATATGCATATATGGCCATATATGCATATCTGGCAACATATGGCACGTGTCCGTACGTGGCCGTACTTGCCCAATACGCATCGGAGCCTTACATGGCATTCCTCAGGTTGGTCTTTCATTGCCATATGTGTTTCTATCACAGATTTGGGAAAATGCGGCCACATACGGACACGTGACATACATAGCCAGATATGCCCGATTCCTGATATTGCCATATATGGCACGTTTGTAACGACAATCTTCATGCAAAAAGACAGTCTCCAGAGATGCTGCTTGTGCTGCGTCCGCGCATCTCATTAGCGGGTCGCTGTGTTGAAAACCGTACGAGCCATATAGCTTGAATGGAGGGCCTCCGTCGTCTTGGTCGCTGATAATGAACAAAGTGTTTATCATTGCAGACTCCTGTGATGTCTCGGTCGACAGACCTTGCGTGAGCCGACTTCATACTCGGATGTTGGCTAATATCTAATCACGCCATTGGTCATCTGTAGTCCGTCTCACTTGCTCCAACACCCATTCTGTGATTGCTTGCTAGCTTCCATTTAGCATACGACTCCCGAGTTGTATTTATGATCTCAACTCAAGTGTTGTATTTATAATCTCAGCTCACGTGCATTTGCACGTGACCGCTGGCGCTCTTCAGGGGCTATTTTTTTTTTTTTGATGCAGAAAGAAACTGGCTGTGGCTCAACTCAGTTATGCTTGGGTGTGCGTAGCGAGAGGCATGATTAATCTTATTGTTTAGCTTGGTTCTCTCTACCGTTACATCTTTATCGTTTGGCTTCGTACGTCTGAGTGCTTAGGTTTTGTTGTTACCTCTCGTTAAGTTATGGTTAGAGTAAAGACTAGACATTCTAATTGAAGTGTAACGCCTTCATTTTGAAAGTTTTAATTTTGTTGTTTCTGAATTGCCACAAAGACGACCCCATGGTCGATGAATTAGCAAGCAGCCGTCTCAGTGGCTCCGACACAGTTCTGGTCGGTGAGACGAATCCCGCCGATCCGCCCCTTCTATATATACGATGCAACGCGGCTTCACCGCCTCCTCCTCCGACGTCATGCCAGATGGCGCGGCGAGCGGCTCTGCCAGCTTAGGCGGTTGCTAGGCAACGGCTCAGCTGGCGGTATGGCCATGGGCCAAAGCGAAACGGCGAGAATACGGCCAATGTAGCTTTCACTCTAAAAAGTACAGGTTTTCTCGCACTGCAATGACTTTCTTTGTTTTAAAAGCTGATATGACGTCTCATTGCGGTGGCTAAGCGCTCACCACTGACAGAAACACCAATGGTCAATAATTAAAAGCCTAATTGTAAGTCTTAATTAAACGGCTAAATAATTAGCATTTTCCTGAGGCTTCCTAACGTCTGCGTCATTTAACAGTTTGTTTCTCAAGAGATATTTGTTGCTTTTAGAACAGCCTATTTCAAAGAATTTATGAAAGTGTTCGCTGAAGTACCTTGCATGTCCACAGAGCGTATTATTCCTGCTATCTGAACAATGCTCTGTAGCAGTCACAAAAACGTCATCGTTTTTGATCATGAAGAGTAGCCGACTAATGAAGAAGACCCTAATGTACACGTGAACAACCTTTATTACATGACTTTTTTTTACATAATTACAAGCACCTTGGCGCGTCGAGCATTCGATAACTAAACGGGAACGATAGGACAGTCAGGTATATCATGAGAGATCACGCACAAGGCAAGTTTACCTTTGCACACAACATCGAGACCACACTTCTGTATGACCACACCTTGGTGATTTCTGCTGACGGAGTACAGCTGAATCGAATTAGGCTGCTGAGGACACACGGAATTGAGCCTTTAGGGAAGTTTTTTTTTATCATAATTACTTTGCAGAAACTTTTCCCCCATCAAGTGCAATGACATTGTGAGCACTTTGATATACAAGTGTCATAAAGAGCAATGGATGCTTTCGAATGGCAGGCATTATTTTGCGAAGGCGTCCGCTCGTTTCCCTCTCATTCTAAGTGGAAACAAATGGGTTTTAACCAAGGAGGATTAAAAAAAATGCTGGAGTGGCAACGCCTGCTGAACCTTACCGCAGTGGGTGAAGCCGGCGTTTGCCTCTGGTCCAGCCCTAAAAGCTTGCCAAAGTGTCCAGAAACCAGTATCAGTTCGAGCGTTCTCGATCTGTTAATGTATTTTATAGAGTACTTGTAATATAAAAGCGTGTTGTTTTCGATTAATAAACTACCATTGACCGAGCATCAAGGCCACGATGTGGCACACAAATCTTTGCGACGTTCAAGTTTCACCCAAAAACGCGTTGCACAAACAAGCACACCAAGCATTGTCTGTCTAGCAAAGATGACCACTTTAAAGGTGCTAAGAAGCGTGAGGAAAGCACTTTTTCTTTTGTGCTATCTGGATGCTGTTAATCGATGCCTCTGGTAAGATGGCGGCCTCCGGCTTCACATTTAGGAAAAAATCTCCACTCTAGGATTTTTTTTATCCTCCTTGGTTTTAACGCAGGTCTTGAAGAACAAAGCGCATTCTATCTTTGAGCACACCTCACTGACATCCACGTCAAAGTGCTAAGTCAGGTACACCGTCCAAAGAGGACAAACCCAACTCCGAACTCGGTGCCTTCAATAGAAACGTAAGCGTTAATTTCAGGCTTCCATATTCGTAGAGAACAATGGGCGCTAAAACGGGAAATGGAGCCGCACAGAGACGCGCACATCGGCGAGTGGCCTCTGGTGAGCATTCAACATCTCCATGACCTGAGTAACACAGACGAAGCATTCCGTACGCTGACTACAAGAAAGTTCATATCATCAGACGATCAGTTCCGTACTTAGATAGAAACAATGTGTTCAGCACACACCAGTTCCACGCTGATAACTCAATGCCATTACTGTAGTAATTGGTTGAAAATATTCAAAATGCAGTCATTGTTCTTTCGGCCCTGTTGTTCGTGAGCCGAGCCATCGCGCACGTGATGGCTGCGACGAAAGCGTACGGCACGAACCGTTGGTTCCGAAGCTGGATTTCTCCAACAGGTGCTGTACACCACGTACATTCCAAACGACACACTCGTACTTTTAAATATCTCACGATAGTACAAAAAGAGCAAAATTACAACCACTCGGCAGTCACACAAATATCTGTAGCCATTTTTTAAAAGGGACAGACATACAACTTCAAAGTATGCACGTTCCTAAAACAGTCTTCCACTGAGATTTTTCACCATGCAGAACATTTTCATCGACACTCGAAATGTGAACAATAGACACCGCAGCTTTAACCACTGAGAAGGAGGGGTGGGGAACGTGCCCTTAATTTCACGCTTACAGAATGTCACGCTTTGTAGAAAGCCACTGATATCTCCAAAAATATCTGTCACCTTAGAGCTGTTTCATGGCAGACGTGGTTGTCTAGTTCGTTATTTGAAATGCCCATGTTCGCATCACGCAGACTCGATAGTCAATCAGCGAACGTTATCAACGTATAAATGATGCTTATACAATCTCTAAGCGTGACAACCAGTGCACGTCTTCAGATAAAACGAGGGGAAAGCTCGTAAGGCATCTGGCATTACGACGCGAAAGCGTAAATGCACCAAATAGATGTCACACACTCGCGCACAATGTACACGACATTATTGATAGTGTATATACAAACAGCTGAACAGCTGAGCCATTACGGCACTTGTCTTAAGTTTTGATCGCGATTGGTCGCTCCAGCAGGAATCTTCAGGTTATCGCACCAGTGATTACGACTAGGGAAAGTTGCTTAAGCAACGACACTGGAGAAAGTACTTTTGCGAACCAGCATTTGTGAATGCAGTCAGGTACGACTTAAAGTAATTAATTACGAGAAAGGTAAGAGAAAGGCAGGGAGGTTAACCAGACGTGCATCCGGTTTGCTACCCTACACTGGGGGTAAGGAGGAATAGGGACACAAAGAGGTAGAGGAGAGAAGAACAAGAGTGTCGCCCCATCCTAGAGTGCACATTGTCACAAGAGTCTTAGTAAGGAGGTCAAGATTGTGAGGAAGTGAGCAATAAAAAAAAATAAACTAGACAGCCTGTTCAATGACTGGTCATAAAACGGAAAGGACTGACGGGGCCTTTCAATTAGGCTTTCCTATCTGCTGGACAGACCATGGTCACAAAAAACAGGGGCAGTAAAGCGCGACATCGGACTCGCTTTCCTGGAAAGGACATCACCAAGAAAGTTGCGTGAAACATAAGGAACAATTTCCAGTCACTTTAGAATCTGGCCATCCTATTAGTTCGAATCGGGGTACAGCTGCTTGGGAATAGCGACTGTGGGGAGTGTGGGGCTTAAGCCTAATTGAATACGATCGCTCAGAAATATACGGTTGTTCACAAGGGCCTCAAGGGAAAAAAAAACCTCGCCGCATGTTGGGACTGCTCCAGTATGAACGCGTGCTCAAGCTGTGTTTGAGAGAAATCCCTTAAGAAAAGGGCTGGAAATATGATAAGAATATATTTTTGAACAGGACCATACGATGACGCAATAGGATGAAGGGGGCTGGCGCGCACTAATAGATTCCCGGTTATCCTCCATTTATTCAGTTTTCTATTCTACACACGACCCTAGATTAAGCGAGAAATGAAATGAGAGCGATTTCAGCAAGGCCTAGGTCGCACGGCTGATGAAAAAACAAGCATTTGTAGTCTAGGGCTCTGGCGCCGAATTTGTTTCGACGATGAGTGTGTGTTAAGTGCGTGTGTAACGGAGACATTCTTGCGCACTTAGAATCGAGCACCTGGGTAATTTGCACCTTTCTTTCTCGCATCTTTTCTTGGGCCGATATTATCGATTCCGTTAGCGAATGCAACAGGTGTGTTAAAGCCTGACGTCTCAGTTGAATAGACCTTAGTTCAGGGAGACCACTTCGGTGTCTGACCCTACTACGTGAGATGTTACAAGGACTTCGGCGAAACGTGAACAAAATAGAGTACAGCTCACTTGCACTATCGAATAGAAGTGGAAAATGAAGATGAGATTATGCTAGTAAGTGACAGTACAGCGTCACCTGTGTAGAAAATTTTAAATCCAGGGAGACGGCATGTACCTGCGAACAAGATGTTGCAGAGATTCGGTTTGAGGCTGATATTTCGTAACTATATGAAAGCATTTTGGATAAACCATTGGTTGGTTAGAAGGATAGCAGATGAGAATGCGGGATTCCTTTGAGTTAAATTACTACTTGAAGGCAGGTGTACGCGCCCAGAACGAGAGCGATTTCACAATTTACCGCAGTGTTAGCTAAGAGTATGCAGGAAAAAGACAGCACCATAATATGCACCGTTGATGCATTCTTTGAGTGAAGAAGTTGCGCAAGGTACCACAAGGTAGCATGTGACCATAAGAGAGGTAGATCAATCCTTTGGATCCGTCTCGGCTGTAAACAATTCCAGTCATGATTGGAATACATACCAGAAGTCTAAAATTATAAAAGTGATATAAACTAGTGTATAAGGCAAATGAATGTTATGTGACTACAGGACGTAGCTTGTCTTTTGGACTTTGATGGCAAAGCAGCAAAAGGCGCAAGCTACCCAGGCGCGGCGTTACGCTTCGTGTTTTGCGCAAGTCAAAAGTCTGGAGCAGTCGTTCGCTAGAGACTAGTAATGTACAGTACGTTAGATCATAAGAGTCCACAGATATGGCTTGTCCATAAGGAATGTGTTCGTGAGCAGTGGGACGCGATCTCCAGAAATTTTCGCGCTGATTTTTTAAGTCTACCTCGCGCCGTGTATCTACATTTGGCAGTGCGCACATTTAACAGTGTTTATCGGCTTTGACTTCTCACAAGGAATATAGACTTTTGTTCAGGTATTTTATGTACATTGACGCAAACAGCACGTCCACCGCAGCGCAAGTACTGAGAACCACTGGTACTGTGGTACGGATGTGTCCACTCTGAACACAAAAATAAGCTCGACATCTTCACCGACAAATAGACATTAGGTCAAGTGAGACTAGAAGCGACACTCAAGACGTATCAAACTCAAAAGTTCACACCCATAACGTGTCTTACGAATTAAATTCACTTCACGAATACCAAGCGCCATCGCTAAGCTTACGCTCGTCACCACTGTCGCCTCCACCACAGGCAACAAGCGTTCTCGGCCTGAGGTTACTTCAACGTCTACAGGTGGCGTTAAACGCCACGGAAATGATCTCAAAGCTCACATGCTTCTACTGTGAGGACAATGCTGGGTTACAGATCAGCAAGACCACTAACACCGCTGAGGCCATGTCCTGGGGGGGTGTCCATAAACGAAGTCGTCTTCGCCCGTTCGTTACAACGCTGACCAGCACACTCGTAACGCACACACACACAAGTTAATCGAAACAACACAAGCCGCACCAATTGTTGAATGGTGTCCATCACATGTCTTGTTGAAGTCACACCACTATGCCAACAGAAAAGAAACTCCCTCAGAGGCTCCACAGGTGTTCATTTTTCACAACGGTTTCAAGACACAATGCTTTCACTCGAGGTGGTCAGGTGATACGAGGCTAGTTGGTTGGGCAAGCGTAGTGAAAACCATTTAGTCTTTGCTGATTTTATGCTTTAAAAAGTGAGTTGGAGAGGTCACTTGTGCCGTTCATATAGATCAACCACTGAAGCTTAAGCACTGTGGTCCATTATATGTTCTTAACAAGGCCTTTCATCAGATCCTTCACACCTGAGCACATTGAAGATCTTTGGCACTTTGACGGACGCTTCGAATGGACTTCTGACACTCCGTGTACGTCACCCAGCGATAAAGCTTTACCAACAAGTGACGGCCTTCACGCGTCCTTTTTCATAGTGGCCTGGTTGTGAGAAAAATCTGCGGATCTCAGCATGTCAAGAGAGACAGCGCAGAGTAGGCGTAAGCAAGTGTCCTTTACTGATTCAGCCACACGTTTCTCAGCTAAGTATAGACGTGGGGACGGTGGTTTTCGACAGTACAATACTTTCCATCGCAGCCAAGTACCGCAGCTATCTTCCCAAAATAAGCAAAAGTTGGTCTCCGACTTTTTTTTTATCCTTTGATATTTTTGATAGGCACCTGCATTTAATTGCAGTACACGAGTATCAGCTGTAATCGTAGCAGCGTCATGATTCACCAACTCATCACACACGAGACCAGTTTTGATACCAAGCACCACTGCCCTTTGGCGTTTCAAGTAACAGCCACGCTGCCGTTGATCTTATAAACGCTCGGTTGACTAGGCCAACCATAGAAGTGACATGACATGTTCGCGAGCTGCACTGCGCCTGAAGAAGCACACGTCTCACAAAGTTTGCGACGCAACAGTACGAACAGTCAACAAGATCCAGCTGACGCTGCTCAATTGGCTAGCGGTTCCTTGCAGCCGAAGAGGATCTCAGCCAACGCTATGGTCCGCTTTCGAGCCACCGAGGACAGTTCCGGAAATCGCTGATGCTCGCACATTCTGTCATACGGGGAAACAGGGATGTTACTTGTAGCTGTCCACGCTCGCCAGGCAGGACATCACTTTCCTTTCTGGTTCCAGAAGGGCTGAACGTAACAACAACGAAACGTTCCAAACCTCGAATGGCCGTTTTGAGTCTGACCATGTGGGTAGGTTTCCCATAACATTAGCACCCGTTGAGAAACCGAACTCCTGCGAAATGCCATATCATTAGCAAGGGCGAAGTACGAAACTGCCGCGACAGCACGAACTTGCTTTGACACTGCGCTGAACACACTCGCAATCCGCTAAGCAGATGAAAGAATCGCCATACTGAACGCTAGAGCACTCCTCCATGTCCAAGTGCGGAGCAGCTCGGTTCCACAACTGTGAACACATGTGGGTCGTCATGGACGGCGGAAGAACGTACGTTCGTCCCTGTGCTCAAGGACACGACTGTTCCCGACGAGGTCACGGCCTTAGAAGGTTCACAAAAGGAGAAATTCACACCACGGTCTCCGACGGCAGCGGGCTCTTGTCGCTGGAGGAGATATCCTTGGTGGGAGTCTTGTCCTCGTCTGCCTCGCTCTTCGTTGGAGTCAGTGGCGGTTCCTGGTTAGGCTTAACGCGAAGCACCGTTTGAATGATGAGGGCCCGCATGGCGATGTCCGCGGCGGCGTCCACGTTCGCATCCTCGGTGTCCACGCGCTGGACTATGGAGTAAGGCTTCAGCGTGCTCAGTCTGGTGTTGTCCAGGATAGAGTGGCCGGCACCGACGATAACAACGGTGGCGCCAGCGTCGAAATCGCCGGCCGAGAGCCGCTGCTTGTTCTTGGACAGCGTGCAGAGGGCATCTCGGAACGCCTCTCGGTACTTGACGGACATGAGGGAGTAGAGTATCGGGTTGATGGTGGCACTAAAGTAGTACAGACAACCTGCAAGTAAAGAAGATAGAATTGCTTGCAGACCAGGCAAAATCTCTGTCTTCGGACGTTTTGTTTTGTAGCCACATAGGACGCGGGTACGCCGTTTGTAGTGACATCAGTGAAGCTGACATTAGATTTTTCGATGGTTTATAGACCTACAGTTTCCCCCGAAAACCGACAGAATTGAAATAACGAGAGAGCGTAATTCAAATGCATTTATTGCTTCTATGTTTTATCAGTGTGAATTTCGCCTTACTAGCGGTATTTATGCACCTTTGATGGCGCGTTAGAGTGCGCGTTCATTAGGTGGCAATTACATCATACGTGCCTCGGGACTAGTGAACGTACTATAGTGCGCACCTACCTGCAGTGTAGTACAGCACCTCGTTGAGGGTGCGTAGGCCCGTAGTCCATTGGCTAGGGCTGACGTACACCACAAGAAGACGCTGGGTGTGGAAGGGAGCCCAGCAAACGAAGAAAGCAATCACCACCGCCACTGTGGAAAGCAAAAGGCGAGTACATCGGTGTGAGCAAAACCCAGAATACACTGTTTCTATTGGAAATATCGAGTACAGAAATAACAATCCTCCGTATACGCCCTAGTTTAAATCCAGATATAATCATTATACCTTGTTATATATTTGTGAAGGTCGTATGACAAGTGAGCGGAAGCGGAATCAACGCTGCTTCCTTGGGTTACCGCAGTTGGCATATACGAGTGGAGTAAAGGGACATTAGAGTGAAGCGTACATCACTTTAACTGAGAGGTCTTCGTTTAAGAATTCTTCTGTCGTGGATTTCGTCATCAACGGTTAAATACTACAAGTGAAAATGAAGTTGTACGCTGAGCTTTTCTTTTTTATTTCGCGGCAACACCTCTGCACCTGAACTTGAGTGTTCCCGTTTACTATGGACCCCCCTGTACATACAGGTCCTCACCTAGCATTCTGTGCACCGGTTTGCGCTGATGCCTCTGCTGACCGGGTCCAGGCTGGCTCCTTAGCCGCATTCCTATCTTGAGGTAGAGCACTGCTATCAGTGTCATGGGAAGGCAGAAGAAGGCGAACGTGGAACACTGCAGCAGTGGCAGGCTAACCGCCGTCGTGTCCATTGGTAGGGCGCAGAAGGCCGACTCGGGCACGACGCGACCAGAGCCCACCGGGAAGTCCACGAAGTTGACACGGGTGTAGACGGCGAATGGTATGGCGCTGACCAGCGACACCACCTGAAGACATGTTCAAATGGTGCGTACAAACGTACACGCGTTAAGCCCGTGGTTGTATAGCAGCTTGGCACTATAACTGACAGTGTGTTTAGTTATCTATGGTAGAAGGCTGGGCGAATTGTATTTCATACGTGCTTTTTAATCTAACACACACAAACCTGCGTTACGGCGATTCAATGTGCCAAGTAGTTCGCCCTTACGTTACTACGTTAGCCATCTTTAGAGCTAAGACATTTCAGCTAACGCCCAGGATAGGTGTTCGCGTCTTATTTGGTCCCCGGGCAAGGATGAAATTTCTGGTTACGACGTGGATCTTTCAAAGAAAGTTCTTTGTAACATGGTGTATCTTTCAGCGGATAATTATCTTTTCTTTGATGATTTATCAGGATATTCTACCTGTCTGCGTGGACTGACGGTACGTTCCGGCAACGCGCGCGTTCTCCGGTGACTGTTACTGGGTTGTTCCTCGCAGCGGTCGACTGACTTCGTGGCAGTATCTGCCATATTTTGCATTGCGCCTCCATTTAAGAACGGGGAAACAAAGTAATGGAAAAACCTAAACAAAACAAGAAAAACCAAGGATGTATGGCACTCGTCGACTAGACAGGAGAGTTGAGCTCGGATTTTGGAAGCACGTTCGCTCTTAACCAGCTATGGAGAACACGTGATCTAGATTTCAAGTACGCCAACTGCGCGTGTCAATACCATGCTCACCCAGATGATGGCAATGATGCGCACAGCCCGTGTCAAGCTTGAGGTGGTCTGCAGGAAGAGGGGGTGATAGATGGCAACGTAACGCTCTGCTGTGAACGCCACGATGGTCAGAACGGACGCGTACGACGTAGCCTCCGCCACCAGGGCCCGGAAACGACACAGGGCCTCCCCCAGGCGCCATGGGTACTGCTGCCAATACAGCTTCAGGTCGTTGGGCAGGCCTGCGCACGATATGGTATCGGGTTCGTTTCACTAGGTCACTGTTCTACACGCGACGTATAGACGTATAAATATGATGCTGGGCTTATAAAAGAACAAAAACGAATGCGTGGCTGCAAAAAAAAAAAACGAAAAGCTAATGCCAGAGCGGGAAAAAAAAAACTCGGGTCGACTGCTTTGAAGGTAGCTACGCGAACCATAATATCACCGTTCTTTTTCTTTCATCATATTTGTTACGGAAGTATTATCAAACACACATACCGAACCGAAACTGCCAAATACGACTTGACGAGCGCACAAGCAAGAAAAAAGAAGGGCAAAATAAGTCAACAACAACAACAACAACAACAACAACAACAACAACAACAACAACAACAACAACAACAACAACAACAACAACAACACAACAACAACAACAACAACAATAATAATAATAATAATAATATAATAATAATAATAATAATAATAATGTGTGGTGTTTCACGTCCCAAAACGATGGCATGGTTATGAGAGACGCCGTAGTGGAGGGCTATAACATCGCACAGTACACAGGCCACAACATTTCGCCCCCATGGGAATGCAGCCGCCCCGGCCTGAATTTGATCCCGCGATCCTTGGACGCAAAAGATGTCATAACTCCCGCGGACTTCATGAGCAGTGTAAACAAATCCGGCTAGAAATGTGCTTGCTCATTAAACTCCTTTAGATCTAAATCCTTGAAACAGTGATAGAACTCGGGGGTAAAACAACAAAGCAAGCAAAAAGTAAGCTGTCCCAATCTACCAAGGTCTTAATAAAAAAACGCCAACAAATGCAAGTAACTTCGCCAAAAGATAAGATTGAATTCGCAGAACTATCAAAGTTGATCAGTAAAGCCAGGCAAAGAGATGTAAGAAACTTTAACACGAGAGAAATAGAGAAAGCAGTATAAAAAGGCACCAGCATTAAATCAGTCAAAAAGAAACTGCACTTAGGACAAAACAAAATGCATGCGCTAAAAGATAAACAAGGTAACGTTATTAATAATTTCAACGAAATAGTAAAGATAGCAGAAGATTTCTACTCTGAACTGTACAGTTCTCAGACAGACCATACAACCTTAATAGAAATAGAATGAGAGGAAGACACTGAAATTCCATGTATAACCGCTGACGAAGTCAAAAAAGCTGCCAAAGGCATGTCCCGCGGTAAAGCAGCCGGTGAAGATGGTATAACAGCCGACTTGATCAAAGACGGAGGAAATATTTTACTTGAAAAACTTGCATCGCTCTTCACGAAATGTGTCAAGACATGTAGTGTACCGCGCAGTTGGAAAAATGCTAATATAATCCTTATCCATAAGAAAGGTGACATGAAGGAGTTAAAGAATTACAGACCAATTAGCCTACTCCCAGTAATATACAAGCTATTTACAAAAGTAATTTCTACGAGGATAAGAGAAACCCTCGACTTTAACCAACCAAGAGAACAAGCTGGTTTTAGGAAAGGTTACTCGACAATGGACCACAGCCACGCTATCAACATAGTAATTGAGAAGTACGCCGAATATAACAAACCTCTTTATATGGCGTTTATCGACTACGAGAAAGCATTTGACTCCATAGAAATACAAGCAGTTCTAGAAGCTCTACGACGACAAGGGGTACCTGGCGTATACGTGAAAACCATAAACAACATATACAAAGATTGCACAGCTACACTACTCCTACATGAGAGAAGCAGAGAAATCCCGATCAGGAGAGGTGTGAGATAGGGAGATACGATATCCCCGATGCTATTCACTGCATGTTTAGAAGAAATCTTTAAACGTCTAGACTGGGAAGACAAGGGAATTCGAATAGATGGAGAATATCTCAGCAATTTAAGATTTGCAGACGACATTGTAATCTTTAGCAATGATGGAGATGAACTACAAAACATGATTGATGACCTAAACAGGGAAAGTATTAAAATTGGGTTAAAAATGAATAGGCAAAAGACCAAAGTTATGCTCAATAGCCTAGCTAAGGAACAGGAATTCAAAATCGACAATGAACCCTTACAATGTGTAAGCGAATACGTATACCTGGGACAGTTAATAACAGGAACTCCTAACCATGAAAAAGAAATTCTCCGTAGAATAAGGATGGGCTGGAGCGCATTCGGAAGGAATTACGAAATCATGACTGGAAACTTACCGCTCTCATTAAAGCGAAAAGTATTCAATCACTGCATTCTCCCAGTACTAACGTACGGTGCAGAAACGTGGAGGATAACGAAAAAACTAGAGATGAAACTAAGGAGCGCGCAACGTGCAATGGAAAGAAAAATGATAGGGGTAACGCTAAGAGATAAAAAACGAGCGGAAGGGATCAGAGAACAGACAGGAGTGGCCGATATTATTATGTCAATTAAAAGAAAGAAGTGGACCTGGGCAGGACATGTCATGAGGAGGAAAGATAACAGATGGACTGTAAGAGCGACGGAATGGATACCAAGAGAGGGAAAACACAAGAGCGGCAGGCAAAAGGTTAGATGGAGCGATGAAATTAAAAATTTTGCGGGCATAAAGTGGAACCAACTCGCTCAGGATAGGGTGGAGTGGAAATCGTTGGGAGAGGCCTTCGTCCTGCAGTGGACCTAAACAGGCTGATGATGATGATGATGATGATGATGATGATGATGATGAGATCTAAAGCAGATTTCTAATAAACGGGACTTTGAAGACACAGACACTAATGTCACAGTCAGGTTTAGAAGTAAGGGCACCTTTGTATCTTGAAATCGTTTTCGCCTCTGTGATGTTCCCAAAACACGTTGCTTCATCACCTGTAAGTACGCCATGCTATTGTGGGATGTTCCCCAAGGAGCACTTAAAATCAAAATGGCGCTAAATACTCGTCCCACGAGCTACTCCGTGTTGTCAAACAGCAGTGAAGTGCCTGTTGACATGCTCCTTCTAATGGATGTGTATAGTTTATGGGAGGCTCGCATGCTAGAGGGAGGCTCGGATACCACCGTCGCTGGCATATTGGGCGACAGACATCGATTGTTTAGTATTGTTACAGAAAGAAACTCGAGAGGAAGTTAAGAACCGCGCCGAAGGCGATTGAACGAAAAATGATAGGCGTTACATTAAGAGATAGGAAGATACCCGAGTGGGTCAGAGAACAGCCGGGAGTCGCCGACATAATAACCCGTGTTAAGAAGAAAATGTGGACATGGGCAGGGCACGTGATGAGAAGGTTAGATAACCGATGGATAGTTAGAACGACGGAATGAATACCAAGAGAGGGTAAGCGTAGCCGTGGACGACAGAGAGTAAGATGGCGGGACGAAATTAAAAAAAATTCGCCGGCATCAAATGGAATCAGCTCGCGCAGGACAGGCAAGGATGGAGAGGATTGGGAGAGGCCTTCGTCCTTCAGTGGACATAAGATAGGCTGATGATGATTGACACACATGCCTAGAGAGTGTTTGGAATTAATTACAATAGCGTATCATTATTCTAATTCCCAAAGCTACATCTTTCAACGAGACGTCCACGTGCAGGCAGTACACATATCCCACACCTTACAGGTGCCATGAGACTTGCTGTTTAGCGCCGCTAAACAGTCCTAACGCGATAAACACTTTCCTGCAATGGCGTGGATCTGCGAGCTGGAAAGTGTCGCATAGCGACTCAGCCATGTTTTGAATGCGCCTGCACCACTTCTTGCTACTTTTTCCTGTTCTCCATTGTTCGGTCTTCCTCCACTTGCTTGTTAATCTCTCACGAGAACTGGGTTGTCGTCGCAAGACCGATTCCCTTGGGGAGCCATTAACGACAGACCTGCGCCAACCCTTTTCCGGGACCAACAAACCGAAATCCCGCAAGGGGGAGAGCGGTGATTGAATGGTGGTGGAGCTATCCCGCGATCCCCCAAAGAAATCTCGTTTGAGTATTGGGTTGCACCCCTTGGGAAGGTAAACCGAGAGTCGGCGTTGTTTTGTGCTTTTTAGGAGAAAAAGGTAATTATTTTACTGTACGTTTACCTCGCTGGTGTCTGGTTGTTGCTGTTAAGGACGCCTTGCTTTAGCGTACGCCAGCATAATAGGATTTCGCACGAAAGTTCGCTACGCCTTTGCCCGAACAATGTATTACTCAATGGACCACAAGTTTTTTTTCCCCTCTTGCTCCCGGAGCTCTCTTTGTGAGCACAAGTAATGAAAGGCTGAAGATCTTCCAGGAGGGTGTCCTTTCTCTTTCTTTTCTTTGAAGGGGCTGCCGCTTACAAGTGGCACCATTCTTCGTCGTACCTTGCTAGGAACAAGGCTTACGAGGTAATTGGCCTAATGTAATTGCTGTAAACTTGAACCGCGAGGACATGATATTGACGTGTGGTGGCGGCGTTCATAGGCGCAGACCTGGACCGAACTTAAGTAGCATCCTCACAGGCAGTTGGCGGTCACCTCTTGTTCAGCACAGTGCGCAAATGGTTGTCTGTATTTAAAAAAAGAGGACAAAATAGAAGCAACAACACTCTTCCGTCTGCCAAGCTTCGCTTTTCCCCAAAAGGGGATGATTCGCGAACTGAGGTTAAAAGAGTCATGAATTGCTACCGAATCTCCCAAGGTACATGTACCAAAGTACGATGGCGCAATCGTTTCAAAGCGCTAGGAATGGCCGTGGTAAGAATAAGCGGTTTGTAGTCTCGGCACAGGCACACTTTGGGCACTGAGCAAGAAAATGAAACGTTGTATTCACCTACTTGAGCCATACCAATCAAGCGTTGCAAGTTGCAACTCGAATATACTTATCACTCCTCATTGATAAGAATCTCATTAAAATAGTCGAGAATTCGTCGTATTAAACAGCTTTTTTTCCTGGTTTTGACGATTGTAAGGTTTCTTCCAATAGATTCTAATTAAACATTTGTGTGGAGTGTTGTGGATTGCTTGCACCGCTTATTAAACATAGCAAAGTAAACTTTATATCACTGAGGCACAATACGTCAATTAAAATTCGTTTAGACTTTCCGACTTCTCGCAATTTCGGCAACTGAAAAAAAATCATCGCGTGAGCCATATTGCTGCATAACTACGCGTTTTCTTACTATATAACTGCATGTTATTCACTACTTAACTATATGACCTACTACACAATTACAACACGATATATAACTACACAATTTACTATATAACTACAGGTAGTGTACTTGCATGCTTTTTGCTATCTTGAACCTTTCCACCGTGTTACTATTTTACCGCAACGATACATTTAGAGAACTTCCGCTTACCATTATTATGCGATTATGTGCTTAACGTTTTCGTAAAGGTAGCTTCCTACATCACAGCAAGGAATCGCAGGTTACTGGCAGATCGCTATTGGCATTGATTTATCGAGCTAACCTTGGCACACTAATCGCGAGCACTTAGATTGAAGCTGTATGCAGGGAACAGGCTGTCCAAGCACATCCGAAGCGGATGGTACATTGCGTGACAGCCATTTAGACGGCAGTGCCCTCTCTATGGCGTTCTCGACAAGCATTCACCAACCCTGCACAGTGCCTCCGGTACATCGTGATGAAAGTGGCTCAAGCACGCCAAGGATTGCTTATGTTACACACGCACGTATTGTCAGTGCACTTGCAAAATGCGCCTTATGTGAGGCGATATCAAGGACATGCAGGAACCTGTGTTGCATTACCTGCGACTGCTTAAGAGGGCTTCCTTGTAGTTCATTACAGAAGGGTACGCTATTATATGCCTTGCATGGTCTTGTCCGTGATTATACCATGTGCTATAAACATGCATTTTGCGGCTGCATGAGATATATGACATCTTCTCTGCTAAGCATTATTCGGTGGCAGTTCAAAGGTCGCATTTGCTGTGTTTTATATATATTTTTTTGTAGTGATTACACTATGCAAGACATCTTGCATGCTTTAGAAGATAATTGCATATGGTCGCAGGAAGGAAGAACTATGGCGAATAAGGAGCTTCTGGGGATTTACGTGCGAAGACCATATGATTAAGGGGCACGCAGTAATGGAGGGCTTCGGATATTATTGCCACCCGGGGTTCTTTAACGTGGACTCACATAGCACAGTACACGAGCCTGAACGTTTCAATTCCATCGAAATACAGCCGCCGCGGCCGGGATTCCATCCTGCGCCTTTCGGATCAATAGTCAAGCACCATAACCTATGGACTACCAGAGCGGACCTCCTTGGAGAAAACGTGTCGACAAAAAAAATCGAAGGTTTACACGGAAATCGGTACACCCTTAATGAGATTCCGGGTAAAGTGCAGCTATATCCAGGAAAGAAGACGGAATATGTCCAGTTTTGCGGCTATATATAGCACTTCAAGCAGGGCATGCTTTAGAGAGTAGTTTTCTTGACAGAAACAGGTGTCCATGACGCGTGGTTGGTTCCTGTGATGCTGTGCATACCCGATCGCATAGCAAAATTTGTTACTTTTTGTCTACGTGCGCGTGTGCATGCGTGCCTGCGTGCTGCTGTGTCCTCGCATTCACGGCTCTGGCACGAATCGATCCAATATCGGCACGTACATCTATCGACGGCAACCACAACAGGAAGGATAAGAGAGGTTCGTTTAGTGGAGCGCGGAAATTGGGATGTCAGCTTTAATGAAGCTTTTTAACTGCAACTCTGCGTCGGCGAAGAAGAACGAACTAAGAGAGAGAGAGAGAGAGAGAGCGGGAAAGAAGCTGCCATGGCAGCTTATACAACAGCCACGATAGAGACGGGGCAGCTCACCGTCCTTATTGGAATCGACTGGCAGTGCACTGTCGGCGACGTTGCCTCAAGCAAGCTGCTAAGCTGAAGCTTTTGTACGCGGAGTAAAGTCAGGAAACTAAGAACTGGGCGATGTTTCATCTTTTTTTTCAAGTTGTCCTCGTTTCATGTCCCACTTCCTCCAGCAGGATTGTGATGGTACGTCGTTCTACATCGTTTCTGTATCTTCACTGCTACAGCTCTTAAGGCTAAAGGAAAAGCAGCTTAGCTTTTGACGCACAGGCTTAGACCAAAAGAATTTTTCGATATTTTATTTTTTCGATAAATAAAGTTGTAACCAAAAATAAAGCTGTAACCAACCAATATTTTTCGACACTTGCGTTTCGGGATATCGATTTTTTTTGTTCTTGTCGAAAGAGGCTTTCTCTGCTTGGTCCTACGACGTCCATGTCAAAGCGCCCAATTTTTCCCACTTCGTGTAAAAGCCGCGACAAGTTGTGCAGAAAGTGACGCTCTGTAGAGCACGGAAAGTGCACGAGGCGCTGGTTCAATCACGAGCTTCGGGTCTTCGCAAACAGCTCCTCTTCCTCTGCGGACATCCGGGGGCCCTTCTCTGGGAGCAAATCCCGCCGGCGACTTCTCTGCCCGCAGAGAAACTTTGCCAATCGAAACGCTTATCTCAAGTTTGCCGAAGAAGCGCCGGCAAATATTTGGTTGATTATTTATCTTGATTCCAGCCGCTTCTGCAAACGGCACGAGTAGTCTTACAGAGCCTTAGAAAGCCTTTCCTCGGGGAAAGTTGCCGGCTGCCAGCAAAAGTAATCCGTAATGCTCGTGTAGTCAGTTTGTCATCGCTTTCCTTGCTCCTGTTTCTCGCGATTTGCGATGTTTGCGGAAGTACTACCGTGTAGAGTTGAATCCCTGGCTTGACTGAGTGTATTTTGGGCGAACTTCTGTGTGTGGTTCCCCTCGGTACCTCCGTCGTCCTTCTGGTTAGGTTCGTAAATATATTCGTAACTAGCCTGCCAATAAACGTTACTGATCTTCGTATTATTTGCCATTTTCTCTATTTCGGGGACAGCGTTCCATAGATTAGGAAGCAGGTTAGTGTTGCACAACTCATAAGCATCCCGCAATGTTATTTCGGCGGGGAGAACGCTGATCGGGAGCCGCGTTTCTTTATTGCACCCGCAGAGGGTGAGCACAAACTCCAGGTCTGCAGTGGAAGACCTAATTGAGCACACCGTCATCTAATATGCAGACAGAGAGACACACGCACACACAGAGAGAATTTATGGGAAGGCAGCTGGTTTGGCTGGAGCAAATGCACTCCGGCCTGCTACACAGTGAAAGAGGGAAAGGCGAAGGGCGAAAACAGGGATGGTTGGGCCATGAAGGAATGAATGATACGTATGTAGTACGTTCACCACGTATGTGCTATGCAGGATGGAAAAGTTTGTGATATTGGACATTGCTTAGGCTAGTGCAGACGCCGCTCCTTTAAGCTGTATTGGAACTTTAGGCTCCGTAAACACTGCCATGATCGCCGTTCTGTGTAGCGTCTATGCCACTGCGCGGCGGACTGAGCTGTGCAAGATGACGAGCATCGCGAAGCTAACAACGCAGCCAAAATACTCACGTACCATGCAGCTAAATTGAAAAAAAATGACATTAAGGGCGTGTACATTTAAATTAAAAGCGATATTAATAGAGCTTCGCTGACCGTCCACGTCCACAGCGTCGTGCGTAACGCGAATTGCTTTTCTGATGTGTGGTACGCATTACAATAGCAATACATGTGTCCTGATGCCATTCGGTACGCTTTCGTGCAACTTGGCTCGATACCGTAGGAATACATCAAAGAACGACGCCTATGGTAGCACATCAACACACCGTACAGTGCATAATTTGCCTTCGACCAAACAGATGTCCGTGCTTTGGACTAACGTGAGTGCTAACGTTACGTGGTACCGTTAGGTACCGTTCCATCACCACGGTGCTGTCGACGTTACTGGTTAACCCCCTTTCAGCATACCCTAGTGAGTACTCATGCGCATTGAACAACGACCTTGATCCTGCTCGTCACACTTGGCTGAGTTTCAAACAATTTGTGATAGGAAATTTCTTTGCTGAAAGCTTTGCCTGACGCCTAATCACACAAGGCGGGGGATCTGCAAGATGTTTTTTTTTTGCTTTGATGATTGTTTCAGAGCATTGTCAGATGGATCAATCAATTTAACATTTTATGTTCCACAGAACCTCGAACACAGGCAGTGCAAAATTGCTGTCTGTCGAGGTTTCGTCACCCTTTACGACGCGCAGCACACGCGACTACTATCGGGCCATATTGCTAGACCACAGCGCTTTGGGAGAGCCGGCGGAAATTGGTTTTAGCAGAAACTTTGAGCTTCAAATAAACCAACTCTTTCGCCACCATCGACAATGTAGCCAACAATTCAGTTGCCATGGAAGCGTTCAAACTTTCAGGCGTGACGAAATATTTCCTCTCCAGCGTTCTTTTTAAAAGAATCTAAAAACTTACAATTTCATCAGCTCTCAGATTTTGAAAACCTTTCTGTCTTATCGAGTTTAGAAGTTGTTCCACAAGGCACGTGGAGCACTGCACTTCATTTTTATGGCCTAATTTTACGACGAAAATTGCGGCAGCGCAGGGCGCGAAAGTTGGCAGTTACAAAACACGCCGCGTTTTTGTGACGAAGTCGTTTTTAGAGCGTTCGGGACACCCTATCGACAGCAATGGTTGCCGAATAATGGTGGAAAACTTGCCTAAATGAAAAAAGGATGACAAAAACAGAAAGAACTGCGGTGCGCTCATCGACATAACTGAAACGTCCTAGCGCGAAAGATGTCTGCTGGTGTGTGCGGTCGATGCTTACAAGAGCATCGCACCGAGCATAATCGTAACCGAACAATATGTGAACGTAGGAACAATGATTATGGGAATTCTGCGCGCCTCACTTAAAGGAGTGCCAGAACCCCTCTTATACTGCTATGCACAAAGAACAGGACCCAGGCTGGACGAGGGATGGCGGCAGCACCTCCGCACACTTCACTTCTTTGAGCACACCTAAACAGCGCAGGAGATAGAGTGGTAAAGATTGCGGCTTTTTACGACCCACGATTAGGCGACGCTACGATGCTATAGGTGTATAGTCGCTTGTAACGACCCGACATTTTTTTCCCTTTTACGATATGCTCTTATGTGGTACATCAAAGAGCAGCTGATGGCTAGATGTTTGCAATGGAAAAGTGCAACGAAGTGTGGCCCATTCCGTTGATTACGGCGGTGAATGTGAAGCAACCTCTAGAAGTGCCGTGCTCAAGCCTGTACAGGAGTTCGTTGGTCTACAAATAGCTTTCCGCTCTTCAACGGCAGAGTACATATAGCCGCATACCCTTGATCTTCTTTACAAACACTCAATGGCAACTGATTGTATAGGCAGAAAACTTGGGGAGAATTGTCAGAACAATTTGCATGCTTCCCGTAATCATCACCTACTCATTATGCAAGCGAAAAGGCGTTGCAGACAGCGGACCCAATAGTAGAGGACTAGAGAGCATGAAGGCAGAGTATCAACTCCTCAACTCTATCGAATGTTGAACGTTGGCGTTCGTCTTGTCTGCTCTTCAACTATCATCCCATTTTCCCCTGCAGATGCTTAGCCGTGCTCCGTACACGGGCTGCAGAAATTAGCATCTTTTCCTCAACCGAACCACAATCTACTCTCATGTCCGTGTCTGCACGCCTTGCCTTTGCATAATGAACGCTTCCCAGCTAGGGCACCTTTTTGTCTTTCGAAAAGTAAAACCACTTATTCAGCTACACTTGCAGAGCCACCGACCTTTGTATCCTCCACTTCACCCATAGCTATCAAACGAGTAAACCAGCACACCCAGAACGCCAACGCACCGCCTACCTACACCCTGCGCTTCACACACACATCTGTGCGCTCTACCAATGTAACCGGTAACTTTAGCACGTTTACTCCATAATCCTTGCCATGTGAACGGCGAAGTGGAACTGGAGGCCAAGGATGGCGAGCAAATGAAGGGCGCTTGTTCGAAACGTTCCATGGAAGGCCAAACTCGCCATTGTCGACCTCGAATACTAGCGACGACGCGTCGCTAGGGAAAAGAGGACAGTCGAAACCAGAGGGTTCCTGGAGTGACGAGTCCTCCCACCATAGGTTACTACGGGGCGTCGCTTGGGACACTGTTTCAAAAATGAACATTTCTCTCTCTCTTCTTTCCTCTCTAAAGAAGTGTCAAGCATCTCAGGGTCCAAAGATACAGTACAGTGACAATGGCGCCCGTACAGTGGTCTGCAGGTCGCGGGTTCCACATCGCCTGTGGTGGCTGCACCTCAATATGGATACCACAGAAAGACGGTTCTTTGTCCGCTTTACCTACACGTTCCGGAATTCAACGAGGTTGAATATGGGTGTGTTCCAATACTCACCGTAAACGGTTGAATAAGCGGCTGCATGCACCCTTTCTAAGTCCCATTACGTTTCTCACGTAGACGCCGAAATAGACAGCTTCCCAAAGACGGCATCCGAAGACAAAAACAATGGAAGCTACTTTGCTGTCCAAACAAGGAGGCGCCTGATCGGATTGCTTCTATATAAATGGACCTCGCCGGAATGGTCGTCCGCCCGCAAATAGGCGCCTTCATACGCGCTTAATATGGGCTACATCGAGTTGTTCGTAGATTGGAACACTAAATAAACCAAATAACGGACAATCGGGTGGGTTTTCTTTTTCAGCTTTCTTTTGTCAACGCGAGATGGCGTTTCATCGCACAGACGTCATCCAGACGTGTTCCATTACTCGGACGACAAGGGCGTGTAGCTGTCTTCGAAGCTGTCAACGTAGATTGTCTACGATGCTGGCCAGAACTGAAGCCCAGTCGATGTTGAGTAGCCCCAGAAGCGTTTCATAAACAAATGTCAGACTCTTAACAAGTAAAGCTCTACACGTCTTTTGTTGGAATTTCACGGTCGCAGGGTAGAGTTAGGAGACGTTGAAAGTGTGGGTGGCTTGAGCAGAATAAATGTGGGTCGAAGTTCGCGGGGCTGTTAAGAAGATATTGTCCTTGTTGGCTAAATAACTAAGTCACTGGGAACTCCTACAATTCACGATCGA
The DNA here is from genome assembly GCA_013339685.2 of Hyalomma asiaticum. NCBI lineage: Eukaryota > Metazoa > Arthropoda > Arachnida > Ixodida > Ixodidae > Hyalomma > Hyalomma asiaticum. The sequence goes on along the minus strand of CM023488.1, from coordinate 24,343,548 downwards.
ATGCTGAAATTGCTGCTTTGTATAGGAGTGTAGGCAGCAAGTTAGCATGCGAGTTTCTTAACTCTTGCAAGTACCGGCACATAGAGGAATTTGTGAGAGTCAGACGTAAATTTACGCCTTCATAGAGCACGACATAATTCTGTGACGTAATCAGTGAGAAACCCCTGCAATGAAACGCCTAGGACTTTAACGTCGTTCGAAAATGCCGTAAGCCAGTTATGCAGCAATCGAGTAACTGCATCCGGGCAGAAAGAGAGAGAGAAAAGAACTAATCTGTCGCAACTTAATAAGCGGCACCAATGGTGCAAGCTGTTTTCTTGTTGATGGCGACTGAGATGCTTTTTTTTTCGAGAACAGGGCCCCTTTGGCGGTGAAATTTCACTATATTCTGGTTTTGAATCGAACAGTCTTCATAGTGACACAAGTAGACATCGCTTCACAAGCCTACGGGCGTCGGGTCGGATTAAGTACGCTATCTGGCCCATTCATCCACCGAAGAAAAATAGTAAAAAAATCGTTTTTATTTGTGCCATCGCGTCAGCCTTTATAATCAGCTTAAACAGCTGAAATATGAGGCCATAGTTTAAGATGATCCGCCCATATCTTTTTCAATGGTGGTGCAATCGTGAGAGGGTAGGATTGACGTGAGTTTATTGACCTACAGAAAACGTCCAATTGGATCCTAAAGCAGTGCGCCGTGTGCACACTGTGGAACTAAAAAAAGTTGTGTAAACGAAGACACATGGTTACAAAAACGTATCCACGAAACAAGCGCACACTACTCAGACACTCGGGAGGAATAAAAAAATAATCGAAACACAAAGTTGTAGATCGGATCACGCTTCACATATGCTGCAGATATATTTTGGCCCGAATACTGCGTACTATCTGGCCTGGTTACAGAATGTCATATTGCACAAATTCAGCTCTATCCTTGCGCCATACGGAGTGGGGATTGCCATTGAGAATGGCCTGCTCCTTTATCTTTCACAAGATGGCTTATTCAACGATGATATAAAGCTTTGAAGCAACAGGCCCATCCCAGAGGAGAATCAAAGCTGGCGTGAATGTGAATGGTCACGTCTATCGCTTTTTACATCTCTATATAGGCATTGGCATGTTCAAAAGCATCAGCTGTGGAGGGGCAATTGCGGAGTGCGTTGTGCTAAGCGAAAGCGCTCACGTTTGAACAGCTCTCCTGGCGATGAGAGCACTTTTAATCATGACAAATAAAAATGACAATGCAGTATGAAGGTTAGAAGTGGGCACGACGAGACGTTATCGAAATGGAATAACGCTAATCACATGAGTTAAAAGCCATTGCGGTACGCGCTGAGCTTAGATACACTTTGCGTGGTGTCATTCAATCGTGAGAAAAATGCAAGTGCTGCCGTATTTGCGCGAATGTAATGCCATGTTGAACAGGTTTAAGAATACTTGCTGTCATTGGTAAACACGTGCCGTTTATGTTCGCAAACAAGCGTACAGATTAGGTGTACGTCAGTAGTGATTGATTGATTTGTGGGGTTTGACGTCCCAAAACGAGTTGCGATTATGAGAGACGCCGTAGTGGAGGCCTCCGGAAATTTCAACCACCTGGGGTTCTTCAACGTGCACCTGACATCGCAGAGCACACGGGCCTCAACATTTCGCCTCCATCGAAATGCAGCCGCCGCGGTCAGTAGCGGAGGCAGATGACGAAAGTGTATTACCTTTTAACACCATCAAGGTACGCTGGCGTTGCATGTGGGTCGTCGTTGTATATATAGCCTAGAACGTTTTACAGTAAAGCGGTATTTTACTATAGGACTCCGCGAAAATTCCGCGTCCTACCACACACACAAAAAAAAAATCCCACTAATGCCGCCTCGCGAAATCTGTGGGACAGCCGAGATGGGGGCCCACGTGAGGGCCAACGTATGCCCCGATATTCCAACGCCAATGAGTTTGCCCATGACCGTGCGCGAGCTTTCGCTCACCGTGGCGGTTCCGGAGAATTCGCAGGCGGGAACATCGGAAGCTTCAGAGACCCGCTGCTCACTATTTTAAGCAGACGAAAATTAAGCTAATTAAACGTTAATTAAAGTGATAGGGATGTGCTCTATAAGTGTGACCAAATGCGTAATGCCTGCGGTTGTATTCTCTTGAATGACTTCATGTAGTTCATTGCTCAATCGCTCAAGGCTACGTCACGTTGGCCAGTCGCGTCAGCTAGTACCACAACTTCGCTGGTATGTCTGCCTTCACAAAGTGGCATGGCTGTGTACTACCTTTTATTCAACGTTTGAGACGAAGCATAAAGAACAAATAAGTGGTTTCATGATTTCCACGAGGAATGAAGCCACAAGAGAATATATTTCAATCTAAAACGTTCGAGAAACCATACGATTCCGAAATGCAGGTCCATGGTCTTCTTTTTGGACTTATCGTTTCTGTCTGTGGCAGTAATTCCTTACCAGGGTTCCCCGGAAATTTCGACGGATGCCCGTCTGTGACAGCCCACGGAAGTCGACCGTAACGCCCGTCGTGTGAAAACAACGGCTACGACAACGTGAGACAGCTTCGAGTACCGATGTGTCCGCCTGATTCCTCATGTTCTCGTATGTTTTGTTTTTGTTTTGTTTTTCTTTTCTTGGGTTAGCGAGATGGCTTAACAGACGCTTCGCACAGGGCAACGTGTCATTACGGCATTCTGCAGCTCTGCGGGAGATTGAGAAAGAAAGAGTGCAAGTACAAGATGCACCCCCCCCCTCCCCTCGAGCCAGAGTGGCGCCACCTACCATCCTGCCCCCCTTTTCACGCCTCCCTCCCCTGCTTCTCACCCACATCTTGACACCGTTCATTACAGCGGCCCCAAATGAAAGCCTCTGTGCGCGTCGAACGCTCCACTTGGCGTTACGCCCGTCGACAGCACGCCGTCGACTCAGCGGCAACTTTGCGACGACAGAATGCAGGACTGACAGCTAAGAATGCTCAGCCTCATAAAAAGAAAGAAAGTGCAGTAGTAACTTTACAGCGTCTCACGGGAACTTAAGCATAAAACGATTCCAGGGCCCCGATCGCTTAGTTGCGAAACGCTTAGGCGCTTCGGCAGGACTAGATTTTTTTTTCGTAAAAATAAAGGAAATGGCGTCAACGTATAAGAGATTTCTGTCTTCAGCCACAGTGAGGCTTCGCGAACACGTCAGTCCCAAGAGAGTCCTGGCATCGCAGGAAGCTCGCAATGTAGCCTGGTAGAATTTTCAATCGACCATGAGCGGCTGGACGACGCTCATGAGAAGACACACAGAAAGAGTTCACCGTAGAAGGCCGATAGTCTTTCTGGAAACCATGCCTTGGATGAAGAGTAAAAAGGCGTATATGAAGAGTACTGCGTAGATGAAGAGCGAAAATTCGAGAACGTATAGAGTCATTGAGAATATCATCATCATTATAATCATAATCAGCATCATCATCACTGTCGTCATCGTCCTGCATGGACACTTACTGCGGGCAACTGGCACGCTTTATTTCTTAGAAATCCAGTTTGTTACCGTTAATGGCCAATGGTTATCAAGCCTTCTCATTGCTTGTCGTGTCCAAGCTCATTTCATTTCCTCCTTCTGTTTGATCTTCTTTTCATTCGGGAGGCTATGATGCGCTTTCGACATAAAACAGAGTTGGAAAAGAAATGACTAAACAGTAGCAAAACCGTTACCCTAAAATGCATGAAGCGTTGCAACAAAATGTCCGATGTCCCATGCATACAGTGGAAACATGCATTTCTAGGAATACACGCTGGTGTCGTCATTCTGTCAGCTTGTTTAAAGCGCCCCCTACGTCTATCTCTCCCGAGGCATGTTTCCGAAACTTCAACTTGACCTCCTTTACGACAGGTACCCTTCTCCCCAAACGTGAGTCCTTGACACGGTGTCAACTCATGGCAAGGCTAGGAGCTGTCACCTGGAGGCCAGTTAAAGCCCGTCCCACAGCGAAGCGTTTAACGACGTTAGCTCCAGATTCGAGGCCCCACATCTGACAGTTGTTTCAGCTGAAGCTGAGAAACGCACCGAGAGAGAGAGAGAGCTCATGTTCCCGAGAGACACTCATTAAATTAACGTTAACGAATCACACTTCTATTCATGCCTGTTTCGATTTAATCTACGATTTATTCAAGTGGATTCACTTTAGTTCATCAATCATTCATGATTACTTACTTCATTCCCTTTAATTCGTTTGTGAATCGATTGAAGTTAAATTATCCTCACTCCATTTATTATTTGATTCAGGACATCGCCCTCTGATGCATCTTTGTTTCTCGTTAACTTAGCTGACTCCTTTTGATGGTATATAAGTGAATCTTTAATAACGTTACCCTTTTACTTCCTAATCCTTGAATATGGTAATTCCGGGTAATAAATAAATAAATAAATAAATAAATAAATAAATAAATAAATAAATACTTCGAAAGATCTTGCGCATGTGTTCCGTGTTATTTCGTGGTGTGGATGTCTTGTGCTTGTGACACACGAAACGCCAACAAAACCTTTAAGTGTTGTTTTATAGCATTCCGTGCCGAAGAAGGTTTTTGTATTGTGTATACTCTTGATTCTTACAGCATTGTTGCGCTGACATTACAACACAATGTTTTCACGCAAAACATCCAGATGCGAGTATCACAACACAGACTTCAGGCACAGATACAAGACACATGAATGCAGCGTGTATAAAAGAACGTTCTACATATTCACACACATGCACAGAGGAGTAGCTACACAGAAAGCACCAATAAGGTGCGAGTATGTACCCATTATAAATATACACGACATTTCTGCCGACGACAAACGATGCACCAGCCTGCCAAAACCAGGCAGGCCGAAAGACAAGCTTCACGCGTTTGTGTTTAGAACAAATGTAAACGATTTAGGGCAATAATGCAATGCAATGCAATAATGAGCTGCTATAGCCGTCCCAGAGAAGAAATGAAAAAAAAAGAACAGACCATAAATATCTTTTACAACGTAGAATCTGTATTTCCTGTTGATGCTAGTTGATAAGTATATAGATCGTACAACCTCATACAAACTGCAGGGCCTGCAAAAGTGTTCAGCCATGCTTTCTGCATGGCAACATAAATCCTTTATTCCCATCCCCTACCTCTACTTTTGCGATGACCAAACTGGACTCTTAGTTTATATAAATGAAAAGAAAAAAAAAGATGAAAAGAAATGGTAAACGCAGCTTTGCTATCGAAAGCATCAATGATCAGCGGAGCTGTGGAGGCCCACGAAAGCGGCTCACTCATTGGGGTCGTGACCGTAGCCTCTCTCTCTCTCTCTCTCTCTCAATTTCTCTTTCTGTGACCCACAGCGAGTTGTGTTATCTCTCTTCCTCTCTGTATGGGGATCTCTTTCTTTCTCTTTATCTATCCTCCTATCTCTCAGTCTCTCTGTCGCACTTAACAAGCTGTGTTGCAATCGTCCTAGCGGCACCCCCCTCTATTTCTCTCTCTGTGTGTATTTCTTTCCGTACCTCTCTTTCTATTTCTCTATCTGTCTTTCTTAATTTCTCTTTCTATCGGCCATAGCAAGCTCTGTTACAATCGTTGTTACAATGCAACCATGCGGTTCCCGTAAATGCGGGCTCTGCAAACATAGGTGGGGTTATGACGCTCGCCTTCGGACCGCCGGTACTCGGGTTCGAATTCGGGCTCGACAGGAAAAGCTATCTTGCTCTATTTATTTATTCATTTCTATGCCTCTCTTCCTGCCTCTCTGTCTACATCTCTTTCTCTATCTGCATTTCCTCTCGCCATTTCACATCCTCTTCGCCAAGTGTTGAGCGGCTTCAAGTTTAAGCAGCTCCGCTGTTCAAAAATTATCATCATCATCATCAACAACAACAGCTACAAAGATTCCTTGACATTGGCACTCACCGAAGACGAGTATGAGCAGATCCGAGATGGCGAGCGAAAAGAGGTAGTAGTTGGTGGGCGTCTGGAAGTGCGAGTTGCGTGCGATCACCAGGCACACCGTGACGTTGCCCACAACGCCGCTCACGAACACCACTACGTAGAGCACCGTCAGCGGGATGACGATGGGCAGCAGGATGTGCTGGGGTCCCAGCCGAAGTTCCAGGTACTCCCGTATAGTGGCGTTGTCTTCCAACGAACTCACGGCTGCCACCGCAACGTTCTCCATCGCGGCGTATGGCGCTCACTAAGCACGTGACTGGCAGCACCGCACTGACAGAATGTTTAGCAGTTCCTGTGTCCTTTATTTTTCCGCGCCCTACGTTCACAGCGTTCACACGATCGAGCCCACAGATATCGGTTTGCGCTTCTCTCAAGGCGGACTCTACACGTCAGCTAGTCTTCGCAGGGTACAACAACCCTTTGGCGAGTATATGGCGTAATATACAAGTCCCTCTTCAACTCCAGCAACGGTTGACCACGCAACGTGATGAGAACGCCCTATGGCTAGGTGTGATATGCAGCAGTGTCGCTGAATTCGTAGCTTCTTTCTTCTTGCCGAACTTGGTGAAAGCTTCGTCTAGGTAGCAGCTGCCCAGCAAAGACCGGCTGTTCAGTTTCAAGCTGCTATCTCCAGTCGCCTTGGCGACTGTAGCAGCTGAATTCGGAGCTTCTCTGTTCTATTTGCAGTGCCCGGTATCAGAGACCTCTCGTATGACCTGTGCTCAGAGTGTTGCTATGGTGACAACGCATTAAACCTGAGCGTTCTAAGTGGGTAAGGGTTGGGCTGCGCAAAAGGGAAAAAAAGGTTCCTATTGTTTCAATTTTCTGTAGTAGAAACCAGACAGTCACGTACTTTGCGCAGCTTCGAGCCTGTAGCTGACAATCCCGAATTAAATATTTCAAGATTTTCGACGAGCGCTAACGTGCAAAAGTTCTCTGCGACAAAGGCAAAACGAGACGAGTGTGGCAGGCGTTTAATGATTCAACCAGTGGAAAGGTTTTGGCGCTCTTTTCGAGGTGTAGGGGAAACGTTTAACGCGGCGCAATTACTTTTGCGTGTCATTGCCTCAGGCACGGTTTGCTTTATTTTCCCGATGACGTTTAATGTCGTGCCGAGTGAAGCGAATTTAATAACACTCCTCGACAGCCTGCCGTCAGTCTCTGTTGAACAAAGAGGACTGTCGCTACGTGCACAAGTTCGTGTCACTGTTCTCGATAACCACCACAAGTTAATGTTGCAACTAGTAGGCACTGAAAATAGGCAGTTATATTGGGAATATACTATAGTATGCTCTGAGATCCCAGAAATTCGCCACTGCAGTGATAATTCCTTTAATGCAAATGTTTGATATGGAAGGTTTGGTTCTGTAACTGTGCACGCTTTCACTGAGCAAAGTACAAGCTCTTACCTGAAGGAAGGTGCTACAGATGTGTAATGCTTAGCCTTCGGTCCGAGAATTGCACGCTTTTTACTCGTATCAATGAGCAAACCCATAGGCTAAAGGTAGCAACTGCCACCCATCAAACTGAATTTGGTGTCTCAGCCCTCCAATGGCCACTGAGGGGGTCTAGACAGGCTGTCCAAATATGGCCACCAAATTTCCTCGCCTTACATTAGACACCTCGTCGTCACTCAAGAGTTCAATCGAACACCTCTGGCGAGCGTTGATATCTGATTGGCAGCTGTCGGCTCTGCAAAGGTCTTTGATGGACGTGCAACCTTCCGTACTTTTTTTTCACCTTTTCGGTGAACGCCTTCTCATCAAATGCTGATGGGAACGATTAAGGCGTTCAATGTGGGGCATTTAGTGTACAACACCTTACGATAAGCACAAGCTGTCCAGCGACCTCTGCGCTGTTTCAAGTCATCGTAATGTTCCCGCAAATTGGCGCCGTCACTTATCGAAGAGGGTCCTGCTGCGTTCAACAGCTGTCTCCAGTCCCGATGAGGAGGGTTACGTGCGGTCTTCTGAGCCCGCAAGAAGCCATCGGACTGCGGCCACAATGGTCTGCCAGGAAACCACCAACCATGAAGGTTTTTCCAGGGCTATTTTGGTTCGGTGGAAACCTGGAGGGGGAGAAAAAAAAAAGGAAATGATGAGCAAGGTCATATAATTCGAGCATAAATAGGATAATAAGAATGTCTTAAGGGACTAGTTCGCTTATTCGAACGGCTTATTGTATGCGAGATTGGGAAACCGCACAGCATTCGCAAAGTAACCTTAAGTAGAGGCTACAGAGATAAAGGGACAGAAATGGCATTGAGCGTAAACTACCAGTTAGTTTGTTGTCTGCAATGAAGCCTTTCGGTCGCTCTCACGCGTGTAGTTGATGGCCGTGTATAATTGAGGTGAAGGAGCGGAGCTTAAAGAAAGGTGTTGTTATTGACGTGGTTATGCTTAATTAAAATGAAAAGAAAAACTACATGCCGGAGCACCACAAAGGTGACAAGAAAAAGTGGCCATAACTCCGTTGTAAAGCAAGACAGACATATGCCGTTTGGTTTGCAAGTAGGTTCCGCATTTGGAAGTCTAATTTCACGACCAGTTTTATTCGAACCTACGGCATTCCCCAAAGCTTCCTTTGAGCCAGGGAAAAAAAAGCAGTGTCACTCAGTGAAATCCATCGACCAGCAAAGCTGGGGGCCCTTCTTAGACGAGCCACCTAAGGACAGACACTTCCTCCAAAAGTCGCTGCCCGAACCAAAGAAACACTTTCGCTAGCAGAGGTAGGCAATGCCAAAAGAAACATCAATTGCTTTGGTGTTGCAACTCACTAGTCCCCGCACTCTCGAAAGCGTGGGCGTGTGATTTAGCGTAGCGCAACACTTGGCTTCGGTGTTTGTGTGCTCTGGTTCGAAACCCCCTAGCAACGGCAACAAACTTTGTTAGCTTCTTTCTCGAATCTTCGTCCAAAATGAATATCCATACAAAAACACCACGGTTTCCGCTCTGTTTTGCTTAGCTTCGTACTCACTTTGCCTGCCACATAAAACGCGAGCCATGAAATGCCTGCACTCTCAGCACACTCGGGCAACAGCCGTGCCTTCTATACGGGACAGCTTTTTACTTGACATGGCCTCAATAAGCGCAAACATATAGGCGTCCCTGTGGCGCTGGCGACGCTGTTCGCAGAATTACTTACACTTCGTAACGTTACGAAGCCCCGACTTCAGGCATCGTGAGCAGTTGCAAAAGCCCCGTCACCACGTCACCCTTCAAATAAAAAGAGTGTTCCACGCAGCACTGCCGATAGGCGCATGCCTAACCTTCCTCTTTGCCACTAAAACTTTCGGCGTCATTGCATAACTCTAAGTTTATTTCTCTGGTGTGCTCCCCGCAAAGTAACGTTGTTCCTCAACGCCCCCCCCCACCCCGCTTTCACATAGGAACACCTTTCTCTTTTTCTCCCCGTTCAGGTTGCCCTGATTTCCTGCCATAAACCGATGGTAGCGCTGTTCTGTTATTACTTCTTTCCGCATCTTAGGACGAGACACCAACACAGAAGGATAAAAGGAAACACCCTTAGTGTGAAGAGAATGACAACACAAACGATTTTGTGGAACGTCCTAATAACAGGAAGACGTATAACTCGGGATATAACAAATCAATAAATATTTAATTTGTTTTACTCGTTCTCATAGCATAATTCCCTGGTGCAGCTTTATTCAGGCTTTCGGCAAACGCTGACGACCTTCAACAGTATATGCTTCGCTCGAACTAAATCGGGGAATGACTAGATGCAATTAGACAGGCTGTCTTCTTTTTGTTCCTTTGCCAAGGATTCATTTAAGGTTGTTTTCACTTAGAAAAAGCAACGCGCGCATGAACCAACTCTCACCCTCTCAAAGTAGGCCAGTGACCTTACCTGCATGCCAGAAAAATGAAAATAGAGCCCGTTTCCTGCGCTGTCGAGGTCCCGATGCCTGCGTCCCTTCCAGGACGGCGGCCTGACAGAACTGTGCGTGACATAAATCTTTGGACAGCGTACCCGGTTCCCTCTCCTCTCTCATCCATCTCCCTCATCATCACTGCCCTCAACTTGTCAGTTCTTCGAGGTTCTTCTCAGCGTGCGAGGTTTTAAATCCCGGCGATTCGGCTTTTCTGCACTGCCCTGTCCTTCCTACCTGTCGTGCGTCCGAGTTGACTATTGGACAGCGGCTGACATTCAGAGAAATGTACGTGGTCTTCTGAAAAGGACGTTTGCTTTAAAAAAAATGACTGTACCTGAAGCACGTTCATCTTTTCGAAAGTTAGTGTTGTACAGTGTGAACCTTATACGAATAAGTCGTGCAAAATGGACAGCCTATGTCATTTGGAAAACATAAACTTCGATATTGTATTGATGTCCAATTGACATCAATACGACATCATTGATGTCGTATTGATGCCGTATTGACATCGTATTGATGCGGTTTGCGCAATGATAGAATCTCTCTCTCTTTCGCCAAACACAGTTCATCTGTCACTCTCTCTTCTGCCTTATTGAATACGGAAAAATGGGGATGTCTGCTTACAAGCGGGGCCGGTAACACGAAAATCACAGATGTCAAAAGCAAGCAAAATAAAGCTAACGTGAACGTAATGAAAGATACCCAAGCCTGTACGAAAGACCAGGAATCTTCTTCATATAAGGCTCTAGTATGGATGGTTTCGTCTTGCAGGAAGAAGAATGATTGTGCCCGAATCAGTGACTGATACCATTCAACATGGTTGGTTAAGTGAGGAACTTAAGGTGATAATTACGGGGATACGAGCGGTTTGCAAGCGTTTAGACAAGCATATTCTCAAGCTCACTCACTCACTCACTCACTCACTCACTCACTCACTCACTCACTCACTCACTCACTCACTCACTCACTCACTCACTCACTCACTCACTCACTCACTCACTCACTCACTCACTCACTCACTCACTCACTTTACTTTTCACTAGTGTTCCACAATTTCCTTCCATCCTTTGTATTGCGGTCAAAGTGTTCTGCACCAGAGATATAACGCCGTGCACTACGTTTCGTATGTCCTCTCTTCAAACCATTTTAGTATTTTTACTACACAAAGGCACCATATTGTTATTAAGGCTGCCATTTCTTGTTGTTTCGTTTCATACATCCGCACGTGAAGTTTCCGCCTCCTCGCATTACAAGAAGACAATCCATCTGTTCAGTGTCTCACCCCCCCCCCCCCCCCTCACTTCCGTTTCTCTGCGTGTAATGTGAGCGAGTGCCTAAGCTTTTCTGCTATTTCATTCCTTTCTGTGACCTACAAAAGTGTCCCACGCATTGTGTTCCTGTTTCTACGGTACTCAGGGATCCGGGATTGAGGCTGTGGGGGCGAGCTGTGTTGTATGGGGCCGAGGCGCTATTTTGGACTCATGGCGTCAGCTCTTAAAGCGACGCGCGTGTTTTGCGACGCGCAGTGTCGTTGCGAGGGCTCAGTGGGGGAGAGCCAACACGAAACTTCGCCCGTGTTAAACGACTCAAGTCATGAAAGCCCCCTTCCAACCCCTTCGCCATCTCCTGCCACACGAAGCGAGGCAACGCTCTCTTCCACACGCCTTGAACTTTTGCGCTCTGCGCCATGTTTCTTGATTCAACTTGTTTTTGGTACTGAAGCAAACAACCGGAAAGTCCGTGAGCTCGTCCGGGCACTTTGACGCTCTAGGAGTGGGAGTCAAAAGCGTGTCCCACTATTGCCGAGGAGAAAAAGAAAATAAAAGAAGTAAAACACTGGAAAAGCAAAGAATGCAGGAAACTAAACTTGCGGAATAGCTTTGAGATATAATTTTAGAACGGAGTTCTTGATATTGCTGCGAGGAGGAAAATGAAAAAGGTGGCATGAACTGAAAGAAGACAAAGGATGTGGCAGTTGCCTGAGCACCATTATGATTGCTTGTAGATGTACATGGATTTGGATGGTATTCAATTAAGCTATTGCTTTGGTCATAACGGGAAATGCTTAGACCACAGGGACAAAAAAAAAGGACAAGGAAGTAGCGACGTCCTTGTCTGTCCTTTCTTTTTAACTCGTTTCTTTTTCTCCTGCTGTCGTGAGTATTTTCAAAAATGTAAGTCTAGGCCGTTGCGCATGCCTTTTTTTCCTGCAGCATTATCAAACAGAAGCGTGGATACAAGGGATACAAAGACAGTGAAGTTGGCAAAATCCATTGTATCCATGTCCACGTGCGCGCTGCCATTTCAACATCAGTGGTCACCAACCAACCCGTTCAACTTTCATTTCTATTATACATCGGCTAGAAGAGCGCCGAGTCATTTCGTGGCGCATTCTCAATGATTATGACCGATAACAGCATCATCTAAATAAATGGGGCAGGATTGGTCAAGCAAAATGTTTTGTGCTCATCATTACATGACAAGTTGCCAAACCAGAAAACAACGCAAAACTGAGTAAATGAACTCGAAGAGTACGTGCATTTTCTTCCTTGGTTAGGTTCTCTAGCTTCCATTCCTCCGCAACCACTGGGAAGCAACATCCACAAAAACCGTCGGGTGCCGAACACGTTTGAACCAATGATCGCTACATCGCAGTACCCACATTTTCATTCCATTAGATTCTTTACAGAATACTAATCCTACCCGTTTTGCACAGCAAAAAAACTTTTTGCTGCCTTAAGCACTTACTAACTATCGTAAAATGACAGCCTCATTTCGCGCCATTAAAGTCTGGAATTCTCTTCCTCATCCCATTAAAATATCGCATTCTCTCGCTGCATTTAAAAAGTCATTAAAACAGTATCTATTAGACAATTAATATATCTTCATATCAATCATTCATAGTACTCTGTATCGCTAAGATGTCTCCTGTTACACAGTTGCTACTTCTGTGAGCTTTTTTTACGTATTCATATGTTCAGTGTTGCTTCCCGTGTTCATATTTATTTTTCGTTTTGTTCATTTCTTATCATGCTTAAATTTGTATAGTGTACCTTCAACTTCTATATCGTTTCTCTTGTAATAATATTCAACGTCGCAAAATTGTGAACCAAGTTCCCATGTTCGTTAGGTTTTATACTGATTTACCATGATCTGTATTTTTCTGCTCATTTTTTTTTCTAATTTCGTCTACTTCAATCATCTACAGAGGGTCCCGGTACGGTCTTCTGACCTCGGGACCCTCTTCTGCATATTATATTTTTTTTTGTAATGTTATGCTTTTGCAAATGAAAATAAACTTGACTTGACTTGAAGGCTTAACATAATTGTTCGTGGGACAATAGTACATGCTGGAATGGTTGAACCAAAAATTCAGTTCATGCCTTTTTCGACAGACGAACTTGTTGTCGTCGGTGTACTGATGAATAATAGATAGAAGAAGGGAACAACTAAGCACGTTACGTCATATGTTTTGAAGTTGGGTGGGAGCCAGGTTCCCCTGCACCATCAATCCCGTTTGCCCAAGCACTGTTAGCGCCATGGAGGAAACAGAACCAGAAGGCGATCACATGATTCGACTAGCCTCGGCAAGCCATCTCTGACATCACTGACCGGTGCCTCTCTAGTAGGACTGGGCCCTTCATATATAGTTGCCGGACCTCTCGAGGTTGTCAGGAAGCGGTAACATTTAGTGGCGCTTCCCGTGCTATGCTTCCGTTTGCCTACCACGTGAGCGGGGCCCCACTTCCCAAGATTCTCTCCTTTAAATTTTCTTTATTACAAAGGTTGAAGATCGTCACGTGACATCCACTCCTAGCTCTTTGCTTCACGGTTAGTGCCGCGAAGCGCAAGGCTTGCTGACGAACCTAGTCCGCGAATGCGCCACTGTGCGTGTACCTTTCGCGCGAATGCGTGTACTAAGCGTGTACCATGCGTGTACTATGCGTGTACCACTATGCGTGTACCTATGCATGTATGCGTCGCAAGAAGGTACACGCTGTGTTTGAGGAGACAAGCCGCATCAGATGACGGCGGGCCGAGTCGACACAGTAAACTCTTTCGAAAGCCGGCAAATTCCGGCACACTTATTTTTTCTTTCTTTAGTGTTCAGGTAGCGAGGGCTTCTTGCAAGTTTTTCTTCCTCCATGGGCGAATACGGTAGCAGTGTTTTCGCAATTTCCTCACTAGCCTGAGATGCACTTTATTCGACCACCCTTTTTCACTTCACCAAGCATTACGCAAGTACGACATCACTGTCGAATTACTAACTCGTGTTGCACGTTCCACGTGGGGACATGATGTAGACACTGTCCTTTGAGAAGGAACGAAAGACGGTACAGACTGAGAAGAAGAAACAAAGATATGAAGGTGAACAGCAGGCAAAGAAAAAGCTCAGTTTGCGACCACACAGAGACGAGAAAGACACCCGGAAGTTCGAATAAATAGGTGAAAAGACCCGGATGCAGCTTCCGGGAACAACCTCGAACGAGTATTCTATTAGTGAGCAATGCGCACGTGGACTACCTACCCTCTTTTACTTCTGTAAAATTGATGTGGCTTTCGCTGAGAGGGATCTGACGAGTAAAAAGGAAATAAAATAGGAGACACGTTCAACGCGCGCCGAGTGGCCCAACTGACAAACGCTAGTAAGCCGTGTTCTTCCGGGAACCTCTACATCGTAAGAGCCATTCGGCGCTTCCTCTCACCTTTTCTCGTTTCTTCGCCTCGTTTCCTTCACTTTTCAATGTACTTTTCTTTCTACACCACCGCAGAGAGACTTTGCGATGGTTATCACACTTGCCTGACATCCTCCATATCTTTGTCTCCTGTCTCACCCTTCCGAGTTCAAGTTCTGTGCTGTATAGAGCACTTGGCACATTGCCGTCGAGTGCATTTTGCTGCTACAACTTATTAACTGCGCTAAACTGGAAACAGGGGTGCTATCCTAGACCCGCACGCGTCTTTCCTCGTACAGTGTCCCATAGTTCGCGTTGCTTCAGTAACCGAGAATGAATTGTCAATCTTGTTTACTTGGGGGCGCACGTGGAAGGCAGGGGGACTTTGGTTTTTTTCCCAGCTCGTGGATAAAATTCCCGACTACACCATGCGGGAAGAGGGAGAGGGGAATGTAATGAGGAGGAATTCGAAATGAAGAGGCAGATAGAGAAATGGTGTGTTCTGTGCGTGGTATTCACGACGACCGTTCTTGAAGTTCCTGGAGATTGCCACGATTCGGGCGGAAGTACCTAGGTTGACTTTACGAGCACTGTCACTGCAAACACGCGGGACACGCAAGTGTCGACTTTACTGCATTGCGACGTTCTTTTCGAGGCAATGAAAACTGTGTTCCCTGGAATACCTCCACGCAAGTGGAAGCTAGGAAGACAAGTCACTGGAAACTGGACCACTTATCACTCTCTCTAAACCACGACCTGTGGGCGACGCACCAGAACAAACAACATTCTTAGTTACAGACGAGCGCCAGTCTGTATCTTTCGTCTCTATCTTTGCTTTGCTCTCTTCTCTTCCTCGTTTCTTTTTGCGCCGGAACATGTTTAAAGAGCTAAGTGACCAACTAGCCCAAAAACAAGTGCTTCTTGAGTAGCGTTCTTAGTGTTAGCCCGTGTCCTGGACTTTGCCCGTGTTCTTGTGTGTTGTCTCTCTATATGCAACAGTTCCGTCGGAGCCAGTGCAGTCACGGTAATCGCAGTGTAGAGGCTAAATATACGGACAGATGGACGTAAAAGAGTCATCATGGCACGTGGATGACGTGTACAGCATAGGCTGTGGAACTGTACAAGTCTGTACGCACGAATCTACATTAGGAGTCTTTCACAAATTTGGTAGCCGTCGGGCATGGGATCATGGAAGAAAAAAGGAGTAGCCAGCAGGCGGCGTGATGTGGTTCCGCTAGCCTCAGCAAACCTACCTCCTCTGACACCTTGTGCGTGGTCTCCTTTGGTTAGGGTTAGGCACGCACTATTGTCGAACCGCTCGAGGTTGTTTCGACGCGTTAATGTTTAGTAGCGCTGGACCCTAGATGAACGCAACGCTTGCCCATTATGTCATCAGGACATATTCTCCACGATTCTGGTTTTAAATCACTTTTATGACTAGGCTTCTTGATAGCGACGTGATGTCGTCGCCTAGCATTTTTTACCCCCTTCCTGCATGCATTGGACAGATATCGCAGATCGGCATTAGAGCTTCATATGAGAGGCACGATGGAACGGAAAATGGTAAATGGAACCTTAAGCGATAAGAAGAGAGCGGGGTGGGTTTGGGAACAAACGCGTGTTAGGGACATATTAAGAGAAATTAAGAGGAAGAAATGGGCGTGGGCGAGCCATGTAATGCGAAGACAAGACAACCGTTGGTCATTAAGGACAACAGAGTGGATTCTTAGAGAAGGCAAGCGTGGCAGGGGGCGGCAGTAAGGCGGGCAGATGAAATCAGGAAGTTTGCGGGGATAAATTGGGCCCAGTTAGCACAGGACAGGGATAATTGGAGATCTATGGGATAAACCTTTGCCCTGCAGTGGGCGTAGACAGGCTGATGATGATTAGAGGAGCCGCATTCCAAACGCACAGTTCGTTTAATTTTGGTTACGCGTTCCTTGTATTTTCGCGCACAACATCTCTGTCCTGCTTCATCACTGTTGCAGTTGGAGTGCGACAGTATTAAGAAACCTAGTTCGAAAGTACCCAAAATCTTCTGTCTGAACGTATAGGGTTTGTAAGAACTTATTTTGTCTGAACACCCTTGCTGCGTAAACATCTGTGTACCCAGTACTAATGTAAATCACGTGAATGCTCATGCATTGTTTGTCTGCTTTTGCGGTTCTGGGCAACATCAGGACAGCTGCGACGTGAGAGAAGTATTGCAGGTGACGCTACAATGTTTTCTTAAACCAATTAAAGAAAGAAGCAGCACATGCAGTAGTGATATTCGTGTGCTGTTAAAGTGCTTCGATTTCCTCAAGTAACTTCAGCAATGCGCATTGCAGCACAGATGCTGTTGACTTCACGTGGTCAGCGAACGAAAAAAAAATGCAAGAATACAAGGAAAAATGTTGAGAGAAATAAAGAGAGAAAGAGGTAGAGGTTCCACGAGAGCTTAAAACCGGCGAACGTGTTGACGCCAGCGTGGGAGTAAGCACAGTTGTCTGAACTCTGACATTCGCGCCGTCTCGCGGTGGCTTAGAAGCACTCCTGGCCTTGTAACGAAATTGCACTCGTTGGCACGGAATAAAGTTGGCGAGAACCCCATCATTACGAAGGTACACGCTCATCTTTTATGCCGCCAGCACCTAGATGCGTTATGTTCCTTGTAGAGGCACCCTGCTTTCGCATCCAGCAAACAGGAAGTTCAGGCCCTCCATAAAATACCACAACCTGTGATAAAACCAGAACAGCAAAGGCTTCTCGTATACGCTCACTACTCTTGCAAACGACAGGAACTCCTATGTAGCTGCATAACCTCGTCACCAGGGACACACTCTTCAGCACTTTCACGGATTCTTTACCGATTCAGTGCCGTG
This sequence comes from Hyalomma asiaticum, assembly GCA_013339685.2. Taxonomy (NCBI): domain Eukaryota; kingdom Metazoa; phylum Arthropoda; class Arachnida; order Ixodida; family Ixodidae; genus Hyalomma; species Hyalomma asiaticum. The sequence continues at coordinate 24,326,163 of CM023488.1, read as the reverse complement.
CAGTTTAGCGCACGACCCTACCAAGAATTCGCAGCAAACACCGCGTCACATCGCCAGAAAAAAAAAAGCTTACTTCGCCGAGACACGCAGATATATTCGAGGCTGACAGCACGCATTAGGAAGCCAACTCATGCTCCCTATAAGCACGACAGTTCGCGTTCTTCTCTTTTTTTTCCACGCTGCTCACCGCTGCGCCTTCATCGCATCCATCTCGTCCGAGGGCCGCGTCATCAAGGGCGCGTTTAAATAGAGTGCACCCAGTGGGCTTTCCCTCAAAGCAAGCCCGGCGTTGTTATCATTACCCCCCTCGTTTAGAGGCAACACGTGTTTCGTTTCGCACGCACTGAGGTTTTTCTATTTCTGATTTACTTGAACGCGCACTGGAGCAATGCGGCAGTACTTTGCTTGCTTGCAGCGCGTTGATGTTTAGCGCTTGTGGGCAGTTATCGTAACCGTTATCACAGTCATCATCACCTACTCTGTTCAAACCCCTGGAGAGATAGAAAGGGACAGAGAGATTCAAGAAAGAAGACAGTGAAGCAGAAGAACTACATAACGTTTTGAGTATCGTGACGTAATGCAGGGGAAGAAAACTAGGAGGCGGTATTACGTGATTCTACTAGCCACGGCAAGCCGACCTGCTCTGACGCCTTGTTCGCGACGCCTCTGGGGTAAAATTAAGCCCCATATAGTTGCTGCAACGCTGCAGGTTGTTTGGGCGCGGTAAACTTTTAGTGGCGCTTGACGGTGCATTAGTCTATCGCTCGCCTACCACATGACCGATGCCCACTTCCCATGATCCTCTCCTTTAATTTTTTTTTCGGGTAGGCTTCAACACTGTCACGTGCTGACCTGTCTTAGCTTTCTTCCTTTCTCCATGGGTGACGTTGACGATATGAGTATATGGCTGGCCAATCTGTACTTTATGGAAGTAAAAACGAGAATATAGAAAGAGGGATCTTACATAGAGTGGAATGTTTCTTTTGCGCGAGGAACGGTGCTTTAACACCCCAATCCCGAGAGTGTTAGCAGCCATCTCACCATAAGATAACGCTCTACGTGACGCCTCCCGGCAATAAGAGTGTGCCACACTCGCCGCCATGGCTACGAGGGGCGCTGCCTAACACTCCCAGGATTACACATACATAAATACCCAATAGGGGGATGAAGGGGACGACCGCTATCGTAACTCAGCGGTAGAGCATTGGACGCGTTATCCGAAGGTCGCGTGTTCGGTTCCCAGCGAGGGCAGGTTTGTCTTTTTGCCAACTTTAATTCTTTTCTGCTTACTCCAAAATTACAATACCATAACTGGGAATTCAATTAGTTTTCCCTATGCTATCTTAAGCTTCAATGTTTGTTGATTCATTAAGTTGTTTCTGGTATATATATATATATATATATATATATATATATATATATATATATATATATATATATATATATATATATATATATATATATATATATATATATATATAGTTTGTCGCTCTAATCTTTAAATGAGTCCGGTCCGCCTATTGTATCCCGCTGACTCCGATTAGGATTTTTCAAGTGGGAATAGGGTTTCTGCGATTAGGATTCTCCAATATTCACATATCGTCGAAATTCACATATCGTCGAGCTAGTAAACACGATCATCCTGTCATCATGGAAAACATGCATGTTAAGAGCGAAACGTCGAACTCTTAGAGCGAGATGCACGCCTTGCTGCAATTCACCACGGTAACTGCATCGAATAGTGTAATCTTCTGTTTAGTTTACATTATTTCCCGACTTGACTCTTCGTTCAATTGAAACGAACGAAGCAGCGCGGAGAGCGCTATTATTATTGCCATCTGGAAAGCACGAGAACTTTTGCACACGGCACAGGCACCATTCATAATCATGGCTTCGGTTCATTTGGAAGCTCCTCGTCAGTGCGGCGTCATCATTTCTTGTCTCAGCTTGCATGCATCTAACGCCGCTGAACCCTTGCGAGTGCGAGCTCGTCTCGACAGCAGAACGAAGATATTGCAACACACTTCGTGCCCCTCAAACCGTTCTTTCTTCATTCGCTCATTAGTGTGGAAGCGTCTTAACTAATGAGCGACGCACAGCTCCGCCGTTACCCAGCTGACGGCTTTCGCGTCTGTAAACAGATGCTGTTTAAGTCACGGTGCGTCTCCTGGAAGATGATGCAGCTTTTCTTTTTCCCGCGGGAATACCTGTTCGATATGAACTTTTATCCGCTTCATTATTGATCGTCCTCAGGGTGTAGCCGTTATCTATCTATCTATCTATCTATCTATCTATCTATCTATCTATCTATCTATCTATCTATCTATCTATCTATCTATCTATCTATCTATCTATCTATCTATCTAGTACTCATTGGCACTCTGTACTTTCTCATGCGCAACCCTGTTAGACAAAAGTTCATTGACAGAGAATTATTATACCTCGAGTCATATCCAATCAAACTCTTGACTTGCTTTGCTTTCTTTCTCAATGCCTTATCCGTATACGGCTTTGGGCGCATCCTTAACGGGATTAAGAAAACCTGATTTTATTTTCTTTTTTCTGCTTGAGAGGGACAGTGGCAAGTTGTCGTTGTTTCATTATCTGCATGCCTCGGGAGGGCAAATGTTGAAATCAAATTGAGTTTGAGCCCAGTCAGGCATGTATAATCGATACGCAGCAGCGCAGACCACTTCCACTGTACAGGTACGGTTCGGCAATGCGAGCAACGGTGTTGCCATCGTTGTGCCTGATGTCTTTTTGTTTGCTTTCCGTGAAAGCAATTACATTTCTTTTATGAACAGAGATGGGGGGGCTCCACGAGCTGTTTGGAGCTTGAAATGCCTCAGCTATTGATGGCGTAGCCATTACTGGCAGTTTTAAATTTATAGACCTTTTCCGCTTCCCTGCACTGCACATTTGCCCTACTAATGGCGACAGCTGTCTTTATTCAAATGCTGTCAAGATTCAAGTTGCACATGCTGTCGCCCGTTTTTTTAAAATTTTTTTTGGAAAGGGGGAATGTTTGTATCAGCAGGGCTGCGTCGACATTTTACATGTCCTACCGCAAGCAAAGTGCGCTTGCACACGCTCTTTGCTGGATTGCCAATGCCGCCATTAGTAGGGCAAGCTGCATTGCAGGGAAGCTAGCCTTACAGTTTATGAAAAGGGTCTGTTGAGTATCCTAGCATGCATGAGAAACTGTACGCATTGTTAATGCAAACAAAGGAGCCCTGTACTAGAACTCCTTACGGCGTAAAAAAAAAGAAGCAGTATTAACGCGAGAGTGTTAAGCAGCTCCTGTCGCAAAACGTGCCGTGTCGGCGTCGGCGTAGAATTACGAGGTAGAAATATTTTTTTTGAACTTGCCACTGTTTCCTGGATCACCCGACCACACAAGCCCTGCCCCCCTACGCAGGTACTTCGGCGCACAAAATTGGATTTCAAAAAGTAAAATCGGCGAGAAAAAATTCTAAACTACGACACAAATTCAAACTGCACACACGACGGGTCGGACTGTAATTTGAATGCACGAGAAAGCATAATTCTGCTGCGAGGAAACTCAAATATTTCCGGAACATTATACAAAATTAAAACGCTAATTTCAACGAATGTTCTTTGAGAGAAGGCGTTTTGAGCGAGGCCCAATGGCGCAATAGTATTTCACTGTTAACAAATTTGTTTTACCAAACGGCGAAAAACGACTGAAATTTATTTATTTATTTATTCAATACTGTGGGCCTTTTCAGGCCTATACAGGAGAGGGCATACAAAATACAGAGGACTTCATTTCAAGAAAGAAAGAAGAAAGAGCGAAAATCTGAAGTACAAAGCAACCATATCGGTGACAACAAAAAGCAGTGAATTATCAGTGAAAAAAAAAGAAAGCATAGCATACATGTTCAAAACAAATAAGGAAAGGACAATGAGAAAGTTATATCCTATGAACATAGCAGCATGAAAGGCACCTATAAAAAAGCTGTTCAAGATGTGCAACCATGTGTGAGTAGAGGAGCAGCACATTGGTTTTGCCTTTATTTGAACCAAAACCAGGGAACCTATTGAAATGTCTCTAAATGGGATTCCACTAGCGACAAAAATGAATCTAGTGATTGTGCACTGACGACGTCGTCCGGCAGGTCGTTCCATATCTCTATAACTGAGGGAAAAAAAGAGTGCTTAAATGTGTTACAACGTGACAAGAATGGGCGTATGCACTTCTCGTTGTTGTTATTATTTTCGTGAATTAACTTCGTCTGAGTGAAAATACGGGCAGTTTAGGCAAATAATAGTCCAGTCATAATGCAAGAAAATTTGTAAGACGCATAGAAGGATGGAGCGAGAGCATAAAACAGGATAAATTGGAGCGAACGAGAGTTAAGGTTATCTTCCAAAAGAGCATATTTCAATAAAAGGATGTTTTCGGATAACTGTGGAATTATAAAGGCGACCTTTCAATCACGACCTCGAAACAAGAATTCGAAACTGGTTGTTAAGGAATTGCGTTGTTTCGTCAAAACAAAACTTTTTTTTTTTTTTTGGAGAGCAACGGGTCGTTTTGAGCCTTAGGGGAAAAAAGTCGTCTATGGAAGAAAGTGCAAAATTCGGGCCAATAATGTCTTGCGTAAGAGCATACTTCTGAAGAACATGGGTCTTTGGCAGCCTTCCTGCCAAAGCCAAAATTTCCTGCCAAAAGGAAATGCGTAGACATTCCATTTCTATAGCTTAGCAATATTAAATATATTCGGCATACAATACCGCTCAATAACGTCAGACATTTACTTCAAATAGGGACACAAATAGCTTGATTTTGTGGTTGTAGCTAAGAAAACTAAGAGTGTTCCATGGCCACCAAATATCCATCACAAGCCCTTGAAAGCCCTTCAACGCCTTTTTGAAGAGAAAGAAATCAGTGATAATTATTGACTGGACTGTGTGTACAGTGTTGGTGTGTGTGCGAGGCGTGAACTAACTTCCTTTAAGACAGCACGGACTAGTTTACGGTTATATTTTTTATTATTGATTTATTGTTTATTGCTATGATGTTACAGCGCTTAAGCGAAAGGGGTAGCCGTCGCCGAAAATGGCGACAACAACTCCTTCATTTATTTTCACATCAATAAAAAAATACGAGTGATGAGTTTGCGTTCAGAAAGCTATACAATGCACCGAACATCACGTGTTAACAGAACTATCCCGCGACGCTGCGGGATCGGTCGGGGAAATTCGGTGAACAGGTATCCTGCACCCGTGTAAGGATCCTGTACCCGTGGAAGGAAGGTCAGTGACACTGCGCCTTGCAATGGTTCAAAATTCTTTTACAGGGCACTTTGAACTCTGGGGTGCTTATTTTGCGTCCGCAATTAATCACGCTCTCACCAGTGTGAAAACTACTCGTCGCATCGGCTATGCGGCGTTCAGAGCGGGGCTTCAACACCCTGTACAGTCTGAAAAGCGGTAATGAAAACGAAAAAAGAAAAGAAGCACATGCTTTACTGGGCGCAGGGGAGGCGGGGCGGTGAGGGGAGTCGATTTTATCGATCGCCATTCGGCGGCAAACACCCCAGGAGTCGTTCATCCCGACCCGAAACGAAGAGGGACGAGAGGATCATTTGCATTCACAGTGTCCCGACCAGAACGTCCCGGAACTTCGCAACCACAAGTGAGGGAGGGTGAGTGTGTGAGTATGTGCCTGTGCGTGCGCACGTGAGTGTACAGAAAGGTTGAAAATGGAGCTTGTTGGTGTGTTGAGATGGTGCGTGCTTGTGTGTGTAAGCCTCTCTGTGTGCACACGCGTATACAAATTTGGTTGACAACTGAACTTGTTTTGTAGTTGAGGCTATGTGTTAAAGCGAAGTAAGAGGTTGAAAATACATGCTGCTTATGTGTTCAGTAACTGTGTCTGTGCATTTTCGTGTGTGCGTGCGTGCGCGCGTGTACAGATGGCTGAAAGCTTTGCTTTCAGCGTCTACTTCGTATGTATGTATGTATGTATGTATGTATGTATGTATGTATGTATGTATGTATGTATGTATGTATGTATGTATGTATGTATGTATGTATGTATGTATGTATGTATGTGCGTTAACGTTTCAGTGCGCCTGGTGAATGTAGAGGAAAGGGAAAAGGAATGCGACGATGGGAGTGGAGGTGCTTGCCCGGAGAAGTACCGCGCTCGGCGGCTTCGTTCCGTCGCCATGGCAAGTCAAAGTGGAGGCCGGCATTGGCGTTAAGGTTCATTGAATCCCCAGTACAATCACGGCACCTGCGTCCAGGAAAAAGCCATAGCTAAAAGACGAGACGTATACTTGAGCCAGTCTTGCGAAACGCAATGTCCCCTTTTCCCGTCGCAGCTTGCCCTTTCATCCCTAACCTCTGGTCCTTCTAGAGATTGTCAATCGGGGTTGGAACGAAGGCGTTTGGCGATGCCGTTGGGGCGTGTCTGATGAAACACGCGGGTTAGATGGAGGGTTCGTTGATCGGCAACTCGGAACGGGAGTTCTACGGAAAAGGCATTGCTCGCGTAGGGTGATACCCCAAACCGATAGAAACGATTCTGGCCTGTGGATGAGTTAAATGTAACCGAACGACCAACCATTCGCTTAAGCTCATTGAAAGGATACGGGTGCAGGAGACGGCTGCTCCGTGGACTTTGCAGTGTCGTTGCACAATGGCACAAGCGAGTGCTTTGGGCATACGTATTGATAGAGACCTTTCAGTGTGCGTCGTTCCCTAATACGTGGCGTCAAGGGGTTTAGAACATTAGGCATGCGCTTTCTCTTAGACACCGAGAAGCAAGACGTGAGAACACTAAGATGATGAAAGAGGATATTTGTTACGGTCATAACTTTTGAAGACAGCAGACCAAAAGTATAGAGGAATGTAGTGAAAGCCACCTTATATATTTGACTGAAGCGGAAAAATAATAATGACACGACTCATGAGGTTTGAGTAAATGTTATCGCTTAAAGAAAGGCATAAGTTCTATTATAACAAGAGCCAGATGGACTTGAAGCGAATTTCGCACTGTTACAAGCGTTATTTTGCCGTGCTTATTTACCACAGCTATAAGGACATCAAGAGAGAGAGAGAATAAACGTTTATTTTGATTAAGCACTGTCTGGGCGGCCTCCTAATTCCAGGTAGCCGCTGACCATCGCCATCTCCTGAGCCCGTTCAACCAAGCTGCGCTCATTCATCGGGTTCGTGCCTGATAGCTTAGCCGCCCACTGCCCTTAGGTTAGTACTGCGAAACTTGGATTTTTTACGCATCCCCATATCACATAGCATAGGGTGTCCGAGGCATCACAGTACCTGCATATGTGCGAGTGCTCAGCGGGTGAGATGCAGTGAAGTAGAATGCCGAGAACATTAATTGTTCCCTAGTTAAGCTCTGGTCCCTTCCTGAATTGGAGCTGTCCGGGTTATTTTCTTTTACGGCCGTTGCCTAAGGTTATAACATCCACATGTGTTACGGTAGCTTCCATCCGTGAGGTTAAACTGTTGACACTGTCCTCAAGCAAACGATGGTCCTGACGGATAAAAACGGTCATCCTGGAACTTATATCACTGGAATCAGCGCATCCATGCCGGATTCATGTCTGGCACCGGGTCCACTGGTATGGTATGGTAAAGCTCTCTTAATGATCCAGCGAGGTTATTGGCCTGGACTAAACTACCGTCGATAACCAACGGTAGTAACCTCTCGGCACTCATATGAGGCTGGCTGGACAGCCTGGAGTTGGTGTGTGGGTTACGAGCTGCCCAGGAGAGTTCGCCAGAGTTCTTCTAGAAAGTCCGGTTTAATGGTATCCTCTTTGTACAACTGTAGATTGCGTGTGAAGAACTCATAGGATGTGGTCCATGGTGGCCTGGGTTTACCCACACCGCGGACAGGCCGGTGATTGGTACAAAAGCGGGTATAACCTGTGTAAGTGTAGGGGGTTCTGAGCATACTGCGTTTGCAAGCGTCTTTTGTCTGTGACTAGCGATATGTACAACTCGGGGCTGCCATAAACTGTAGTGGGGATCGTTTGGACCCCCTTGCTCCCTGTGCCATGTTAAAAACAAAGGGGATCTTTGACAACTTATGCCATTGTTTAATTCGTTTACGATAAACAGCATGCTATGTCATCCTCTAGCGCCACATGAAGGCAGGTTATGCATGTCATGGTAGGTTGCCGGGCAGCTGCTTAAGGCGGTGCGACAAAGAAACAGATGCAGCAGTGCAACATAAATGTAATTGTTGGGAAATATTTTTTCTTCATTCAGGACGATCTCTTTGTTAAAGTTGTAGTTTTCCACATTAAAATTACTTATTATCCTATATTTGTTCATTTGTTATGCACATTACTTGTGGCTTATGTTTATTTCTTTTTTAATTCGTTTCTGGGCCAATACTCCGGAGGGTGGGTAGCAGCGCTTGACAACAGCAATAAAATAAACGCTACATTGAAGTCAAGGCACTTCCGACTCTAGCGTGTTACATATCATCGTAGGACGTACGGTGAGGACGTATCACTGCCATTGTCCAGCTATTCGATAAGGAACGCCTACTTATCTTTAAATTCATACCAACAGACGAGCGTGCTGAACACCATCGACCCCCGTATCCGATTTCCAAACCATTCTCCCCACGAACCACATCCTTCTCCGGCACGAATTCCAGCTGATGCCAAAGCTCTTAAAACTACCCTCATAAAATGAACACCCGCCCTCCTTCTTATTCATCTTTTTTTTTTGGTTTCACGAGTGGAATTGCGCTTTGAAAAAAAAAAAAACTTTATTATAGTTTTTCCCAAGGACTCACTACAAAACTTGTCTCGAAGCTCCTTTCATCTACCCGATCTCCTCTCTGTCTCTCTTGAGCCCCAGTTTCGTACATTAGTCAAAGCTGTCAGCGCGGAGTGCACCCGGACGATGACACCATTAGCAGAGCTGCGCCCATTAAAGGATTTCGCCAGCGTAACGCATGCCCAAAGCTACGCGACTACACACCGCGAGGGCATCGCCGAAGATCACCCGTAATTATCTGCTGGTACAAGCCAACCCCTGAACATAATTTGTAGTCTCTGTCCGTTCCTAGCCCGTCTCTCATTCTATGCTGCTGCATCGCACTGTATGTGCATTTAGTTCCTAGGGTTTGTACGCCAAATTTCACGAAAGAAGTATGCAGTGGGGATGAAGTCGTGCTACCGACGACAACTGATAATGATAAACCCGGTCATGCGTTCTGTTGTCAGCGAATGTACGCCTTCACCCAGCAGACCGATAGTGTTAACAAAAGAATAATGGCGCTAGGGGTGCAGATCGCCGTGAGCTGAAACCCTTGTGCGCTAGATTTATGGATTCGGCTGAAATGAATCATTCCGATGCACGAGCGGAAATTACATAGATCTTTCTCATCGCAAGCATCTTGACAGCGGGTGCTGGTGAGGCCAAGATCTTTTGTCAGCATCAGTTCTAGGAATCCGAACTGCCACTTCTCAGGCAGCCGACATAAAAAAAACAAAAGGAAAACGCAAGAGATATCGCCGACTGTAGTACTGACATATGTTTTCCCGTTGAGCAGCAGTGATTATGTGCACGGGCTAAATTCATACCTTCTCCTTATATTTTTAAGCTCGTGTCCAAACCCAGAGGTGAAAATTGGAATATTTCTAACGGTTATCCTGTCTACCTTTCTTCTCTTTTATTACTATCCCGGCCGCGGAGGCCGCATTTCGATGGAGCGAAATGTTGAGGCCCGTGTCTTGTGCGATGTCAGTGCACGTTAAAGAACCCCAGGTGGTCGAAATTTCGGGAGACCACCACTACAGAGTCTATCATAGTCAGAGCTGGTTTTGGGACGTCAAACCCCACAAATCAATCACTCTCTTTTATGACTAACATTTTTTTAAAATGTAACTATTGACACTAACCAGGACATGTCTTGAGAGCGGTTTTCACGCGGATTGTGAAAAAACGAAAAATAGACTGCTCTAGCTCCACATAACAGTGTCAACGTCTATGTTGTTTATTGCGTTCGCGTAGCCAGTACACCCTGAGCTCTCCTTTCGTGCCTTGCCTTAGACCTTTTCTCACGCATCCCTTGATACGCTTCCAGGTTTCAGTAAACCATACACTAGGGAAGAAAAATGTAAACTTTGTTGATTATTTGTCTTGTGTTGTTTAAATGTTATGTATATACTGTTCTGCTGCTGCTGCTGTATGGGCGGCACATCCCAATCAGACAATGTTTGCCTTTAGCCGTGTACCCTAGGGTAAGCCTCTGTATTGTCCTAAGTAAATCAACAAAAGAAAGAAAGAAAGAAAGAAAGAAAGAAAGAAAGAAAGAAAGAAAGAAAGAAAGAAAGAAAGAAAGAAGAAACCACGGCCGTTAATTGAAGTGAAACATTTTCTCTTGCTCTCGCGGCCTATATCAGCGTCCATCTTGTCCAAAGCAGGTCATAAGGCAGCTGCGAATACTTCGTTCGGCCTAGCACTGTACAGTCATAAAAAAAGAAAGGAAAATTCACGGGGCATGCCTTGTCGCATGATAAGACGACTTGAAATCTGTTACAAATTCTGATAAAGATTCTCTTTGTCATCTTAAGTGTCTGCTCAATGCACTCGCTCATTCTTGGCACATCCTTAATTCACTTTGATTTACGTTATTCACAAAGCTGACATGCCTTGGTTGCTTTCTAAATTTTCTTTCATTTGCTCTTAGTTAGTGTCTTTGCGCTTTAGCTTGCGTCCTTAATTCTCTAAATTTATTTGACAACATCGTGCTGCAACCACGCATGCATGTATGGAGCTTCGGTGTCTCATAAGACGTCATACGACTTTTGGAAGCGCTCGTGTTGCCGACTGCAGCGCCGGTTCATGTGTATCGGTATATATATATATATATATATATATATATATATATATATATATATATATATATATATATATATATATTATATACACACGATTGCGGCGACGGCAAACGCTATGACTGCCTTTCGCAACATGACGACAACAGGAAGTGCTGACTCGTCCAGGACTTGCACGTGCAAAGGCCAATGAAGCTTGTCTCTCTTCACGCAATGGTCCAGTTGTATATGTTTTAGCCGAATTTGACAGAAATTTCTTTATTTTATTTTATTTCTTTGATTTAGTTTCTTTTTCTCGTGCACATTACAGAAACGGAAGCAGAAACAAAAGATTACAGAGCCTGACGGAGGCTTTTGCTCCCAAAATGCAGTATGAAACACACCCACTACATGTACACATTTTATACTAAATTAATTACCCAACAGCGCATCATACAAAGAATCGTATCGGTTATTTTGATGAGGTTATGTTATCGACGCCGAGATAAGTACAACACTGTAGACAGCAATGTAATGAGAAAGCAATTATTTATAATTATGGAAGTGAATCTACGGGTACATACGTTCCAATGAAGCAACAAAAAGAAAGAAAGAAACAAAGTGCACCTAAAATAAAGCGCACAGAATAGTAAAAATGTAAGACTAATAAAAAGAAAAAAAAACACCTCGAAGTGTTGAAAACCAATTGCGCCAAGGTACCCAAGGGCCAACCAACCAACCAATAACCCAAACCAGTTTCTGGCATAACCGGTTTGGGAGTAAATAATAGAGAATTATTAATTAAAGCTTCGTATGCCACAGGAAGACAACAACAACAACAACAACAACAACAACAACAACAACAACAACAACAACAACAACAACAACAACATGCGCTGGGGAGAACTGTTCATCACTGCTACCGTAGCTGAAAAGCGAAAGCCCGAGAATGGCACGTATTACCTACACACAATGGAAAGCGGGCACCAATAAAAACCCGTAATACAAACAAAACACAAGCAAAAGATACCAGTACCATTCACACCCAGTTATTGTTGGACATGTTGCCCAGAAGTGTTGGGCGATGTCAGTGAACTCGCCTGTACAACTTCGAAAATGTTCTTGAGCTTCGTGTGTTTCCTGTGACTCTAGCCCTACTTTCGTTTTCTATCAAAACACAGTAGCCGGGCCCCACGGAGGTACCGGCCTGTCCCACAAGCTGTGTAAATAGCCAAGGGCACGTCAAACGACAACGCGCCGGCCGTCTAACAAATGATCGCTTATTTGAGTAACACGAAGTGAATATATCACCGGGAACATTAGTTTAAGGCTTGCGCAAGTTAGTCTCTCAAACAGAATATCGTGCTCCACAAACAATATCTTGCGCTAGAGGATGTTTCACTACCCGGCAGTGCCAAAACAGCCCTCGCTTACGCATCTATCGCCATTCTGTTCCATAAAACACATTACCGTAATCTGTCCGCACACGTGGTACCTCTCTGCCGGAGCAATAACTGTAGTTTGCCGAAACGACGTTTTGGCAAGCGAGGCATTCTAATATGAAATGCTCTACAGGATAGCTAAGCCTGCCAGCGAGTGACCAAGATCATGCAGGCGAAGCCGCTCATTCTAGAAACCAAAACAGCTACTCCGCACAGAGGCACTCTATCTCGAGCAACAATGAAAGATTGCTTGTTACACGACGTAAAAGTGATAGATGCGTGAGCCAAGGTTTTTTTTTTTCTAAAACTATAAGGAAGTCAACGAGCGCTTGCGAAACACGCTGGTTACGCGGTTGTGATTGATGACGTGGAAGCACTTAGATGAGGCTGAAACAGGTCGTCTAGAACATAGGCACGAAGGAATAAAACGCAGCATGATGAGGGTTGTAAAAGGGGCTGTTGTATTTGCTTCTTCATGTTCTTATTCTATTATTGCTATTAAACCATAAACGAAAGAGCCGTCGCCGAGTCGTTATTAAAGGGCAACTCCGGCGATTTTTCGACCATGTTCTGATATCGATGTTTTCAATTGAATTGAACTGAATTGAATCTTTATTTTCATGTTTGCTACAACATGAAGGATGGCGGGAGTAAAAGCTGCACTAAAACATCTTGACTAGCTCCCGCTACCTAAAAATAAATGAGTCAGAAGCAGTAGCACACAAACAAGGTAATAAAACTATTATACACAGAACTATGGTAATGTAAATCAAAATAATTGCATAATCTAAATGTAAACAGGATACAAAAACATCAGAAGCTAGAAGAGACTATATTTTTATGTATTACAAAAATTAATAATAGGTCAAACAGACCCGTAAGGGTAAATTCCATGCATATACAATTTATAAAAACAATGATACAACATTTCTTGTGGTCATATTTTCTGTATTTGCATCAATGCTGTTTAGATAATTTAACACTCTGGGAATTACATTGCGTAGCATTTGGTCACCATACTGATAGGCCTGTAGTAGCCAGGATAGGTTCAGTCTGCTCAGAAACGCACCAATTATTTTAAATAACCAACTGAAAGGCATGTTCAAACCGAAACCGAAACGGGTAGATGCTTCGTTCAGCGTATGCACTGAGCATCACGTAATAGAATATGAGGTGCCTGTAAACCAACATCTTTCTATGAGTAACGCCAGTCGTATGCCTTCGGTATTTGTCGAGTATCATTTTGCACAAATAACAAATGCTAAAGTTTCAGCTGATAGCAAGAACGTTTCACACGAGAGGCACGAGCTGGCAGAACACTGTTTCAGACAACGGTAGCAGTTTCACTGGAACTACATTGTAGTGAAACAGCACATACTTCAAACAGTGGTGTTCCGGAGTCGCAATGTCCAATTCACACAAATTATGTTCGAGTGGAATAGCCACTGCTACATTGAATTCCAATGTTAAACACGTGTGCGCGAATATATAAATACGTATTACCAGTGATCACAATAACTGGAGCGCGAACACCTGTACTGTTCCCTAATATGTCAGCGTGACTGCGTCACTCTGGGACACTGCCTGTTGTCCAGTATGATTTAGTGCACCTCAAGTAGCTGCTTGGGGGAGGAAATACGATGTGCAATTCCACTATACTGCGCTAGCCTAGTTCCAGTGGCAGTTAGAAATTAACATCCAGTGGCTAGTGCGCAGTTCCAGCAATGTAGCTAGTCAGAACCAAATACTGGCTTAATTCTTGCATTTTGTTCCTTACAAGCGCGAAAGAAGTAAAGCTGTTACAGCAAAGGGAAGCCGTTTCATAATTTCCAGTGTTATGTGATGCGCCATGTCAACTGAGTAAGAATAAGCACTAAAAAAAAAAAGCTTTCCAGGCATATTTGGAAGACAAAGTTGATCGTGCCTGTTACGTAACCTCCGTCCCTGCGTCCCTACTTGAACCACGCCCATAGGGAAGGTCATTAGCGCATGCGTAACTGCACTGACAAATGGCAGGACCAGTGTTACGCGCAGCTGGCTGGATCCGTAATCGTACTGTCCCTTCTCGAGCGCGTTGCACCTGATTGCTGACCTGGTTCGACGCCTCGTTAGCTCCTGGCACGATTACCACACCGATAATCCACGAAATCGAATTGTCCTGAATGCCGCATGAACGGAGTTGCTGATGAGAGGGATACGTGCCAGCTTACGCGCACTGCGGGTCACGCTTCCCGCGTCATGACCCCGGCGTAGTAACCTAGGTCACGTGACACCGGTATATTTCAGACTACGACTAGTGTCAAAATGACGCTTATTTTCCAAGTGCAAATAAAAAAGAAATATAAAGGAAGATGATAATCAAGAAGAAAAAGAACTATCTTACCTGTTTGTGTAAAGGCACCCAGCTAGGGTACCACAAACATCCGTGTGTGAGTGACCGTGTGAACACACTCACTAATGCACAAGCGTTCTTGAGTGTTCATGAACACCTGCGCATGTTACTCATTTGTTTATCCATCCTACCACCTTTCCATTTACAGGGTAGAGAACCGAGGCCAGTGTAGATACCATCTCTACGACTAATTATCTATGTACCTCACTAGTTCTTGCTATCTAGAGTTCTGAAAGGCAGTTGTATATATTGATGAGATATAGTGCAGGACTGTTTACGGGCTCAAACACCTGCAGCCAATGTTCCTTTACCTTACGCAGGAACTGTCGCGACGTCTACGTCTCTGTGGCAACACGCGGGACGCCTCCGAGGCTCGCAAAGTGCAGTACGGTGTTGATGGGACAACATGATTGCAGCCGACACCTACAGCGGAAGCCCTCTCTCTTCCACTCTTCCCTTCTATTCCTGTCGACTCGCACACATGTAGTACAGAAGCGCCGAGTCGATGAGCGGTAAATCGGTAAACCGACGACGACCAACGTGTACGCTCGGAAGAAAGAAAGAAAGAAAGAAAGAAAGAAAGAAAGAAAGAAAGAAAGAAAGAAAGAAAGAAAGAAAGAAAGAAAGAAATAGAGAAAGAGCAGTAATTGTGAGGCACCTGCTCGACCAGAATCGATATTGGTGCGACGTGACTTGAGCAGCCGGCGGCGGTATAGTGACGGCGCCCCTAGCATCATCTGCGGGGCAAGCTTCATCCGCTAGGAGTGATTTACCATCCGCCGAGCCAGTTAGGAGTCCGCGGACGAAAACGGAAGTCATTCGTTTACTCTGTGACGGTGTCTAGGCTTAGCTACGATACGGAGTCCCTTCCTTTCCGTTCAGCGGGGCAATGGCTCGGAGGATCCAACTGCATCTGGAGCGTGACTCGTTTACCTTTAGAAATCTACAGGGTGAGCGGCCTCTACGGAGATACAAGATAGTGGACAGTGCCGGAACGTCTAGCACAGCCGAAGAGAATGGCATTACTATTCACGCGTTGCCATCTGTATGCGGGAAGATGAGCTCACAGATAACGTGGAGATGTTGACGATGAGCACCGACTCGTAAAAACGGTAAGCGACAGTAATTGCGAAAGGGCTACCCGCCACAAGCAATACTCCTGAGTGCATCGTATAGTATGAATACTATTTCTGGGGCTCTTGAACCTGCCAATGGAACACGCCTTTACACTTTTTGACGCAATCGGCACTGATATACCTCAGAAAAGGAAGGCGTCTGTTCCCGCTTTTAGCATTTAACACAAAGAAACACCGGACGCGAGGGTTCTGTGTTCTTGTGCCTTGTTCAGTGCGCTGTTACTTCGTGCTAAAGTCTAAAAATATGGTGTACCTACCTGCTCACTGTGACTGTTTTGTTGCAACATGACTTTTGCTTGGGTGAATTCGCGCTTACATATATCATATGCATGCTGGGTTGTGTCTTCTTCAGTATGCTGTTTCTTTGTGCTAAAGGCTAAAAATATGCTGTACCAGCTAGCTCACCAGACTCTTCTGTTGCAGAAGGTATTCTGCTTGAGCGATTTGCTCCTTATATGTCATATGCGTGCTGGATTGTGTCTTCTTCAGCAGACCGGTCCTTCGTGCTAAAGACTAAAAATACAGTATGCTGTACCAACTAGCTCACGAGACTTTTGTTGCAGAAGGAATTCTGCTTTAGCGAGTTGCTGCTTATATATCATATGCGTACTGGGTTGTGTCTTCTTCAGCACACCGATCCTTCGTGCTAAGGACTAAAAATATCATGTGCCAACCAACCCACCAGACTGTTCTGTTGCAGAAGGACATCTGCTTAAGTGAGTTGCTCCTTATATATCATATGCACGCCATGTTGTGGCGTGAAATATATTTCGTAAAAAAGAATAAATAATGGACGACACAGTGAAGCGCCGGCGAAGCGTTTTGTTGGACAACCTGTGTTGCGCGTAATGTATGAGAAGAGGTGTAACCCACTCAAACTGTCTTCGCGACCTGCTCGAATTGCTTGACTGTCCATTATGAATGTACAGAATATGCATCTTTTAATTTTATATTTGTTAACCCATTGTGGCCCGTTGGGGCTAGCAGGAGTGGTTGTGTACGTAGAAATGTTAATATGCGCTGAGAAGGAACCCAAGGACACAGATATGAGATAGCCACACGTCAGCTGTATCAGCTGGAAATCGAGAAATGGGTTTCTAACTTTAGCAGGCAACAAGACACAACGTTCAATCCCGCGTGGCTAAGAGCTCTACTTGAAAGTGTTAGTGCTTGGATGGAATGGCGTTATGTTTGAGGCAGGTTAATTAAGCCGTAGCTAGTGTCTGGAAAGCAGGTATTAGAAGGGAAACACATGGGTAGTGATAACCGCAGCTGTTGCTTATTAAGTACAGCCTACACATGATTTAAGCATACCGTCCCGTGAAAAACAGCTTAGCATATAATTCCCGTAGAGCGGCTGTAAATGTCCCGCTCGGAGCAGGACTTGGTGCCTCGAAATGTAAGAAATGCACTCTTGTTCCTACAGACTACAGATGACCGCACATGTCGCGCGAAAGACACATTCCTTAAAAGCCTGACGCGTACTACATTCGCAAAGAGAGACTTTAATTACGCATCTGTGTTACAACATCCGTATGCCACGTGTGTGTGACGTCAACTGCAAGAATTGTTTTGGGGCACAGTCATTCCCGCCTGAATTAGCATGCGTGCCTACGCTAAACCTTTTGAGCATTACATAAAGACTGCATTTGCATTCTCACAATAACGCCCCCAACTCGGGCTGGGGCGCTACCGGAGGTCTTTGTCCGGAAGACAACGCGTTCGCTCTCTGCAACGTCACGGAGTGGAGGTGAGGTTCCCGCTGTGCTCGCTGCGGATTTGCAGCGGCTGAGTTCTGCACTGGCTCCCATATTTGGTCGCATTGCTTTGTTTGAATGGGTGCATCTTTGCTGATAGTGTGGATCACAAAATATTTGAGAACGGGAGGGCAGGAACGGCCAATCAGCAAGTGGTGTACGTCCCTGAAGAAGTTGACGAGCGTTTTTCGTTGTCTTCTAAAAGAACTTGTTGGGCTAGTTGGTAGATAATTTCCAAAACTTAATTAGAGCGCAACCACGCGACACATCCACACACACACACACACACACACACACACACACACACACACACACACACACACACACACACACACACACACACACACACACACACACACACACACACAGGCATCGTTTTTCGTTGTCTTCATCTGGACAATATATTACGAATCAAAATATTCTTCGAATCTTAATTAAAACGACTGCTTTATGAAAAACGAAGAATTTTCGCATAGTGAACTTAAGTGGGTGACTTGCAGGGTAAAGGTGTAAATGCAAGGACGTGGCCGCACCCAGCGGACCGCCACGTCATCGTGGCCCGGGCCAATGGCTTGCGGCGAAAACCGAACAAAACCGAACGCGTTCACAAACAAACCGCCTCCGATCTCGCCCCTGATTGAAGTTATTCATAGACGAAAATCACTGCTTGAACAAAGGGAGCACTGCCACTCCATTTAACCTCGAAGCACTTCATTTACGGCCCCAAAAGACACAGAATGATGTGCTGTCACAGCCATATACCGTACGCCACATCCATTTGAGAGGCCCACGTGGGCGACGCTTATCGTACTTGACGTTTACGAAGGCGCCACCACCCACCACCCAGTGCCCCGCGATTTCTATTGCGTCAGCTCGCTTCCCGAACGCAGCAGGCGCTTGAACTCGAGAACCATGCCAAAACGTTCGAGTCACGTCGAGTGGCTTCTGGTGAGCGCAACATCGCGAAATAACTTTCAGTTACGGCAGGATTTACCGCGTTCACACAAGCGCAGCAAGGCCAAACGCGGATTCAAAGGAACATCGACAAAGAAGTAAAAATGAAGCATTTACAGGGTGTGAAATGTCGGCTCTCTTTGTCACTGACTGGCAGCGGGGTGCTTCAGCCGGCGGCCAACTTTGCTCTGTGTTGTTTCGGTTCTATTTGCTTGTCTGTTTGAAGCCGGCCATGTTTTCTTTTACATTTAGTTGGGCTAAGGCAGGACGAAAAGGGAAGGTTAACCAGGGATCTCTCTTGTAGAAAGTTTCTCTGATATTGTACTGTATATAGCCACTGTCACATTATTTCCAAAAATTTCTTGATACGGCTAACCGGATTGAATTATTTAATCTAGTTACCTACAGTCAACCCTATCAAGAGATCTATACACCCATTCTCTTTAATCAATCAATCAATCAATCAATCAATCAATCAATCAATCAATCAATCAATCAATCAATCAATCAATCAATCAATCAATACCAATTTCTTCAGTCTTCAATGCTCCTAGGGACGAAAGGCAGCGTGTAAGCGTCAACGCGCCGCACTGGCCTTTCCAACTTAAATACATAAATTAGCAGGAAACCACATTATGGCATCCCACGACACGCAATGCACTAATACAAATAAGCTGTGTTGAAACCATGTCGTCCTTCACCATTTGTCACGCCGACGTCAAAATGATCGTGTGAAACTGAATATTTCCTAATACTATCCCAGATCAATGTTCTCCATGGCCTCCTAATGACTCCGTGAACGCGATTTCGATATCAAGCGCTAATCGATCGCCGTCTATATCATTTTCAGCGCTGCGTCATATTAAAATGATATATGTATCTCTTGCAAGCTTTTGCAGCGAAGACTGAATGTTAAAGAACATTAGCGAGTACTGCGGCTTGCGTAAGTGAGAACTGCCTAATAATCTTAAAGAAGTTTGATGAAAGTCAACTGGAATCTGATCTGAGACGAACGTCTTTGCCATGGACAAGTGAAGCAAGGAACTCGAGCCAGTAATGGCTACTTAACAATCCAGGCGTGTTAAAGGTGCTTGCTCCAATCTCAAATTACAAGCGACCTTTCTCGGGATCGACCTAATCCGGCTATTAGGAGAAGTGCGCCTGCGTGGAGTGTTGAAATCTCTCGGCAAGTGCTTGCAAGGGAATTACGAGAATGCACTGAGGGATTACGTGGCGGCAGCCTTGTCTGCGAAACTACCGAGAATTGGAACACCGTGTGTCTTCGCACTCGGCTTAGTCGCAATACAGGACGAAACTCTCGTCGCTTAATGAAAAGAGAGAACCCTATCGACAAATTTCGTAATGCTCACTCCAGCTTCCGGTTAATCTCCCTGCCTTCCTTCTTATCTCTCTTTCTCTCTCTCTGATGCGGAGAGCCATGGTTAGGTAAGCGCGAAATAACACACAAAATCAGCTGTTATCTAAAGCGTAAGTTGAACGCGATGGATAGTTGAACTTGAGCTCACGTTCAACCAGATTAAGACTGCGACTCGAACATGTAGCTTCAGCGATGTTAACGTAAGCTGATGTTGGAAGGGACTAAACGTGTAACACGAAGCTGCTCCTTGAACAACACTGGAAGCGTAGTTGTAATGCACAGGCTGGAGGAGCTCAAAGAGTGCAAGTGGAACGTAAGCTGAAAGGGATTACGAGCGTTACTATAATCTTAAAACAAGGATTAGTAACCTGTAAGAAGAACCAGCGCAAGGCGTCTTTTTTTCTTTTTAATGCGAATGGAGTTTCGTTAGAGAACGCTACGAGCTTTCGATAGGCTGAGTGTTCAAACTGTGATGTCACTCGACTACCCTTACTGTTGTAGTCTTGCACGTGGCACTAATGTAATGTTATCCTAATTGTTTAATTGAGTTCAGAAATTTGTGCTGCGCGCCGCGGAACGGCAAAGACGTCATGCGGAGAAAACCTGCTCACTTATGTTGGGCTCCGGCGTGAATTTGCCTTTTCGTTAATTTTAAT
Organism: Hyalomma asiaticum; assembly: GCA_013339685.2. Taxonomy (NCBI): domain Eukaryota; kingdom Metazoa; phylum Arthropoda; class Arachnida; order Ixodida; family Ixodidae; genus Hyalomma; species Hyalomma asiaticum. The sequence continues at coordinate 24,305,610 of CM023488.1, read as the reverse complement.
AATTGTACCATCGGAAACCCAACTTCCTTAAGCTCTGGTCGATTACCTCAATGGCGTAACGAATCGAACGACAGTTTTAGACGTCATGAGCAGCGGGACGTCATTCATACGTATCAATTCGAAGCTGCACCATATAAAGCATGGCTATTGATTGAACCGCTTCTGCGGCCACCCTGTGCGGGTCTGTTAAATGCATTAGGTTATAAGGGGCTCCGAGATTTGAGTAGGGAGTCTTATGATGATCCTGAAGAGGCACGCCTTCAAAAAATAAAAATAAAGGGACTGCTACCACCCTCTTTCGTCTTGAAGTCCTTCACCTGCGACCTCAAATGACATCTCTGAACTGACGAGAAACCATGTCTATGAGGTGCACAGAGCCTACGAATTATTGCATTGGATAAGTGATAGGCACATCTTCGAAGAAATGTTTGCTCTAGGTTTTTCTTAGTTTCAGATAGTTCCTGCAGGTGCTTATGGTTCCTGCAGGAACCACCAGGAACCGTTGCGCTCGAAAGTGTTAAAAATATGGGGGTCATGGGTGAGATAATTTCTATGGTGCTTTTACGTGAAGGTCTTTAGGTCTAAAGGAGGTACGAATTTCAACAAAACACGAAGTGCCCGGAATTCAAGAAAAAGAAAAAGAAGGAAAAAGAAACAATTGCGAGTACTACGAACCAATGTTGCCTGACATGCTTGGTGACTTCTCAATAACTTATGGCAAGGTCACCGAATTGGGGATATTCCCGGGAACTATTCACGTTTTTCTATGACACGTAATTGCTAATCGTTCGAAAAAAGGAAAAAAAAAATTCACAGCATATCCACGGTGTGAATGATGATGAGTGGGCGAAGCTCCGGAGCTTCATCGTAGATCGTGCCAAGTTCCGGATTAATTTAGTTAACGCGCACGCTACGAATCCTTATGGTTCAACTACGCACAAGTGAAACCTCCCACCGGCACTTCATTGCAAGTCAAGATCCAGTGCCTATATATATATATGGGAGGCCGGTTAACGGTTCTCCAGCGCGAGCAGTCGGTATTTTTCAATCAAGAACCTCGCTAGAAGACGCTGCCTGCGTCAACGTTTTCTCTCGCGGGTGAGGGCGCGTTCTCCTTCTTTGCGAGCTGGTAGAGCGTTCATCGAAGAAAGAGCGTTTCCATAGTCAACGCGCGCCTTTCGCGCTCTCTCTCTCTCTCTCTCTCACAAGACAGCAGATGGAAGAGTGAGAGAGCTCGCGCGCCGGGAGGCACGCGCCGAGGGCGAGCACGAGCGCGAACTAGACGAGGTGGCTACGACGGACAACGGCAGACAAGGCGTAGCTTCGCCCCTAAAATCGCTCTCTTCTAACACGCGCGCTAAGTATTCCAGGTGAGTCTTTTTTACTAAATCTGGCCTTCTGGAATAAGATGAAGAAATCTACAGCGCAAGTTCGACTATTCAGACAAATTACCTCGCGAGGCGATAATTACCTGAGTGAGGACTTACAACGCCGACATGTCTGCTAATAATTAGCGAAACGTCCGCTAATTATTAAGGATCTTTTATTCATCGTAGTTCAATTGCGATCTTGAACAATGAAAGAAGCGATGTCTTCTTGTCTCTCTGGAGAAAATTCTATGACTAGCAAAAATTTCGAGACAGGGGCCTTCAGAATCTCTGAAATATGTGTCACCATTGCCGCCCGGTCTGGTGCCCGTCGACATCGCAGGCGTCGTTATGAGACCTTTTTTATAGGCAGCTAACTGATCAAGGTCTCGGTGAACAGTGGCCAAAGTTTCCTGTGGGCTTTCGTTATTATTGCAACATTTTTGTTGCGTGCGTGCGTGTGAGTGCATGAGCTTTGAAGACTTACTACGTCAGAGTTTACGCAATATATTACAAAAGTTTATAGCCTCACTGTTTTCTCATTGTTATTATTGCGTGTTTTGTCTTGCCTATGACTGCGGGTTAGATAAGAATGTGGTCAAATGTTTCTGATAGGCAATGGATAAGAAAAAGAAATGCTTCAATACTGCCCAGCTTTGATTCCCAAATTTCAATATTGTGCCTCATCTCAGCAAGTTTAATGCACATTTTTCGAAGCAGTTCTACAGCCTATGTGGGCATCGCAGCTTATCGTACGGGTAATCTTAGCGCCAACCCGAACACCGAGACGGTATCATTCGTCAAGATCAATAAGATATATATAACTAAAGAAGAAATACGGGTGGGGCATAGATAAGCGAAGAGCCTTAGGTATTCTTCACTCTACTCTCCATTTAAAACAAAGATAGTGCACCGGCTCTAGCTTAGTCTAAAGATAAGCAACACGGATAGTTGTACACGTCTAGTACACATCTAGGTAACTTGTCTTTCAACCTGCAGCTTTAGACGCGTCTAAAGGCTAAAGCTTTATCACGAGTTTTCGTTGTGCTTATGCTTTTTTTTACCAGGAGGCATATCGCTCATAACAAATTTCATATTGACGCCTAAAGACGCATAATTTTTTAAAAGGAATTGTGTTATTTGCTTTCTAGCCTCCTTTATGGTATACAACGAACAATTTCGTTTTCGTTCCAGGTTCATAGTTCCGCTTGATGCAGGAAGGGCTCTCTTTCTTTCAAAATTAAGGGAGGTTATAGAGTTGGTGATTTATCACGATATCGAGCGGGTGTCGCTTTTTTTTAACTTCGGAGAAAACTACAAAAGTTTGAAATCCCAGTTTTAGCCGGTGATCTAGGAGTGTAATCCATCTTCTGGGTGCCTGGTAGGTGAAGCCCAACCACACGGGAATGGAGAAGCAGTTATGTCACTTCGAGGGAAGAAGCTCGCAATATTCAAGACGAGCCAAGAAAATGACCAAGAACGAGTCAGCTCCGAAAGCGGCGTTTATATTGTTCTCAGAGAGGGCTTGGCGAGGTATTTTCAAACTTCCTTTCAAACTTTACCTTGCCATGGCGTGCCGGGCAGCACCAAAAATTCTTTTTTTGGTAATGGTATTGCGCAGTCTCGCTAGTAAATTTTGACTCCCCCATGACGAGGAGGTAGTGCAAGAGACTGCAGGAGTGATGTCGTAACCTATGATAATATCCTCCGAGGATTATCAGGTTTTATTTGTTCTTTTTTTTGCTGGATAATTACAAAGAAGCTAGCAAGGAAGTTAAGAACCACACAGTGGGCGATGGAACGAAAAATGATAGGCGTTACTCTAAGAGATACGAAGAAGGCCGAGTGGGTTAAGGAACAGAGAGGGGTAGCTGACATTATAATCGAAGTGAAGAAGAAAAAATGGACATGGGCAGGCCACGTGATGAGAAGGCTAGACAACCGATGGACAGTTAGAACGACGGAATGGATACCAAGGGAGAGAGTGAGCGCAGCCGTCGACGACAGAGAGTACGACGGAGTGACGAAATTAAGAAATTCGGAGCCATTGAATCAGCTCGCACAGGACAGGAAAGGATGGAGAGCATTGGGAGAGGCCTTCGTCCTGCAGTGGACATAAGATAGACTTATGATGATGATGATGATGATGATGACAGACAAAAAAGTGAACACAGACGGCACAGTTACCTCACTTCTTATTGCAAGTAATCGCCCACTTACTTTGTGAAGTGTATTCACAGTGCTCAGTGTTTTGGGAGAATTGATAGTATTCAGTGGTGCGGGTCCACACGCGCCATATGCCAGGGCAACGAAAGAAAGCGGGGGGAGGGGGGGGGGTGAAGCCGGCACCCTCTCCACGTTCACCTTGGTAGGGAGTCGGGAAGTGGACAGGTGGTGCTGTGGCGAAATTTTGTATTTCCCTGATGGCAAACTGCGCACGCGCCTACGCTTTGAATGTGCACCTGCGACATAAATTTTTTCCACGCACGATAAATGAGTGGAACGCCCTTCCATTGACATGGTGGCATAGTACTCCACTAGTAGGAGAAATGATTAAATAAGACGTAGTAGTATGTCGTTTTGCCTCGACGCAACCTACCTACTGTATTTTACTGTATGTTACCTTACCAACTGTATATTATATTACTGTATGTATGTATGTATGTATGTATGTATGTATGTATGTATGTATGTATGTATGTATGTATGTATGTATGTATGTATGTATGTATGTATGTATGTATGTATGTATGTATGTATGTATGTATGTATGTATGTATGTACATTCTGCTTTTTTGTTGTAAGGATCTAAGTGTGTATAATGCTCAGTTGAATGTATATGTAACTACTCCTGTTTGGGCCTATGAATGGGCCGGCAGTATTATATAAATAAATAAAAATGAATAATTATGAAAGAAGGCACTCATGCTTTTTTTCATGGGGTAACAGCAATATTTAAAGACTGAACATACAATCCTCGCATAATGATAAAGCATTCTCGCGCATGCAAAGGAACGACCGGGATGAATGTTTGCGAATCATTTGTGGCAATGTTTGTTCGAGCTCGTCTCTTTGATACGAGCTGCAGCAGTTTTGTTAACGGCGTGATAAGTGACGTCAGCGGCGGCGTCTAGAAAAAGCTAGTACCTGCATGAGTGCAGCCAGACAGCATTCTAGCTGCCGTCCAATTAAGTACTACGCAGCCTTATTACCGCTTCTTGCATTTTTGAACCAGCGAACATCACAACTGGTGACGAGGGTGGCGGAAGTAAGGCAATGCACAGGAAAGAAGCGTTGGCGCTGGGCAACCAATAACCGAGGCAACGCTCTGAGGGATGCTGGACGCAACCGCACCGACAACCCAAGGCGACACTTCTGAGATGGCAGCCTCCGGTCAGATTGGTCAAGTAGAAGTCTTCGACGAAACTGTGAGTGACTGGCTATCTTATGAAGAACTGCTATTTCCTTTTTTGAGGTGATCGAAGTTCCCGACGACCTCAAGGTACACGCTTTGCTAAGCATTACTGGGCCGAAGTCGTTCTGCATCTTGAAGTCTGTGGCCCCACCAGATAAACCGTCGTAAAGGACGTTCAACCAACTAACAGAACTGCCTCGCAAGCAATTCACTCCGATAGTGTCTCTGATCGGAGCAAAATTTCACGGGACATGTTAGCTGCAACATGAAGGTATCGCACAGTATGTAGCCAAGCTCAGAAAAACTGGCCCAAACCTTTAAATTCAGCACCTTTTTGGACGAATAACTTCGCGTCATGTTTGTGGGCGGTTTATTCCGTACCGACGTTTAGCGATGCTTATTTGTAGAAGATAAAACGCAGACTTTCCAAAAGACCGTTAAGCGCGCACTGTCTCGGCTAGAAGCCAAGAAAAACGTTGTGGAAGCGCAAGCGATGGAAGCTGCCGAAGAGTTGCACAAATTGAGCATCGAAGGCAAAACGAAGCGATCTTTTGAGTGTTATCGCTGTGGCTCTGACTAAGCATTTTTCCCGCGCGTGTGTCCCCTATAAGTGCAGGAATTGCGGCAAGAAGGGCCACAATCAGCGTGCCTGCCGTGGTCCGAAACAGAAGCCGGCAAGTTCCGGGAAGTGGGTACGCACTCTTCAAAGAGACGGCGCGGGAAACCTCCAGATGCTGTTTCAAAGCATCCGACGTCCCATCACCGCCGAAGTTCATGACGTGCCCTTGCGCATGGTGTTAGACACAGGTGCTCATGTGTCTGTGATATCACGGCAACAGTTCAACAAGTTTAGACCGCCTTTGAAGCCGGAACCAACAGCACTGCGGTTGAAAACGTACACAGGAGAAGTTGTCCAACCCTGCGGCGTCTTCAAAGCGGAAGTACGGTACAAGGGCCAAGTTGGTGACCTTCCGCTGTACGTCATAGACTACGGCGCACCAGCTCTCCTAGGAGGCGAGTGTCTCGAAACTTTTCGCTTGGACTGGGACAAAATATTCTCACCTTGACGCAAGCCGCGAGGACCACGGCACGCGACTGAGAGCACTCCTCGACAAATGCAGCACCATTTTTGTCGACGTCCTTAGCAAGATAGAAGGTGAGCGAGCTACCTTGTTTCTCAAGGAAAACCGTCCAAAGTTCCTAACAGCTTGAAATCTGCCCTACGCGTTGCGTTTAGCAGTGGAGGAAGAGCTATGAAAGGCACAGGAAGTGGGCGTCATTACGCAAGCTACCACTAGCGAGTTTGCCACACCGATTGTTCCGGTTGTTAAAAAAGACCTCGCAATACCTGTGTGCGGGGATTATAAGACAAGTTTGAACCCTGTTCTAGACACAGGGCATTACCCTCTACCCAGGCTGGGTGAAATACTAGCTGCGCTTTCGGGAGAGCGGTATTTTCGAAGGTGGATCTAAATAGACCATACCAGCAGGTCGAAATGTCGGGCGGCTCTAAAAAGCTGCTCACGTTGAGTACGCATAAAGGGCTGTTCGCTGTTAACACACTGCCCTATACGACTCTAAGATGAACCGGGGAAAATGCGACCGCATTGGAACACGTGCCGCATATAGCCCGATATGTATACAGGGCCATATCAAGAATTGGGCATATCACACTATCACAGCTTAGTGGCCAAGCACTTGGCAGGCTTGACGACGTGGGTTCGATTCATAGCCTCCGCGGCCGCGTTGGGTTGGTCACAAAGTGCAACAAAAGAGAGAGAGAGGGAGCCGTGTACTTAGATTCAAGCTCACGTTCAAAGCGAACTCAGGCGATTTTTTTCACTATGCCCAATTAACAAGCGTTCTATGTTCCTGAGACGCTCCTGTCATGCTCGTAATAGCAGACATGCTCAGCAAATGCGAAAATGGTTATCAATAAGCAAAAAAAAGAACGCAAAACGGAAACCGAAATTTAACGGAGCAGTGTCGCCGTCGCGTGAAGTCGAAGGCGCGGTACGACCGCGCATGCGCACTTCCCCTCGAGATAGTCGCGGCGCATTTTGAAACGGGCATGGCCTTTGAGATTGGCGCGCGCCGGCATGGGGAGCGCGCATGTATCGGAGGCCATGGTGTGGTATCCACGCGCGTCCGTCACTTCAGCCGCTTTGCCTACGATGAGGTCAACATCGAATGTGGCCAATAGTTGCAGGAAGCAACATTGGTAGTTTGAGGTAATCAGTAAAGATTGATTTGGAAGCAATCGGCCCGTTTCTCGGGCCTGTGATCTCGAATAAATGAGGCAACTGTGCCAAATAATGTATCCAGCGAATTTCGTTGAGACCCATTGAGCTGAAAAAAACATCGTCGGAGATGACCGCCTGAGAGGAACCCCAGGTGATGAAACTTAATCCGGCACTTAGCACTAAGGTGTAGCTCTTTTTTTAAAAATAAATGTAATTGAAGGAGAGGTTGCTGTAGCTCTTAATCATATTGTGGTTTTTCGCACCTAAAACCCAAGCAATTATTATTACGTGAATGACAAAATATAGACTAAACTGCCGCAGAAGCTCAGGGAAGGTGAGGGCTTGAACAGATGAACAGATAGTTAACAAAGATGTCCTTCATAATTTTAGCAATCTGTCCATTGGAACTATATACAGGACTTTCTGGTTATGTATTCTAAACTCTGTTTCACCCATAATATACATGAAACCGTTGCAAGATTTGCAAAAAATCCGTTGCAAGATTTGCTTCATGTAGAATATCAATAATTTGTCGAATCTCAAAACTACGGTAAAATTATGAGATATGTTGTGGTGTAGGGTTACGGAAATTTCGACTACCTGCGGTTCTTTAACGTGCACAGACATCGCACAGTACACGGGCCTCAACATTTCGCCTCCTCCGAAATTCAGTCGCGCGGTGGAGATTCGATCGTGCGACCCTCGGATCAGCACCCTAGTGCCAGAGCCACTAGACCACCGTAGCGGGTATTCTCCATGTATAAATATGGTACATTGTCAAAGAGAGTAACAAAACGTGAGCCTATGATATCACATAACGGCCTAATTGCACGTGGTAACGGTGCCCGTCATCTGCGCAAATGTGCCGAAAAAAGCCAAAGCTATCAACTACAAGACATGTTGGGCAAGCCTAGGCATTCGCGTATCATGAATGCAAGAGTTCCTTTTAACAGAGGACGTGTCGGTACATATATATCGCCATAACTGAGTTGCACATAATTGCATACGCATACTTCTTAGTGGAACCTGTGCGCTTTAGTAGAACCTAAGAGTGCGGAATCCTTAGGCTTAGTACTTCCGCTCCTTTGAGCAATCCCTCCACTGCAGGCAAACAGCCAGACCGCATAGCAAACTTCGTTAGCCGGGTTTGACGGTGCATCGAGTGGCGTGGGCGCAGGACAAAGATCCCTCAGGGCTGACGCACGTACGCACTGTTTCACGCTCACTGGTGAACACCGTTCGATCAGCCTACATTAGGTTAGGGTTAATTTGCGTAACGTGTACATGCGGGCGCCGCTATTTGCACTAGGTGAGGTTACGTATATGTAGCTATAAACCTGTACAGCATTGCATCAAGCGGTGCGTCTCGGAAATCAGAATGGGGTAATCTTATTGCACCGAATATAATTTCATTACATGGAGCACTGTCATGGATCAGGGAGTTGACGAGGGGATCATTCCAGTTTGCGGAGATGAAGACTTTATTAAACCGGCTACGTGTTAGGCTCAGGCAGGTGTTGGGTCAGTGAATATCCTGCATTGGTTGTTTCGCGGGGCAATTTCGATTCGCAACACCGAACACGCTCCGTTAATAAGCTACGCATTGTTTGCATGGTGTCAGGCATGCCGAAGTATTAGAGTTCTCCGCTATAGAGTATAGAGTTGTTCGCTAATCAGTGCAGCTGTATCTTTCGAATCTCCAGCATGATGCTAACCAACACCGAATAGCTAGATATAATAATTATAAACACTGAGAACGATGACAGCGGTGTCAGCGGTGTGGAGAGCAAAAAGGGCATAATTGTCGTCCCTGTCGCATAGTACGTGTTTAAGTCTAGGAATAAAGTATTCGAAGAGATAGTATCTACTATAAAAGAAGCTCTTATTGAAAGAAATAAGCAGGCTCTGCCATGCTAAATTCAAACGAATAATTGTTTCAGGACGCATGGATCTTCTCCATTGCATGTGTGATGTTAGCCAACGCACATTAAAAAAGTAAGCGTCGCGGCCAAGTCCAGTATATGGTTGAGTTTATTGTTTATTTAGATAGACGTATCTTTATGCATTTCAGGTATGAATTAACTGGTGAATTTCATAATGCAACTCTGCAGTGCATGTCTGAAAACCACTGCCTTCCAGCTAATTGGTTTGAAGTCCTTGCAAGTCTTAGACAGTCAATGGATGGTATGAAATTTTCATTCTAAGCCTGAATTTCACTATCGCAAACGTCAAATGGCAGAAAAATAATCTGGATCTTTTCAAAGAAAATATCAGAGTAGTGCTTCTGAGCTGGTAATGTCGTGCCGTGTACCAAATCTGCGATTTAAGAATTTCGTAACTCCCATGACATTGAAAAATTGCACGCCACACATACAGCTTGTGTAGACGCTTGTAGCCGATTAAACAGCACATTTTCCCCTCTTTCTTGTGCCGGGCAGATTTTCAGTTAATGCCAGTGTGATAATGTGTTTTGCCACGGGTATGGGTGCGCCACACTTGCTCATAGCGCTTATAATATATGTGACGACACCTATGCACTGCCAGATGTTTAACTACGTTTGCACTAGGCCACTGATACCAGTCATTCAAACAGATGTTATTTTGCATCAGACTGGTGTGTTTCTTTACTAGGAAATACATAGATGCCTATTTCTAGAGACCCTATTGTTTGTTAGGCTGCGCTAAAAAATGCGACGCTATGCACGAAAAAGCCTCTGCCGACGATTTGGTGCTGCCACCTGGCAGTTGCCCAGGGATTCTGCACAAGCTCATGTTTCCCGACGGCGTTTCCAGATGGCGTCCATATCTCACTCAAGCGTAGTACGGCCGGCAGAAGGCTATCGTCTTTCGGCGACATTTGCAGCGAAGCACGCAGATACGCGGCCAATTTTTGTGGCTGGGTGGTTTAATCGAGTGGCACATCGACAGACGAACAGACAGACAGACATACAGACAGACAGACAGACAGACAGACAGACAGACAGAGCTCTCGCGTTTAGGTAGCCCAAGGAAAGCTGTCGCCTATAAAAACTGCTAGTCGCCCCCGCATAGTGTCTCATAATGCCACTCGCACATCGGCATTGGTTTGACCCGGCGGCTTCCTCGTAGCCTACTACGCGGGTATGAGTGATACGAGATTTTCTTCTTTCTTCATTTCTTGCTGTCTTTCTTACGCGTGACCCACACCCGCGTATCCAACGCTGATAGTAGCCGCACGTGCATTATTTTCATTAATCAGCTTGGTGGTTAATTGCTTCATCAGTATAAAAGACCCGTGCTCTGATATCGTGTCTATTGTGTGCCACTGTTAACACGCCCTTTTATTTTTATTTATTTCCACTCACTGATACCACTTAAATAAATAAAGTTGTCACCAAAATAAAGTTGTTACCAAACAATCAACTGATACCATTTTCGCGTCGTGTAGCGGTGTATTACTATTTTTCAACGTAACATTACGTTTGTTAATGCGATTCCGCGGGAGACATTATACCTGTTTAGGTCTTTTAGCGATAATTTCTCAACCGTGGTAGAACGCTCGACTGCCACGCCGAGAGCCTGGGTTCGAATCCAGGCAGAGGACACAACTTTCGGAATTTTTTTTTTTCATAAAAGTAGACGTGGCTACGTACATCACCAACGAACACCATGGGATGTACAGACCCACGCCCTAAGGAGCTTCGCCCCTAAAAGGCATAATTGCCATCCCTGTCGCCTAGTACGTGTTTAAGGCTGGGAATAAAGTATTCACAAGAGATAGTATCTAGCATAAAAGAAGCTCTTATTTAAAAAAGATAAGCAGGCTCTGCCATGCCTAAATTAAAGCAATAATTGTTTCAGGACGCACGTATCTGGTCCATTGCAGCCGTGGTGTTAGCCAACGCACATAAAGTAAGCGTCGTGGCCAAGTGCAGTGTATGGTCTAGTTTATTGTTTGTTGAGCTAAATGTACCTTTATGCATTTCAGGTATGAATTAAATGGTGAATTTCATAATGCAACTCTGCAGTGCATGTCTGAAAACTACTGCCTTCCAGCTAATTTGTTTGAAGTGCCTGCATGTCTTAGACAGTCAACGGATTGTATGAAATTTCCATCCTATGCCTTAATTTCACTATCGTAAACATCGAACGGCAGAAAAATAATCCGGATCTTTTCAAAGAAAATATTTGAATTGTGCTTCTGAGCCGGTGATGTCGTGCCGTGTACTAAAACGGCGATTTAAGAATTTCGTAACTCTCATGACATTGAAAAATTACACTGCACACATACAGGTGCGTAGATGCTTGTAGCCGATTAAAATGCACATTTTCTAAAAACCCCTTTTTATGCCCGACAGATTTTGAGTTATGGCCAATGTGATAACGTGTTCTGCCACGGGGTATGCGACACTTGCTCATAGTGTTTATATTATTTGTGGCGACACTTATGCACTGCCGAGTGTATAATACGTTCGCAGTGGATCACTGATACTAGTCAGTCAACAAGATGTTATTATGCATCAGCCTAACTTTGGAGAACATTTGCGAATGCTGGCAATCATTCTCTCTCTCTCTCTCTCTCTCTCTATATATATATATATATATATATATATATATATATATATATATATATATATATATGTATATATATCAGCAAAAAAAATGGCCGCATATCCGCTTCCTTCACTGCGAATGACGTCGAAAGACAATAGCCTTCTACCGCCAACGATACGTAACAAGCTTTCTCCTCTCCCCTCCCACCTTTCACGCTCTTTTCCTTCCCCCCTCACTCCTCCCATAATGGATGGAATGGAGGTTTTGCTGAACTGAAGTTTTCCGCGTTCGCCCTGCTCTCACGCCATCTGTTGGGACCTTGTATTACTGTTAGCTAAACGCGTAGCGTCTCTTCGACACTTCCTGACGCGTTGATTTTTCATTTACTAATGAAAAAAAACCAGTTTCCTGTGTATTATTATTCGAAGGAACGCTCCGAATCACGCTTATGTTCAGTTCACGGAATGAAATGGGACATGTAAACATTGAATTAAGCCAACTAAAATGTGCAATTGCTCGCCGCAACCGCGTCGTAGCTGCTAAGCTGGCCTCTAAAGTTGGTGTTTTTTTTTTTTTCGTGCGAGCATGCGAACCAATATTGCACCGATAGTACACGAATTGAAAATTGTAGAAACAAAGCTATATGCATTACTCAGGCCTAACTTTTCCTATTTCAATACGTGAGTACTGTACATATATCTTGCCTTAAATAGGCCTACGGTTTGCTACAGCCGTACAATGTTTACGTGTATGACCCCATGCCATCAGTGCTAGTAGCTCAGCTGATTTTGACCTCCCCGTTTGAATCAGTTTTTTGGCTGGGTGCTTCAATCGAGTGACGGAGAGACAGACACAAAGCTTTCGCCTTCAGGTAGCCCAAGGAAAACTACTCTTTAAAAAATGGCCGCGTAACTGCGTGCTTCGCTGCAAATGTCGCCGAAAGACGATAGCCTTCTGCCGGCCGTACTACGCTTGAGTGAGATATGGACGCCATCTGGAAACGCCGTCGGGAAACATGAGCTTGTGCAGAATCCCTGGGCAACTGCCAGGTGGCAGCACCAAATCGTCGGTAGAGGTCTCTTTTGTGCACAGCGTCGCATTTTTAGCGCAGCCTAACAAACACTAGGGTCTTTAGAATTGCGTATCTATGCCTCTTGTAGGAAAGGAAAAAGGAACACACCTCCTAACACTTACGTATTGATGTTGCGCCTCAGATATGCGTAATATTTGCTTTTTCATCGACAATGTTCAAAAGTATGAACGCAGCTGCCAGTTCAAGATGACTGGGCGTTAGCAAATGCTTAAATTTTGGCCGGGTTGCTGAATCGCGTCGCAGAGAGACAAACAGAGAGACAGACCAAAATTTCTGCGTTCAAGTATCCCAAGAAAGACTATCGTCTTTGAAAGTGCTAGTCGCCCCCGCATAGTGTCTCATAGTGGCACTCGCCCGCCGGCTATGGTGTGACCCTGCGGCCCCCTCGTAGCCTACTACGCCTGTATGAGTGATACGGGATTTTGTTCTTTCTTCATTTCTTGCTGCCTTTCTTACGCGTGGCTCACAAGTGCATATCCAAAGTGGGTATTAGCCGCACGCGACTGTGACTCGTAATGTACTGGCATTAATTATTTTCATTAATGAGCTTGGTGGTTAATTCTTTCATTAGTATAAAAGAACCGTGCACTGATAATGTGTCTATTGTGTACTACACGCCCTTTTTATTTTTGTTATTTTTTCTATTTCTACTAATCAATAACACTGACAAATTGAATCGAAAGTACAGCGTTAGAAAGAAGGGTGCCACTGGTCACTCGTGCCACTTAAAATAGAATGAACACCTAAATATTATATTCAGGAAGAAAAATTTTAAATATTCTCCCCTCGATATATCACGGGTGCTATACTTACATTACGACGAAAAATATGTTAGTGAAGCGATGTTCCAAATGATTAGCACGCGTATTCAAGGTAGCAGCGTTTCTATTACCCTTATCAGATCGATCCAATTCTACGTATAATGAAGTCCGAAACCATGCTTCATTTTCACTCGCCAAAACAGTTTTCCTTTTTTTCGTTCGGTTTAAACACGTTGCATTGCCTAAAGCTTGAGGTTTTGTTTTTTCATCACTACCAAGAAATATTTCTTTGCAACGGCGCACAACAACTGCAGTGTTTTGCTTTGTTTAGCGGTTGTATCACACCGTACAATTTTTCAGGAATTGGCCGCTGAGGGGCTCGCACTTTTTGTCGCGAACCTGTCTCTTTTTTTTGTCGAAGCAGACATTCAGCGACTCTATTTTCTCTGATACCAGAAAGTTAACAAAAAAAAAGACCACTGGCGCAACGCGTGATGTCCTGTACTTCAGCCACCTGCTCGATGGACTACGCACATCAAAGTAAAGAAAAAAAAAGCAGCTAGCTTCATTAATGAGCTTCTAAACACATTTTGTATTTTCTGCTGCGTCAAAAAACTTGGCATACATATTAACATTTGACAGGTCATCTCAAACGACTCCATTTTAGGCCAGTCGTCAATAGTGGCTCTCAGCCATTCGCACAACAAGAACAAACAGACGAGTGCTTGATGGCACATCACTTACCACAGAAATCGCTGACAACGACGCACGTCTCGTAGTTTCGATCTCAGCTCCGACCCAGAAGGTGGACCTCAAGAACACTCCTACACTGCCCAAAAAAAAAAAATGATGATGATGCACGGGACAACGCACGAGTAACCACAGTCCTCGCGGGGTATCCAGCAAGCGACTTTTCCACCGACGAAAATCAGGTGCGAACGAGTAGACGGGCCAACGGCACGGAGCGTGCAAGTTAGCGTTTAGCGTCAACGCCGAACTCGAGTCGAACAAGCGGTCCGGACACGCGGCGCGAGCCGTCAGCTCTTTCTTTTTCCCCGGTCCCCAGCACCGGGGGCCGCTAAAGTTGGGCAATCCGCTTCCGGGCACTTCCCAGGCGACTCTGGCCCCGCGTCGGGTGCGACGCGACGTAGGCGCGCGTTCTTTTCTCACCCTCTCCACTGAACTAACCTCTCCGCTACACCATGCCACCTCCTCTCCCTTCCATCCTCCGCCCCCTCCTCCTCCTCCTCTCGGCGTTCGAACACCGGGTTCTCCTCCGGCGCCTGTTTCTCCAGCTATCGGGGGTGAGCTGTGAACCTCGTTTTGCGGGAGGGTGTGGAGCGAATTGAGTGAGTGAGTGAGTGTAAGCGTATAAGTCGATAAGTGAGGCAAAAATTACTTTCATGTCGTGTATTGACTCACTGAACCAGTAATATGGGAGTGATCATGCTGGAAAGAAAACAGGCACGAAAGATCAAACGATAAGTTCGGGGCACTCTGTACCTCGAGCTCTGCGTCTTGGAACTTACTCTTTGTGTGCGTCTTTAGGAGAGGGATAACGAAAGGGTCAAGGGCTCGTTCTTTTATTTGTTAGAAACAACTTAATGAGCAAGCAGACAAATTTCCTAGGCTTCATTGTCTGTTTGCTCATTAAGTTGCTTAGGAGAGAGATGAAAGAGAGCGGACAACGTGGTTGTTTAATAAACTGCAGTACCACAACCTTCGCATGACCCGTACCACAACCTTTGTATGAGTGAACGTTTCCGCTGACAGCGCGTTCCCTTCAGCAAAGTGGCAAAATCGTCTAGCTCGCTCACATTTTTTGAACTACACCTGGATTTGCTGCTAGTTAGAAATATTAGCAAGTTAAATAAAAGGACAAATATATTTCATTAAAGGAACCTCATGTGCACATTCACTCAATAATCGTCCATCTTGGTGTTGATGTCGGAATATATGTGACGCCCTCGACGTAACCGATATCAAAGGATTGTCATTTAACTGAAATGTCTTTTTTGTTGCGATTACATGACAAAAACAGGGGGGGGGGGGGGGGCTGTAAACTATGAAAGCAACTCGTGCGTCTCTCGCAAGACCCCCGTCTGGCGTTTGACGACTACTATAGCTTGTGAGATACAACACACCATCTTCATACGCTGTGAGAACCGCCGGTTCCATTCAAAGCATTCCTTCCTCAACAGTTCTTGACCACAGCGAGGCGTCACTCCAATGACTGCCGCAATCTTTGGCAGAGATTTGTTCTTACTTGGACAGACGCCTTATTGTTGGTTCTTTTCGCTCATGCGAGGTTTAGCGCAACTGGAATGCGAACCCAAAGCAAACCAACTGCTCGGGTGCAGCTGCGAGGTGCCATTGCTTAGGGATACCTTAGCAAAGGTCCCTCCTGTCGAAGAATTTCTGGATAACAAGAACAAATACGGTGCCTGCAGGCATTGTTGTTGCAGCGCGAGGCTAATTTGAATGAGTTGCCATGCGACAATTTCGCAAAGTTTTGTCTACATTGTCTGCCTGGAATGTCACACACGTTCTGTTAGAGGGACGCGATTATGCCTGGTAATGAGTTTCAGCCGAATTGAGCCACTGTATTTTCTCACATAGTGCAAAACGCTCGCTAATGATTTCTAGAATTTGCTAGTGTTGGCTAAACGATGGATATCACTGGCTAATTGTGGGCGCGTTTCTTGCTGTTGCTGCCCACTGCCTGTTTGCTGAACCCCATTAGTCTCCCTATGTGTATAGGTTTGTTTACATGATCGAGTATTATTCAGTGCACATTAAAAGCTTTCAGCGCACGTTTTCAGTGCGCGTTGAAAAAAACCCATGCGATCAATAGCTTCCAGCGCCCTCCACTAAAGGTTACGTCGTCGTGGTTATTCTACCTCAAGCTCTAGAAATTCTTATCTTCTGTCGCACTCACTGTAGTCAAAACTCCTGCAATGCTTAGGATTGTGTGCCACAAAGATCGCAATGTTGATTTTGTGCAGATTTGATGCTTGCGCCAGTTGGCGACAGTCGGCTCAGATTGAACGAGGAAACCGAGTTAATGGTGAA
Source organism: Hyalomma asiaticum (assembly GCA_013339685.2). NCBI lineage: Eukaryota > Metazoa > Arthropoda > Arachnida > Ixodida > Ixodidae > Hyalomma > Hyalomma asiaticum. The sequence goes on along the minus strand of CM023488.1, from coordinate 24,289,126 downwards.
GATAAAAGGGAAAAGATGATTGATGGATTTGTTGCGTTTACCGTCCCAAAACGAGCTCTCATTATGAAAGACGCCGTAGTTGAGGTCTCTGGAAATTTCGACAACCTGGGGTTCTTTAACGTGCACTGACATCGCACAGCACACGGCCTCAACATTTCGCCTCCATCTAAATGCAGCCGCCGTGGCCGGGATTTGATCCCGCGACCTTCGGATTAGCAGCCAAGTGCCATAATCACTAGACCACCGTGGCGGGGCTAAGGGATAAGATGAGGAACGGACATAAATTGAGATTGCGTTAAGAAGGCAAGGCTATAGTTTTTTCCTCGCGGTCGTTTGATACTGAGGGACATTTGCATATATTTATTGCCGAAAACGAAATAAGAGAAAATGGAGGACATAAAGGCAGGTCATATGCCTCCTGTGTGAACGTTATTCCCCGCTAAGTCATCCAATTTTACATGCACCAAGAGCAACGCTACAGCAAGTGCTGCAGTTCTTATATCTTGATTTTTTTTGCGATGACATTGTCGAGCAAAATAAGTAAGTGGCAAAGAAGGATCTCCTCCTTCCTCAGTGCTGTGGAAAGTGTATGCCTTCTTTTTCTCCACGATTAAGTTATAATTAAGCTAGAATTCTACCAATGTGTTTCATTCGTAGCATGAAGCAAGCTGGTATCATTGAGGCTCTAAGTTCGACGCCCTAATATGAACGCTCAAGTGCACAGCTAATGCCCGCTCTTCTGAAAGAGCTTCAAATATCTTACACACATGATAGGAACCAATTGAAGCGACCAGAATGGGCCACTCGAAGTTCACAACCAGAAATCTAGCGCGTAAAGAGAGCGAAGAAGGCAGGAAAAGCGTGGCCCAAAAGAGCGCCTCTAAAATAACGTCTGAAGCCACAAGGACCAAGCTATTGCGAAGGCCAGACGGCGTCTCGGAACTCCCAAGGCAAGTCTCCAAGTACGAAGTCTTCGCGACACGCTTTAGCCATTTACAAATCCATTTCCGCATCAAAGCATCCTTCAGATCATTGACCTTCCGAGCGAACACGCTTAGAGGCCTTCGCGAAGTGCCTCGGAACTGCGTCGACGGGGAAGGAACTGCGTAGAAAGAAATGGGGAAGCGTGGCGCACTTAAGCGCTCCAACAAGTTTATCTGCTTGAAGCAGCATCGAACACCTCTTTATGACCTGTTTCTTGAAACTTATTTCCTAGCTTTTAGTTACAAGCTGTCTTCTTTTCGCCCGATGTGATCGTAAACACCGATTTGTCGCTTTGTTTCATTTCCTCACGCTGCCGAGCACAAACGTTTTTTCGATCGTTTTTCTGGGAATTGCAGACTTTTTTTTTTTGGTCGACGTCTCTCCACAGCATAGATACTTTACTTTTGTTTGCTTTTCGCTGCAACTCACAATCAATCCACATCACTAGGAGGCTTACATTAATCCCAATTTTATTCCCTTTTTCTCTCTTTTGCCCCGTGTCAGAAGATCACCGAACTCAAATTGTGTTTTCCCGTCGGCCCCGTGGGAGACAAGCAACAAAGACAGCAAGATATCTCCAAAAACGGGCCACGGCTTACTGATCTGCATTCTCCTATCAGTCCCTGGAGTGTGTGTGTCGGTGCCCATCGACGTCGCAATATTTCATACTGCGCGAGGAGTCCTTGCCGTGCGCAGTACAAAAGCTTTGATTCCCTTGACTCCGTCCGTGGATGTGGGGGAGTTCTTTCAGCGTCAAATACCAGGCAATCGGGGTGAGAACCATGGGAAAAAAGAAATACGGGTAAATTCATCTTTCACATAAGCTGCATTATTCCTTCTTCTTCTTTTGCTTGATTGTGACAACTTTCCTTGGAAAGTAAATGCACGTACCAAAAGTTGGAAGCGATGTGACACTATGAGAAGGAAAGGACCCTTCGTATTGGACAGAAGACAATCGCAGGGGGCTTGGGGCATTGCAAATACGCACTCGCTCCACAGGGAGGCGGCCCTGCTCGGCTGCCTGGACCTTCCGGCTCAACAAGCGATGGTCCAGCGTGATAGGACAGCGGCCTCGACCATTGGAGTGTCTGACTAGGGACTCCACCGAGTAGTGTAGGCAAGCTCGTCCACGGGCTGGTTTGCCATACAACCTCTCCGTAAATACTAGTTCAATAAATGTTTTCTACCACCACCACCACCACCACCTCGCATGTTTCGATTAAAGATGACGTTGCCAGAAGTTCGCTCTAAGTAATTTGTTTACCCTAAACGTGCATTCCAAATAAATATCGACTCATTTCCACTGCTTTTGTAGCTACCTACCAAGTCGCATGTGGTGCTCGTTGGTGCCTAAAGTTAAATGAAGTTCGCGTAAGGCGTTTAACGGGAAACCGGGAGAGCTCTATGCGTTTCTGCGTCTCAGTTTTGTCACATGTTGGTAGTTATGCAAAGGTATTTGAAGTTACGTTACGAGCCACCGAGGCTGTTTTGTTTTATCGTTTCACTTGGGTGCGGCACATGGGAACGCCCAGGCTGCTAGCGGTGAGATCAGCTATTGCTTTATGCAAATCTGCACTCAGATGTGCATAAAAAGAAGGATTCTGCTATGATATTGTGGAGTGACAACTGATCGCTTATTCAGATTTATTGCCCAGAGCTAGAGGACCAGGTATCATCATTGTACATCGGCCCCGAATTAATTTCGTGTCACTCATGGTTGTTTTGTGTAGTACACCCGTATCTGAAGATACGATTTTTACACTGATCCCTCCCGCTGTTTCGGTGGCTACTGCGACCTAGTGCCGAAGCCGTGGCATTATTTACCAGAGAAGAATGCAATGGTGTCACGTAGTCGTGACTACGAAGGACCGATATCTGAGCCGTTAAAGGTCAAGCTATTTTAGTGGGCGAAACTGCGCTCAGCAAGGAACGCACAGTCAGGCTGCGATTTGAAGGTGATCACGCGAACGTCGATCAAAAACAACGACAGCGCCACGTCGCGGAATCCTCTTACGAGGAGATGTAGGTGTCGGGACAGCTTTGCACCCTCTTTTTGCTGTTCCTTAAGCAGTGATCACCCCCAACCGCGAAGATAAGATGTTGTCCGCTTATTCTTAGCGAATAGAAAAAGGAAATAGGTAAAATGGAGGGGGGGGGGGGGCGTTTTTTCAGTTCCAGCTTCAGTTTATTGGCTATATAAGCATCAGTTACATAATACTTGTATACAGATGAGGGTCCCAGAGTATGAATACTGAGAATGGGGCCCTCATTTAAAAACTACAACAAAAGCGAATTAAAAACAATTAGCAAAAGATGAGCAGGTGGTAATAATAATACTATATAAGGCAAAAGAAACAGCAACATGCCAGAATAGCTGATATACAAAATGAGATAATATCAATACAATAAAATAAAAAAGCAAAATGCGAAATACAATATACAAAGCAATGCAACGCAATGCAAGTTTGTCGTATAGGCGAGTGTTGTAGCGCAGAACGCGTTGCTACCAGCTGGGCGTGAATCTTCTGGGCATCTTGTCCCTTCAAATGCTGAAAGCGGGTCATTGAACGTACTTAGACATTCCCTGCATGGGCGCTACCTTTTTGGTTTTGGTTTCTTAGCAGTGTTGCGCCGTATTACATAGAGCAGAGGTTCTACATTGCGCTAAAGCTAAGCAGACGTACGTTAGTTTTCATGCCTGTTGTGTACACCTTTCAGAAATCCATCGCCATGATGATACGAACCTTATGAACGCTCCTCGTAATCGCTTCAGTGAAGCACATGCCTTGCTCATGATACTCCAAAAATTTGCTGTCACATTCGCAAAACTTTGCTGTTTGTCGCTACAAAGGATTTTAAAATATTTTGTTTTTATTTCCATGCTGACCGTGTTAAAAATTCCATTATCTACTACTACCATAGTCCTCCAAAACCACCATCATGGTGGTGGGCTCAGTAGTGGGCACGGTGGAGATGTGGTGGATGGTGTTTTGCCCCATTATATGCACCGTTCATTCGGCTTAACCTGTCCCACCCTCCCATGCATATGCGTCTAGTTGAGTGCCCTTCAGTGGGACGCGAAAAGAGCAATTCACAACAGCTGAAGACCGAAGGTGTCACTCCTCTGGCTTGGGGAGGACGCCTGCCTTGTGCACGTGCTGTAGCTTTCTGCGCTGTTTTCATTCCCGTTAAATGTAACCAAATCAACGAATATTCATTGGAAGGTGGGGCGTGTTTAGCCGAATCAAACGGTGTGCTCAACGAGGCGCACAACACCACCGGCCATGTCCACACCTCGCCCACCACGACGTCCACCCCGTGATGGTGGTTTTGGTGGATTAACGTCTTTCGACGATGGTAATATTTCCGAAAGGGAGCAGCCCATGTTCGACGTTCCCGCACGATTTAGAATAATGTGAAATTTCAATTATTTCATATATAAATCAATAACACCTCATATCGCGTTCACGGAATCGCTAGTCACCAGACGCAGTTAACACCACGAACATTTTCAAATACAATAGTCTTTTTTGGGATACTTGAACGCAGAAATTTTGGTCTGTCTTTCTGTTTGTCTGTCTGTCACATGATTCAGCCACCCGGCCAAAGTTTAAGCACTTGCCTAACGCCCAGCCATCTTGAACTGCTAGCTGCGTTCATACTCGTGAACATTGTCGATCAAAAAAATCACAGCATATCCACGAGGTGAATGATGATGAGTGGGCGAAGCTCCGGATGTTCATCGGTAAAAACCGTGCATCTTCCGTGAATCTTGCCCAGTACATCATCAAAGACGTGACAAACACTGTGTGTCGCCATCTAGCGCTCTCCTATCACACTTGAACACGCAGCGAGCGCCTCCGCGCCATCTATTGATCAATTCACGTACTAGCTAAGCAGCACCGCAGCGCTCGGACGGAAGGACAGACTCCCATACTACGCGTTCCCATACATCTGAATGAAGCGAGCACCGCAGCGCCATCACGCCATCTAGTGAGCACTTCATAAAACTACAGGTGGCTACATACTATGTACGGAGGAGGGAACTACCCACGCCCTAAGGAGCTTCGCCCCTAAAAGCAAATATTACGCATATCTGAGGCGCAACATCAGTACGTAAGTATTAGGGTCCTTACTAGAAAATACATAGATACGTAATTCTAAAGAGCCTAGTGTTTGTTAGGCTGCGCTAAAAATGCGACGCTATGCCCGAAAAAGGCCTCTGCCGACGATTTGGTGCTGTCACCTGGCAGTTACCCAGGGATTCTGCACAAGCTCATGTTTCTCGACGGCGCTGCCAGATGGCCTTCATATCTCACGCAGCGTAGCAGGGCCGGCAGAAGACTATCGTCTTACTATCGTCTTTCGACGATAGAGCATTGTGTGGCCCGAAGATCAAGCAGGTGAAGAAAGAAAAGTTCATTGGATTGATTTCTAGGGTTTTGCGTCCCCAAACCACGATCCGATTACGAGAGACGTCGTAGCGGAAGGCTCCGAAAATTTTGATTACCTGGGGTTCTTTAACGTCCACTGATATCGCACAGTACATGGGCCTCAACATTTCGCCTCCATCGAAATGCAGCTGCCACGGCCGCGATTCGATCCTGCGACGTTCGGATCAGCAGTGGACTGCCTCATCCGCTGTACCACCTCGGCAGAGCGAAGTAAAAGAAAAGTAACCGACAAAATAAATCTTGGGAAAGCAAAAACGATGAAAACACCGGTGAGAAGTAGATCATAATAGCCGTGCAGCGCTGTACACAAATATGGTTAATAGTCAATGCAACACAAAAAACCATAAATCTCCAAGCGAGTTCACACGCATCGTGATATCACCAATAATCTCGCCTTTCATCATGCGCTTGCATAAGAGAAAGGCAGTTTTCTAAGTCGGGACTGCGCCTTTCACAAATTCCTTGAAGCGATATCTCCAGCGTCAGTCCGTCATTGGTCTCACTGTCACCGGCCACAGAAAGGCTCCTGATGACGAGTGACTCAGATTCCCGATAACAGCCTCTGAGAAAACACCTCCGCAGTGCCTGAACAGTACGAAGAAAAGAGTTTTGAATGGCGAACGCTGACGTCATAGGGCAGCTGAAAGAGATAAGAGTGTGTCCTTTTTGACAGGCTGTCCATCGGAAAACTGCCAGAAACGTGGAAAATATCTGACCGACGTAGTTTGCGGCAACAACGTCTGAGGAAATTCATCCACGGCGTCTGGAAAATATTGGGGAGAGCGCACTGAGTAACCTAGTACTGACGTCATCGGATAGCTGAGAAAGATAGGGAGATGTCTTCTCCTTTGAGTGTAGGCCCGGCGGAAAACTGGCGATAATCTGGAAAACTTGTACCGTAGCCAGAAACGAGGCGGGAGTAAGCCATTCTGTTGTCGGGAGAAAGCGGATAAGGGGTTTACAGTTGAGGGTGTTGCGGCACTCGTGGGCTGAATTGGGAAAAAAATGGGAAGCATGGAAAAAAAGGGGTGGGGGGGGGATTGCGAAAGTGTGTCAGGGATATTGAATGACCCGCCGTTGAAAGGACGCGAACTCTAGCGCCGCTCGCTGCTCGGTAATACCCAAAAAATACGATACTGGAATGCCTCGACGATGCGAGAATGAACGAACATCGGGAAATAGGGGAGAGTGACGTCACATATGTCTTTTGATGGGAACGAGCGCGAAAGAAAAATGGGTACACACTAAGGAAATCAAGAAGCAAATGTGAAAACAGAAAGGTCGACCTACACAATCTACCGGATACTATGAAATTCATGTTTCCACCGGTGCAAGGAAAATAAATTCGTTGTAGGCAAAAACACCAGACACGAAAAACTTGGAACACCGTTCCTGCGTAAACAGTGGCAGATTGGACGCGTTGAGCAAAGGAACGCAGTTGTGCAACTCGGTTCCTTAGAAAAATGACAGAAAAAGAAAACTCGTAGTAAAAGAGGGAATGCCAGTGCCGCGCTGAACATGCTTAGAGTAGAGGGAACGCAAGGACACACATGAAACCAGAGTACCACCTCCCGAGCGAAAGAACACGGAACGCCGACATAACGCTGTGTCTCAATGTCCCCCGTAGCACCTCACAATGGCGGGGAAAATAGTTCGCCGCGGGGCTCCTCACAGCTCGGAACGACGGTAGAGCACTCTCGAATGCCCCTAGCGTCTAAAAATGGCGAAACACTACATTCGAGTGATGCATTGCGAGTTTTCTTCAAAGGACGCAATCTGCTTGTGACAAAAGAGGGAGGCGGGGAGAAAACGGGGCAGCGGTAGCGTTGAACGAAGGTCAGAGGATCACTGACCCAGTTTCCCTCTGGTGCCGCGCCACAAGTAAACACGCACGGATCAGAGCATGGGGAAAGAAATGGGAGTGAAAGGGACGGCGAGGTCGGCGGAGAGAAAAGACGTCACTGCGCGCCGCAGATTGGTGTTGCGGGAGTGAGGGAGACCGAAGATTAGCGCTCGGGAGAAGAGACGGGGAGATAAGGGCGTTGCCGGAGAGGAATATCAGACCGGGTAAAAGGGAGGATGATAAAAAAGTACAAAGCAGGAAAGAAAGAAACGAAATTAGACACAAAGATTGTGGAAAAGAATGCGGACACAAATAACTGTTTGTAGAGCACAGGTTACTTATTTAGCCATAACTTCCTTGTGGTACTTATTGCAGTTTCCTGTTTTTCCCCTTTCCGTGTGAGCTAGTGACCACAGTAATGCCTTGCATTCCGTGTCTACTACAGCTACATTGTAATTAGCTTTTCGATACACGGAATTCTGAAGGCCCCGTCTTCTGTCTGTCGATTCAGCAACTCCTTGTATCGGGCGCAGTAAACCGAAAAACTAGGCGAACTGAAGGGCCGATAATATAGATGTGCAATGCAAGGTAGTAATTCGTAAAAAAGCTGCGGAGAATCAGAAAAGGACGTGGCTGTGAATTTTAGGCGACTGAAGTGTGTTAGGAAATGATAATTGACCTTGTGAAGTCGAAAAAGAAACGAACAGTAATACGTAGCAATCTGAGGTAGAGGAAAGAACAGCTGATTATATACGGCACGGTCGCACTGCAGAGGCATATACGCTTCAACGCCACGCGCCTTGAAGTCCGGCTGTAAATAGGGATAGAATCGGGGAAGGCATAAGCAAAAAGCCTGGAGATTAAAAAATGAAGTGTGCAACAGAAAGAAAAACCGCATAAATTATGGGAGTCAGAACAGGCGGAAGCGCTTATAACCGTTCGGGGGAATGACTATGAGCCTTTGCTTCTTTTGCATAGCAATCAATTTACCATGCGAAGACAAGGAGAACTATTTCAAACACTTATCGGGGTCCATAGAGAAATAAACGAGGGTAAACGAAAGTGTGGGTGGAAGCAATGGTGTGCTCCCTAAAGCGGGAGACGATGAAGCAAGAAAAATGCGAGCGGCAGAGAGTGCTACTGTGTCCATGCTATTGTTTACTGCTGTGTGGGCGGTACGGCCAAGTGTTCAGAGTTCCGCAACCCCATTGTTATTTCTTCCCCATCGAAGCTGACCCGCATTGAATCGCACTTCCTCGGTTGCGCGATTTTCGTGGTACGCTGCTGGATTATATATAGAAGTGCCTGGCTCGCCAGCTCTTGCTCGAGCACGAGATATGTCGTGATGAATGCGCAAGCGCGATGCTTTGTTTGGCCCATGGGCGGCGTGGTCTTGGGGTCTCGCTTTGTGTAAGGCATCGGGAAAATAAGGCGTATGCGCGCATTGCTGCATGCAAAGCTTATCTTCGGCGGAACATCGCTTCTTGCTCCTTCACATGAAAACTCCGCTGCCACTTATGAAACTAACCAACTTCACGCCACCTACGCAGCATCCATTTATCTGGACGTGCGCCGCCAATAACAACTTTTTTGCTAAAAGCTAAGATTCAGAACAGTCTACAAAACCGTTTGGCAATAACTAGTTCTTTCAATAGAGAAACTGTCTTCCCTCTGCTAATGTCGTTGAATTATTTCAAAATTACGCAACTTTGAGTCGCATGTGTTCTTTGTATTCATTGATTTTATTTATTACGCATAAGTATAAATAAGTGTTACAGTAAAACGTTTCAGTTCACCATGCCTGTATCGATTTAGTGTTTTGACGCATGTTGCTATCCCTGTTACATTCACAGTGATAAAAGTTTAGGGTTCTTCCCATTATGCTGGCAGGCAGGGCTGTCTACCATGACCAGTGTGGTGTAGTAAATTGGTTTGTCCATTCTGATCCTGCCGTAATCAGCAGTTTTACTAGGTTATCTAGAATAGTTAACGTATACCCACCTTGAGTCCACCCTAACAAACCGAAGACAACCACTGTCAAAATCTCCCATCAAGTTCTCAGGTTCTGGCGCTATACACAATACACCTTGCATCCATCGTAGCCACTGTGTAATAACTACCGTTAAAGGTCTCCCATTAAGTTATCATGTGGTTTCGATTGACCCCTTCACCTGTCCAACATGATAACCATCCCCTCATGTGCCTTCTATACCCCACCATATCCCACAGTACGCACACCACGCCCGTCATCCCTTCACTATACGCCTCCCACCACTAAACCAATCCACCATCCGCTCGCCCACCATACCCAGCATCCACTCACTGACTTCACCCTGTATCCCACCATGCCCATCAAACGTTCCAACATGCACACCATGCATTCCATAATTTGCATTAGATTCTACAGTACGCACGCCACAGAATTTACGACGGACAATGGTGGAAATTTCCATCAGCTAGTAAAAATGAGCACCTTGCAGAAAATATCGCCGTTACGTGTCCCTTACGTACGTCTCACCCAGTTAAACTGACCCAGACTGTTTACTTGGAGTTCGCCGTGTGTGCAGCCAAACGGGCGGCACGTCTCTTTAGGGACCTTCTAACATTCGCACTGGCGCAGTACATGCACAATCGTTCCTTACAGCAGCACGCCGACAACGGCAGCACCGACGACGAGGACGGGCCCAGACTCTGTGTTATTACTTTAAAAAAAGAACTCACATGAATAAAAGAGCGCCAAGATGAACGCTGTTTGTATTACAGTCCCTCTTACATCCTTGTTCTTTAAAAATATTTTTTTAAACGAAACAATGGTCGTCTTTCCAGGCAGAGTGATTAACTTTAAACGTTCATATCGCCTCGCCTCGCTTTCGCAATGAGCACTGTCATAAACGGAAAGCCCGGGTGTCGCAAGAAATGCGAAACTGCGGCACCTCGAGGAAACTGTGCGAATCACGCAAACAGCACGTAGAAGAGGAACAGCACTAATTGCGTGTCATGGCATCGCGGTCGTTATGCGGAAATTTCCCGTACGTAGTTTGTCTTGGAGAACAGGGGAAAGAAAAACGATTAAAGCTGGCTCGACAAAACCGAACATAAAATGTAATATTCATTTCCAAGTTTTATTCCTTTATATATGGTGGGGTCGGAGAAGGGTGGGAAAACAGAGGACTTGGGAGTCTTTCGCGCCGGAACGAGGCTTTCAACTAGCAATATATATATGGAGTAACAAGAATGAACAAGGTATTGTTGATATCATAAAGAATATTCAAAAAAGCGCAGTCGCCTGTCCATACACGTGAATAGAAGTTTCCTTTGCCTGAATCAATGGAAGCTCCTTCTGAAGCTACTGAATATGCAAATAACAGATGGAAAATCTTGCAGTGAGCCTGGTGTAATACGTTATCGGCGTACAGGCAGCTGGAAAGTATCTTCGCGTGAAAGGCGTTTTGATGAAATAGGAGGAAACTGCCTAGGGAGGTATAGCAAAGGAAATGAACCGAGTTTTCGCATACGGTGGTCGTCGATCAAAGTGATTAGAATATAAAGGCAGTATTTCGTTTCGAATAGGTAATATGTTAAAATCAAAAGTTACTTTCGTAATAAAACGTCGCTGTTTTCGGCCAACGTTTTGGTTTGTTCGGAATGTGTTTTCTTCCGCGAAATATATATGGCACTCCGAGGAAGTCTGCATCCGGGTGCGTGCGTTTATACATGAGCACAGTGTTCGGCGATACTGCGCTCATTGACGTATATGTATAAATCCCGAAGTCACTGGTCAGACGGTCTTACCTTTACAGTAGCTACTATATGTAGTCGGTGATTCTTGTTTCAGCAACTTCATTAAATATTTCAGGCTAGGTCTCATTCTGCCGTGTTGCTAAAATTACTGCCTCCTTCTTACCTAACGTTACAGTCCTCTTTCCCTCCTTCCGGTGGAGAATGTGGTCAATTTGGTTCACCATGAACTCTTGTTCCTTTCATTTTGACATGTAGCTCCAAATTCACTTATTTGATATTTTTGCTATGTAAAGGTTAGAAAATGGCCTTGCATCAGCAACAGAATTTCGTGCTCTTAACAGAGCAAGATGTTCAAGCTAGCCAAACACTGTGCTGTCATGAAATATGACCTTGAAATGACCTTGCCTAGCAACCAAGCGACGCTACATCTACCAACCTTGCAGCGCCTCAACATAATGCTACACCACGTAACGTGACGTCATAATGATGCGTGACCGGAAGAAGGTGATGAGGGTGAGAAAGAAAAAGAAGATGACGATGGTGATGATGATGACGTCATGGGACACGGTCCTGCCAAAATATCTTATGGTTATCACGTGTGGACCTGTTATCGGCCAGCTTCACCGTGATCTGGACTTGCGTGACCTAGCGGAAGCTGTTTGCTAATTTTTTTTTCTCATGCACGAAGAACGAAAACGCTAGCCAGTATCATTGTTCTGTCTCGACTTCTAAGAAATATATGCAAATCATCCAACTAATTATCGCAAGGCAAACATAACCCCGTGCCCAACGCAACAGTATGATGACAAAATGTGCATTCGTTCAAAGATATTGCTCCCTGTGGGTCTGAACCACGGACTCCTGGCGAATTGCACAGACTCGTTTCACCTCTGCGCCTCGGAGATGAAGTAATGGGTCTGGTGTTTTTCAGCGGATAACTGTGACTGCACAGCTTGCGTTCAATTCTCCGGAGCCGCACACTTGCGAAATCGTTAAGTTCATACATAAAGATACTAAAGTATAAACTGTCCAACTACTGCCCATACATCGCGGTCATAAGTGAAAGCACAGAAACCTAACTATAAAAATTATCTCTCGTAGCTGATTTGCTTCTGCAGTGCCCATTTTGTCTGGGTGACGAAAAAGAAAAGAAGAATGATGTTGAGCAGGCATTGGCAACCTCTCGTAGCCTAAGATTCTTGACCGCTTCATAGACACCTATACAGGCCCAAACGAAATCAGTTTTACTACGCTTAATGAAACCCTTCAACAATTTTGATGACGTTTTCTAAACGCGTTGATTCGGTGGAGCAAGTCGTTAGCCTTATTAACAGACAGTTTTAAACTTTCTTTCAAAGCATGTTTATTATCAAAGTCTTGCTCTACGAATCGCTATCACAGATCATAGCAGTGCTGTTTGCAACCGCCTCCTATCCATTGAACATGAACACATTATAGTTTACTGTATTAGCGAATCAGTAGCACGAATAGAATACAGTATAACAGCACACTCACTACTACTACCACTACCACATTCATTATCACATTCGGCAACATCACGTGGACAGACGGCTCCACAATGACGTGAGCTGTGCTGCCTTTGGTGATATCATGGCTTTTTTTCTTCTCTAACGCCATGAATCACGCTTGCTGCTTTGCTTACGGTATATGACTATATATGACTGCTCAGGGTGCGATATCGTGCGTATGTACAAGGAAACCGACAGGTGGAGCCTCTGCAGCGCACTGGTGATGTGAGGATCATAATCTCACAATCCGATTACTCCCAGGATCCACACGTTCACGGCCGTAACATCAGAGCCAGAGATACCAACACAACTCCCACATTTAAAAGATAATGTCAGTTGGTCGGCACACAACTTAGAATTTGCAGATTATCGGCGTAATGAAGAAAAAAATTCGAGCAGTCAGTGACCGGGAATGTGGCGGTTCCTGACGGCATAGAGCTCAACCGTACGAAAGCAAATGCTGCCGGAGGCGCTGCGGTCGCAAGCCTGAGCTAAGTAGCTGTTGCTCGGCAAAGTTGAGGAGGAAAAGCTACCCTAGGAGGAACGATAACAGTATGTTACGTGTGGCTGCCTTGCAGCAGGGTGCCCCACTTGGTTTATGGTGTAAAATGCTTTGGCAATGCATCTTAAATGCTCACACCTTTAAATCATTGTTTGAAGGGCCGTTTACCTTGCCTGCACTGCCAATAAAAGCTCCTTATGGGCAATCGAATAAAAGAGACCTTCTACGTCAATTGAAAGCACACCCTCTATCATTCGATTATCCTCCAGGAACGTTATTATGTCAGATGACTTCTTCACACGAAACGGATCCTTCAGTTTCAAAGAATCTAGGTGATTCTGAAGGTACCGACTAAGATTCAGTTGCCAAGAATCATTCTTACTGACTATGCACCTGAAAGGAACACCAAGTTTATGTCTCTTAGCTATAAAAATGATCGAGAGGCTTTTTATTTTACAGTTACCTATGCCCTTTGTAAGCTTATTCAATCCCAGGAAAGGAACAGCAAGTTTATGTCTCTTAGCTATAAAAATGATCGAGAGGCTTTTTCCTTTACAGTTACCTATGCCCTTTGTAAGCTTATTCAATCCCAGATCCTTGCACAAAGAACCAGTTCCCTCATCTCGTCCTTGTCCTGTGTTGCGCCACTTTTCTTTATTTAAGTCTGTCTTATATAACTGCTAACCAGGAGACTGGCAGAGCGCAGCGTGACGATGAAGGAATTGACAATTTCAAGCAGAGCGACACTCATAACGCCAAAGAAGTTCTGAGGGAGCTCGCAAGCCGGACGAATCTTCGCACCATAGAAAATTTGAGATTCACCCGATTGTATAACATGACAGTAGAAGGGCCGCTTGGTCTGACGCTAGCACAACTGGTTATCCGAATTGATGTGACATGTTATCGTACGACAGCGATAGGCTGTATTTGTTTTGCTAATCATCGGGTAATAAAAACACAGCTGCCCATGAAAAGTCGGCATTGCCTTTGAGAATACCGAGTTAAATGGACCACCATGTTGCTGTTGTGTTTGGATCGTAGTGACACAATGACATAACTGCTTATTTAAATTGCGATTTTATTTAGACTTCCGACACGCGAAACGTATTTGTACTGCTTATTTTTACGCGTCAGGCTCTGTACCACTTTAGCTACGGCGGCGGCCATTTCCCTGTGCACTTTCCCTGTGCATTTCTGCAGTGGTTGTTATCCTTAGAACTTTCGCCTGCGGCATTCTTGGCCATTGCTGGTGAACGAGGAACCTTCTTTGTTTCTCCTGCTGATGTCGTGGAGCGCCTGATATCCAGAATATGGCAGTGACGGTACTATTTCCAAAACGCTTGGGCAGATGAAGTGCCACTTGCCAAGAGACTCTTACAACAAGAATGCCGTGTACCAGTACAGAATAAGGAACTTTAAAGCATGATAATAAAATAATAACAGTGCTCCTTTCACATTTATAGCAATAAACACGTTCCTCGCTTTTCGTTCTGGTCGAACGCTGTATATGGCGGAGATCCATACCTAGATGTCAAACATTTTATATTTTTTTTCCTAACGTCACGGACTAGCGGCAGTGGCTTTAGTTCTCTTTTACAGTTGCTTTGTTAATAGCACGTTCGCAATTGGAGTCCAACTGGAGCGTAACTAATTTCCACATCGCTACAGAGTGATAAAGCCAAGGCACTAGAATGTCATCCACTCCGAACGGCAACGGTTTCCCTCTTTGACTGTTAACTAGGGTTTTTACTCCTTTCCGTTTGCTCGCTGCCATTCGATTTGACGCGCCATTTCTTTTTCCGGAGAAGTCCCGGAAGACGCCTATCTTTTTTTTCTGACTTCTCTTTATCGTAATCAGTTCTGTGCAAGTCTGGCGCATTATTGACGGAGATTTCAGCCTTGAAACTTTTTGCAAATGCGCCGTGATCTGAGAGCGCTGCGCATCGAGACAAGCCAAGCTCCTTTCTTTGTCGAAGCCATATCTCATCCACCATACGGTGGCTCGTGCTTTGTGCTCGGCAGCGGCCTTTTCAACCAGCTCGTTTTCGCTTCATCGCGAGCCAAACGACTTGTTTGCGTCTTAGTGAGCACCAAAGCCGGCCATAAAGGATATTTTAGTCCCGCAATTCCTTGCTGTTTCTTTTTTATTTTCCTACTGTTATGCGGGCGATATGCAAAACTTCTTTTTCAACCGATATGTGAAAACGCTATGATTTCAGCGGAAGATATACACACAGTGATATGCACAGCGAAAACCTAAGTTAATGGTAGCGTTCCCAAGTAAAGCTTACTGGTACTGCACAATAGCGAAGTACAAACTGCTGCTGCTGCTGCTGCTGCTGCAACAGTGACAAATGATTAATTGTATGATCATAGGACTCATACTAGTGTTTCATTCTGTGTATGTACTATGCAACCAGTAGCAACAACCAATTAAAATTAACCCAGCTGGCAAGTTGTACCGGAGTGGCGCGAGTCCGGGGCTCTCCCAGAATATGTAGAATATGTAGAACGAATAAAAATGATAGAACTGCGGGAGTGTTCATTCATTCATTCATTCATTCATTCATTCATTCATGAACAATTTATACAAGGAGTCAGCGTTTCATAGACAGAAAAAAAATGTCTGTAGATGGTACTGCTTCCACCATTTGTAAGGCCTATATTTTCAACAGACCCGATTGCATGACATGGCTTATTGTACTACTAGTAACACCGTTACCACCGCGGTCGTCGAAATAGAAAGAGCCGGCCGCCAGAAGCTGAAAATGAAGGAGCCGAATTTCACGCGAACCCCATGGCGAGAAACAAACCCATTCGCGGAAAGATCAAGGTCGCCAACCTTGAAGCCAGACTCGCATATGTAAAAAATAAAAAGAAATAATAGTTTTATTCCGAACGACCCCAAAGGACCACGGCTGGAAGGAAGGGCAGCAACGAAACGATGGAATCTCCTAGCGACGCTTTGAAAAGCTTCCTGGATGCACGTAAACAATGTGAGTCTCCTGCAAAAAGAAAAAAAAAGAAAGCGAGAGAAAAGCTACAAAGTTGAGAACAATAAACTACTTGAGGCAGGCTAACAAGGGCCTTAGTATTACAGAATGGTGGTGGATCGGGATAGTGCATGCTTCATTGTCTATGACGAACAGATTCAACGGAAATTATATTCGCTCCTCCTTTTTGATTTTTATATAAATTTACATCTGTACGTCTATAGCCTTGTATTTATTTTCCATTTTTCAATTGTCGCTATATGAGTGATCTCCAGCTAGCATCTAATAGTTCAAGATCATGATTAATGGCGAATCGCTCGGAGCGGGTACGAGTCATGTGCGTCTGGTTCGTCGCATCTCATCAGCAAGGCACGACTGGACAATGTGGCGGACATATGGCTGGTATTTGTCAGACTTTCCAGCCGTCTTTTGCTTGACGTTTTCGGTTGCTGCAGAAAGTTACCATCACGTAGCATCAAAAATTACACATACAAAAAAAATACGATGGACAGTCCCATGGGTGGACAGTTGCTCATTAGTGCTTGAACTTTTTAAAAAGACATCGGAATGCTGTAGCCGACTCTTAGTAATACGGTGCGTACGTCATTATTTTCTGAGTGTTTCTGACAGGTACTCTTGTAGGACAAGAAATCTTGCATTACTGCTCCGCAGTACCGTCACTCAGTTAGCTTTTTCGGTAGCAGTGTTTCCATACGGAGGCACAAAGTGTCCTCGAATGTCACTATCTGGTGACATAAAAAAAAAGAAATCCTTAATATATTGCTTGACATAGATGGAATCTTCCACTAACAAAAACTAATGATTTATAGGGTTTCAGTATGGAGAGATATGGAATGCAATTTAAAAGGTGATTCCGATGAGGACCAGGACGACTGACCAAAAGCCCACAGTGTTGTTCTATGCAACCGTGGTTATTTTTGTTGATCCTTATGTTGGAAGCCGTGCAACTGAATAGAAGGGTACTTTATCACACAGCTAATCTCCCCGTATTTTTACCGTTTCATGGGGCATCACCCATAGCAGGCACATGTTCGTAAACAATTTTTTTTGTATGTACAGAGACCCACCTGAACTGACTTGAATACATGTGCTACTTGTCGCTACCTTTCTTTCTGCGATTTCTTAATTATTTTTTTCCGAGGGAATCATGTGAAGTTGCAGGACTCAAGAGCAGTTTGAAAACACTAAATCTCAATTCCTGAATGATCAGATATCTAGATTCTACCAATGCCCTTCTAAGGGTTATTTGGCAAGGACTTTTTCGGTGTGCTCTTCAGAGTTCCTTGACTGCGGAACAAATATTTGCTACTATTACACGAAGCACTGCTCCCTATGAGGTGATGCCCCACTCTGCACTTGGCTTTGTCAAAGACAAACGCTGTGCAAGCAGAGAAAAATAATAATATCTGCGTACTCGTGCCTGAGCTGCGCTGACGTAGATTAAATAAAACGTTGAATATGCGAGGCACGCTTTCTGGATGAGGTAACCTTGCCTTTTGACATTAGAAGACGGTCCAGCTCTATGCCATTATATAAAATTGGATGTCGTATAGCATTATGAAATCAAGTACTACTGCAAATTTTACAAAACCCCTTAAGTCGATATGTGAGCGTTGGATCAGTGACTTATACCGTAACTCGAGACGACAAAGCCTATAATGGAGAATTTGGAGTTAAAGGTCGGGCGTCGAATAATGAAAGGAAATTTGATTCGAGGCAAAGAAATCAGCATCAGATGGAACGTAACAGAACACTTACGTAAGTGAACTTTCTGACTACGCGTTCATCTCTGCTTTATAAATGCCTGCATATTAAGAATTATTTTTGTGTTTTTTCTTCTTTAGACGTTAAACACGAGATGTGCAACCAAAATTCTCCAGGCAGAAAAAGACATTTCAGTCGTTTCGTTGAAGTTAAATAGAAAACTGCATTGGTTATTCTTGGCGATGTGGTGCTGTGGCGTATGAACATCTTAATTAAATAATTAATTGCTAATTAACTAACTAACTAAACAATTAGTAATACCATTTCTCTATTTTTCTTTTTTTCTATTCTAATATGACATAATTTAGTTGTAGGCCTTGTTTCCTTTCTTGCTTTGCCTTTTTGTCACAGGCATTGCTGCATTCCGTTATAGAACGTCGGTTGTGATGTTGGAGGGGAAAAATAGGAGAAGGAGAAGCAAGCAAATTTATTCAGTGAAATATTTCTATGACGGGACGGGTGGACGAAGAGAGCTACGGAAGTATTTGTTAAAACGCACAATCTTTCTTCTGGTTTTTACGAGGATGCGGGTATTCTTGTTTGTCTTGTGAAGCTGGCGCATATGTTTGATGCTGGCGCATATGTTTTCAATATTTTCGTTATTATATGTCGGCCATACATTCTGGGATTACTGCATTCCGATTCCACCAGTGGCAGTTAGGCCCAGATGCCTGTTCCAGTTTCCAAAGCATCTGGCATGTCCTACTCTTAACGGCATGTGGCAAAGATAGATAGATAGATAGATAGATAGATAGATAGATAGATAGATAGATAGATAGATAGATAGATAGATAGATAGATAGATAGATAGATATCTCTGTATAACACTCTATCACAGACCCCATGTCAACGGTGGCCCGAACTGTACAGGAGCAAACAGAATTGGTATCTCATGGCTTCAGGCTCATGGCTGGTTCTTCGGACACATGACTTCGACCACTGGTGTACCACGTAGGGCCTCCACTATCACACGAAAATAGAGCTGTTTTCGTGTCTGCTACATACGTCTAGCTTGCGATCATGACTTTTTTCGCATTGCGGTGGAAGTGCTCTGGCGCGCCGGCGACCTTGCCTGCATGCAGTTCGTCTTTTTGCCGCCAACTTCTCCCAGCCAATGCCGGTCGCGACCTGATCCCTACTTGGCCATGCGGGCTCGCCTCCTATAACTCACCCTGCGTGGACAGATCAAGGGAACGCCTGTGCAGTTTTATTTCTGGGTTTGCCGGCACATTTCCGCTTCAACTTCGGAGGCGCGAGCGCCAGCAGCCCAAGCGAGGGCAGATGTGAAAAATGCGGGAACTGTGCAGAGCCACGTGAGGCGGGCTGGATGTCGTTAGAAGAACTGCAGTGTCACTCTCGTTCTATTCACAGTGTCATGACGGTTAAAGAGGTCAATGCGATGCGCATGCTTCTACGTAGTGAATATGAACCATCTATCAGTCGTACATAATTTATGCAGATACTACTAAACGCAAGTTTCATTCCTGGCTGAAGGCACCGAATCGACGAATGTCGAAGAAAAAACGCGTCCTTCACACCACTGTTATATTAGTGTCCGGGAAGGGTATATGGTGTTGGCACAAGAATGTACGATACGAATAGCTAGGTAGTCGATTCAATTGAAAGGGTCTTGCACTATTCGAAACATTCAAACACACATACCAAAATAAAAGGTTACATGCAATCTTATTTAGTGTTTCTCAGAAGTGAAGCATCATAGCTTTTACAGGTTTGTTGCAAGGTGTTTAGACGTGGGAAATCAAGTGGTGCTCATAATTGAAAGGCGCCGGAGCGCTTGTATGACTAAGGGACAAAATGCAGTATGTTCGGCTTCCGACTCTTCACCACGCTGCATTATATTATTTGGCTTTGCCGCAAGCATTTGGTTATGTTTCACTGCACTACTTACGTTTACTGCGGCAAAGCCAACTTTTTTTTTGCAGCCATTTTAGTCATGCGGTGAAGCGTACCGAGAGTGGGGAGGGGTCACAAGCAGTCACAGGCCGCGGTACGCCAGTGGCAACAAGTCAAAACACGTCGGCACTAGTGTGGTTAGTGAGCGGTAGTTTTCGGTGTAAATACGAACTGTGACATTCACAAGGGGACCACTGTTCCCCGGACATATCCATCAGCGATCGTTCTTTTGTGCCAACACAAAATGACAGCAGATGCAGTATCGTCAAGCAAAAGCGTTGTGCATTAACTTCGTGTACATTACTTGCTGTACGATCAACCTATTTTTTTTAACCTTTAGTTGAGAGAGAGAGAGAGGGGGGAGCGAAAGAGTAAACGTTTACAGTGAGCAAGCGCACCGTATGCCCCAGGTGGGCTGCCTCCTTATTCCGGGTGTCCACGGGCCATTCCCATTCCTCGATCGTTCCTCAAGCCCGTTCAACCAGGCCGCTGTGATTCCTCTGGTCTGGGTCTGATAGCGTGGCCTCCCACTGCTCTTCAGTCAATGGTCGATTCCTGCAGCTTCGTACGCATTCCCCATACCATATGGGGATGCGAACACCGTGTCCGGGACGTCCCAGTACTTGCGAATGTACGAGTTCTCAGTGCTCAGGGGGTGAATGCGGTGATGTAGGTTGCCGTGCACATAAGTGTTCGTTTGCAATTTCCCGTTGGTTACTGCGTCTACCCCAGTAAAGCTGAGTTGAGGTGGCGAAGAAGTTTTCTTGCCTATCCTGTAGTGCTTCAAGATGCTGCTGTGTATTTTTTGAGGGTGGGGTGTGGGGTGCGGGCACAGCATGCTTCCTCCTCAGTGCGCCCCATGGGAAGGGCCCGGTGAAGACGAGCTCGGGCGGAAGCTCCGGATGCAGCCTCACTTCCCATCAGGGATTTAGTGACCCGAAGTCCAAGCGATGTATGCTTCTCGAATATCTTTGCTGTATGTGTAAGGATTTGTAAGGCTTGCCTGGGACTTCCCCGTTTCTGGAAATTTCCCCAGGACGCGTGAGAATCGGTGAGTATGCTTGCTTACTCCCCACAGGTTGAGATTGCGATGGCTGTTGCTGTTTCCTCTGCCGTATCACTTTCTGTTGAGATTCTGGCTGGCGTGGTCTGTTTGCCCCTTCTGTCGACCTCTTGCTGACAAAAATAAATTGTTTGCAAAGTAAGAAAAATAATCGTATTCAATAAATGTTCCGAAGATGTTAGCTTCGATTAGCACTTGGTTTCCATTATTGGAACTCATCTCAAGTCTATAATCAGGTATTCGAACACCCTATGGTATATTGTATTTCGACACAGTTAACTCTCCAACAGGGTACAATTACGTGCCAAACGGGTGTCTGAAAGCTCAGCCTATACAGCCAACTATAAGGGTGGATGTACGGGTGACACTACAATGCATTTTGACACCTTAATTACGGTCGTGGGTTAAGATCCTGCATGATTTCGCAGCGCTACGCTTGTCGACAACTGCAGTTAGATGTTCTACGCGTCATGGAACACGAGCCTATTATATAACTTAGTACAGAGGTCAGAACAGGCACGCACACAAGACGACCCTGAAATCACGCGAAACGCTCACGCAAGCTATAACACATATCAGTCAAATATGTGCTTTGAATATGACATGTTTTTGTCGAACTAAAGCAAATAATGGGTGTGGTGTCCACTGTAGCCCATTTGGAAGTTCACATGCATTCGAGAGTGCGGCGTCGCGTCGCCTGCGTAGCGCGTTCCCTTCATGTACACCGAAGATGTAATGTTTATGGGACGGGAAAGTTCGGATAAAGCTTTATTATCGCTTAGCCTGGGAACATAGCCTTCAAATAAATGCACCAGCCTGTAGCTTCTACACGCTAAAACATATAATTAGATGCTATGTTCCTAGGCTAAGTGGTAATAGCTTCATTCAAACTTTCGTCTTCCGTAAACTTCTGCTGTTGGGTGTACCTGTAGAAGCATCTGCACATAGCACATTAGCGTAGACAGGACTGTGCATTGGAGACACCCCTTTCATGTACACAAGACAGACATCTCGTAGTTGACTATCACTTAAAAGAAAGAAGTGGACCTGGGCAGGACATGTCATGAGGAGGAAAGGTAACATATGGACATTAAGAGCGACGGAATGGACACCAAGAGAGGGAAAACGCAACAGAGGCAGGCAAAAGGATTAGATGCAACGATGAAATGAAGAAGTTTGCAGTTTGCGGGCATAAAGTGGAACCAAATCGCTCAGGATAGGGTGGATTGGAAGTAGTTGGGAGAGGCCTTCCTCCTGCAGTGGACCTAATAGGCTGATGATGATGATGATGATGAAGAAGGAGAATAAGAATAAGATGATGATGATGATGATGATGGTGGTGGTGGTGGTGGTGATTTGACTATGGGAAAATTCACGATGCTTTTCGTTAGTAAATTTTCTCTCTCTCATCGGCCAGCTGCGTCATTTAATACTTCCATAGTCGTAACTTGCTGGCACCTTATCCTGTATGCGAACATTTCTGCAGTGTAAACACTTTTGTTGGCAATGTTACGATAATATGTATCCATGTAAACACTGTACAAAACAAACACAGTCCACCCGTCTCAATTTTTCACCAGCACTGACACTCAAATGATCGACGCACACTCAAACACTCTAGACACGCTCGGACACGGGAACATGCCAATTCATTCCGGTCTCAAGGTGAGCGTTCAAACGACGCACTAATATAAATCATGCCGTCTTCCTTTCCAGTGGACGAGACTAGAGCACTTAAAACACCGTTTGAAAACGCGCTCAGCGGCGAGGCCTCAACGACCTTGGCGGTGGCTCCGTGGCGCCGGCACATGCATTCGCCGGAGGAGCGCTTTTCGTACACTTAAGAAGTTTCTTCGTATGCCTGCTCGCGCAAATGGGCCATTTGCCTGGTATTAAAACGAAGCGTTTCTGAAGCGTCGGGACGCTTCAAACGACATGGTCCACCCTTCCCATTTTTTTTGTGCGTTCGCTATCTCTGCTTCTCTCCGTGTAATGCAATTAGATGATTACCTGGAGCATCACTTCCTTTTCCTCCAAGCGGCTTGCAGCCCCGCCACGGTGGTATAGTGGCTATGGCACTCGGCTACTGATCTGAAAGTCACAGGATCGAATCCCGGCCGTGGAGGCTGGATTTGGATGGAGGCAAAATATCGAGGCCCGTGTACTCTGCGATGTCAGTGCACGTTAAAGAACCCCAGGTGGTCGAACTTTTCGGAGCCCTTCCTCTACGGTGTCTCTCATAATAATATCGTGGTTTTGGGACGTAATAACCCAGAAATCAATTAATCAATCCAAGCGGCTTGCAAACCGCGTTCTGGGAGTCGTGAGGATGTGCATGCTGACGTGCCCGTGTAAGCTGCTCTCGTTCCGTTTCCTGTATTCCAGTACATTTCATACACCCGAGTAATAACCCGTAAACCAGCTTTAGTAACACCCCCCCCCTCCTCCTTGCCTTTAAGACTTACAACCAAACAACGAAAAAAAAAAGAAGTCGTCTCTATGGGAAAGCGTAGGGCTGCGCAAATGGTCTCGTACTTGCAGTTCATGAATTGTGCAATGAAGTATAGGAAAGTATTGAAGAAGGCAAGCATTCAAATGAGCTAAGACATGAGTGCTTGTAGCGTAAATTTCCACCAGGCCTGTATGTCGAGCAAGACGGAATGTACAGTGCTTGCGGCATGAAATGTGGCATGTATGGTTTCGGACAATGCAAACTAAAATGCGCTATTGCTAAATATAATCACGCCATGTCCCTACGAGACTGGTTGTTAAAGGGGCCCTGCAACACTTTTCGAGTGGCGTTAGTTAAGGAGCATATTACCTCACGAATCCCTGCCACCAAAATTTTTTTTGGAATCCTTGAAATATTAGCAGAGCCGACGCCTCAAGTTCGGGTGGAGGGAGCGGAGTCCTACCACCCGAACTCGTCCCCTCTCTTTCCGTTGCGACGAGCACGCAAGAAGCTACA
Organism: Hyalomma asiaticum; assembly: GCA_013339685.2. Classification (NCBI taxonomy): domain Eukaryota; kingdom Metazoa; phylum Arthropoda; class Arachnida; order Ixodida; family Ixodidae; genus Hyalomma; species Hyalomma asiaticum. The sequence continues at coordinate 24,265,350 of CM023488.1, read as the reverse complement.
CAGAGAGGTGTGAAAAAGGAGTAAGAAGCCATGTTTACTCGCCTAATTACCTTGGACATTTTCTTCTCTCTTTGAGCGTTTTCGCGCTTCCGCAGTGAAGGCAAGCTTCTGGCCTCAGTCGCAGTGGGGATGTGGCGCCACCTGCGGCATCCGGAACACTCCACACGGGGATAAGCCAATGGCAGTTCTGCAAATTATTGCGTAGTCCGCGCCAGTTGTGACGTGTTTTGCAGAACGAAGGGCGGGCGCTTTGACAATATAGTTTGAAACAAAATTACAAAATCCCTGCTGCATGTAGTACAATAATATTCGGCTTACATGCTCACAGGAGTGTACACAATTGATCGGCGCTGTTTTCTTGCTATGTTCGTAAAGCATTGTAAGGCCCCTTTGAGGGTGGTGTTGGTTCTGTTCCAAGGATCCGAACGAATATCACAATGATGGAGCGGCAAGCAATGAAGGTAGAAACAAAAGTACATGTATTACAGAGCCCAGAATTTCGCGTTTAGCGCGCGAGTGCTCTACAGTCGTGAGAATCCGATCTTGTTGGGCATTCAAAACTTAGAGCAGCCTACCTATGATGGCGGGCCCGGATCGTCAGCGTGGCACATTTATGTGGAAGTGAAACATTCTTGGCGGGTCGCAGCTCGAAAGTATGCCAGACTGTCCTTCTTCACTTCTGTGCTACAAAACTGAATAAACAAACCTGATTAAAACCCAGGTTCCAGCTGCTAGAGAACAAAATAAAGCTTGATACAAAACTATGTTTTATTCGCGCGGAGATCAACATGGTCTACTATTCACTAAATGAATGCTCTTTCAGTACTAATTGCTTCAATTGTTCATAATTTTCTAGCCATTGAATTCTGCAATTCATTGAAACCCACCGCAGATAACGAACGATCATTAAACAAGCTTGCTACTATGATTGATATGTTAACAGGGAATCGCTCGCTCACCAGGACGCCACAATGTGCTCATATAACCGTTAAATTTAGTGCCTGAAGCTTACGCGATTGTTGTAGGTATCTTTAGTTTCTTTTAAATAATCTTAACTATATCGACTCCAAAGAAGTTAGAGTTACAAAAGTTTTTCTAGTATATTGTACTACTAGAAATGTATACTCTATGCCATCTATCACTGTCTATAAACAAGATAAAGTTCATGTAAAGTTACTGCCGGAAACTCCGACGTAATTTGCGGTACTCCAAATTCATATATAAAATGGTTCATTTAATTATTAATTTTATTTGTGCACAGGCAACCCAATCGAAGCTGGCTTCTTCCTTACCTACTAGATTGCGCAAGCAGCATCAAAAGCGGTAAGTTAAAGCGTCTCCAGAATACAAGCAACACACACACACACACGCACACAAACTACGTAAACACGTTTCTTCGCTGAGAAACAATTCACAAATTGAGAACGATGAACACTTACGAAGCTCCGTATCGTCGCAGCATCGGCGGTGTGATTATCTTCATGTAAATATCTGGCAATGTGATTGATTAGAAGTGCTGTATTCTGCTGGTAACGTGTGAAGGTATACCTTTGACCTTCTCCGGAAAACACAACTGCTGTAATTAGCGAAGGCACTAATTACGTTCCTCTAGAAAGTAATCAGTGAAACTTCGAAGAAAGTTTTGGAATTGCTCGGCAAGTTAGTCGTCTCTGTTGAATTGACACTAAATCTGTCTCGAGAAAGCTCGCCCCAATCAACGCTCGGTGAAATTGTTCACTACACGTGGTGGTCGATGGGGAAGGAATGTTAAACGTTGAACTACCGATAAAATAATTACTTCACGGGATGCTTCAAGTTTCAAGCCTATTTTTAGCGAAGTAGCGATACAAAATGCGCATGGGATTCATTTTTCAGACTGCGGTCCCACAGTCCGAAGATTGTAAGAGATTCAGGAAGTGAAACTCGTTATTTAAAAAGTGCATCGGCCGGAAAGAATAAGTAACCGTTGAACGAGTAGTTCTATACAATCACAACAAAAATTGTGGTGCCCTTAAGATTTGCCTTAGGAGTTGAACGAGATCGATGCCTAGTCCCATTCTCATCGCACTCTCTACCGCTTGCCACGCTCTTCATTCGCCTAGCCACGCAACTGACAGCTTTGGTATCTGCCTTGCCTGCCTAAATCGTGCGTGGCCTCCCTAGTCATCTTGCACCATTTGATACAGATGCGCCATCAAAACTCACCGATGAAGAATGCATCATTAGAACTGAGACTTGAGCTTGGTGGTAATGGTTCATCTTGAGGTCGGTGCAGCGCCACACGAGACACGTATAAGAACAAGACGCAGGTCGTCGTTGTTGTTGTTGTTGTTTTCCCCAAATCTGGCACATACCCACCCTGGGGGATTGGCCAAGAGGTCAGAAGCTGAAGTAGTTAAGCCTGAGGTACTATGGAATACCAATCAGAATCGAATAATCAGGATGAAATTAACAATGAAAAGTACGAATTTATGAAACGAACCGACCTGAATCAATTATGAATTTTGAAACAGTACAGCACACATCTCCGTAGCAATGTCCTAATGAGTAGGCTCCCAAAGACAGAATATTAGAGACGGTGAATTGCAACCCAACCCTATGAAAAGAATCTTCTAATGTGTGTCTTCTTAATGAGGATAACCGAGTCTCCTCTACGTCTTCTTCTTTGTCCGTGTTTCGTGTTGTGCCGCATCCACCTCAAGATGATGAAGGCAGGGGGCTACATGCAGAATGGCCGAGCACGTAGCGCGTTAACTAAAAGTAATCCTGAACTCGGCACGATCTACGACGTGGGAGCGCAGGAACTTCAGAAAGACCAAGAGCATAAATGACAACGCGTGTGTAAACATACACACGCGTTGTCACTCGTTGACATGCATGAGTGGGCAATGTCACGGCTCGTTTACGGTAACACCGAATGATCCCCAGTGCTTCGCCTACTCGTCATGGTTCACTTCGTGGAGATGCGTGGGCTTTTTGTTCATTTCTTTATTTGCATCTACCTCGAATTATCGCTCACGGACCACGCTGATGTTTCGCTCACAACCAACGACGCCGACACCGACACAGGAATTTCTGCGAAACGAGTTCTTCAGCGCTGCCGCGTTAAAAAGTAAACCGTACGAGGTGTACGAAGCTGCAGTAAACGTACCAAGAAAAATACCTATACCATAAATTTGATGCAACAATAAGGAAACAATAGAGAGAATGTTTCATGATGATGAAAGGAATAATTTCGCAGGTTTCTGTAGATGTGCAGCTTAGTTGATTATTTTAGACTGGTTAGCAAATAGTTCCATATTACAATGGCTGTAAATCACAAGGTGTTTATGCAGCAGCTGTAGCGCGAACTCGAGGCAATTAACAGCTTCTTTGTTACTCAAAAAGTGTGTAGCAAAGTTTGTAATGAGCCCTTGTTAACAACGTGTACAGGGAAGGATGGCACGTGTATTGTAAAACAATGGGAAAAGGCAGTAGAAAATTTCGTCGCTTGGGTGAAGAAAAAAATAACAGCTTCGCTTCCAGCTCTGCTTGCAGATGACGACCACTGCGACACAGTGGGTTCAGATTACAGGACTTTTTTTTTTGCATGGCGCGAAAAGATTGTATCGAAAATCAGTCTGAGCTTAAATGGCGAGGGAAACGGCCTTTAGAATAATTCGCCAAAAAACCTTTCGCTCAATTTTTTTATTCCCTCGAGAACAGGATAGATCGAAACAGCGTTCTCAAATTGTTTTCTCATCCCGAGCCAGGGCAATTTTCGCGAGAAACACGATTCAGCACTTTCTTCGTGGGGTTTTTTTTCTTGCGTTTTTGCATATGCACCATCGTTAACTTAAGGCTCCTTCCTTCAAAACACGGTAATTCTTTCTTTAAGCTGATTAAAGAATGTTCACCGTCCTATGAGGAAACGAATTAGCAAGGATGTCTGAAGCGGGCTAGTTCACCGTCCCATGGAGAAACTAATTAACAAAGATACCTGAAGCGGCATTGTTTCCTCACTCCATAGAACCTCTGAGACATCGAGTCTCCAGCTTCCATGATTATCAGATACACTTGTCTTTCCATCGTCCCTATATATAGTCTCTTCAGGCATACGCACGCACTTTGTATAATAGTACCATACAATTTTTTTGAGAAAAGTTGTGTTGAGTGCTCGAAGTGGAACGAAGTCAGAACAAACTCGTTTCTTGGTACTCAAGTATTCTCTCATTACAAGAGAAACAGCGCATTAGAGCGAAATCAAAAACTGAATTTTTTTATTATGCTTCCACATTTCAATGAATTTCATATGTTTCACATGTTGGAGATTCCTTGAAATTGGTTTATCTCGGCGTAAATGAGAAGCGTCGAGCTTTCGGCGAAAAAAGTCGGTGCTATTGTTGCTCACTGCATGAAATCGCCCATATTCGTTGCCATATTCCCAGAGCAAGCACCTTACACGTTTCTCTCTTCCTCTCTAGCGCGATGTTCGGAAACTGTTTCTATTTGCGAATGCATGCATTTTATATTTACCTTACATGTGCACAATTTTCAATAATTCTATTGATGAACCCTTTCAAAAGCGAAGATCAGAAGGTGAATTCATGAGTCTCAACAAATTTACTCTGGCTTCGTTATTATCTGAAGTGCCGTGGACCCTGTGTTTTAAGGAAACCCCTCTCAAGATTTCGGGGCAGGTACAAATGACAGATGAAAGTTTATTGTGCGTGGGAGCCTCGCGTCAGATGAGCCCTTGTCGGCTGTGTAATTATATATTGCTAAAATTATGCCCCTCGGTGCCACAACCTCTCAGGGAGAGCTATGTCCCGAAACTGAGTCGGCATTGAGGCCTTCTGAATTTTCTTGACCGTTCTGAACTCCGCGTCTTCACAGTGTTCGAAACGTTCCCTTTGAAATAAACCGTAAGCATAAATGAACGTCCTCGGGTAATCTGATCCACGACTACGGCAATTAGGAGACATCAAAAGAGGCATGTTGTAGCGTAGAATCCTTGCTGTAAGCTGACGTGGTTCTTTCATCGTACACTCGAAATATCGTACTCAAGTTCATTGCTTACACTCTCGAGCTCCCACGTGTTAATCTTGTCGGCCTACGAAAAGATTTGTTGAAGCATATGATATAATTTAGAGACCACCTGGGCGAATCTGTAATACCGGAGTTCAACGACCTCCGCTGAACTTCGAGGCTGGTACAGGGCGCCTACCTGGTACTCCAGGTCAATCAGGCCGAAAATGGCGTCCCACAACTCGCCTGACTGCGGTAAATTGTACACGCCGATTTATGTTAATAAAACATTCAGTATATGTTATTATTGGTAGTGTTGCATTGTATGGCAAGCTAGATAGCTGCAAGACATTTGGTTTTCTTCAAATTAATCTTTACAGATATTTAGCGAGTTCCAGGATGACGCATCTGCAAGCGGGCCACACTGTGTTTGTCGCAGCGTTTATCGCTGCATACCTTTGGAGGGGGGAGGAAGTAAAAGGGAAACGCACTATTCATCGCTGAAAAGATCCTAAGAGCTTGCACATCTTGATGCACAGTTCGAGGCCATCGCCACTTCCGTTAATGGCGCCAGCACCATGCATACTACGTTCCCATTACGGAGGAAGGAGCTGTGACGTCATCGCAGAGGCTGCACGAAGAGTATACCCTGTTCGGGTTTATCTTTCGACACATCTTTTTTTTCCTGGTTATTTAAGATATTTATGAGCTCCTTAGCAAATCGAATGACCCCACCTGCTACAAGACCAATGAAGATCAGCGGTATATTACTCTGGTTACTTAAACGTTTACTATGCCTCCAATGCACGACGAATTGACCCCACCCAAAGCACTCGTCACACTGAAGAAGAAGCCCCACAAGCGATGATTAAGAACCCCATGTGAACCGAACATGACGATGGTCACAGATAAAGAAGACCCTAAGAAATTACCACAATAGTTATTTATTTTGTTTGCAACATAGTGCTGTCGAAAGAACAGACAGGGGGTGTAAAAAAAAGCAGTGATAAAAGGAATTGAAAATACACAATGCAAATAAATTAAATACTTATTTTAATATCGGCGATATGGACAAAACGACAAGGTACAAAGGCTTTTTACGCCTAAAATTTCCGTCAATAAATAGTACGCCCGAGTTTCCTTCGTGGAAGTTTGGCCCTAATAAGAGGGAGTCAGTTTTTATCGGTGCGCATTAAAGTGCAACTCCTGTGACTTTTTCAGTATCCACAGATCTCGATGACATTTTCAATACATATTCTTCTCGGTACTGTGATAATATATGCCAAGCCAGGCGGTTTCAAGTTATTTAGTTTCCCTAGAAATGCATTTTAAAAATTTTTAGCGGATTCTCACGCGGGCTACCCTGTGTTTTTTACGTCATCACCTCCAACGCTGCCTACCCGAACCAGCGGGCCATGAAAAGTAAAACGGCCATACTTCAGCGTTCAAATCGTCACTGTCAGGTTCAGAAAAGCTGACATAACTCAATACATCGTCGCGTAACCTCGCCACCGTCATTTTCTGGCACCAGCACCATATTTATGATGGTGGGAAGGCCATATTTATGATGGTGGAAAGATTCCTGCATACGGTAACTGGGCCGCATGCATGCACTTCGCTCTATACCGAACTATATCAACTATATGCACTGACGCAGGCAAAAAACAAAAAAAAAAACAAAAAGAGAGCGTTTACACGAATGAATGCATCACGAGGAAAGAGAGCTATCGTCTGACCGATGCAGAACATCTACTGTTCCCCCTCCCGAGTCCTGAAGCTGAACTGGACGTGAGACTTTCATAAATCTTGGCCCTCGTGTTCTTTTTCTGTTCGAATATCCCCTCCCCATTCCCCCTCACACTCACACCCTTTCTCTGTATTCGCATTCGGAGACTGTCCGTTTTGAAATGACACAGTCAATAGCTCTTTCTGCCTTTCTTCTCAGATCGTGTTCACTGTCGACTTCGATTAAGAAGAAGCCATGCACGAGGGAATCGATGATGCCATCTAGGATCCTCCGAAATAAAAGAACACAAGCAACAGGCCAAGTCGTGGTCGTTTTTAGATAGCTCATGTCAACTGCACACGTAGGAGCTCTGAGCGGTCACTCTTCTTGGGCTGACACTACTCGGAATGCCCTCTGGGTCTGGCTCTTTTTTCTAGTCTGTGTTTTCTGCTTTCATTTTCCTTCGTTCAACCTGAAATATACGGCCCCGTCGTGGAAAAATTCCCTCGGCTCTGTATTTGTGGCTTTCAAAAGCAGAGCGTCATAACGGCATACACTGATGCAACGGTGCAAACTTTCTTGACGAGTGAAGTAGAAAACTAGCTATAGCCTTGTCTTTGTAAGAAAAAGTGCGATGCCTGAATGCCTTTTACAGCGTGCAGGCTCTCTGAGTTGAACCGCTTAACAGTGATAATGCGTTCTGTCGTGTATACGAAAGCCGAAAATAAAAGATTGATTGATTGATGCCGTGTCCTATAGTCCGCCCTAGAAAACTCATACGAATGGTGAGGACGAGACAAACAGCGTTTTGTTAGTGTCATCCGCGGACATGCTGGAGAATTTAGCTGTTGTCAGTGCTCAGGTAACAAGTGAAAATCAGCTTCCTAAGTAATTATTTACTTGCGCAACTGTAACAAGTTGTGACGACGTGTCGTGCATTGCATTCCAAAACGTCGCGCTGAAGACTTTCCTGTCTGCAGCAAATTTACTAATAACTTATTCCGCGTTTCATATTTGTTGCGATAAGGAAAGAGGGAAATGGGTAGCGAGTCCACAGTGTTTCTTCACTTAGCAACCGTTTTACCCCTACGATCACACCCTGTGAGAACGGAATACATATTGCTCTGCGCCGATGTAGCTGCAGTGCCTATTTCTTTCGCTTCGTTTGAAAGATAGTGAATAGCAGCTTTAAAAGTGTCGCGCAATACATTTCACAGTTGACAACGGCTAAGGCAAGCTAAACATAAAGCAATTTATTTTGGAGCGAACGTTACGATGGCAGACACCAAACGCGCATTAGTGCAGCGGTAGTACCATTGTCCTTTTTGACGGAAGGCAGTCACCAAAACAGAGGAAAGAAAAACAAACCAAGAGGCTGAAAGGGGAAGAGTGCGGAGTGGCTACTTCCATATTACACATCAATTAATAACGATCAATGAATCATTCATTAAAACACATGTGTGTTTAATAGCTCTGCGCACGTGCATAGATACACAAATGCAGAACCATCCAAACCGCTTATGCTACATCTCTTTATGGGCAAGCTGTCACTCCCTGAATACCCGTGGAAACCATAGTTGATAGAGATAGCTACTCCCAAAGCCAAGTGTGAACGGCGCTTTCGTAACAGAAAAATTCCTGAATACGGGAACTCGGCCGCATGCAAGCACTTCGCTCTATACCGAACTATATCAGCTATATTCACTGACGCAGGCAAAAAAAGAAACAAAAAAAGAGAGCGTTTACACGAATGAATGCATCACGAGGAAAGAGAGCTATCGTCTGACCGATGCAGAACATCTACTGTTCCCCCTCCCGAGTCCTGAAGCTGCACTGGACGTAACACTTTCATAAATCTTGCCCCTCGTGGTCTTTCTCTGTTCGAATACCCCTCCCCCTCTCCCTGCACACTCACACCCTTTCTCTCTATTCGCATTCGGCGACTGTCCGTTTTCAAATGACACAGTCAATAGGTCTTTCTGCCTTTCTTCTCAGATCATGTTCACTGTCGACTTCGACTAAGAAGAAGCCATGCACGAGGGAATCGATGATGCCATCTAGGATCCTCCGAAATAAAAGAAAACAAGCAATAGGCAAGTCGTGGTCGTTTTCAGATAGTTCATGTCAACTGCACACGCAGGAGCTCTGGGCGGTCACTCTCCTTGGACTGACACTACTCTGAATATCTTCTGCTGGGTCTTCCCATTCAATTGTCTGGAACTTTTTTTTCTAGTCTGTGTATTCTGCTTTTAATTTCTTTTGTTCAACCTGAAATATACAGCGCTGTCGAGGAAAAATTCCCTCGGCTCCGTACTAGTGGCTTTCAAGAGCAGATCGTCATAACGATATGCACTGATGCAACGGTGCCATCTTTCTTGACGAGTGAAGTAGAAAACTAGCTATAGCTTTGTCTTTGTAAGAAAAAGTGCGACACCTGAATGGCTTTTACAGCGTTCAGGCTCTCTGAGTTGAACCGCTTAACAGTAATAATGCGTTCTGTCGTGTATACGAAAGCCGAAAATAAAAGATTGATTGATTGATGCCGTGTCCTCTAGTCCGCCCTAGAAAACTCATACGAATGGTGAGGACGAGACAAACAGCGTTTTGTTAGTGTCATCCGCGGACATGCTGGAGAATTTAGCTGTTGTCAGTGCTCAGGTAACAAGTGAAAATCAGCTTCCTAAGTAATTATTTACTTGCGCAACTGTAACAAGTTGTGACGACGTGTCGTGCATTGCATTCCAAAACGTCGCGCTGAAGACTTTCCTGTCTGCAGCAAATTTACTAATAACTTATTCCGCGTTTCATATTTGTTGCGATAAGGAAAGAGGGAAATGGGTAGCGAGTCCACAGTGTTTCTTCACTTAGCAACCGTTTTACCCCTACGATCACACCTTGTGAGAACGGAATACATATTGCTCTGCGCCGATGTAGCTGCAGTGCCTATTTCTTTCGCTTCGTTTGAAAGATAGTGAATAGCAGCTTTAAAAGTGTCGCGCAATACATTTCACAGTTCGACAAGTGTTTACTTGGGCTTCATCAGAGCGAGACTTGGCATGTGGGTCTTCCCAAAAGATAAAGTTCCAGCGCAGTCCTTCGAGTCTTCCTATGGTGTCTTAGCTTTTGAAGTACTCGACCTTGGCATTAACCAAAGCTGATACGGGTACACATGGAAACCGGTGTTACGTAATAGTCTCAAATAACACATATCTCAAGATCAAATGAAAAAAAAGTTCTTGTCTTGACTTCAGTCCTGGGTTTAAAGGTGAGCTTCACTCGTTGCTCGCTTCGCGCTTAAAACATGATCAGTACGAAGCAACCTTGAGCTTTGAAGACTGGAAGTCTTAGAAGTCCAAGGCATTTGAAGTTTTTTAGAGTGCACTCTTCAGAGCCAGCGGCGTCGCTCCGTGACATAGCGAACGAATTTCTCTGCAGCTTGGGTTTCGGCGGAGCGACGTTCCTTTTGAACTTGTGTTCAGAAGCTTGTCCGTTTGATTTCACTCTTCACTATTAGCCGGAAAGGTTGCGTGCAATGTGGAGATTGAAATAACATTGAAATGGATGGACTAAACACGTTCTTGAATGGGTACGTAAAGAGTGAAAAGAAATCTGCAAGGGTTGATTCTATTGCAGCTCCAATAATAATAATAATAATAATAATAATAATAATAATAATAATAATAATAATAATAATAATATGTGAGGTTAGCTCCTTCGCAATACGCGTGGTGAAACTTAAATGAATGGCCAGGTAGAACAAATCAAAACAATGTTTAAGTATTCTTGGGGGTACAGAGTATGCAATATTGTAAAAATTGTTTTTAGTATCCAATATCCTACAGCACACATATATATATATATATATATATATATATATATATATATATATATATATATATATATATATATATATATATATATATATATATATGTTGGTGCGTATGTGTGTGTGTCGGATGCAAAGTGCGTCATGCTGTTGCTATAGCTTGGAAGGGCTATTGTAGCCCTAATATAAATCAGGCAGGTAAAGAATGACTATGCATGCAGGCAAGACTGCCATATCACAGTACATGAACTCTGGATAACCGGGGCACTGTTAGGTTATCCGAGTCTGTGGTCTTTGCACACTGTATTGATTTTAATGTCAATATGCTTGGTTCTCTGTGAAAGTTTATTGATTTTAATACAGCGAGCGAGCGTGAAGAACTATTCCACTGTTGCTAAAGTAAAACCTGAAATCAAGTAGCGATATCTCGCATGCTGAACCAGCGCACTGAGATAGAGGGGACGCTACACTACAGCAGGTCAGTGGATATATTTTCGCCGCCTGGCTCCTAGGCAGCGTCAGTACGCTTCGACTGCTTCTTTACGCGCCAGCTGTTCGGGAAACATTCTGGAAGTGAGAGCCCCTGGAGACAGTGTAATCCTCCTCCGCGTGTAGAGATCACATTCAGAATTTTTTCTCCTTGTTTCAGTGCCTCTCCCAGTTAAAGGGCAATTCCGGCGGTTTTATTCACCATGTTCTGATATCAATGTTTCCAATGGTACTGATAATCCTTTAGCAGCCAGGGTGGTTCTAATTTTAAATAACCAAATGAAAGTCGTGTTCGCGCCAAAACAGAAATGGGTAGACGTTTCGTGCAGCATATGCAATGACGTCACAACCTCCCCGCCATCAGGAATGTGCAGCTGGGGCCAGAAAAGTGCCAGTGGCGAGGTCATCCGACGATGCATTGAGTTATGCCAGCTTTTCTGAACTTGACCGCGACAATTTCAGCATTGAAGTATCGCCGCTCTGCTTTTGACGGCCCTCTGGCTCGGGTAGGCAGCGCTGAAGGTGATGACGTCGAAAAAACCGGGTGGCCCGCGTGGGAATCCGCTAAAAAGACTTAAAATTTATTTACTGGAAAACTACAAGACTTACAAATCCCGGACGTGGCATATATCATTACTGTACCCAGGAGAATATATGCTGAAAATTTTATTGAGATCAGTGGATATTGAAAAATCGCCGGAGTTGCCCTTAATGCAATCGCCGGGGCTACAATATTCGTTACAAGCTAGAAACATATTAGTGGTACTGAGCTAACCGCTTCGCGTTCCGTGAATTCTAACGCGCGATTTGCATGTGCGGTACAGAATTCGCGAGGTAACAACTCTGAAAACAGTATCAACAAGCGAACAATTAAGCTTGGCACTGAGTATTATGTTTCTCACGTTTTTCGACGTCAACATACGCCGGAAGATTCGTGCAATATTAGGTTTCCAGAACTTTCGAAACCTACCTGCAGCAGCCTGGTTTAACTCGGCGCTCAATATGCAGAAATGTGTGTTCGCCGGTCAAATTTCCAACTACGGTGGAACCTGAGGTCTTATGCCATGCCCATTTGTGCGCGGCAAATTGCAATGCCCGGTATACTTTAACCACAGTCCTGTTCGATAGCCCGTGAATAAAACGTTGTGTTTCGTTTCGTTGTCAAGCGGTAAGTCAATACTTCCTCCCGTTGTCGTTTCGTGTGTCCTTCGTCTGACCTTCAGAACAACCGATAACAAGTGCCGTCTGGTAACGGTCAACCTTGTTTTCGTCGGTCGCGACGGCTTTTTATCAGCACAATCGCCGCCGTAATGGCCGCACCATTTACGAAAGGTCAGCAGAAGACAGAGTACAGGCCCATTTAAGAATGGCCTGCGCACCTTTGCGATAGGGTTTCTAAGCTTGTATGCAAAAAAAAAACAAGGATAAAATTACATTAGCAAAGACGTACCAATGCATTCCTAGCCACAAATCGTACTCTGACGCCCACCATTGCACAAATAGAAGTCTATGCTAGAGCATACTGGCTGGTCACTTGCAATGTCTGCATGCGTCGCCTCCTAAAACGCTAAAACACAACGGCATATATACCGCCTCCGCTGTTCGTGAAGCTGGTGTGCTCAGCCCTCTACTGAAGCAACCGACAACACCGCGAGGAAAAATATTTCCCCTGATAATCGTGCAAAGCTGGACATCACTAGGAGAAAGGGACTACATTGCTTACCTGCTTAAGCCAATTGAGCATCAGAGATTCAACGTATTTGTGATCCGCCAATGCAAGATAATGTTCCATGAACTGTCCTTGAAATGCGTGACATTATGTGGGAGTCGGTGTGCTTGGGGCCGACATGCTGCGTGACAATGAATGGGCGGAATATAATTGCAGCCGTTTCGTTATTAACAGTAAAGACATGAATCTTAGCACTTCAGAGCGAAAGCTCTGCTACTGTCGCGCAAGGTCGCCCACGGTGTCGCGGTGGCCTTGAGCCACCAGAGGGCCCCAGCGCAAGTGATTGACGTCACGCCACGTCGTCCGCTGCGGAGAGCCGCTTGCCTGCACCCTCGCCGCATTGCCGCTGCGGTACAACGTGCCTAGAAGAGTGTTATAACGGCTGTTCTAACCACAGTGAAGGCTGCGTCGCCGGCTCTGGCCATGAATGTCACGCAGGTTAGGCCGTCTGTGCCTGCGTCTCGGCAGATTTTACGAGCTCGGTCCAACTATCCAGTAGATAAAGCTAGACAGCATTCTGCTAAGTCTCAAGCAACGGAAAAGTTGCCTGCCGAAACACCGTAGTAAAACGATGCCAGATGAGTACGTTGTAGAGAAAAGTTTACGGGCATTAAGTTTGAACCAACTCGCTCAGGATAGGGCGGATTGGAAATCGTTGGGAGAGGCCTTCGTCCTGCAGTGCGCCTAAAATAGGATGGTGATGATGATGATGATTATGAGAGAAGCCAAACCTACCTTGCGCTCGTACAGCTCGTTAGTATGGGTTACGCCACTGCCAATTTTCAACCGAAGCTTGTATGGGCTGAATTGTGCATCGATGGCGTACGAAAAACTACTTGCCGAGCGAAGATGTAAACTGCTCCTCGTCCGGTTTTGCATTCTAAGGGAGCTCACTCCTTAAGATGCGCAACCGAGACGAAGGAGCTAACCTATTCAGCCTCTGCTGGTTCATCATTTGCGCTTTAGAGGCGTGGGGTTTTATAGCACGAAGAAGTAGCTGCAGCGTAAGGCGCGAGCCTGTAACACATGCACGCTATTCAGTGCACGCTGCGCAAACGAAGATGATGCCGATATCCTGAATTTGCTACCAAAGAAAGAAGGAAAGAGATAAACATGAAATAAAAGAAAGGAAGTAAGAGAGAGAAGGGAGGGAAGACAGCAAGAGGAAGAACTAAAAATAAAGAGGACCAAGACAAAGAAAGAGTGGAAGCAAGATGACAAAATTCACAGCATATCCACGGAGTGAATGATGATGAGTGGGCGAAGCTCCGGAGGTTCATCGTAGATCGTGCCGAGTTCCGGATTAATTTAGTTAACGCGCACGCTACGAATCCTCATGGTTCAACTACGCACAGGTGAAATCTCCCACCGGCACTTTATTGCAAGTCGAGATCCAGTGCCTATATATATATATATATATATATATATATATATATATATATATATATATATATATATATATATATGCTTCACAATATATATGGGTGGCCGGTGAACGGTTCTCCAGCGCGAGCAGTCGGTATTTTTCAGTCAAGAAACTCGCTAGAAGGCGCTGCCTGCGTCCAGCTTGTCTCTCGCGGCTGTGGGCGCGTTCTCCTTCTTTGCGAGCTGGTAGCGCGTTCATCGAAGAAAGAGCGTTTCCATAGTCAATGCGCAGCCTTACGCTCTCTCTGTCTCTCTCTCTCTCACACACAAGACAGCAGATGGAAGAGTGAGAGAGCTCGCGGGCCGGGAGGCACGCGCCGAGGGCGCGCCTCCCACACGTAGCATCATTCATTTCTTTGAAGGTAACGCGCTACTAGGAACAACGGACGGACAGACCCAAACCTTAAGGAGCTTCGCCCCTAAACACGAAAGATAGAAATGCACACGCATGCCAAGCTTCGCTTGCCCACATCTTGCCGCTAGGGAATGACTCCTAATATTTTTTCTTCCTTTTTAAAGGAGTGCTGACATCGTTTGGTGGAGCGGAAATTGGACATTTTTTTTCTTCTTGGTATTCATTGTTAACACTCTTCACACGGAGCCAGGAAAGATGTTCAAGGGATTGTGACTGGATCTTAAAGTCTTCGTAGGTCAGCACCTGCAAGCCAGCCGCATCGTAATGGACAATACGACGTCATGCGAACACAGTCGCCTAAAAATCACCGAAATCGCTGTCAGAGTCTGTGGACGCCAATGATTACTTATTGTTATTTTGGTGTGCAACGTGCAACTGACAGCTGCTGACAGAGTTGCTGTGACTCCGTCACGTGTTGCTGTCCCCATGTTACCTATAGACCTGAGTCTGACTGTGTTGGAACGTCACTATGACACCGCCCCCTCGAAAGTGAAACCGAAAGTGGCTTTTTAAGGTAGCCGTATTAAAAATATGTGTTAATTGATTTCGGAAGCACCACGATACATCTTTAGGGTTCTTGGCATAAGTGCTTTTACTTCCAGCAATAATATGAAAGTGTCTAAAATTCGTGTCAGTACGTCTTTTAATGTATCATGTTTCTCTGGGCCGCGCTTCCTATTGTGGATTTGTATCAATGCTCCAGTCCACACTGCGTTTCTTGGCTTCTCAGGACAGACAGACAAAGAACTTTTAATTAGATCCTGAGAAGCGCCGCCCATAGAGCCCTTAGGCTTCTCAGGAAAAATTTTAAATAAATCGCCAAATGATGCTGTCGATAAAAAAATACGCATAGCCGATGTACTCGGCTGCTGATCCGAGGGTCGCGGGATCGAATCCCTGCCGCGGCGGTTGCATTTCGATGGAAGACAAATGTTGAGGCCCGCGTACTGTGCGATGTCAGTGCACGTTAAAGAACCCCTGGTGGCTAAAATTTCCGGAGCCCTCCACTACGGCGTCTCTCATAATTAGAACTGCTTTTGGGACCTTAAACCCCTCAAATCAATCACTCATAGCTGATGTAAGCTTTTCTGGCTTGTATTGGCTTACAATTCGCGTTCATGGCAGTGACAAGTGCGTGCTACATTTCCTTTATCATTCATTCAGTTCTTTAACACAAATAATTTCGTACATTTCGCATTGCCCCTTCCTCCAAAGTGTTTCGAGACATGAAGCTCGACAATAACTTCGTTACTGAGCTGAATGCGACCTATCGCCCTGAGCCGTACCTTAGACGGGACTGCGCAGTGCTGTGAAACTAAGAGCACGCGCTTGCACAGTTCTGATAATCTTCCCGCCACCTCGTACTGGCGCGAGAACCTAAAACACACGTGTTCTGCGCAAGACCATTAAGGTCGGCGCTACTGGTTTCGTCCAAATCTCTTTCGCTAGCCGGCAAATCCCTTCGGCGATCTGCAGCTGTACTTCGGCTCGGAGCAGACGTAAATAGGTGCCGCAAGCCCGCCAGTCGTCTTGCAGACGGCTAACGGAGGTCCTCTCGGAGCCGTCTGCAAAGCGAATGGAATTAGCCCTTGTTTCCTTGCCCCTCTTCCTGGATTAGGCCTATGAACCCACCCGCAATTCGCAGGTCACTGCACTCCGACTGCGTACGACGCGGTAGCAATAAGACGTACGGCACGTCGCCCGGAAGCCACTATTGCTTATACATGCACATGTGGGGTTGCTTATATAGAAAGCACTTTGAAAGCGGGGCTAGCGGACATCATCTGCATCACTGGGGATTACGCTGCATGTACGACCACTTGAGTAATCATCTGAGGCGTGTACTAACATTTGCGACAAAACTATGTCTGGAGATTACGTCTAGCTTATGCATCTGAGCCGCTAGCAGCCTTTTATTAGATGGCGGCGTTATTTAGCAGAACGGGTACTTGTTGAATTGTTTGCAATCAAGACTCCCTTATGTAGCCAACACGTTTGTCATTGCTTAGATGATCTTGTTCACAGTAGGCGCCGAGAGGGATATCTACAATGAAATGGGTCTTTTAAGACCATGGGGAAACGGTAGAGAGAGGGAGGGGGGGGGGGGGCTGAGGTGCCATTGGAATGCAAGGATAGCTACATATTGTGCCGCCTTTGGGGTGATCAATGGGGACCGCAGCCCCCTAACCTGCACTTCGACTCCCCTCTTTCGGCAGTAATCAAAGGAACCAACGGGAGCACGCTAGAGCGGAGCCATGGTTCCTTTATTTAGATATCACACGCCCGTTGGATTGCATTCATGCGTGTAAGCTTCCTTTACTCTCTCGTTAGGCAATCCTCCACGAAACAGAACAGCAAGGTGTAATCATAATATTCTCAAACCTGTGCCTGTAGCGGGAGAAGAAGAAACAGGCCATGTTGGCAGTTTGGGCTGATCATCATGCCGTTGTATGTTACCATTTTCAATAGCGCTAGTGCACGAGAAAGAGAAAACGAGAAATTAGGGAGAATACCGAGCAAGAAGTGGTTCAGGAACTGGGAGTGCTTCCAAAACCATTTATTTCGAAATGATGCTCGTAAGCACGCTATTTTAGAACAAATCTAAAGCTCTCGTCCTTCAGAAGCACTTCTTTACCTGCCTCCGGTGCTACAGTTGCGCACTGCTTCTGCCGAATCCAACAGTACCTTCGAGTAGGAAAGCTTAGATGGAAGTGCTAAACCGGAAATGCCATGCGTTTTCGTGCATGGAGTTGTCGAGAATAAAGGATTGTTTGGGGGGATATACGGATCACATTTCAAAGAACGCTTTGTCAGCGACTTCTTCCGGCATGAAGAAAGATGATTCGCTGGGCGAGCTGCTTTAATAGCGAGAGAGCGAGGGAGGTGGCCCGTGGGCGTGCTTGATTGCCATTGGATGGCGCAAAGCCTTGCGGAAAATTACGTGATGACGCCAGCGCGTTTCGCTATACCGGAGACCTGGGTCGCAGGAAGTATAATTCGCAACCTATGATATCTGGAACGCATCGTGCGAGCGAAAGATCATTAGGAGGAAGCGGCGAAGCGTGATGTCGGAAGTTAGGCTGTCGCGGTGACGATGAACAGTGCACTGGAGCAGAGCGAGTCGTTTTCGAGCTTGTGGATGAGTCAAGCTTCAGTTTGCATGAGCATTTCTCGTAGTTAGTTTCCCATAAAGTACTACCGAAAATGTATAACTGTGTAATGTATGCATGCGTAGTGCGTAGATTAACATGTACCACAGTCGTTTATTTATGCGTGGCAGAGTAGCGTGCATTATCTGCATAGAGCGTTCGAACAATGTATATTGTATGTGTTTGTATACGTTTGGCGAACAGCTCTCGGGAAAAGCGTACATGTGTGCGGCATCGGATTGTGGGTCTATATAATGTGTTCCATATATGTGCACTCTATCTTTTACATCGAGTGTCAGAGTGCATAAGTGTTGCGCAGCACGCTGTGTATAATCTACAATTGGAATACATTACCGTAACACGCTTTTAAAGAGTGAAGCATTTCCTGAGGAAAGTAAGTCACCTTGATGCTATCTATCTATCTATCTATCTATCTATCTATCTATCTATCTATCTATCTATCTATCTATCTATCTATCTATCTATCTATCTATCTATCTATCTATCTATCTATTCGTCCCTGTGCTGTGCTGGTCGTCTCGTTCACCTGATATACCCCAATATTTGGATGTGAGGGTAGAAATGCATGACGAACACGAATGACGAACATGAGGTTCCTGTTTACCGAATTCTCACGACACTTTATGCGCCCCTTATATGGTATGTGTGTTTCTAATAATTATATCGTGGTTCTGGCGCCCAACTGAAACAGTGTAATTACATTACAGTGTACCTTTGTAGTACCAGTGAGCTCTAAATATAGTGCCTACTGCATAATGTTAAGGATATGTATTTCAAGTTCCATTGATGATCTACTTTTTGTACAAATCCCAAGCTTCACTGTTCTTCATAACAGGTTATACATTGCAAAAATAGATTTCTTCACAATGCCCTCTTGCACAGTCGGATATCGTGAAATTATGTCACGCTGAATTTGGCACGGCATCATTCTGACTCCTGCTTTCTTCCCATCACTAATTTACCCGATCAACATGTCGCTCTTGATTGACATATAACAGTGAATTCGGATGATTCCTTTTATTTCGCGTTTGTTTCATGTGGTACGGGTACAATCTTAATTTTTTCGGGTCTCATCTCTGCACCTTCTCTGAGTTCGCTACGAAGCAAAGAAAAGAAATGAGTCGCTGGGCACGCGTTTTTGCGAACTATTACCTTGTGAAGCCAAAAGATAATCTAGGTAGCCCAACACAACATGGTGGCTGTTGTCCGTAGAGTGCAATTTAGGCGTACATCAACCATGAGGTAAGGAAAAACTGAATTGGAGCTGCTAAGGCCTCTACAATTGGCTTGCAATTGCCGCTGCCTTTCGAAAATGCGGTGACTGTCGATTACGTAAAAATAGTAACCCCCTCCTCCCTGCCCCTCCCACCCCTCGGTACTATGTAAATGCTAACGGTGCTATCGCTTGGCCCGGTCCAGTGTGAGTAACGCGGCATGTGTATTTCCCCGTCTCATGATCGATAAAATCAATCGTACCTACAGTAGCCTCCCCGTAATGGAAAAGGTGCGCTTGCTGCATAGCGGATCTCGCGGAATTGCAGGGTTGCCATTGTGTAACGAGACGGAACACAAGCTACTCCTGTCTCATACCTCGCAGCCGTGCTTTCACAGCAAACGTTGCTTTGTACCTTACGCAACACCCTTGCGTGAGGCGCAGTATTTCGCGGCTTGTTGCCTGTGGTATGAAGTGCCCGTTCTGAATGATCGCATTGGATACACAGACATTGCGAAAGTTCGTGCTAACGCTCATAAGTGCATACTGAGAATCAAGCCAACGGCAACGCCGATACGCCAACATGGTGTAATAAGTCGTTTCCTAGATCCACTACCTCGCTACACGGTACAGTTAAAAGGAATGAGACGTGGACACGGTGAACAAGCGGGGATATCGAAAGTGGTGACTTAGCATTTCAGCGTGACATGCCACAGTTATGGCGAAGTCGAGTTTCATGTACTTTGGTCACTCTTCCGCTCTTCCACCAGCAGGAAATGCGGCTCGCATTTCATTAGCCGTTTCAGCACACTTTATCCAATAGCTAGACAAGTGTAAGAGGGAGCTCTGGAACTTATTCGACATTGTAGGTACACAGCTATGGGTGATCGCACTTAAGCTTTGCCCCACCACGGTGTTCTAGAGGATATGGCACTCAGCTGCAGATCCGAAGGTCGCAAGATCGAATCCCGGCCGCGGCGGCTGCATTTCGACGAAGGCGAAATGTTGAAGCCCGTGTGCTGTGCGATGTCAGTGCACGTTAAGGAACCCCAGATGGTCGTAGTTCCCAGAGACCTCCACTACAGCGTCTCTCATAATCAGGGCTGGTTTTGGGACGTTAAACCCCCTAAAAATCCATTAAATCAGCACTTAAGCTTTCTAACCGGACTATTTGACCACGCTTAAAATAACATCGCCATCAGGTTGAGCAGCTGCGGCAGCAGTAGTAGTAGTAGTGGTAGTGGTAAGTGGTAGAAATGCATACAAAACGTGGGAAGTAAAAGTCGTGGTTTCACTTGAAACTGCACTGTCACTGCCTAGCTCAAGCAGTTGGCAACTGTACTGCTCTAAACAGTGAAGACGAGAGAGATGGAGGGTGAGGTAAATTACAGGCAGACAGGGCAATGCATGCCAAAGGTATACAGTTTACATGTATAGTCAAAAGGATGTGCGGCCTCTTAGTTGGCGAAGCAGCCACATCGAGACAGTTCTGTCACCTCTCTTAGTACACCGGTACTGTTAAGTCAAGGAAAGCATTCTGCCCACCCTACAAAATAGATCGCAGACAAAGATTTTAGATGCGAAGCAGATCTTTGACTAGCCTGTGTAACGCTGTCCCTCCGTCCCTCCGTACGAACGCGCCGCCGCAACGCGCTCCCCTCGCCGCAGGTGTTGGGGCGGTGCCAAGTAGGTCACGCCGCAGCTGCGCATTGACGTCACGCTCCCCTCGCAGTGCGCGCTGACGTCACTCTCTCCCTGGCCTGCCGCGCGCTCGCCGCAGCGCCCGCAGCTGCCGCCTCGTCCGTTCGCCCGCAACACCTGCCGCTACCGCCGCTCGCTCCGCTACCGCGACCGCCGCTTGCTACACGGCCGACTCGTCGGTTCACGCGCAAAATCAACATCTTCCCAAAGGGAACCCTGATGAGATGCGAAGCACCCGCGTTAGCGCCGTTCAACCCGTGACGCCACCCGTGCGCAACGCTGCTGCTTCGCATCCCATCAGGGTTCCCTTTGGAAAGATGGTGTTAATTTTATTAAGTATTTTATTTCTTTATTTGAACATACAGCGACCTCGACGGGCTATCGCATCAGTACAGAAAATGCAAGAAAGGGGAAAACATGAAAAATAACACTTAACATCAATATTATTGGTTTGGAATATGCAACAAGAATTCCTCAAGTGGTAAAGGTCTCTCGTGATCCGACAAAGCACTCCGCAATTCTATAAAATTTACAAGAAGAACAGTATTTAAGCTTATCAGTACGGCGATGGAAAGACGGTACATGCAAGTCATGATGACGCTTGGTTGCTGTAGGTCCAGCAGATGCGCTGTATTGGGTAAGCAGAGGAAATTTTGTGGAGGTAATTGGAGTGTAAAGAAACTGCAACGATTCAATGAGACGAAGAGAAAAGTGTTCCTGGGACTGCTCTGAGCTGATTTAGCATATACCTAGGGATGTGTTCGCGCATATTTCCATACAAAGATTGAATTCCAATATCAGCAGGACGTGTTCATATTACCTTTGAGCATTGACTGGTGAATCGTGCTAGTTGTGCGTCTATGCGCTGAGTGACAACACTTTTGTTTTAATTTGTCGATGAGGAGCGGTTCGCAGTACTCCCGTATTTGCATAATTGACTGAGGGTAGATGTATAGCAGTAGACACGAATTTCTTTATTGCACTGTTATAAAGAAATACAATGAACATTTTGAAATGGTAACCTACATAGTCAAACTAAAGGGTACAGCTAGGTAAGGCTAGCCATTCGTGGTATGTCCAGGTAAGTACACCACGAATCACACAAGTTCTACCCTCTTTCAGAATTAGTGTTTTACGTTATATTCTGTCGCATTTTCAATTTAGTCTGATAGTTTGCATGGCCTCCTTTACGCCACTAGACAAATGCAATCCCGATTTTAGCTCGGAAATGATTTTGTTTTAATGCTGACCCATGAACAATTTCTGAAACCTCCCTAAACTTGCCATACAATAGCTCGCGTTAAAACTAATGTCTGATACAAGACACGGGAAAGTGACGTCTGCTCACGCGCATGTCTAAAACACGACGACGTTTTAAAACATTCAGGCGATCTTCTTTTTTTTTTACACGGATGCTTTGTATTACTCTTTGTGTCGATCAGTGCGCTCCCAACCTTGGTGAATCTTCAGAAATAGTCATGGACCACTTTGACGCTATATTCGCAGGATATTAAGGTCTAGATGTATAACACGACTACTTATTTGGGCTCGTGGTGGCCTGCAGCCCACAACGTTGCCTGAAAAAACATGGCCCGTTACATTCGCCAGTGGTTAGAGAACTGCGCAAACGCCGCACACCTTATGTCTATCCGGTTTAGCGTGCCCATTTTTAGGTAATGCATAGCGCAAAAAGAAAAATGCCTCTGTCTCTACGACCGTGGCATTCCATTTTCAGCGCGGGAATGAATCCATGGATCATCAGGATTGCGAGAACTCCACATGCACGAGCCTTCTTCGGATGGCGTGCTTGGCTTCCCTAACGATTGCTGCTTGACGATGCCAATTGAATATGCAACTGCCACCGACTCTGCCCCATTTATCACTGCTCGCTCGGCTTCGATCGCGTTCACAATGGACCCTGACAGTGCAACCGAACGCTGCTCGAATGTTCCCATCGATTTGCGACTTCGCGTGCCTTACGCAAATCCAAATGTGCAGTCCACTTGACAGGCCAAGGCTACCCACGAGACGTGATGGATCGCGTCTGTATGTCCCTGGTGGGCTACGCACTGTCTCAATTCCAACTGTTGTGTTTTGTTTTAAATAGCGGAGATGTTTATGCTTCCGTTCCAGCCGTGGCCGGCGACCGCCGAAAACTCGGCGAACAGAGTGTGAGATAAAGAGGGGGGCTTCAGAGAGGGTAAGATTGAGAGACTGAGGAACAGAGCGAGAGTAGTAAAGAAACAAACGAAGCAAAAGAAACTTTCTTTTGGTGGGGCCGGATTCGAACCCGGGTCCGAATCCGATCGACGGCGAGTATTACAACCACTAGGCTTTACAGGCACGCTTGCCGAACGCGTTTTTTATGGGAACCATGTGATGGCGTTGGACTGACGATTGTAGCACAGCTTGCTACGGCGGACAGAAAGGGATACTCAGAGACGGAGAAAGAAAGCTAGAGAAAGAAAGAAACAAAGAAAGAAGGAAAGAAAGAGGGATAAAGGACTGAGCTAGGGCGATGGCAACGCAACTTGCTACGGGCGACAGGAAGATAAATTGAGAGAGAGGAGGAGACAAAGACAGAGATAACCGTCAGTGCCTCCGAGGAAGCAGCCACGCCCGCACGGCTCTGCTGGTCACTGGCGTATGCAACAGTAGAGCCGCGCCTAGCAATATATATACTCTGTTCCATCGCTTCTTTTACAGCCGCGTTTGCGAAAGAAGGCCACTTCATGCGACATCTCTTGCCTATCCTCTCATGCACAGTCAACGCGGAAGGAATTCTTGAGAAAGAGTTTTAATGTAGAACTAGCCCGCCTGGTAGACTGTCCATTAAGCCGGTTACAAAAGAATACGACTTAATGACATTTGCACAGCGTTGCGCCTAATCTCTGTCCTACAAACTTGTTATCTAAGGGATGGCGATGAGTAATCTTCGATGGTGTGGAAACATTTTGTCTCGGTCGAAAAAGATAGAAGGTAAGAGTATGCAGGCTGAGGTAAAGGGTAACAAGGGGGTGTCTAGGTGGGCATACCACGTTATACGGGAAACACTAGGACACGTGAGTGTGAAGCGAGTGGTCGCAAAGAAGCTGCTGTGCACCGTCTATAGGGTTGTCTTATATTCGAGTATAGAGAGAAGCCTTCAGCGCTACGCTTGACAGAATTCTGAACCGTCCTCTTACTGTAATTCTTGGATGCTGGTTCCAGCTTGCAGTCAGACTGAAGTGCTGCAAGAGCGCAATAAAATATTTCACAGGAAGAGAAACGAGGAGAAGTATAGTTTCTGGAGTTTTAATTCCCAAAACCACGGTATGACTCTGAGAGATGACGCTGTGGAGGGCTCAGGAAATTTCGACCCTCTGGACTTCTATAACACGCACTGACATCGCACAGTACACGGTGCTTCGGCTCTTTGCCTTTATCGAAATGCGCCCGCCGCGGCCGGGATTCGATCCCGCGGCTTTCGGGTTAGTAGTGAAGTGTCGTAGCCGCTAGACCACGGAGGTGGGTGAACAGATTGAGAGAAGCAAGACAGGGAAGTTAAACAGAAGAACATCCAGTTTGCTACACTTCACTGGTGGAATGAGCAGAAGTGATAAAAAGGCATACTGAAGGAGGAGGTACATCTACGCACAGCGCGAGCAGACAGGGATGCAATAAGGAGAACAAGACGAACCCCCCCCCCCCCGTCTTCTCGTGCTAACGCAGATGTTGAATGATCGTCAGCCCGACTAGTTTGTCTTTTTTGATGGAGCCTTATAGGTAGTCAGTGTATCTTTACGTGTGCTGAATGACGTCAGTGCACGTTAAGCGCGTGTGGTTAAAGAACGGGTGGTTGTGTGCCACTTGTCAGGCAAACCACCTTCTTAAAGGGGCCCTCTAACACTTTCCTCGCACCCATTTTTTATTTGCGGGTCGCGTAGACAGATGGCTGAGGATATTTTTGGCAGGTGTCAAACCGCCCATATCAGTTGATTTAATATT
Organism: Hyalomma asiaticum; assembly: GCA_013339685.2. Classification (NCBI taxonomy): domain Eukaryota; kingdom Metazoa; phylum Arthropoda; class Arachnida; order Ixodida; family Ixodidae; genus Hyalomma; species Hyalomma asiaticum. Next base: position 24,240,662 of record CM023488.1, on the reverse strand, counting down.
TTAATCGTTCAATGAAATCATCCCATCGCTGCCGCCCGCATCAGCGCGTAGTGGCGCTCGTCAGAACTATTTGTGCGGAAATGACGACTTAGGGCTCGAGCCGGTGATTGGACGAAAGTAGCACTATAAGTGCTCGCGGCACTACATCGGTAAGCAAGAATATTCGGCTTTGTTTTTCGCTTGCGTAGGTTTTTATTGAACGCCAATAGGCGCAGTTGTAGTAGAAAGATCGCCACAGTTATAAAACGCGATAGAGGCGCTGGCTCCCGTTTCGCCTCTTGCCTTTTGCTTACACGAGTCGTATGTCCATACGAAAAGAATCACTTTGTTTCATCTCTCTTGTGTACGTTCGCGACTCGCTAAAGCGCTGAACCACTGGGTGGACTTTGCCGTTCTGTCAAAGTGTGTTGTATTGCGCGCAGCGCTATAAAGGAACTTGAACGTGTCCGCTAAGCCGGTATACGCAAAGATGTACTGGATACCGGATAGCGTTGTTTGTAACAGCCAAGTGGCGCCAGCTGTGGGTAGTAAACAGAACAAGCAAAACCGCCTGATCTATGTCCTCCGAGATACCTGCAGCCACTCGCTACCTTACAGCCTCGACATTTTGTGTCGCGCTGAGAAACGGTGTCGAATTTTCACGGGTGCTTTACCGTCGAAGCTTCATCATACAAATCTAAAGCAACTAAAACCGTCAGCAACTCGAGGGCTACATAGCGCGCGACGACCACTCAAAAGATTCGAAGCGGACGGCAACCGCTCCAGGTGGTCTGCCGTGCTTGCGCATGCAATGTTTACACCCGGTATTCCGCTCTACGCAAAGTGCTTTGCGCATTGGGGTTACGCTGACATGCTAACATTTCCTATTCCCACTTCTATGCTTCCATGTCTGCGCGTTTAGCTAACAACCCGTGAAGAAACGTTGCCGAGCATGGTCGTATTCGCCCCTCTCAGCGGTCATGACGGCGAGTTTAAAGACGACGGCACTTGCCTTGAAGTGTCTTAACACGGAATGACACGTAAAGCCTCGGTTCGAAGCACAAGCGTCCGCTCTTACAAGTCGGAGCGGTCAGAAAAGCTCATAACTGACAGTGCGGCACGCTCTCGCTCCGCGTTGTTTGTTGGCATGGCAACGGCGTCATCACTACACTGGAGCGAACAGGCAACGATGGCGTACGAACTTCCGCTACGTAGGCGCCTAAAGCCAATTCCATTGGCCGAGCTCTATGACGTTTGTGGAGAGTGAAATGCGAACACCTGACCCCGCGAAATACAAGTTGAGGGTCCGCATTTTTTTGCTTGTATTTTGAACTTTGTCTCCTTAATAACTTTGCACAGCCTGCTCCTATCGCTGTCATTCTTCTAGCATCTGTCTGTCCACCTTCCAGTCTACGCAATACGCACATGAAAACGGGTGTGAAAAAAGTGTTAGAGGGCCCCTTTAAGGAAAGCGAACACCCGCACTGAAAGAGAGACAATCGATGCGTTTTTAATAAAAATGGAAGGTAATCGGTGCATTAGCACGCCGTCCATAATTTTAAGCGATAAAGAAGTCCTCTTCTTGAAAGATAGCCTGTAGTTATTAGTAGTTTAGTTTGGGCGCAACGTAGCTTCCCATCACTCGGGTTTCATGGTGTTATTGAACACGTGTGTCTTTGTGCATGCTTCGTTGTTCACTGCACATATCGAATAGGGTCGGCCTCTGGTTTACGATGCATATTGCGCACTTTTTTTCCACTTTTTTTTCACTGCTTATTTTTGCCAGAAAGATTATCTTACCCGGCATCCTGTATAAATTCCAGCGATGGTTCATGCCAATGAACAGTTGAAAGTTGGCGCCAGTGTGTGTTTTTTCTTCTCTGTATCCCGTTGTTTTAGCGCCATAACTATTACTTCACGGACCTTAATCTCATTATTATTTTAAAATGTTCTTCCTGACGGGTAAATGCCCCATTATTTTAAAATACTTGTGCTCGACATCTTATCTATTCATCAAAGTGAAGTGTAACAATATCTTGTAAGGTTTTTTTTTTATTTAATGAATACAACTAGTGAAACTCTGTCCCGCAAGTGGATCGGAAGGGCTGAGCAAGAAACAACAATGTAACTCAGTGTTCACTCCAGTAAAGAAAATTCCGGCAGATCCCACGCACTGTGGGAATCGAAACGATGCATGCGATTCTGCATCATTTCAATTCCCACAGTGCGTGTGATGTACCGGAAATTTTTTTAGTGGCACGCGTTGTTTCGATTCCCACAGTGCTTGGCATCTGCCGGGACTCCTTTTTAGTGCCACGGACTACTGATTTCACGTTTTTAGATGCGAAGCAGCTTATGGTCGGGGCTATGTGACTCCCTCCCTCCATCCATCCATTCCCCGTGTGGCGTCCACACCCGCACTGCGCATGCGCATCCTCCTCCCCTCCTCTCCTTGTCTCATCTCCTCTCCTCTAGGCCTTCCTCCTTTCCTCTCCGAACGGCGCGCGTTGACTATGGAAACGCTCTTTATACGATGAACGCTTTACCAGCTCGCAAGAAACGAGAACGCGCCCTCGCCCTCGAGAGACAACGCTGACGCAGGCAGCGTCTGCTGCGTCAAACCGATGCAAACGCGACACCTAGTCAAACCGATTCAAACGCGGTGTGCACCCCCCGTGCTGCTTCGCATCGCCTCATGGTCCCCTTTAGAGGGATATCGTGTAATTTTTTTTGTCATTGAGCCAAGCGATATTGTGTGGATCGACGACATTGCTTAAATTAATTATTGTGTGCGCGGCATGTGCTTACGAAGCACGTCCACTACACCATGACGCTGAAAGGCTAACTTATAGCCCGACATTACGTCGGCACTCGCGCTCGATCGAACGCGTCTGTTTATTCGAGAAAAGGCAGCACGCTAAGAAGCACTGACGCGCATGTCGCAAGCAGCGTTGTTTAACGCGTGCTTGCGGTGTCTGCAACGCGATACTATCAGATAGAGTGTGCATATGCAACGTATATTACACTATCATAAGAACAGATACCCCACGTGACTGCAGCCAGCATTACGGGCGACAAGCCGCTAGTAACTAACCTTAGCTAGCGTTAAACAAATCTGACCGGCACTGAGCAACACTAACCGGCAGTTAGTCAACATAAGAGTATTCTGTTAGTCAGGTCAGCCAGAAGGGTGTAACAAAAACTGATTGCTAGAACGGTTCAATCAATGAATGCATCGATAGCCCACTTACTCAGTCAATCCTTCAATCGCTCACTCAATCAATCGAGCAGTCGTAAATACTCGGTCTGCTGATAACTCAGGAGATCACGATATCATATGGAGGTCACTGAAGCACGTGGGTCATCCTTTCGTTCGATATCTCTGGAACACACTATTGAGAGCAAGGAAAAACACGCAGGCAGTGTGTCTGAGTTGATGTGTTCACTACTGTCGGTTCAAGGCAATCAGTTCGTAGCGGAAGACTGAAAAGCCCTGCTTTACGTCGGGCAGCAGAGAACTGAGCATTCGAATTTCGGCGAGAGATTTCAAGTCTATGAGCTCCAGACACGAACGAAGCGAAGAAGAGCAAATTCGATCTTCAATCCACTTTCGGGGGACTCGCTCGCGACCTGAGGCAACAACGGACGAGAGAATAAATCGGGCCTTGGAATAAAAATTGAAAGGGGACAAGTGCCCAGGGCACGAGATCACGCGAGTAACAACCTGCCCGTGTTCTTCGGTTCGCACTCCGTGCCAGTGCTCTACTTCTATCAGGGACTTATCTTGAGCAACGTCTTTGAACAGAGGTTGTCGGTCTTCGCTGGGATCCATTTCTCATCTACGCCGACTGTTTCGTGCCATTGTCGTGAAGGACAGAATTGCTCAATCCTAGCGGCTTCGACCTGCTTGATTGAATCGCCCTCTACATGATCTGCCACTGTCTATACTGAAGTGTCTGCATCGTTATGTTGAAGCTTTAGCGCGAACGTCGCTGTGCCGGTAGTCTCCCCGATCACAAAAGGGTTATTTACCCTTCTGTAGAGATATGTTACGTAATAAGCAATAGTGATGAAACTGGAGCTAATTACTGATCTCAATCATTCCTTTCTAAAATGACCTGCATAATAATGTGCGAAGTACTTGAGAAATATTACCCCATTTCATTTGGGTATTGCCCAGCCACGGCAGTCTAGTGGCTATGGTACTCGGCTGCTGATCCGAGGTTCGCGGGATCGAATCCCGGCCGCGGCGGCTGCATTTCGATGGAGGCTAAATGTTGAGGCCCGTGTGCTGTGCGATGTCAGTGCATGTTAAAGAACCCCACGTGGTCAAAATTTCCGGAGACCTCCACTACGGCGTCTTTCATAATTAAAGCTGGTTTTGGGACGTTAAACGCCACAAATCAATCAATCATTTGGGTATTCTCACTCAAAATGTTTGGTTCATTTAATCATAGCTCGAACCCCTGACGCCGTCAGCTCTGGCATGAAAGTCTATATGTATGTGCCAAAGAAACTGGAATAGGAATTTCGTGACGAAAGGCCTTCAACAAAGATGGCTCTGCGGAAGTTAAGTATCTTCGGTCTTTTTCAAGTCTTGCCGAACAGACTTTGTGAGTTCCAAAATCTTTTGGGCCAAAGTCTTTTGGTTGAGGCAACGTTAATAAGAATATCTAATGCGCATGGGCCAAAAAATAAATTTTTATCCACGTAAGCAACCTTCACCACAACAGCAATATATATGACCATTATACTACCAAGCACTCTATCTTTCGATCATTAAATCTGCAAATCTCCAATTTCTCTTTGCCTTAAGCATAAAATAATGACCAGAAAGGTGCTGCGAGACACGCAAAAACGCGTAGATGAGCATTCGGCCGCGTTACCAGACATGCCATTTACCGAGACAGTGCAGCATGTATGAAGGAACAAGCCTCGAATATCGCGAAGAATATAGAAATGTTACAGCTCTGGCATGGTGGGTTGTGTCATAAGGTTCAGGTAAAGTAAAATCCTCCTTGCACCACTCTGTTGCAGTGATTTCAATCTCTTGCACATTTTTGGGAAGTAGTAAAATAACGTCCATATTTCTGCAGGTGTGGCAACCGAGTTCTCTGTCCTCGATGAGTCTCGTGCTGCTTACCTACCACCTTGCGTTGCTTAAGCAAAAACTCTTGCTCGTTCTTTAACCTCGCTCTTTAGCTAAGAAAATAAAAATAAAATGAAAGTCTGAAGGCTGACGTCAAGACGCAAACAAGATCCCTATTCACCTCCAGTGAAGCGGGCTTTTTGCATGGCGCACGACGCAGCGACAGGGTTAGAGATGAGATGAGGTCTTGTGGAACATGATGAAAGGCAAGGAATTGAGGAAACTGAAGCCATAATTGCGGCAGGGGCTGCGACCGACAGGCTCTGTGTACAACAGCGTGTACGAAGGTATAGCGTTCGCCGCAAGAGAAAAACAAGACGAGAGACGGTTATTGAACGAAGAAAGGTCCTTCGTCGGGGCTCGGCGTACACCACCCACGTTCCCTTACCACAACGCTTCCTCTTCATTAAACTATCGGGAGGCGGCTCGACGACATGGTGATTAAAATATGTTTAGGTGCCCTCAGCTCCACTCATGGATCTTGATGCTCCTTCATATCACGATGTCATCGCAGTTCTAAAGAATCTTTGTGCCTGTTTTGAGAGCAGGAAAGCGGAGGAGAAGAAGGAAAAAAATGGAACAGAAGGCAGGGAGGTTATTCAGGAGGTGTCCGATTGGCTACCCACATGGAAGAGTAGGAAAGGGGCAATAGAACGATGAGAGAGAGAAGGATAAGGGGAAGAAGGAAAGTGTATAATTGTGCCATCAGTCATAGGCGTTCGCAGAAAGAAGAGTAAATACGTCTAGTACCCAACCTCCCAAAATGCCCAATGCATCACTTCAGAGGTACAGGAATTCACAGAAATCACATTGATGACCCCGACTTGCCCCGCCACGGTGGTCTAATGGCTATGGTACTCGGCTGCTGATCCGAGGGTCGCGGGATCGAATCCTGGCCGCGGCGGCTGCATTTCGATGGAGGCGAAATGTCGAGGTTCGTGTGCTGTGCGATGTCAGTGACGTTAAAGAACCCCAGGTGGTCGAAATTTCCGGAGTTGTTTGTTCATTTAATCATAGCTCGAACCCTGACGCCGTCAGCTCTGGCATGAAAGTCTATATGTATGTGCCAAAGAAACTGGAATAGGAATTTCGTGACGAAAGGCCTTCAACAAAGATGGCTCTGCGGAAGTTAAGTACTTCGGTCTTTTTCAAGTCTTGCCGAACAGACTTTGTGAGTTCCAAAATCTTTTGGTCCAAAGTCTTTTGGTTGAGGCAACGTTAATAAGAATATCTAATGCGCATGGGCCAAAAATAAATTTTATCCACGTAAGCAACGTTCACCACAACAGCAATATATATGACCATTATACTACCAAGCACTCTATCTTTCGATCATTAAATCTGCAAATCTCCAATTTCTCTTTGCCTTAAGCATAAAATAATGACCAGAAAGGTGCTGCGAGACACGCAAAAACGCGTAGATGAGCATCTCGGCCGCGTTACCAGACATGCCATTTACCGAGACAGTGCAGCATGTATGAAGGAACAAGCCTCGAATATCGCGAAGAATATAGAAATGTTACGCTCTGGCATGGTGGGTTGTGTCATAAGGTTCAGGTAAAGTAAAATCCTCTTTGCACCACTCTGTTGCAGTGATTTCAATCTCTTGCACATTTTTGGGAAGTAGTAAAATAACGTCCACATTTTTGCAGGTGCGGCAACCGAGTTCTCTGTCCTCGATGAGTCTCGTGCTGCTTACCTACCACCTGGCGTTGCTTAAGCAAAAACTCTTGCTCGTTCTTTAACCTCCCTCTTCAGCTAAGAAAATAAAAATAAAATGAAAGTCTGAAGGCTGACGTCAAGACGCAAACAAGATCCCTATTCACCTCCAGTGAAGCGGGCTTTTTGCATGGCGCACGACGCAGCGACAGGGTTAGAGATGAGATGAGGTCTTGTGGAACATGATGAAAGGCAAGGAATTGAGGAAACTGAAGCCATAATTGCGGCAGGGGCTGCGACCGACAGGCTCTGTGTACAACAGCGTGTACGAAGGTATAGCGTTCGCCGCAAGAGAAAAACAAGACGAGAGACGGTTATTGAACGAAGAAAGGTCCTTCGTCGGGGCTCGGCGTACACCACCCACGTTCCCTTACCACAACGCTCCCTCTTCATTAAACTATCGGGAGGCGGCTCGACGACATGGTGATTAAAATATGTTTAGGTGCCCTCAGCTCCACTCATGGATCTTGATGCTGCTTCATATCACGATGTCATCGCAGTTCTAAAGAATCTTTGTGCCTGTTTTAGAGCAGGAAAGCGGAGGATGAAGAAGGAAAAAAAATGGAACAGAAAGGCAGGGAGGTTATTCAGGAAGGTGTCCGATTGGCTACCCAACAATGGAAGAGTGGGAAAGGGCAATAGAACGATGAGAGAGAGAAGGATAAGGGGAAGAAGGAAAGTGTATAATTGTGCCATCAGTCATAGGCGTTCGCAGAAAGAAGAGTAAATACGTCTAGTACCCAACCTCCCAAAATGCCCAATGCATTACTTCAGAGGTACAGGAATTCACAGAAATCACGTTGATGACCCCGACTTGCCCCGCCACGGTGGTCTAATGGCTATGGTACTCGGCTGCTGATCCGAGGGTCGCGGGATCGAATCCTGGCCGCGGCGGCTGCCTTTCGATGGAGGCGAAATGTCGAGGTTCGTGTGCTGTGCGATGTCAGTGAGCGTTAAAGAACCCCAGGTGGTCGAAATTTCCGGAGACCTCCACTACGGCGTCTTTCATAATCAGAGCTGGTTTTCGGACGATAAACCCCACAAAACAACAACAACGATCCCGACTTTACCAGAGCGTGCAAATACTAAGAAAACAATGATAAGGATTAATAAGACTGGTTCCACCTCTGGAACTAGGATGTGATTGTTTGGCAATCTCCCACTCCTCAGTGAATGGCACTTTACCCCCTTCTACATCCCACCCCTTCCCTTCCAGCTGTGCTGCATAAACGCCAAGGGTACCGGGCTCCCCGTGAGACAAAGGCTTCCGCGTGTCCACCCCGCCCCCTTCTTTTTAAAAAAAGTCCCGCTTTTCTATGCCATACGTCCCTGCATTCTTTCATGCTTCAGGGTAATCTGCCTTGCTAGAAATGCAGCTATCCCTAACGGTGCCCCTTCCTTAATCACATACACCAATCCCGAACTCATTTAACGAATATTCTTTTGCCCTTTCTGCGAATCAGTCTCGCTCCTGACCTGTGCCCTAAACCGGAATCCACACACCACAGACTCCCATATTCTTCCTTTCTCTATGATGTCATGCCAGGGGTTCATCCCTACTTTTTCATGCCACAGCTTTTTCCCTTAAGCGAAGCGTTTTCCTTGCCTTCACTGCTGCCATTGTTCCTGTGCCCCCCCCCCCCTTCCCTTCCACTTTCATTACGCGCGTTACCCGTCCATTTCTATTCTTCTGGAATGAATGACGTCACTGGGGCAGTGCAGCTTCCAATATGTGCACTTCCCTAATTCGCAACGCCACTCCCGTTTTCCTTTATCAAAGCTTTCCTATTCTTTTCGTGGTCTTTCGGTCAACAGCTTTCATTTGTCTTGGCCATCGCAGAGCCTGTTTAGCGAAAATGTCTTCCGCAACTCTCTACATCGTAGCCCTAGCAGCTCTCCATTACTATTTCTTCCCGAATATAGTACAGATGTTACGTCACTGATTGACTGCGAACGCCGTTTGCCATGCTCGTAGTCTGTTCTTTGTATGTCTAACTTTTCTGCCTGGCCTCAAGTTAATCTGTCCTTCTAGCTCTAACCTCAGCGACCATGCAATTGCAACAAGATCGCTCTCCTCCTCTTTTTCCCCTTTTCCCTAATTTTTCTCCACCAGACAATCCTTACATTTTCTTCCAATAAATTTACCTCCACTGCAAAGACAGTCGATTTCTAGCGGGTTGGATCGCGCATTTGATAACGCCAACCACTGGACAAAGAATTTGCCTTAACACAGAAGAGGACACAAAGTCGTCAAAAGGGAGGATCGTAGTCCTCTATTCGTTCAAGTGAGATGGGTGTATTCGTCGCTGAACTGTACCAACTCACAATCTCATCGTGAATTCATCCCACTGTCCAACCGTTTGCTCTATTTGATGAGCGCAAAAGGCGTTTACATAACGTCTTCCATTGTAGTACGCCTCTTTTGCCCATATCTTTAACCGCCACTTATCCCTTCCCCAAATCGCGTTGGTGCTGAGGCAAGGGTTCTAATCTTTGTCGCTGTGTAAGTATCTTGCGCTGTCGATGGCACTCGTTTTGTTCCCGTACTTAAATTCTCAAGGGCGGTATTTCTTGTCAAGTGGGGCTCTTTATTTCTTGTTCGATATTTGTATTCCACCGCTTCTGAATGCCGGAAGTGTGTCGGTAGGCGGAGTGTCGAGACGGCGATTCAGAGGAGGTTCTGCGCAGGGCTATCATTATTTGTCATGATGTCATTTCAAACTTCGATCGATCATAGCACTGGTACAGAGGAGCGTACTGCAAGCTGGATATCTTGCGAAACCCTCTTCAACGTAGCCTTGGTTTGGTAACCAGATTAAGGTGTCGAAATTCGAGTCTGGAATGTACACCGCAGGAGGGCAAAAACAAAAAAGGTCAAGCCGAGCATTGGCTGTGAAGTGCTTTCGACGCTTGCGCCACAAAGTAAGGAAAGGACCAGAGGGAGGTATGGCGCAACGAAATTGAATCCCTGGAAGGCTCGGTGAACACGTGAATGGGCTCGCGGTAAGATTTAGTGTCGCTTCAACGTCAAGCCAGGAACGCTGAGCACACAACCGACCGCAAATTCTGCGAACAATAACTTGCGCTGGCACGCTGCTGAGTAGACGCTAAATGCTGAGTATGTTGCAGCGAACGAGCGAAGTTGCGCAAGTACGTTGCGAGTTAATTGAGGCAAACAGGCGGGGCAGTGTAGCTGAACGAGTGCATGCCAAGTAAAACGAATCGGCAACTAAGCACAACTGAGCCAAATCAGCCTTGGCCGACAGCAAAATCTTCTGTTGGGCCCACTTTAGTAAAGAAGCACGAAATGTAATTTGTCTCGTGTAACTGAATCGCCTTCTTTTCAAAATATTGGAACGAGCAGTGCAAGTAGAAGGCTCTTCGTAAGCCAGATAACGAGCTAACGAGCAAAATAAAATAAATAAATAAATACAGTTTTCCTACGCCAACTCAGCCTGACGTCATTCATTTACGAAAGCATGTGCTAAGGAGTATATGACTATTTATTGGTAACGAAAATGTGCACTGTCTTCTAATGAAGCCACAAACTTAACATAGCGTGTTTTAGATAATTTGATTGTGCCTGTGGGAGAAAAACATAGGTGGGGGGGGGGGGGGGGGTGAAGCTGAAAGCATCTTGTGACTCCTAGGTTAACTAATTTCTTGAGTTTTACTTCCCAAAGAAACGATATGATTTCAAGAGACGCCGTGGTGGAGGGCTGCAGAAATTTCGACGACCTGGGGTTCCTTAACGTGCACTGACATCGCACAGTACGCAGAGCATTTCGCCCCCCTCAAAATGAGACCGCCACGTCCGGCATTCGAGACCGCGGCTTTCGGATCAGCAGCCGGGTGCAATCCCCACTAGACTGCCTTGGCGAGGTTGTGATTCTTAAGTTATCGAGCAATATAAAGGTAAGATTTTGACCGTCGATTTCTTTTCGTAAGCAGAAAATGAAACTGCATGTTTAACGGCCACGTGGTTAACAAAAAGTACGGATCAGCTTAAACCATCCTTTTTCTAATCAGAGTTTTCTTTGCATAATGGTTGATTTCTTATACAAATTGCTGTCGTGCTTAAATGCTTTATTCCGTTACACCCCCTACTAGCGTACGACTATGGGTCTAACAGCCGTGTGTGGTTACTATAACTGCGTCGTGAACAATCCCAATCAAGTATTGAAAGTGCTGAAGTGTTTCACTTAAGTCCCTTTACTAAAAAGAGTCAAACAGGGTCAAATGTAGGTCTGGCTTTGTCGTGCTTAAATGCTTTATTCCGTTACACCCCCTACTAGCGTACGACTATGGGTCTAACAGCCGTGTGTGGTTACTATAACTGCGTCGTGAACAATCCCAATCAAGTATTGAAAGTGCTGAAGTGTTTCACTTAAGTCCCTTTACTAAAAAGAGTCAAACAGGGTCAAATGTAGGTCTGGCTTTCCATTGAAAGTACGGCAGACAAAATAAATATCTCAGTGGTGCAGTCGCAATGTGAAAATTTGTGCAGGGCGCAGAAAAACACATTCGCTAAATACGCCTACTGAGCTCTGCGGCTTCTATCTATCTATCTATCTATCTATCTATCTATCTATCTATCTATCTATCTATCTATCTATCTATCTATCTATCTATCTATCTATCTATCTATCTATCTATCTATCTATCTATTTGAGTGGCGGACATCCTCCAGAATGGTGAGGGAGCGGAGGGGGCTCTGGTTTATACGACCTTCACACGTCCATCACAAATATCCTCCGGCGCCTAACATGGCAGGTCTTAACCGACGCAAAAAGCAACGAGAGTTTGTGTAAGTTCATTTCTGGAAACCACCAAGCCCATCCGTCACCTGCAATACACATAAGCATCGGAAACGGAGGCAAGAGCGCTTGTTGGTTATCTTGAGGCCACGAGGCCACCTGTGCAGGCTCGTGTTGACGTGACCAGGTGGCGGGAAACGCAGCCTGCTTGCGTTACATGCGCAGTGTTGCCATGTTTCGGCACCTCTAGTACCTCAGGCGCGTAATTCAAGTTTCAAGTGAGAAAGCTGGTTGGCATTTCCACCGCTGGCCACCGCAGGTGTATGTATGTATGTATGTATGTATGTATGTATGTATGTATGTATGTATGTATGTATGTATGTATGTATGTATGTATGTATGTATGTATGTATGTATGTATGTATGTATGTATGTATGTATGTATGTATGTATGTATGTATGTATGTATGTATGATTCAGGAATGCAGCCGCGGAAACGGAAGAACAGGCGAATGGGGAGATGGACACAGTGACTTTAAATTCAAGTTTGCAACTACTGTCACCTAAGAAAAGTTCAAACCAGTTCTATGCCGTGAAAGTCGTCGGATTGTTGCTAATGGCCTTAGTGGCAATGGTGCCGAGTTATTTATGCTCAGTTGTATCGGTCATACTAGTCATACCACACTTCGTCATTAACTGCTGATCGTACGTTAACATTCACCGTGCACTCATTCTGTTCTTTCTTTCTTTCTTTCTTTCTTTCTTTCTTTCTTTCTTTCTTTCTTTCTTTCTTTCTTTCTTTCTTTCTTTCTTTCTTTCTTTCTTTCTTTCTTTAATTTTAGAACACGTTCTTCCTAAAACTAAGAACCGCTTCGGTGTTCAAATGCCCCCGAGCGCAAGGTCTGACATCATCGAAAAGTTTTTCCGAGACTTTGAGCGGAGTAGGAAGTTACAGGTTAACTTGACTTCCTATAGTGCAGATTCCTCAACGGAACCCTGTACGCTCAGTTCACAGAAGTAATTCGAATGCGCGAAGTCGTCTATGACATCAACATCAGAAGCAAGAAATTGCAACATAACGGCGAGTACACTTCACGGTACGACCCTACTACAAAAAAGAAAAGAAAATAGAAAGATAGAAGCAGACGTCATCTTCAGGCAAAGACAACCTCATTCCTTTTGTAAGACAGGAAGCCGCTCGGCAGATAAAAAGAGTCCAAAAAAGACTGGAAATCACGTGTTGGTTTCTGCTGGTAACCAGGAAACGGACATCGGCAGATGAGACGCCGTGCTGCAGTGAAAAAGAAAAAAAATGAACAAAAGCAATTGAAATTCCGATCCCAGAATGTCGTCATTAGGTTTGATGTTGACCTACGTTCTTTCAAGCTGGTACTCTGATTGGTAACGTCTTCTTTAGGAGCTGGGAACGACCATGATTACGTGGACTTTTACTCGCGAAGCGATGTACGTAATAGCATCCTGAGACAAAAAGAACAAGAAAGTACGATGGGGGGGGGGGGCGAATTTTTCTAGGGAGGTGGGGGGGGGGCGGGGGGAGTGAGCTTATACCGTCATGTTACGTCACAAGTGAACGTTGCTTATAAGCCTACTCGTACATGATATTGCGGACTAGGAAATGGCACTTCCGCAGTAGAGAATGAGCTTTTCTTCCGGAGTACGGAGAATTGGTGGCGAAATCGCAAGCTGCTAGCAGTGTGTCGTCAAGACGTCTATGATACGTGCATCATGGCCTGGCGTCTCTCACAAAGGCTGAATCTCCCCTCTTCAATAACGCGGTTGATTAAGGAGCGCCCCGTATCACCAGGATCACTAGGCTTTCGAATTCAATACGAGAAATGTAATGGAACCTAATCATAACGACTGGTATCTTGCGTGCCAAAGCCACGTTATTTATGATCATGAAGCGCGCCGTAGCGGAGGACTCTCCAAGCTTTCGCCGCATTGGGTTCTCCAACGTTCACTGTCAACACGCAGTAGACAGAACTTTAGTATTTCGCTGACATCGAAAAAGCGATTTTGCGAAATGCGGAATTTGAAAATGCCACTTTAATGGCATTTTCTGTTGTATTCTTGCAGTAGTTGGTATATGCGAACATATACCCCACTTTTCCAGATTTCTTCCTCTCTCTTTATTTTTCAAGTAATGTTCAAAAAGTACGACTTTGATGCACTGGTCACGTCTGTAATAAACATATGTGCTTGTCTGACTGTATTTCAAACGTACTTTTCTTGTTATAACTCTTGACTACCTCGCGGTTGTGTCTGCTGGCTGGCCTAATACTGTTTTGTTGCTTATGCAGCCTTTTTTTCTTTATTTTCTGTCAACAGTCTTACAAGTACAATTACGAGTGCAATTTAATTCAACATGATTGATCAGGGCGTATATATCTGAGCTTAATTGTTTTATATGTTCTGCCAGTAGCACCTAGACGGACTGATTGAAACTGAAGCAAGGTATCAAGTTGGGAGAGTTGGTATACTGTCATGGTGAAACAGTGGGCACAATCAAGGACCCAAGACAATTTGAGTGTCGTCTATTCCTTGTCTTCGTTCCTTGTTTGTGCGCGTTGTTTCGCCATGATTGAACCTGACGAGCCGAATTCCAGGAGTGAATGGGGTCCTCAAATGAGGGCTCCACCCTCTGGGACAACATAACCCTCAACATAAATCTCAAAGTTTTCTACTTCTACTATTAAAGCTTTCCAAATACACTGGCGTATTGTAACAAAAATCCAATGCTATTGTGTATGGAGGGTTTGTGAAGCAACCACCAAAGAAGCACATAAAATTTCAAGCTGAGAACAAACGTCCTCATGCGGTCTCTATGGAACAAGCTCCCGTATATTGTGTTGAGGTCTTGTTAAGCATTCATCAGTAAAATAAATTATCTTGACGAAATTCTATATGAAACGAAATTCTGTTATGAAAGTGTCCTTTTTTGTTCTTTTTTTGTAAGGAGAAAACAGAAGCATTCCATTGAACTCGTTGATGTTGGAGGTATTCAAACTGAAACCTAGAACACCACTCGAACTGTAAGACATGACATCACTTGCCTAAAGGCGTAAGCTTAATGAAGCGCTTAGTAGTGATAAACGAACTATGCCAAGTTACAGCTCAGGAGAGGTGTCCCACGAGTAATGAGTGCGTCCTCAATTACCCCTGGTTATGGCATAACGTGGGTGCACGTCTAGCTACTCATGGGTTATGTGCTCCCACAGCAATGCCCCTATCCGTGCTTCATGAAGTATAAAACGCGGATAAAACTTACAGCAAATTTCCTTATAACACAGCCTCAGAGTGTGGGAAGCGTTTCCCGATGAAGTGGGGGGTGGGGGGGGGTGGCAAAAAAGCACACATGCGCCTATTCCTTCACTTCATTGTGATGAGGTCGCATAGTCATTATTAGTAAACATTAGGGAAGGCTTGCAAATGCTCTCCGGGAGTTCTCCTGTGCTAGCCATCTCTGGCCGGCGTTGGTGTTACGTAAGTTAACAGCGCAGTCTTAACAAAGCAACCATCGCAGACATTTAGAATACATAGCCTGTATTTGCTTATAATTGTGCTCTGCATCATTGCGTTTATGCCCTACCTGCTATCCTTTCTTTTTATATGTTTTTCGCTTTTGCTGTTAGTAGTATCGATGGTGTACTGATGCACGACTGCCCGCTCCCGTCGGTGGTCATGCATGGCTTCCAATATTTAGCACGTCAATTTCTTTTTGCATTTTTCCGGGGACTTGATGTCGTGAAATGTTATGGCTCAATGGCAAAGGTGTTAATGAAAAGCGTTCAGTTCATGGTCCACCAATATGTCCTTATTCTTTTCGTGCCCTCGTCAGTGCGCTAGGCTGAAAACTCTCTCCGCTAAGTGCTACCGAGAACAAAGGCAGGCAAAATCAAACGTACACTCTCCCACAGTGTAGCCTTCAAATACGCCTTATTACTCTATAGAAAAAAAAAGTGGCCCAACGAAATCCCAGTGCTCATGCTATGAAATGCTTCTAATTAGTAGAGTGTGCTATTTATAACATTGTATTACGTTAACTGAACTCTGCCCACTTGCCTTAAGGAAGGCAGAAGCATACAGGAAATTTTATGGCACCGGTGAAGGCGTTAAGTGTACCGGATGAGAACGCCATTTTCCTGGACCCCGAAGCAATGCTCGCAGGAGTTACCGGGCTTTCTTTCTAGTTTCATTCTCTCAAGGCTGCCTCTCTCTTTTATTCTTCGTTGCAATCTAATTACCGCATCAGCCCTGAGGTTGCCTGGCATTACGTAATAAGCTTTTTTCACTTCTCCCGGCCTTGGATGCCCGGAAGGAGCCATTAGCCGGGGTACTCTGAAAGCTGTCATTACTTATACGCTTAGTGCCATAAACCCCCATATTGTATCGGCTGCATTTCGCTGTTTGGTTATTCTCTTCTTACTTGGTGACATTGCGCAGGGGAAGGTACGTTAAAGCTTTGCGGGTGTTGCATTTCGTTTGCGTAATCCTAACATTTTCTCGACTTTCTCCCTGTGCAATGTCACGTAATCATTGCTATGTTTAGACTAGTTGAAGCTCAAATTAAATGGCTTAGTAACAGCGATGACTCACATGCTTAGGGATCCCTCTGCTTTTAGAGGTGCTGAAAGTGACACTCTTAAAACATTCAATTCTAAGGCGCGCCGCCGTCACCATTATGGCCCTTAATCAACTATGCAAGCGCGGCTTGCGCATGCCCCTATGGCACAAAAGAGATGCGAAACATCTTTGAAACAGATATCTGAGATGTTAGTCACGTCACTATGACGTGTCTAACGCCTTTTTCTTTAGGAGTCGTCTCGACTCATGACCAGGTTGTTTACCTTTATAAGGCCATCCAGAGGACGTCCCTGAATCGACTTCGGCATTGCTGGTCTTGGAAACGGCTTTGAAAAGGCCAGAAAACGTCGCCGTGAAAGTTCCGCGTATACAGAACACTAGCGTTCGAACTCACTAAGACGTTTCAGAGACGTGTTCAACGTCCGTTTATAAGAGTTACTGCTCGAGCCATCTTTGAAATGTTTCAAGAGGTTTTTGCTTTAATAAAACATCAAGTCTTTGTGTACAACCCGGCCAGTAGATCCTGGAAGGTGAGAGACACTCGTCTCTCTGGGTACACTGCTAAATCGACTCCGCGACGAAGCAGGAGAACCGACTGATCATCCGTGGGGTCGAGTATTCCAGGGGACCTAGGAGGGCGAATTGTCGTACACGAGGAAGAGCTTCTGCGTACCACTGATAGCTGCAATCGCTTTTAGCGATTCACCTTTCACAATATGTTTGCAGTCGCTTGGGAAAATATGGAAGCCAATGTACCAATAAAAAATTAATTTTTAAACACAGTTCATTGTTGTGGAATCGCTTTATTGCATTAACTTGGTCAAAGAAGCGAACTTTAACTATGCCGCTTGAATTCTGCCAGAACAGTCAATCCGTAAAGAAAAAAAAACACATTTGAAAAAATGGCTCAGAACGCCTCCTTAGGAAAGCGAGGAGGTGCGGAGCAGTAGGTTTTCTACATTGTTGCATAAGCTGCCGTCTCATCGTTTGCCTTTGCTTGGCCTGATTTCGCTCTGTCCTTTAGGGACTGATATTTTAGCGCGCTTGTCTTCGATTGATATGTGGCAAGGGACTTGAAGGGAGCCTACCTTATTTTATGAGACAGCGACCAGCGAGCATCGTGGCAGTGAGGTACCGTATTTATTAAAGAAACTTCGACATATAAGTCCAAATGAGCCCTCGAGATGAAAGGAATAAATTATCTGATGCAGAAAATGCAGTAGGAGCACCTGTTACGCAAACTTCGCGCAACACGGAGGACTGATGGCGCTTCAGCAGAGGTCTTACAGAAAATGCGGGTTGCTTAATTAGCGGGACCAACATCGTAATACCTTGTAAGTTTTTGTACCTTGTACGCTCCTGTGCAAACGAATCAAGTGCTTGAGTTGTGCGGGTGCGTGTGTTTCACTAATTGGGCGCTGACTTTGAACTTTCTTTTTGGAAAGAATGATTTTGTGCAGCCGCTGGACCTCAGTTCTTCAGCTGTGGAACACCAGAACACCACTCGCTCATCAAGCACCGTGCACGTAGCCGGCTTATTACCGATTCTGCCTTCTTTCGCCTTTCGAAAAGATTGAAGGAGGCAGAATGAGGGCATAGCCCTTCGGTGTTCTTGTATAAAAGTAGTGCAGAATAATCAACCAGCCTATCTATCTATCTATCTATCTATCTATCTATCTATCTATCTATCTATCTATCTATCTATCTATCTATCTATCTATCTATCTATCTATCTATCTATCTATCTATCTATCTATCTCATCTCCTTCGCTTTGAAAAGAAAAGAAAGCTCGGGCACATATCGACGAATGTCCGGTCACCTTTTAAAATTGAAAGCAGGGCACTGCAGAGTCTGTATAAGAAACGCAGCACCTAGAACAATATCTGCAGAGCATCTCTGAAGTACACGCAGCATTTGAAAAGGTACCTCCACAGCATCTCTCAAACACATGCAGCACATCATATGACATATGCAGAGCATCTCTCGAACACACGCAAGGCAAGCTATACATCCGAATGGAAGTTCCCCTCGAGACAATTCGATTGCCCATCCGCGGCGGTGGAATTTTCCACCGAGGACAAAAATGCTAGAGGAACGCGCACTCTGAGCTTTTCCGTGCAATCTGAAATTTCCTGAACTTTTCCAATACGGTGCGTGCTTTGTAATCACTTCGCGGTTAACACCAGCGCTCCTTATCACAATTCCATGATCCTTTCATCTATGGACACCCCAAATTAGACTTGGCTGCCACTGTTCAGATGCATCGTAAATCATGTGTTGGTGTGCATCATTTTGAGAACGTCTTTTCGAAAACATAAAAGCGAACTGTACATTATCATCGTTTCTAACTTCTGAGTGCAACTGCGCACAGGGCCTTGTCAGGTGTGTTTAAGCACTTCTACCATAAGTCAAAGGGAAGTTTATTGGGTATGGTAATAGCAACAGAGAAAAGAAGTGTATCTTCGAAAATATCCTAATTTAACCAGGATATTCAACAGCGAAACGACAAAAAATGCTGGTTCATTTCACGCCCGAGTACAGCGCGCTTCATTCCGCATCGGTTCACTTGCTGAACATTTTCATTCAGCCCCGCCACGGTGGTCTAGTGGCTAAGGTACTCGGCTGCTGATCCGAGGGTCGCGGGATCGAATCCCGGCCGCGGCGGCTGCATTTCGATGGAGGCGAAATGTTGAGGCCCGTGTGCTGTGCGATGTCAGTGCACGTTAAAGAACCCCAGGTGGTCAAAATTTCCGGAGCCCTCCACTACGGCGTCTCTCATAATCAGAACTGGTTTTGGGACGTAAATCCCCACAAAACAACAACAACAACAACAACAACATTTTCATTCAGACATAACGATGGCAGCGTTACTGTTAAAAGGTGGATGCCAACACACACCTATGTTAGCCATCATCACAGACACAATTGAGCCACCATACTGAGAACTATTATCAAGCGGAATAACCTGCTGCTCTAAAGTGTATCACCATTGTATTTACAATTTATCGCAGAATATTTATTTTAACAGCCCTATTAATGCACTATTAGTCACTAGAATTCCTTGCCTTTGTGCAACTGTGACAGTTCTCTCACAATTGCATTACGCCTTCGGCCTTATATCGCAGGACTTTTTTGCGCACGGTCGTCGATAAATAAATAAATAAATATATAAATAAATATCGCAGCTGCAGCTAAGGTATGGGTCCCTGCTTAAAAAAGCAAACAAGGATATTCTGTAAGCTAAGGAGTTACGTCAACCCGGTGACACAGCCGGCTGTATGGACACATCTACAAGGACAAAACGAGGGTACGGTGCACCATTGAAAGCAGCGGTCCTGCGCGGCTTTGCCAACGTGTCAAGCCTTCTACAGCTATCGCAAAAGCGTTGCACGTCTTCGAGCTAGGGCGCACCTGAGGTCATTACTCTCACGTTTAGAAAGGAGCTCTTCTGTGCAATGCCTCCTAAACAAAAACGTTTTGGATGTTCTATTTCCCGTGTTTATTTCCTTCAAAAGCTTGCACCTCAGCCCGACGGCATTTCGACTAAAAATACAGATTAAAACAACACAATCCTTCTACCAGCGCACGTTTCGTAGTCATGCGCATGCGCAGACGCGAGGAAGGCGTATGTCCCGAACAAAAATGCAGGGTGGGGCCTCCGTGCAACTCTTCGGCATTACAACAGAGGAAAAAAAAAATCCTCCTCGGGGCGCTGTGTTTACAAGGGCTGTCATGTCTCTTGCCAAGAGAGGTTTCGAGACGCATTTACACACGACGTGTCAGAAAATCGCTTGGTCCTCGTAAACGCACGTTCAGTATTTTGCTTACGATGTCCATTTCAGGCAAGTTGCAAAGGAGAGCGTGTGGTGGAATACACTACGAGTTGTGCAGTTACATACATTGGACAACATTTGCTTTGTGACGCTTGCTTTGTACCAAGTGGAAGGCTCCGGAAACTTCGACCAGCTTGGCTTCTTTATGTGCACTGACATTACACAATACTTAATAGAACTTGTCGTTGGGCGAGTTGGCTTATGCTTCAAAGGGAAAAAACGGAGCGCTAAAAAAAACGACACACAAAGAAGGAGGGTACACACACAGCGCCAGTCTTGTTTGTAGCCTCCTTCTTTGTGTGTCGTTTTCTTAGCGCTCCGTTTTTTTCCTTTTGAAGATTGCACAATACACGGGCCTCAACATTTCTCCTCCATCAAAATGCAGTCTCCGCTGCCTGGATTCGAACCCGCGACTTTACGATCAGCAGCCGAGCACCATAGTCAGTAGATCATCATGGCGGGGGCTACGGATGGTAATGATAGCAGCCTTAACGTCGTGAATTATTTTGCTTCTTTTCACGTCGCTACTCTCATTCATATTCTGCAACCGTGGCACCCTAATCTGCGTGGCTTGGTTAAGTAACGTTTAATATTGCAGGAGTGCAACAGATTGGGCTAGTTGCTATGATTCCATAACGGTTAAAACAGCGCTACAAAACGGGGCGGAGACAGAGAAAACAAGCACACGGCGCTGACTAACAACTGAATTTATTGGGTTTATTGGGAATTTATTGAATTTATCAGGCAAACACATAAGCCGCCAGGGGGCGATCTGTTTTTAGCAACGACACGTGAACTTGTGACTTGGGCATGCGCCCAGGATGTATGTATGGCTTTAAAAAATAGCACGTTTTCATCCAATAAATTCAGTTGTCAGTCAGCGCCGTGTGTTTGTTTTCTCTGCCTCTGCCCCATTTCTCTGTCTCTGCCCCATTAAACCGTTATGGTTTAATATTGTTCTTTCTAACTCGTTTAATCATCTTGTGATAAACCCTCGTGCATCATATTTTTCTTTTCTCCTGAGGAGCGTCTCGACATTCAAGGAACAAAGCGATTCTAAGGTAAGTTTGAGCTTGCGTGATGCAGAAACCGAAGAGGTATTCCACAACGTTCCTGAATCATTATGAGTGAAAAACAAAAAAAAGAAAGAATTCGCAGTCTCTTTGCAAACTGCGCGCAGCCTAGGAGACCAGCGAATGTGAAGACAAAGAACGTTATATAGTGGGGCGTATTTTTAGAAGCTCGTCGGATGCTGTTTACCGTCCACATTTTATTTTCGGAACTCCACACCCATGTTTTTTTTTTAATTTTCTGGGCGCTCTCCACTTTCTGAAAGAATCGGGTAAGCGTCAGGACATTGTTTGCGTTCTTAGCGCTTTTTATTCACGTTACTTTTTAAGGGAGCCACATTTATTGTATGCGCCACAAAAATTATGTATTCCTCTTTGAAGATTTCGAGAGTACGCTAGCGGGAATAGAAGCTTCTGCCGTGGAGTCTATCTGACGAAGCACGTATTAACAGCGGCGCTGTTTAAGGCACCCGTAATTTGTGCGTCCGTGTCACGAAAAGCCAGCCGCGCCATAGCTATAGCTACCAGCGAGGCCACAGCTGCAGCAACACCTGGCATTGCCCCGCCTCGCAACCGTGACGCCATGAAGAAGATGTTGGTGATGATGATTGTGTTGATTATGATGATGACCCGTATGAGCCAAGTGCCCATCAGCCTCCCTGCTTCATTAGCCTTGTGCCGCTATAGCTCAAGGTACGGCGATTTTTTTTCTCTGTCCTTTTGTGACTTGTGAATAAAGTTGAAATGTTAAGGTTGGGTATGTAGGGCTGATGCTTGAATATTGCAAGGGAAAAACAAGAACAAAAAAAGAAAAAAATTATGTGACATATGCCGGAGAGCAGTGCGCGAGAGGAAGAAGAGCAGCTCTCGGTTTGATTTCTTCGCGTCTCGGTAGTTCTCTAGGCCGAGTATGAAGAACTGCCTGAATGCAGTAAATAGACGTATGTCCTAGTGCTAATAGCCCATAAGAAACTGTCATAAGCCAAAGAAATCAAGCATTTCCACTACAAGAAAAAGACAGAGCAAGTTCACATTTACCGCGGGCGTAGAAGTCATGAGTTGACGGTAGAGTACCATTCACGAACTGTTTATGAGTCCAGTGTCTGCGAGACGATCCCGATGAGCCATGAGAACCAATGTATTGTTTATTCTGGCGGAAGCTTCCCTTGTGCTTGGCTACTCCTGCACAAAAGATTTCAGTGTCGTGTGACTGCCAAAAAAAGCTGAAGCATTTCGAGCTTTAGAAACATCTCTACATCGCTGCAGACACAAAAATCTACGTTCTTTTCACATTCAGCTCTTGAAGCGTCTGACAGGCGTGATCGTACTCCAGGGGAAGCACGAATACTAGGGTTCTTGTGTGTGTGCGTCCCGAGGTCTATGGGGAAATTCGGTTAGAAGAAAGGCCGCTTACAGGAATGCAGCACTTGTTTTTCGGATAGTTGGTGACATTGCTTGCTAAACATGTTCAGGACACAGAACATGTTCAGGACACAGAACATGTTCTGTGTCCTGAACACACAACATGTCCTCCACTCCCGAGGGCTATGGGGAAATTCGGTCAGAAGAAAGGCCGCTTACAGAAATGCAGCACTTGTTTTTGGTGACATGGCTTGCTAAACATGTTCAGGACACAGAACACGTTCAAACATGTTCTGTATCTTCCTTAGTTCTACTTTTGCGCCTGAACATGTTCAAAATAAAGCCGCTAGGTTTATTTCATCATCCTATTCACGTTGCATAAGTGTCTCTTTACTGAAAGCAGAGCTTAGCCTTCCCACACTTGTCATGCGCAGGCGACATACTCGACTATCGTTCTTCCACTCACTTTATCACAGCAACTCATCCTTCGCCCAGTCTCATATCTTTCCAGCCCCTCATACATCAACCCGCCTTGATCATGCGCACAAAGTGGCCCCCTCTTTGCCAGGACCAAGAAGTTTCAGAACTCGCCATTATCACTATGCATAATCGAGTGGAACTCCCTTCCACCTAATATCGCCGAAATAACAGATCCTTCCATAGTTCATTCGATGCTGCAGGGCTATTTGCATAGAGAGTAACATTGCCAACCTGGGTATAATTGTTCTCGTTTCATTTACGTGTTTTTTGTTCCTCTGTCGCGATAATATATCCAATGTATCTGAAGTAATTTTCAGAAGTGTTCTCATCATTATTTCAAAACAAAAGAAAGCTTTGTACTCATCAATATGTATATGACTGATGTTGGTGAATGTTGGTGACTAGATGCTGTGATTCTATTTTTCGCCGTTTCCTTTTTCTTGTTTTCTTTTGGTACCTTGTTTTCAATTTTTGTTGTTTCAAATGTATGTATTGACTTCAATCCCCCCCTATGTAATGCCCAATTGGGCCTTTAGGGTATTGAAATAAATAAATAAATAAATAAAAACTGGAATGCAGGTTCACTTAAAGGCGTGTCATACGGAAGTCCACCGTGGTGGTGTAGTGGTTACGGTGCTCGGCTGCCGCCCAAAAAACCTGGGTTTAATCCCGGCCGCGGCGGTCGCATTTGCGACGGAGGCAAAAATGCCAGAGGCACGTGTACTATGCGTGGTCAGTGCACGTTAAACAGCTCCGCGTCCACAAAAATTCTGAGCCCTCCACTACCGTTTTTTTCTCCTTTCTATCCCTTTCATTCCCTTTCCTCCACCCCCACGGACGTCCAGCCGTGCTCCCTACGTGGGCTTCAGAAGGCAGCGTGCTTTCCTTAACCGAACCACAATCGATAAATTATACGAAAACAGACGCGTAAGCGTTTGCATTTATATGAAAGTATGGTTACGGGCAAAAATATTTCGGGGGTGTCATTGAGAAGCGTTTTGAACATTATCGGCCACACTGGTCAGATCTGTGTGCTCCTGTACTGGAGTATTCGTTGCTTCATTTTTTTTTCTTTTTCAAGATCGCTTCCATTCAGTGTAAATAGTTTATGTATGCAAGAAGAAGGTCGCGGTAAAATATAATACAACATTTTCTTTCTTTCCTGCATCACAAACAATAAATATCGAAAAACATCGAACATATGCCTTGCCCTCATTCAAATTGCCTATTACAATGAGGTTAACGAATTAATTTGCGCCAATGTTAATTGACAGATTTGCCCTAATTAGGATAAAATTATTTTGCATCGCCAATCTCCACGTGGTATTCAGCAGTGACCACACTTCCCTACAGTTAGCTAAGCCTTTTTGTTTTAATTTTGTTCTTTTCGACTATCAGTTAATGTCTTCGGAGAAGCAACCGGTATATGACGTCGAAAGATTCTGCCGCCTCCGAATGGAACCTGCTATTATATTTCACATACTAATGCGCTGCATGAAAAGTTCAATTAAGTCGATTTTGAAAGCTAATGTAACGCCGTCGATTCGTGTTAGATTTCCACTGCACATGCTTTAATGCTTTCATCGTGTGCTTGTGCTCTGCGTGTTTACCTCCAAGACTACGTTCTCGCCTGTATTAGAGGACGTTAAAAAAGGGATGTGCGTTCGGCGGATGTTTTTGTACCGAAAAGCACAAAGACAATTGAAAGTACTACGTTCCGTACAACGGAAAAACGGCAAGCAATTTCTCAGCGAACCGTGGGACTGCTTGGCCTGTAGCTCAACAAAGAGCATTGCTTTCTATAGCGTATTGTTACTTATCTTTGCTTGCAACACTTTACGTTCGCTAGGTTAGTGTTGTACGGCGCTTTACATTTGGTGTCACATTGCAGGCCATATTTCGAAACAACCTTTTCTTTTCGTTTCCTTCCCTCCATTCTTCGCTTTATTTGTTTGCTAAGCAAGATAATTCAGTGACTGTAAAAGAAGCGAACTTCTGCGATATGAGCCGGCAAGAAAAGGAGCTCATGCCAAAAACAAACGAGAACAGATGCAGGCATCACAAATGTACCGAAAAGACAGAAATGTACGGGAGAGTCGCACCACATGAAACACGCAAACGTAAGCATCTGTGTCTTACACACACACCTAACAAAACATATACACAGACCGAGTCGCAGAAAGAGCCCACATAACATCAAAACGGGATGAAGCTTCTTTCTTCTTTGTGATCTTTTATAGTCGCTCGTTGTTCATTCTCAAACTTAAGACAAGAGGCGGACATTACGCGTAATGTATGACGCCGCTAAAACTGCCAGAAGCCAAGTACTTTCGTTCGTCTGGCAGCCGTGCTGAGAGGCTGACACAAAGTGAGACGACGTAAAACCCTAGCGGTGCAGGACAATCTCGGTATCACAAGACAGGCGCTACGTTTTTGTTCATCTACCGTACATTCGACGTCGAAACATGCAGGAAGGGGCGTCCGTAAGAGCTCCCTCTGGAACGGTCTTTACGGTCCTTCTGCTAGCAGTGCGAGCTAGGCTTAACATGATGTAGGAGCACTAAGAGGTCTGGGAAGGGAAGCGCAGAACCAGTTATGCAAGCTTCTGTGTATATATTTAAGAGCTCGTGGCACAGCCACTGCTGCTTTTCCATATAGTTCCAACCTCTATGGCAAAACCGTTCCTTGGGCCAAAGGTACACATTGCACTCGGTTATCACAAGCACCTCCTTTTCGGTCTCGAACGAGAGGGCTTCGTAATCCAGGAGAATGGATGCACGCATTTTCCTGCTCCCGGTGGTCTTTACTCTTGGAGATAAGGTTAATAGCTGCGAAAGCGTTCTTGCGAGCTGAGGCCGTGGTGTTGCGCAAATGGAACACTGGCGCAATCTTAAGAGATCCCAACGCACGTTTTCATGCAAGCATTCGTTTATTAACACGTTCGTAATGAAGGGGAGAGTACTAGCCGGCGCCACGCATGAGCATCAAGCTGTCCTTAAATAAATTTCATAAAATAAAAAAATCCGCACTAGAAGAGAAGCTCAGGGCAAGATTGATGCTTTAATCGATGGACAGATCGCAACATACGATTTAGAACAGGGAATGTCGCAGGAGCCAACGTTTCGACAAGTGGACTTGTCTTCGTCAGGGCGGCGACACCCTGACGCCCTGACGAAGACAAGTCCACTTGTCGAAACGTTGGATCCTGCGACATTCCCTGTTCTAAATCGTAAATCGTATTTTGCGATCTTTTCATCGATAAAATAAAGAAGAGATTCTTGGTCAATATTTCCACGTGTGTTTAGAAAACGTTTATTTGCACATTTGACACCACGAATATTGAGGAACAGTGGCGGTAGAATAAAAGGAACAAATATAACTATGAGATGTACAAAGGCTTTGCAGAGCGGTACACACGTGACACATTCCCATGCAGCTGACATGCACATGTCGGGTCACACATATCTAGCTCACACGTTGTCACTAACACAGAAGGGCTAACGTAAATGCAGAGTTGACATAAATGGATTGCCATGCAACATATATTACGTGGAAATTGTGTGTTTAGAACAAATGTAAACCATGCAGTGTAGTAATGCACCTGACTACGGGATAGCTGGTGTAGCCGTCCCAGAGGTGAAATGAAAAAAAATGAAGTTAGGGTAATAAAATCTAAGGAACTTCCACTACAGTGAGACCTATACGAAGTGCGATGCAATGATTCACCTGGGTTACCTTTTGTTTTTCTTACGCTTATCATCAGTATTTTGGACATTTTTCATTTACATTGTTGATATTATTATGCGCTTAATTATCTTTAATGTCTATCGTTTATTTGATTATACTAATCTGGTTTGTCTTAAACATTCGTAGCCTGGAAAATGATAACCGGGTTACGGTTGTTTGTTGGCATGTCTTGGTTACATTTCGAACGTATGTTTTCTGAGCGTGACAACGCGATGTGTACAGGCTGAAAATCCGGGCCCGTAAAATGCTCCGCACTTAAAAAAATTTCAGAGATTGGGTTACTAAGTGGGAGGCTACAAAAGCTGTAAATCAGAGTAAATACTGGTCGCTTATCTGCCGTTGTGCCTTGGAAGCTGCGGCGTTGAGTTGCCAGGAATTGTAGGGCACGGGTTCGATCCCCGGCTGCAGGAGCCAATACGATAGCGACGAAAGGAAAACAAGGCAGTGTGCTTAGATTTATGTGCACCTTGGAGGTGTGCTGACAAGAATTTTGGACATTCTCGTATTTTTGCTGTAAATAAAAGCACTGGCGTGGAGAACCCCAAAAAAGAATATTGCGGTGCCTCGCAAGGCAATGAATATATTTGTAATGCGGATCACTAATAGCCCACTTTTGGTTTCTATTTCGAGGGGGGACGTTTCCTAGTGACATGTCAACACAGTCGGACACGTACGTCTAAGTCACGTGGAGACAGCAATTTGTGATGGCGTCGCTGCAACTTTGTCGGCTGTGCTCAGTTGCATGTGGGGGCACACAGAAACGATGATTTTGCGGTCGTCCGGCGACTCTGACAGTGATATCGGCGATTTTCAAGAGACTGTGTTCATACGTTATCGTCCATTACGCATGGGCTGGCTTAGAGACGCTGGGGGACGAAAACATTAAAACCAAACTGAAATAGTTTGCACGTGTTTCCTGACTTTGGTGTGCGGAGAGGGTTAACAATGCATGGCTAAAAAACGAAAAATGTCCCTTTTGCGCCGCCGCGGAATCTTCTCAGTACTCCCTTAAATGTCCGCCGCAATACCATATCGAGGGAGGCGAAGTGCAAAAAACACCCCATCCGTATACTTAAATTTGTGCGCACGTACGTCAAAGAACCCCAGGCGTTCATAATTACACCGGAGCCCTAAACTACAGGGCTCACCTCGTGATCGTAGCTGGTTTTGGAACGTAAAACCATACTAACTGTTAAAACCCGCCGGTGTGGCAGAGTGGTTATGGTGCTTAACTGCTGACCCGAAAGACGTGAGTCAGATCCACGATGCGGCGGTAGTATCTTCAATGGACTAAAAAAAGCACAGGGGGCCCATGCAGTGAGCGTTTAATGACCCCAGGTGGTCGAAATTTGCGGAGCCCTCCCCTGAGCCATCTGTCATATTCATGTCGTGGTTTGGGAACTTAAGATCCCAGAAATCAATAAATACGTCAATGAATACGTCAATCACCAAATCAATCAATCAATCAATCAATCAATCAATCAATCAATCAATCAATCAATCAATCAATCAAAGCGGCCTGGCGGCATTCTGTAATGGGAATACGACCACGAAATCTTCGGCTTTGGAGCCTACATAACTGTAGGGGCACCTGAAGAAGTTTTTGCAGCATGTGTTACTGAGGATACTGTACACGTTCCTAAAGAACTCTCCACAGCAACTCCAGCTGGAGGCTTGCCGCAGCGCCAGCTGTCTCTAAGTCACGTAGCAATCAATCTGCATTGCGCTACAACGGCTATTGTGCGCGAGCGGGCCCTATTCCTAGAGAAGCTCTGCAGATCGATACATTGTCCTGTAGCATCTTTCCCGATTTCGGCGCCCGCATGTTCAGCCTACTCTTTGTGAATGCGGGTTCGCAACACTGAGACTCGTCGATGGCAATTGTGAAAGCCCATCGCTTACGACATCTTGCCCTTAGCGACCAGACATAGCTGCGAGCAGGGTCTGGCAATCAAGTCGCTGCAGTCAGAAACACCGTGTTTCCTTTCGAGGTCTAATCAACCGGCCAGGCACGATGTTGACCTGCATAGCTGCTTTCGTTTTGTTCCCCAATGTTTGCAATCGTTCCACTAACATTGCACCTGTAGCTCGTGCAGTTGAGTACGTTCGAGATCCCACACCAGCATAAAATGGCAACGCGGGAATGCGCTGTGGCTCATGTGCAAACCGTGAAGCACTTAGCCGCTGCTCAGAATATCGGCAACTGACGATTGCGCTCGGCACTATCGTTGTACAGCCAGTGTTACTTCCTTTGCTAGGTTGGCCCAGTTATAAGCGCAATCTTTATTGCTTCAAATTCAGCGCCTTTCGCCACAGTCTTCCCGTGAAAATATGATAAGAAGAGAGCCATGCACTTTCACTAGAAGAGCACTATGGCAAATGACGAGACTCAAGAAATTGTGAAACACACCTACGAAAGCGCTTCTCTTTTGAACTTTCCTGCAATATTAGGTAAAACACACGTCAATTATCCCGAATTATATAGTACTGTCCGAGGTTTTACGTCCCGAAGCCACGATATCATTAGAGAGACGCCGTAGTGAATGGATCCGGGAATTTCCACCACGTCGGGCACTTCAACGTGCACCGACATCGCACAGTACGAGGTTTGAAGATTTCGCCTCTATATAAATGCAGCCGCAACGGTCGGGATTAGATCCCGTAACCTTCAAGTCACTAGCCGAGTGCCATAGTCACTAGACCGCCGTGGCAGGTCACGTCAACCATCTCTGTAAGGGTCACACACTAGACGACTGTGTGTTTGCTGAAGGTGTCGGCGTAGCGCGTTCATTCCCTCGTTGTTCTTTTACAATAGCTTTTAACAGGCATGTTTGTCAAAAGCCCAGTTTATTATTTAAAATCGTGACAAGGGTCAATGAGTCGATGTAAATATTTCTCGCGTTCCTCTAAGATGTTTTCTCATGGCGTCAGTCAGTCTGAGGGGTGCGAACATTGCGTTGCTGCTTGTGCCCTGGCGTATACGGGACGTGAAAAGCGCGGGGTATCGCTGTCGCCGTGTGCCGGCCTCAAACAAGAGGATGTGGTTCAGGTTTGTGGTAAGGCGCACAGCCACGTGGTGGACATGCGGGGCAGGTGGCGACTATTGTGGAAATTCATTGTACAGCTTCCTCATCCTCATCCTCTGGTCCGTGGGTCGTCATCGGAGATTTCAACGCGCATCATACACTCTGGGGAAGTTCGAAGGTCAACGCGAGAGGCAGAGCTCTGGTATCTTTCGCATCCAGTGAGGAGCTATGGCTGTTGAACGACGGAAGTCCTAAGTTCCTACGTGGCGCCACGTACAGCAGCTGTCTTGACTTGGCATTTGTCTCACGAAGCCTTGTCAGACGTGTTAGGTGGTTTGCGGACATAGAGACGCACGGAAGTGACCATATCCCGACATATATCACGATCAAAGGATTGGCTCCTACTAAAATACGAGATACAATTCAAAGAGTGGACTGGACCAAATTTCAATCCATCATGGAAGAACGCTGCGAAGCCAATACACCACTTGACTTGGAGGAGGAAATAAGAACCGCAATGCACGACAATGTGCGTACTCTCGCATGCTGCGTAAAACCGACACAGTTCGATTTTGAATTGGAAAGACTTCGAACAATCCGGCGGCGTGCTGAAAGAAGGTACCGACGTACGAAAGCAATAGAGGATTTACGTACCGCTAGACGCACGTAAAAGAAGATCCAGCGGTGATTAGACAAGCTCGAATCGCAACGTTGGACTGCCTTCTGTGAGTCACTAGATCCTCGCAAACCTTTGTCACAGCTGTGGAGGACAGTGCGAGGTCTCCGGACACCACCTGTGCAGCGGTTCCCATTCAAGGCCCTAGCCCTCTCACAAAAGAGACTAGATACTGATGTGGCAGAAGAGTTTTGTACCAGATTAGCTGGCCAACCTCCTGCTCCCAGCAATATGCCGCCTTTGACGAGCTGTCCCCCACCAGGTGATCACCGCATGGACCTACCGTTCTCAATGCACGAACTTCAGGCTGCCTTATCTTTGTGCGGACGCACATCAGCACCTGGACCTGACGGCATTTCCTACAGAGCTCTCTGTCATTTATGTGAGCGAGCGAGACTTGCTCTCCTTCACCTGTACAATGGCTCCTGGAGAGATGGTACTCTTCCCATCAGCTGGAAGACAAGCCGCCTCGTGCCACTGCTGAAGCCTGGCAAGTCGCCGCTAGAACTCTCATCCTACCGCCCGATCGCTTTGGCAAGTTGCATGGGCAAAGTCATGGAGAGGATGGTCCTAGGACGCCTGGAGTGGTACTTGGAGTACAACAACTGCTACCCAGATGCCATGGCGGGTTTTCGTCGAGGCCGATCGTCGATAGATAACGTCGTCGATCTGGTCACATGCGTTCAGCATGAGAAAAGCCGTAAGCGTCTCTACGCTTTCTTATTCCTCGACGTCAAAGGGGCATATGACAATGTTACCCATGAAGCAATCCTCTCTGCTCTCGAAGAGGTAGGAGTGGGTGGTCGGACGTTTCGCTGGATACGGAGCTATCTCTCTATGCGTTCCTTTTTTGTAAGCACCGAAGATGGCCGCACTTCTCTACATTGTACAGCAGGCTAGCTGGTAACTGGAAACCGGTTTGACGGGTGTTAGGCAGCATGTGCAGGAATGTCTGTAGTCGCCACCTGGTTAGGCTGCGGCTTTTGCGCCCTCGCTCCGCGGGGCGTCTCTGTGTAAAAACAACCGAGCAAGGTCCAACAAGCGTACCCACCTTATTTCTCACGGGTTGTCGTTTGTTCTCAGTGCAGCGTCTGACGTTCGGTTTTGTGATTGGTTTCGGGGATTCAGGGGCGGAGCAACCAGGGTATATAAGGTGCCTCCTCTTCCCTAGCAGGGAGAGCGGAGGTTCGGGCTTCAGCCTGGACAGACGCTTTTTGGCGCAGTGAAATAAAACGTTCCCTTCACCGGGCTACGACTCTCCTTCGTGCTGCCAGCGTGCACTCGGGTCACGGAGGGGCGCCGACAACGGACCTTTTTCTTCAATTTTCCCATCAACAACTAAAGGGAAAATTAACTGCGCCCACGTTACGTGTGTTTCACTACGTACGATTCAGGGAAATGGTGCAAATAAAAAAAAAACCCGTGGTCCAAGTAAAATTTCATGTGGTGGAATCGGATAACACTTGCGGACAGTGAGCTAAAGAGCTCGATAAGTGTTCCTACCACGGTGTCAATCGTTGCCCGAAAGGTGGTCGCAGTTTATGCGAGGTGCATTCCAATACCACCGATCTCGGATTCTCTCGTTTAATCACATGATTTCTTTTGTTTGTGGTATTATCTTACAACATTGGTTTGCTTTGTGTACGTATGGTTCACAAAATTTATACGTTGGCTGGTTCAATTACTGTACCATGCACCATTCTTACCAGCAACTGCAGAGTATAGTGGCGCTTCACTTTGTGAACGCCGTACATACATGCAAAATGAGTGTTATTCCTGCTTTATGACTTTAATTCTATTGTGCGTGTGGGTCGTGTTTCGTAGGTCAAGTACGTTCTTCTCAAGCTTGCTGGCCACGACCGGCCCCGCACATTTTCCTAGCCTTGTCGAAACCGTCATGGAGTAGTTTCTGGGATTTTACGTCCAAAACCCACGACCTGATTACGAGAGACAACGTATTGGAAGGGCTCCAGAAACGTCGACCCCCTGGGGTTCTCCAACTGGCTCTGACATCGCACAGTACATGCCCTGGAGTTGGTGTAAGATATATCCTTTATATATCTTACACCGTGGCCCGGACGTAATTTCAGTGGTGGAGTCACGTGGGGCCCACCTCTGCTTGTGTTTGCCGCCGCCCGATGCTCAGCCTCTCGATGGCACTTGTGATCGGCACTTGCGAGCCAAACACGTAGCCCATGGCGACTGCGAAAGAAGGCCAACCCATCGCATCTCCGCCATTGGGCGACTCAAGGGTACAAGCAACGCTTGCGCTCTTCTCCGCTCTAGTTTGGCAATGGGGTACTGTGGATGTGATGGTGCTGTCACTTGATATTGATCTCTCTCGCTCGCTCTCTCTCTCTTATCAATGTCTTTTCGTGGGATTTTTTATAGTCGGGAAGTGCGCGACATAAGTTGTGTAATATAAGGTACTTAAGGGTGCTTAAACTCGTTGCGTCTCCTGGTACCCTATCTAATGCTAAGCAACCTGTGTAGAACGAGCTGACCCCTTCCACATTTCGCGGTATAGACGTTATATGTCCCAAGCTCGCCATACCCGGCTGTTGCATATCTCTACTCCTCCTCTGTTGGAGGCAGTGCTGCCCACCTCTAGTCCAGAGGCTCAAGTCAGGGTCACCATCGGGCGTAGACAATCCCCAGGATACAAGGGCTTCTGGGTCCCTGACCACAAGTGGACCCGTCGTTTGTGATTTCAGTGGGTGGGCAGATGCGTGGGGGTGTTATGCTGGCTCTCGACACGTGATCACTGTTCCATGGCGCTGTGATTACCACAGTGGTGATCAGGATAAGTATTGCTCTGCATACCTTGGAACGTGCGTTGCGGAGGCTCGATAAGTCGCCTTCACATTCGACCAACAGGGCACTCAGCGGCAGGCCAGTGCTGCAAACGCGTGTGCTTGGTTGATGCGCCCCGCCGGGCCAAGGTTTACTGTCGCTGTCGCCAAATTTCAAGAACTGCTTTTATGAATTCAATAACTCCAAATGGCTCGCAGTCGAACATGCTTGATGGATTGAGCCATTTAATAAGGATTTGTTCTTGTGCCAACGGCTCCACCACGTACATGCTCTTGTCAAGGTCTGACTCGAGCCCAGCTAATTGAAGCCGCAGTGCGAATGACGTTTACTTCCCTTTTTGTATTTATCTCAGTGCTCCTTTCCACGCTTTCGCCATCTCGTCTGAACTACGAGGTCATGTCTCCATCCAGGCTAATCGATGCAGTTTCATTAAATCATTTCTCTGTGTTGCAGAGTCTATCAGAATTTCAATATCTTTGGCGTTTTTCGAGGCCCACAATCGAAGCGCTTATGGCCACGCACCCAAATTTATGGTCATGGAATCGAAATGCACCCCAACGCTGACCCAGATGGTACACATTGGACGTAAAGGTTTCTGTCTAAATTGAGGGTCCTCACGCTTCCCAAGGTCTCCTGTGTTGCCTTTCACATTAGCTCGGCAGCGCTTCGTTGTTTCCACAACCGGAACCTTGTATACCTTGCGCACAATGCGCAATGCACTCAATCGTGCAGGTGTCCTTCGAATCACTCGAGCATACATTAAGTAGATTAATGACCTAAATAGATTAACTCGCTGGCATTCACAAATGGCCTCCAGAGATTCAACGACGACTGAAACGCGATGTTTCTTTTTCTTTCTTTTTCGATCTTTTTCACTACGACCATCGTCATTCGATTGTCCGCACAATAATATCTCTAACGGGAGTGCGTTTCCACAGTCTTCAAATGCATCGGCAAGAATGGGCTACTATCGATCGCTACAAGTGTACTAGACTCCGCTTCTGTTGAACTGATCTGGACCATCTGAATCGATATGGACCTCATTCGGTCTTCCTCAGAGATATGAAGTACTTTCATTCGCTGTAAAGATGAAAATCCACTGTGCTTGATGGACTGCACGAGCAAGACTAATGCGTCGGCTTTATTCACTAGGAGAAGAGACATATTGGCATTTCGTTTCTCCTTTCTTCTTTCGTTCTTTCTTTCTTCGTATCGTCTCGAGCTTCGGATAGATGAGTAGATTGGGAGACGCTTCTATGAACGCGGCTTTAAAAACACAACGTGTGGCATTATTGTAGAGAGCCCTGACGAACTGAGAAAGTACTGTGCGTTCAACCTCACTTCACTGTGTGCACTCTGGCAAGCAGCATTAACTGGTACCTACATCTGCAGCCACAGATCTACGTCAAGCAGCCGCAGATCATGAGAACGATAACCAACCTGGTATGCAGCATCTCCGTAATGAGCGACGAGCGATCAATGCTCATTAGCGATGTCTGCCATCAAGGATTTGCCTAAATGACGATGACC
This sequence comes from Hyalomma asiaticum, assembly GCA_013339685.2. NCBI lineage: Eukaryota > Metazoa > Arthropoda > Arachnida > Ixodida > Ixodidae > Hyalomma > Hyalomma asiaticum. The sequence goes on along the minus strand of CM023488.1, from coordinate 24,205,914 downwards.
GCGTGTATATATTTGCAGCCAAAAGCAAATGATGCCAGTCAGAGCAGCACCATGCAGTGGCATATCGATTTCAGGACGATATCGACTGTATGTTAGTCCTGCCAGCCGGTTTGTTGTACTGTTGTCGTAGCTCCGTGACGCGGTCTTATCTGTGTTTCCCCTGTATCACTGTATTTTTATACGAAGGCCCATTTGATGATTTCTGTATTCAAAGACGATGCAGAAGTGCAGGCTGTACCCACGAAAACTGGAAATCGATGCTATGCGAAGCAGCGTAGGAGGAACTGGTTTTGCCGCATTGTTTATCCGCCCAGCCAAGCATTACACGAGGCGGACCGACGCCAATTGTAAGCGTATTGGTTGTGCCTGCGACATCATTTTGCAAGCTCGTCAGGGACGCAATGATGCGTGAAGGCTATTTCTATAATCTGGTTTTACTCCACCAACCGAATGACAACGTAGACGTCAGTTTCTTTGGGCAGAGATGAATGTTCCGGCGCCCGCCGTTGCTCGTTACCAGCGTTCATGGGCGACTTCTGGTGGGGACTATGAACACTGAGTACAAGAGATCAATGGCGATGCCGGTGTTGCCGCTGCAGGTATCGTCCTTTTCCTAGATGGCAAATGCGCGGGATGGTAGTACCAACACATCAGTGGCACCTAGGTCAGATAATTGATTTCATTGATTTCTGCGGTTTGACGTCCCAAAACTCTGATTGTCAGAGAGGCCGTAGAGGAGGACTCCGGAAATTTCGGCCACATGGGGTTCGTTAGGCGCACTGACATCTCAGGGTACACGAGCCTCAGCCGTTCGCCCCCGTAGAAATGCAGCCGCTGCGGCCAGAATTCGAACCCGCGACCTTCGGATCAGCAGCCTAGTACCATAGTTGCTATACTACCATGGCGGGGCGGTCAAAGAATCGAACTTCTTCGTAGGAAGCCGCCCATCGTACCACCGGCTCGGAAGACCTGTTCTGGCTCCGAGACCAAGGTGGTCTGGAGATGTCTTCTAGAGTTTCCCAGATACCTACAGGACCAACCACGTTAAACAAGATTAAACAAACTGTCATCAGTTGATCCATCTCGCCGTTAGAACATTCGGCTATTCGGTTTACAAACACTGAGCTAGTTGCATGTACATCTTCACAGGTACGAACACATTTTCGGTTAGCCTACAAATGCTTCGCGATTCACATGAACGTCAGCCAGTTTTAGTGAGTGCGTAAGACAGAATGAATCCTCTCGGTGCGAATCGGTTTGTTCTATTGCTTTCTGCACAGAATTTTAGCAGCACGAAGAACGAACATCACAGAATAATTAGTGTTACGCGAATCGCAATATTGCGGGAGCGGAGTGAATTCGAATAATATTTCATTGCGAGTAGAATGGAATCTAATGCTTTTCAGTAATGTTCAAATATATTCGAAATAACTCCGCATTAAAGTGAAATAAAATTTAGTGCTAAACGTGGACAAGAAAGTAGGTTTAATGCACTACTAATATACTCCCACAATGTCGCTCTCTGAACGAAAAGAACAGTCGACGTAGAGTCTAGTTGAAGCTTCAGAACAGTCCAAGAGACAGCTTTGTATATGCATGTGCTAACTTCAGCTACCGTTCACAATAATTACGGATGTGCCATGTCGACGTCCGTTTTTATTCCTTGTGACACTCTGGTTACCTAAAATTGCCGCCAGCAGCGTCAAACAAAATGTGGGATGTGGAATCCAGCTGACGCTCGGATTTGTCCAATGAATTGTCGCAAACTCTGACGCTGACTTTCAGTGCAAACTGGAAGGCCAAGAACTCAGTAGGCTTTGTTGAATATTGAACACGCTCGCTTAACGTTAGAAAAGCGCCACTGTGTTCCTTGTTTTTTTTTTCGACAGACCATCAGTGGCACTCAGAGTGCCACTGATGGCAGCATCAGGGATGACCACAACAGTAGTGGCGATGACATACTATCATAGTCACATACAAGGCTTGCATTGTAGAGAAAAAGCAAGATAGAGCCCCGTAACATAGAAAGACATAGTTCAACCATCTTTGTTTTTATAAAGCAGACACAACAGAGCACCGTGACGGAGCGCGGTATACCACGTGCGTTTAGGCAAACGATCGAGTTACATATGCGGCATGACGTAGTCGTGTGAAGCTGCAACCTTGTCGACTAAAGCGTAATTGACAATTAAAGACCCTTTTCATAATTCGTAAGTTCGCTTCTCTGCACTGCACATTCGCCCTACTAATGGCGACAGCTGTGTTCATTGAAACGCTGTCAAAATTCAAGTTGCACATGCTGAGGCCCCTTTTTTTGTGCATGTTTGTATCAGCAGAGCTGAGTCGACATTTTACATGCCCAATCGCAAGCAAACTGCACTTGTACACGCTGCTTGCAGGATTGCCTACGCCGCCATTAGTAGGGCAAGCTGCACCGCAGGGAAGCTAGGTTTACAATTATGAAAAGGGTCTATAGCTGCTATATTGATGCAAGGGATGTGAGTACGGCAGTAGGCACTCGCAGTGCACACGGTACCTGACGACACGTCTGCGGTTGCGGCAAGTCAGTGCAAGAAGCCCGGCTTAATGTTTTCAGGCACATTTACCGCCTCCCTCATTAGTCTTCTCGCTTTTTCAATGTTAGGGATGGTCCCTTATTGTGTCCCTTATTTAGGAACACAAGTAGAAGTCTTGCTTAAGCTTTCGCTCTCTAATTATTCGTTAACGGCTAAAACCTTTCTTTTCACTTCGGTTCTAGTTAATAAGTCGACATATTTCGCAAATATTTCCGGTCTAGTTAATGAAAAACGCACTTAATATTATGAAAAGAATTCGCTTCGAGGTTACGGAGACACTGAGATAGGTAACTATATAGTACACGCGATGTATGTGTACTCGAGTTAGGTAAGCGCACTGAGATATGTAGTAAGTATAGGTAGGCAAGCAAGATAGGCAAGTAAGGACACTGAGATAGGTAAGTACACTCTATATGATATGGAATTTTGCTGCTTTAACTCTAGCCTACGGAGATACTGAGAAAAGTAGGTATACAGTACACTCGATGTATGTATACGTGAGTTAGGTAAGCACACTGAGACAGGTATGTAAGTATAGGTAGGCAAGCAAGATAGGCAAGTAAAGACACTGAGATAAGTAAGTATACTCGATGTGGTATAGAACTTTGTTGCTTTAGCTGTAGTAGTATTCCGTCTAGGGAAGCCAGCACAGCAATTATTTTTTTTCACGACGACTTTCATTGTCCCGGATGTTTGCATGGAGCTTCAACTTACGCTGCGAGAATATTTCAGGCAGTGTCGAATGAAACGCAGTGTTGATTAAGAACAAAGGCAGCAGCTCATTATAAATGAATCTCACGGATTCCTTTCAGCGAGATTTCTAAGGCGCAGTCCCCGTGCAAATACCTCAAGTTCAAAGTCTTCGAACGATGGACGCTCTTATTTCAAACTTTCATTAAGGGCGGCTAAAGGAGCTCCGACTGGACAGAACGATAAAGAAATTTTCATAAAGACACGTATAACACCTCTGTGTTTCCACCATTCATACTTCTATTTAAGTCCTGCTTCCCACTTCTTAAACAGTAATTATTGAATACCAAACTACTTAAAGAGCTGCTATGTTGTATGTCATTAAAGAACTTTATTTTATCGGCATCACTTCCTACGAAAGCGTACTTAGCAATTTCCTTTCCCCAAAGATTTCTTTTCTATCGATTTTGCTCACCATGACCATAATTACGAGGCAGAAAGAACGCTGCTCGTCCCAATTATAATGACATTAAAAGACTCAACACTGTCTAGTCATCTTGATCGTGAGGCCCGCACGCACAAGAGAAAAAAAAGAGAAACAGGGCAGGAATAAAGCTCTTCGCCATCTAAAGCATTATCAGCAGTCATCAGCAGTCTTTACCACTGAATCGTTCTTTCTTCTTGCCTATATTTGACGCTCTGTCACACCGACGCTAAAATACTTTTTCGTTATCTGCAGAGAAGTTTCCAGTTTGCTCTAAGAATCACAACGCTTCCAGTTAAGTTCTCTGATCAAGATTATACTTTTTTTAGGAATGTGTGCTGGAGAGCTGATAGCTGTTCTTCAGACTTAATGTCCATGATGTCATGATCGGTCCAAAGCTCCCGCTTTGCAAACCACCGTGCAAGAAAATTGAGGCTCCCAAGGGTGCGACCCAGTTTAGAAATTAATCAAGCGGACGGACAGCACAGTTTAAATGCGGCAACAAAAGATCTTGGCAGCTTTGCTCTTATTCTCGTAGCAGGAGATACGTGGACACCTGTCAAATTAAGTCTCGGCTTACTTTAGCCGTCTTTGACAGTCGTTGTCTGTGTCACTCGGGCAAGCAGGTGCAAACCTTCACAAGGGGGATAGGACAATATTGCTCGATTAATATATTTCTTTTCCTCTTAAATTGTATTCCCACGACAAGTTTTCTGTATTGTTCACAGGGACAAAAGTTACAAAGTTAACTCTTTACAAGCTTTAAATCTTCGAAAATTTATGTCCTTTGTATTCTGCTAATTGCACAAAACTTCAGTGCTCAGCGAAAAGAGAGATTTAAAAGGGCCTCTAAACCGTCCAAACCTTGAAAGCGAGAAAGTTTTCATTTTCTTCTTCCACTCTTCTCGCCCTACAGCCTCTGTCCATTCCTCGCCAAATGCTGGCGTAGAATACACGAGGACATTGTCAGTGCTGAGTGTTGCACCTTTTGCTAACTACGCTCAATTCAAAGCCAGCTAAACGAGCTTAAATTAGTTGGTCGCACATGACAGCCAAGAGACACGCGAAGAAATGACCCACAAATGCATACGAAGAGTAAATTGCAGCACCATACAAATGACAGCAAGCACATGGACAAGTCGAGTCCCCGTGAGCCAGGCCCCGCCACGGTGGTCTAGTGGCTGTGGTGCCCGGCTGCTGATCTGAGGGTCGAGGAATCGAATCCCGGCCGCGGCGGTTGCATTTCGATGGAGGCGAAATGTTCAGGCTCGTGTAGTGTGCGACGTCAGAACACACGTTAAAGAACTCCAGGTGAAAGGGTGACATGACCTTCGAAACTCTAGCACCGTTTATTTTTTGTGTGTGTTTCGTAGGACGAAAGTGGCCGTCTTTGCATGCGACAAGAACCGATGTTTCTATACATACATTCCGAGTGGCGCCAAGGTCGCGTATTCATTTAGACGTCGGGCGCACGACCTTGTCCACCGTTTCAAAACCGTATTCCACTAGTACCGAGGAGTGCACAAGGGAAGCGCACCTCGACTATGCAAAAATGCACATTTCCCTACCGTCGCCCTTTAAGCGAGGCACAGTACGTGTTCTGCGAATGCCCCTATTGAGCAGCGTATGTACAAAAGGGCTGCTGCAGGTTCCCCTTTTTTTACTTTTCGGAAGAAAGCAAGTTTCACCAAAGTCACTACAGGAACACGCTTATAGTCCACGCTCTTTCCGAAGAGCTTGTGCCGCGAACGGCAAACGGCCGGTAACTTTTGTTTCGAAGCTGTAGGGTGTTTTGTGTCTCCCTACCCGACGTGATCGGCTTCTCGAAACGAGATGTGTGAAGACAATCGCTTTGTGCACAAGTCGCCTGGGAGTCAGGTCACGTAGCTAGTTCGAATCCCAAGTGCCTCAACCCCGACGTCCCATCCGATGCTGACTCCTTTCGTATGCTCATGAGTGTACAGGGCACACCGCTGAACGGTGAGCTATGGGCTTTAGGGTAGTTGACCCTTATCCCGCAGTATAACACTGGCATGACGCAGCTTCTTTGTGACCGTAAATGTATGTTCACACTGGGCGTGACATCCGGTTCTGTGCGAATTCCATTGACGGTATCATAGAGTGTAAAAAATGAAAGTCAGTACAGACTGTAATAATTCAGTAATAGTTACGGTCAATGCCTTTGCTTCCGGTACCTGGGTAATGACATTGAACATTATCGCATGCACAGTGCGAACGCTGCGTGTTCACCCCCTCCCCCGCTCCCCTGACGGCAGGTTGTTCTTTTCGTTCACTTTAATTCGTTTTGCCTTTATCTCACCACTATAATTCTTCAAGCCAAATTATGAATGACAGCCCGTATGTTTACAATGGCTTTATTGTCTGTTACCTTTGTATGGAGGAACCCTTCGATCCATGTCGTAGCGGTGTCCGCAGAATACCAGCTAAAAGTTAAGCTTATCAAGTCATGGCCCATCCCTCGATGATGGAGATGGGCAGGGACCTGATATCATAATCATCATTATCATCATCATTATTGTCACCATCGCCGTCGTCGTCAAATCCTTGCTTTTATCTGTCTGAGCCCTTGTGATCTTTGTTGGTCTATGTCTTGCAGAGCGATATATCATGGCTCCTTGGTTACGTTGTTCCCATCGCTTTTCGCCTCTATCCAAATGCGACACCCGCTGCCAGGATCTAACTTGCGTTTTTCGGCTCAGCAGCCGAGCACCGTACAACCGCAGCACCACGACTTAAAAGAAGCAATGAATTAAAACAACCTAATGCGTTCTAACGACAGTAAAGGAGCAACTACAGAGCAATGGCAAAATCTTTTTTTCTGTCGACGTTGGCTGAGCACGAACACATGGAGAACAAGGAAACAGGAAGGCAGAAGGCGGAAAGAAGGTTAACCCAAAGGGGGTCTGGTTGGCTACCCTGAGCTGGGGTAAGGATACAGGTGGTAGAAAACGTGCGTGAAGAGAGAGAGAGAGAGAGAGGAGGAGAGTAGGAAATAAATTATGCTGACGTGTATGGGGTTGCACCACCAATCAAAGGCGTTCGTACAAGTACCCAAGGAGGCGTCCGCAACGCACACAGCAATGCAGGCTGGAAGAACGAAGATTGAAAACAAAGCAGTGCATGGAGCAATAACAATATGATTTACATTGACCTTGACCATACTCCACACACCCAAAAACGAGGTCGCACCAGCAGGAGCCATTCAAGCGTAGAATTCTATATTTGTAGGTTAATATCCAGAACGGAAGCTCGGTTCATATTACAAAGCCTGCACGGCACTGTACCGGCACTGTCTTGCTTTCATTTCTGCGTTGCTTCGTGCGCGCTGGTACTATATACAGCGGCCATAATGACTGGATTTCGCAATAACCAAGGAAGGCGAAATACTGTCTTTTGTGCGTCACTTCCGTGACTGCGAGCAACTACAGTATAGCAGTACGGGCGTAGAATAAAGCTGGCGGACTTTGTCATTAGTAGCACTGCCTTTCATAAAGAATAGTCTAACCTTTTCCATCTTGTCTTTCCTGTGTTCCCCTCGGCCACCGCTGCTGCCAGGGCTTGTAAGAGAACATGAGATCTCTTTTTTTAGTTACTATCATCATCAGTGCTTGCGTTCCACTACCATTTCTGCGATAAAAATAAACGAAAGTTTTCTCCGTGTCTTTCTTTTTTTTTGTTATTGTAGTTCACCTAACACACGTGGACTGAGCAACAACAATAAACGAAGAACATCCGCAATAAATTAAGAGAGAGAGGGAAAAAAAAGGGGGGAGAGGTGGAGGCGGTGCCGCTATAGTCGCAGAACTAGAGTTCTATAGGCTCTCCGTTGAATGCCACACTGCGAGTGAGGAAGCCAAACAAAGAACCAAAGCATATTCTTCTTTCAAGCTCTTTCGGGCAGTGTAATACCATGTTTCTGGTTTCGCCAAGACCAATACAGAATACCCGGAGGCATTTTCCGAGCTCTTTTATATTTCTCTGTGTGCACATTCCAACTGTAGGATCATTGTCTCCTTCGCGGCCTTTACTTCTAGGAAGCACTTCCGCCTATTATCGGGCATACCTGGATATCAGTAGCTGCGATTTCCGGGAGTGATTGCGACCTATAAGCAATAACCCTAGACCGGTCGCAAGACACAGGAATTCCCGAGGACTCGCACAAAATCGCACTTTAGAGATAGAGATGTTATGTGCACCGCTTTAGTAACACAGAGATATGGGACAGTCGTGTAATATAGAAACCAAATGCCGCCGTTGGTCTGACACGTGAACTTAGGCGCTTGCGACTTTTTTTTTTTTTCGGGCGAAAATGCGCATTTTCCGAATCCTAGCGAAGGAATTGCTTCTGGCTGCCATCTGCAGTAACTTGCGAATGTGGAAATAAGGCGTTACTTCCTAAAGGAGATTGTTGCAACATATGCGCTGCTGTCAATGGTACATGAAGTGCCCTTATTAACCGTCGTTCGTGATTATTATTATTATTATTATTATTATTATTATTATTATTATTATTATTATTATTATTATTATTATTATTATTATTTCTCTATAGCCATTCACAGTTTGTGCACTCCTATGAAGCGCCGAGCAGTCCGTCAATTCATGCACAGGACACGTTGTCCACCACTAAGAAAATTTAACGCGACATGCTCAACTTCTTAACATTTTATGGCGCTAAACAGTACTTAGCCGGCGTCTCCCTTGTTCAAAAGAATCAAATCAATATAGACCAAACGAACTCACGCAGGTGGAGCCAATGACGTTAAGCGAGCACTGATGCAGTCCACGGCCATTGGGAGAAATTCATGTTAACAACTTCGATATACCTCCCTTTATCCACATTGCCTTCTAATTAAAATATTCTACTGTTATGCATTGCAGTTTACGAACATAGGGCTCTTTGTGAATTCCTAGTGAGTTTTCATATAACGAAATGCGCTCTGTCATAGTCTGGCTCTCACCGCATCATTAATTTCTTGCCCGAGGTCAGGCGTGCTTTGATTGCTGTCTCGCCAGCACACGGCACCGATGGCTCATACGTAAGAGCCATCTTCAGCTCACTGTAACAATGAATTTTATGCCATTTTATCTTTTGTCAGCAATTCCTTCCCCCTTGAGGGTAATGAACTCTTCCCGAAGACGCAGCTTTGCAGAACTACGACACAACGACACGAAGGGGTGCTGCAACAATTAACTTGATCAGCAAGGCAGTTTCCAAACCTTTCATGCAGGTGAACGGCAGTGTGCGAAGGAACATAGGCGCGGCAATTATCGAAAATAAGGTTATGCAAATGCTCACGGACGACCTTCACATAAGGTCGCGAACATGAAACAAGGATGCCAGCAGCAAAAAAGACGGGAATCCTTGACCACCTGCCCCGCCGTATTTTCTCTCTGAACAAAATAAGTACTGCTCGCTCTGAGAAAGGAGTGCTGGAGGGAGATGCTGACCACGCCGATATAAGATGCTCAAGGTCCTAAGGACGTTCTTTTAACTTCTAGGTGCACACACTTCAACAGCGAACACCTAAGGTGCAGGCTGTCGAACGCTTTGTAGAAGGTGCTGAAATTGGAACATTCGTTACTTTATGGCGCACGTTGCCAGTCGAGTATGGCGTAAACCGGCGTAAATTTAATGTTGGTCTGATGGCTTGGATTAAATGGCCTTGCAGGCAACGATAAACAGTCTAAACAATCGATAACCAAGCTGACCAGCTTCCGAGTGACAAAAAAAAGGATGCTTGCCCAGCATTACGACCTAGGCTGCATTAAGCGCACTCCGTGTGCCGGGTCAGGTTACGTCGGAGTTAATTAAGCTAGAGGAGTGAGAACGTAGTTACCGGTGAATGGTTAGACGGAGCGAAAGAGGGCGTGCCCCATAAGTTATACGGTTGCGTCAGGTTAAGGTCGACGGCTTTGTTGCGAACCTCGCCGTGAGGCGCGCAGATGTGTTGTAAGCAATATCGACCACCTTCACACGTGCTACAGCTGGCGAGCCCTGCGGCCGTTACTTCCAGCGAGCACCCGGCGATGTGCGTGACCTAGGCTTACTTTCGTTGGCAGGCGAAAAACAAGAAGCTAGACTCGGATAGACTATAACTCGTTTCCACTGCCTCCTGGCCAGCAATAGGGCACATTGCCCCACCACGTGGGAAAAAGTGTCGTGAGCTTTCTTTCTTTTTAATGGAGCGTTGCTTAATGATGGTGATCGTGGTTAGGCTAAGGAAAGGACGCAAATTTCTGTAGCCGATGTCGAGAGCGCGGCTCAGCGTCCGAGGAGGTAGGGGAAAGGGACAGAAAGAGATCGAAGGGAAAGAGAGGCCGTAGTGGAGGGCTCCGGAAATTTTGACCATCTGGGATTCTTTAACTTGCAGTGACAACGCACAGCACATGAGCCTCTCGCATTTTTGCCTCCATCGAAAATGCGACCCCCGCGACCGGGACCGAACCCGCGCTTTTTGGGTGGTAACCGAGTATCATAACCACTACACCACAGCGGCTGACAGTGTTACTTGAGACACCGCGATGTGGTGGGATTGTATGCTGTATGTTCAACGGGAAGAGGACGAGGAGAGTGAAGCGTGCCCTTATGTTTGTTGCAGTTCTTGTCATAAGTGCGGGCAGTAGCCCCCGGAACAACTTTCTAGCTCACACTCGTCACTCCCTTTCACTATCTATCTATCTATCTATCTATCTATCTATCTATCTATCTATCTATCTATCTATCTATCTATCTATCTATCTATCTATCTATCTATCTATCTATCTATCTATCTATCTAAACACTTTACGGAGTGTCTAAATTTGCCTTTCGTAACTTTTATCGCAACGTAACTATGCCTTTCTGAACAAAGCACTCCAGCATCCTTGTGTCCTTCAAGCTAGGGAAAACCTCGTTACCATCTGGCTTCAACAAATGAAGCCCCAGGAGACTAACAACCCTTACTGCGGGCCTTCAGAGCGCAACAACTGTTCTTCATTACCACCCAAAAGAAGGAAGCGGTGTCACCCCCTTCCGCAGAAGCACGTGGAAGCGGTTCGGTCATCTGTAACTTCGCTTGTTCGGGCAGTTCGGGGGCCAATTCCCATTGTGTAGTTTCGGTACCACGTGTACAGTACTGAGGCTTGTGGAGCTCAATGGGATGCCGCCGAGGTGTGTGCCAATGGCTCCCGGTGGACGGAGTAGTGGTCCTTTCTCAGAGTGTGGGAACAATAAAACCGTGGGCGTGATTACGTGGTCCAAGTGCAGTGGAGACGTCGGGACTACTGTGAATGCGGTCGGCAGAACAAAGCGAGACCGCTGTACGAGGTGCAGACTCCGCAGTACACCCTGATCACGTTGTCACTTTGCGCAATATAATGTGTCTTACGAGGTCTTCTCTAAACGAACGAAAGGATTTTTCGATTACGTTAGGTTACGCAGCTGGGATCTTTTTATCTGCGTGCGGTTTTATCTGATATAACTTGGAATGACGGCGCAATGTGCAGTTTATTGCTTAGTAGCCATACTTGCTTTATTGCCCGACGAGATTACACTTCGAGACAATAAAAAAAAGAGAGAAGAACAGAGCGTTCCTGTTTCTACTAGGCTCCGCTACAGTTCTCACACTAATACAGTCTGAGAACCGGAGTGTTCGCGCACCAGTACAGTGTGGGAACACTAAATCTAAAGCGCATACCACGGAAATACGGCATTTACAGGATGGGTCCAAATAGAGGCCGAATTTTCATAGTTCAATTGACAGGTTAGCCTCACACAAAACACATAGCTTTAGAAAATTAGCAACGTAAATAAAAAAATTACAAGATGCTCCTTCTCAAACACTGCTAAAAAGAACGTCAGAAATATTATGAAAATACGAGAACATATTTACGCACAATGTTAAATGGGAACGAAAATAATGTTCAGCACGCCCGTAAGACCAGTTGAATAAGACGCGCAGTCACTTCTGTGCAGTTAATACTTATTTCCAGGGTCTGCTTCTTGTGGGAAAAAAGCATCGACGGTTCAGCGGAGGAAGTCGTTGATCTGATTATTGCACACATCAAGATTTTGGCATTGTAGCTAACGTAAACTACAGTGCCAAGGATACAGTGTATTCTAGACGCCTTAAACGTGTAGACTATCCGCTTCGTTCCACACTATTCTTAAAAGGGAAACTCCGGCGGTTCTTTGTCCATTCTGATATCGCTGTTTTCCAATCGCACCGCTAGTATTGCAGCCGGCACGATAGCATGATTGGCTCAGAAACCCACCGATCATTTTAAATAACCGACTGAACGGTGTTTTCAAACGAAAACCGGAACGGGTAGACTCTTTGTTCGGCGTGTGCCACGACGTCACAGCCTCCCCGCCGTGAGAACTACGGAGCTAGTGCCAGAAAAAAACAAAATAATAAAAATGTCTATGCCGTCTGATGACGTATTCAGTTGCGCCAGCTTTTATGAACTTAACGTTGACAGTTTAAGCGCCGTGATATCGACGTTTTGCTTTTGGTCAATAACTCGACGACACCCACGCCACTTACGTCACAGTTCGTGACGAATGGACAGCTTCGCTCTTCCGGCAGTTTTCACGTCATGAAAGTGGCGTAAATTTGTTATCTTTGAAGTAAGAAACTGACATGTCCCTCCTTTAAGATTCGCCGCGACATTCAAGGCTGTCGTCACTCACGAAGCCACACAAGCAGACACACGACAGCGAAGACTGTGAACGTCAGTCATGGCAAGACGTATTATAAGGCTTTCGGATTTCCCGATCCAGTGTTGCGCAAGCTGTTCGAGAAGAATTTGCACCACCTCCCATTGCTTCACTTCCTTAACGGGCCCTTTCTTTCTCTCCTCAAGGAATTGCTCTTTTGTTTTCTCTTCGTCGCGTCGTATAGCAATCCCCGATGTCGCCATCCGCATCGCAAATCAGGACTGCCGTCGCGAGACGTTCCAGGAACGCAAATTCCGTGTCTTATGACAATGGCGTTTCCCTACAGCTACTCGTGTTACGGCTTGATGTTTGTTCGCTTCTTTCTGGCTGCTCTCTCAGTTTTTGCCTCGTTACAGAAAGAATTATTGTAAAAAACAACGATTCCCTTTATTCTTCTTCGCCCCGTTTCACAGACCAGGGGAGCCTTCGTCCGGAACGACAGCCTCGAAACTTTCGCCAGATGGTTTCGATCGGAAATCGGAGACCACTTCCTGGAAACTGGGCGCTCGTGAAGTCCTCTGTGTCCGAGAGCTGAAAATACCGACGAAATGTTGCCGACGACAAATAATGGTCCGGCTATGCTTGCTGCTATGAGAGGAGTAACGGTCTTCATTTTGTCGCCACTGTTTTTTTTTTCTATTTGGCGTGGGAAAAAAAATGGCTGTAATAGTTCATTCCACGTTCTGCCACTTTTTTTCATTGTCAATAGCTTTGGTCCAGGCGTTTCATTGTTAAACTTCTTTCTGACCCCTTAACGTCTAGCTTGTACTTACAATTGAATCTTGACAAATCACCGTGAAAAGTATCATATGGTACAGCAAGACTGAATTACTCATCTGGGCGTGAACTCACTCCTGTGACAGCAAGTTTCTCAGCGTTGTCAGCACAATATTCTGCTTTTATCTAAGCAATGGCGTTTAGTTTTTGCTTCTTTTCTTTCTTTCTTTGTGTGGTGTTTTGTGTGCGTGTGTGTGTGTGTGCGTGTGTGTGTGTGTGTGTGGGGTGGGGGGGAACGCATAAGTAATCAACCTTTCTTTCAACGAGAATAGAACAAGAACCAATGCTAGTAGAATCGAATATGCATGACGCAGGGTCGTCATGCCCAGCGCCAAAAGCTTAAGGACCCTCGCCTTAAATATCCGCAAGATCAACAGGGACGGCACGGGAGTCCACATGTAGTCCACATGGCGAGCTTACAGTTCCCGAAGTTCAGTCTGAGGTTCGCAGCATACAAAAGCGCTCCTTTCGGCTAGGTGGCCGGGTACTAGGAGATAACTAAGGCATGGGACTGGAGTTTGGACACTGCCTATTTTCATCCTGGGTATGCATCTTCCCGCCGGACGTCTCTGTGGTCACCTAAAGGAGGAGACTTCGCGCGGACATAAAGCCACTCTGAGACGATCTATAGAGCGATCTCTTTCTCCATACAGGTCATTTCCAGAACATATGGGATATAGTGAACATCCTCTTCTTCTGCTTGATAGTTTTGTTCGTTTGTAGCAACCACATAAACAGCGAAACAAACACGAAATGCCATGCCCGCAGCAACTGGTATTGAATTTCATATCTCTGTCGTCAAATTGTTTAAGACACATCAGGCCAGGCGGAAGGTTCCAATATTAGCAGCGGCAAGAACAATGCCGCCAACCTTTAGAAAAACATTGTCTTGTAGATGAGATGTCTTGTAGATGAGATGAGAAGCAACGTCAGCGTTGGTAATACAGATCCGGGAAACAAAGGACCTAGTTTAAACTTGCCCTGTAACGTACCTAGATTGTGTGAGGCATATCCGTTCTACTGCGCATCGCTTTCGAACGGATTACCCATGGAAAGCAAGGTGCATAAAGAACAGACAAGCACACACAAAAGAGCATAGAAGCACCCAGTTTGAATCCAGGCAGAAATATTAACATTGAGAAAAATCGAGTAGTCGTACGTTGCAACAATAGTTTTCCTGCACACTCACCGCATAAACTGTGTTTTAAAGTAAAAATACAACAGTAAAACGGTGGAAAGGAGTCCCATCCAGTTGCCATGCACGACCACGCAAGCTTGATATCCGTGATTTCATGCTCGAACACGTCTTATGTAACCTATGCCTGTCATCGCGCATGAGCCTGCAACGTGGTTTCAACCACTTGCGCCAATACGTCGCGCTCGTGCAGTCCTTCGTAGGGTATTGGCACTATGCGTTACCAAGATCGTATTTCAACTTCTTTCATAACACCGCTTTTCATAATACCGCTGTTCGTTTCACCAGTAACTGGTCTTGAGTAAGCAGACCTCCTGACGCAAGGTATTCAAGCTCATCGACTTGCTTCAGCACGACCTCCGGTTGTGCCTTCGCACAAACGATTCCATCTAGAAGCTATGCGAAACAAACGGGAGGAGGAGCGAGTAGAAAGAGACACGTGAAACCGGCAATCATCTTGTTCTTGGGTAATCACAAAACCGTGCACTGCAACGCCTCTCGGGCGATTTCCTGAACCGTTTGGTCCGGGTTGCCTTGGGACCTCGCAGTTCCGCGTAGCGTTAAGAAATGCGGTGTCACGTAGGCGGACTTACGCTGTCGCAAATGTTCCGCAGTAATAGGGCCAAATAGGCTCAAGGTCGCTTCATGTAACTTGAAACTATCTTCACCGACCGTGTGCAAAGGCGCCTTTCGAGTTTCTCGTGGCCCGATGGTGTTTCTTGTCTTTCACGTGGCGTTACTGGTAGCATTCGTCCTACGTTGAGTTGAACGCAGTAACCAGGGTCTCCCGCAACAACCATCCAACATACAACGTATCCGGTAACTTCTTGGTGTCCTATAAAGGGACCCCGCCACTGTCGTCTAGTGGCTATAGGGAATAGGCTACTGATTCAAAGGTCGCGGGATCGAATCCCGGCAGCGGCGGCTGCATTTCGATGGAGCCGAAATGGTGGGGCCCGTGTGCTGTGCGATATCAGTGCACGTTAAAGAACACCAGGTGGTCGAAATTTCCGGAGCCATCCGCTGCGGCGTCGCTCATAATCATAGCTGGTCTTCGGACTTTAAACCCCAGAAATCAACCTATAAAGGGTCGCCTAAGCTTTCGCAAAGGCGGAAGCTATAGGGCAAATACTGGAAGTTCTAGATGAACCTTTTTCGTGAGGACAGTCTGGACATGCGTGGCGTCAGTGACGAAACGCGCGCCATGTTTTTTGGTGGTCAGCGCAAGACGGTGACATCCGGGTACGTTAGTAAATTTTCAGTTGATGCCTAGCGCCCGTCCTGTCCACGTGTCTCTTTCTCTTGTGTTTGTTCTGCTGCGCTTGCTAAGATGCACAAGTTCCCTTAAACAGCTATGCTGTTAATAAAAGAACAGAGTGGAAATATGTAACCTTACGTCTGGATCTGGACCATTAGCTGTACACCGCGTTCGCCTTTCACTAATTATGTTTGTAATTGGAAACGTCTGGAGGTGGGCAATGTGCAACCCCTCTCTGCAGCCTGTGAGGCTTCTCGAACCAAGCAACAGAGTTTCCCGGCGCCGCCTTCCAGATAAACGTACTCTCGACATCGTGATGCAGTGATTTTGCTTGCCTGTGGTGCCCTATTCGTACCGTATACTTTTACCTCCTTGATTACGAAAGCACCACTTTCCTAATTAAATCACCTAAGTCGTCCGTGTGGAACTGTCGCGACTGCAGTGCGAAGCTCCAGGCCGCGACCACCACACTTATTTTGACGCAGACGGGGATAATCATACCACCGTGACTTCCACGAAGGCAGATATTTTCGTCGTCATCATGAGCGTTCTTTATTTGGACTATTTCTACGATCTCCCAGTTAGCAGACGGGTCTACATCAGGAAGAGCTCTGACGGTTCCGTAAGGTGTTATCACATCTGTATATCAATGCAGATATCAATGCAAATATCAACAAGAATCAATGCAAAGAATATAGCCGATGACGCCCAGTAACTAGTTTACTCTGCTAGCTTCGGCAGTAGTCAGACACGGTTGATCGTTCTGAGATCGTTAACTCGTCGAGCAAACAAGTCGCGTCGAGAGATGCCCTAAGGACTTGCCGACAGCCCATCGCCTACAGTACGGGCCACATGTAACCTCCCTCGACCATCGCAGCCAGTAAAAACATGTCGGCTCCTAGAACAAGAAGAAGGAAAAAACGGCCCGCGGGCGGCAAGAAAGTCACGCACCGAGCTCGCGACATCGTCTGTACGTCTCTAATTACGCACGTCTTCGAGCGGTTGCCTCGCAGATGTCCGCTAATAGCGTACGTTTCGAAGGATCCGATGATCGCGCTGAGCAGCAGCGAAAACAGGCGAGCTTCAGTTGTAGCCGGCGACACCAGGATCGATAGCTACTATTAGCGGGCCCATAGAGACGGAGACAATCTTTTTCGCTGCCAAAAAATCCTTGCAGTTTGCGGTCAATGACGCGTTCCCGGAACTATCGACTGCACTCGTGTTTTCGTTTCAGCCGGTCATTTATCGAAAAATCTTGCGAATATGCTCGCGAAGCAGAATGTAGCAAGGGCCCTTGATGTGTTGGTTACTTTTCTGTACGTAAAGTCCGCTTTCGTGTACGACTGCTCAGAACAAAATCGGCGCTTCGCAGATGTGATCTGCTAAGCGCGTGCCTTCTTTCCAGATGAGCTCGTTCGTCCCGACCGCACCCAATTTCCTTTGCGGGGCCGCCTTTTACTGATCTTCGACGATGAGACATAAGGCACAATATTTTCCCGTGCTGTAGCTGGCCGCATTCAGCCGCAAGGTGTTCATCGCTTGAAGTATAACGCTACACGCAGAAGCAGTGGTGCCGCCCCACCACGGTGGTCTAGTGGCTACGGTACTCGGCTGCTGATCCGAGGGTCGCGGGATCGAGTTCCGGCCGCGGCGGCTGCATTTCGAATGGAGGCGAAATGTTGAGGCCAGTGTACTATGCGATGTCGGTGCACGTTAAAGAACCCCAGGTGGTCGAAATTTCCGGAGCCCTTCACTACGGCGTCTCCCATAATCATAGCTGGTTTTGGAACGTAAAACCCCAGAAATCAATCGAAGCAGTGGTGCTAGAACCGGTTATACTTTACTGTGTGTGTCACCGCACCTCTTCTTGTCTTGTGGCTTAGATATTTCTCTACTCGCGCGCAACATAGATGTTGACCGTGAATATGGAAAATGAGTTCGATCGAAACCCGCAAGATGGAACAATGTTTATGAAAAGATCCTTTGACTTCTGAGAAATCCATATGTATTTCCTTGAAGCTTTGTGTTACAGAAAGGCTGGATGCTAATTTTCCCTTTCGTAAACGTTACTGCGTCTTGCGGTTTTCCACAGTACTCATTTGCCTCGAGTTGTCGATGTATTTGCCCTCGCGCTGTCAATCGCTAGCCTCCTGGTCGTCTCAACTGGCAGAGCGAGCGCCCTGGACAGGTGTTGGTGCCGGGTTCGAACCCCGGACCAGCCCGAATTTTTCGGCAACTAAAAAGGTCTCATTTCTGAGAAATACGCACGGATTTCCTTATAAGTTTGCGCTAGAAAACGGGTGGATGCTAATTTTCTATGTCATGGATGCTATCGTGCCGTGCGACATAGAGTGGGAGTTGACATAATCTTGAAGACAGGCACCATATAGACAGGGCTTACCCATTTCAACAAGAAATCTTTGTTTTCGTGCTCGCACTGACGTATATACGCATATATAAAACTAGAAAGACAGAAAATAAAGGTGCAGAAGAATGATTCAAAGACGCATTCTCATTCTTGCCGTTACCACTTGTGGGAACTGGGGTCTCACTTGCCTCTTACACTGGAAATGTATGTAAGAGAATATTTCAGTCAATCAATGTTCTACTCATATCATTAGCAAAGCCGATTGACCAATGGAAAAAGAAGGAAGCGATCACGAAAGAGTTGTGTAAATTTGTCCCTAATTCTTGGCTAACAGCTCAAGATAGTTTATTACTATTGCCAAGCTACTAGCCCACCAACTTACTTAAGACGTACACCGGCGGACTATTTGGTTAATCATTATACAACACGGCAGTGTGCATCTTATGGAAACATGACACGAAAAGAAAAGCATGGAAGACATAAACAAGGACACCTTAGGGATATATTACATGATGGGAAATGGCCGGAATACTATACATCCTTTGATAATTCCTGGGAGTTGCTCCGTTTCAATGTCATATTTAGGGACCTCGCAGCCAGTGCTTTACCAGACATCTCAAATAAGTATGTGCCCAGATAATGTTTCTTGGAAGGATACGCTTAATAAAAGGATCCACGTCTTACATTAGCGCTTCATTATTTTTATATGTATTCGGCAGATCTTGATAAACAAAGTTGTTGCTGCCTCCTCTCGTTTCCGCGAGGCACCCGCGTGGGGCAGTTTTCGTTGGAAGTGCAGCTTGTATCATCGTATCATGCCCCTGACGACAGTGCTGTCTCCAAGGGCTCCTTGGGCAGCGACAAAAACCATCACACGTGTCATTTGCGTCGGCACTCGCTTTCACCACTAACAGACGGTAGTTTGCGAAGGCCCTAACTCGGGGTGCTCTGACGACGAACGAGCTTCCGGGCAAGCAACGTTAGGAGCGCATGTTTACACGACAGTTTCGCTCCTTCATAGCCGAGAAAGGCACGATGAAACGTTCTCTGTTCGGGCGGCGTAGTCTAAGTACTCCGAAGTCACGAAATCGAGTAGTACTGAGAAATTAAAATTAGGAGAACATTTTCGCGGGTACTGTAGTGTTATAGCTGGATGTTTAGGTTTCTATTTCAAGGAAACAGCGGGCAATCGCTGTGTTAATGAATGATTCTCTGGGGTTTCTACGTCCCAAAACACTGATATGATTCCGAGAGACCGTGTAGTGGTGGGCCCCAGAAAGTTCGACTATCCGGGGTTCTTTAACGTGCACTGACATCGCACAGTGCACGTGCCTCAACATTTCGTCTCCTACGAAATGCAGCCGCCGCGGCCAGGATTCGATCCTGCGACCTTCCGATCAGCAGCCGAGGGCCATGGCCACTAGACCACCGTGGCTCGATGTCTGTGTTTTAGAAACAGAGAAGTTAAGTAGCTAACCAGGAAAACGATTTCTCTTCTATTAGTGAGTAAGCCTGTCCTTGATATAGAAAGTACCGCTTTTGTGACGGCTGTTGTGGTAACAACATGGAAAGTTGATCTAGTTGGAACATATGCATTGTAGCGGCGCGGAAGACTGAGACCAAGGAACGTGAGACCAAGGACCAAGGTAATGTAGGCTGCTGAATCTAATCAAGTGTGCAGTCGAATACCCCCAGGATAAGTTTCGATTACCGTGGAACACATTACTAATTACAGTATCATGCATTGTGGAATCTCGTGTGTTGCCGGCTTCAAATAGTATCCACGGTAAAGGACATCTTCCCAGATCTGCCATCGTCCTTGTTCGATGTCCTCGTCATACCCTCACCAGCCTTTGCAATCACAAGATAAGCCTTGTGTCCACAATGACCTCCTTCATATTGTACCATCATCTTTTGTCATTTTAGTTCAGCTTTGATCGGCGCTGTGCAATCTTCGCTCGCTAAAAAAAAAACGTGCAATTGATTTATCGATCTACGTTTCCCCATTCCATCCCACTGGACCTCGGCAGCGCGTGTTTCGTTAATGCAGCATCGCTTTGAGCTCGGAAAAGTGGGCTATCTTACCTAATCCGCCTTTCCTTCCGGCTACTTAATGTAGGATATATCGACCACTTCAGGAGGAAGGTTATACGCCAATTTGCATGCTCGATAAGCGAGCATCGCCGCAAACGTGTCTTGCGAAATGACAGTAACCTGCTTTCAAGCACGTATTTCGGGAAATTGGTGATACTGAATATTATAGGGGAAGCGCGGGTGTATATCGTAATATCTGTTTGCATGTGTGCACGCCTGTGTGGGCGTGAGCGCATTTAGATGTGCGCTCGCGTGGGAGTGACAGCGCACATGGCCAACCTCTTTCACAACGGCGTCGATAGCAAGGCGCGGTATTTTTGCCTACGGTTGGTCGAGCTTTCCAGCTATCAATGTGTACCCAGCTGGAAATGAAAGATGGCGAGCGGTTCCCTTGCCACGTCCGGGACACTTTGCGCGACCGCTTGTTGACATTATACACAATTACGGAGGAAATGGCGGAGAGGGGAGCTGTTTTGCAAAGCTAAGACATTTCATGCGCCTTAAAATTCAATCACTTCTCCTTCCCGAGGGATAGCTAAGTTTGAAATCAGATTAAAAGAGCGCTAAATCTTCCAAGGCTGCCACCATCACACGCCTCGACGTTTCGTCGTGGTCACCGTCGTCGTCGCCGTTGTTGTCGTCGTCGTCGTTGTTGTTTTTGTTGTTGTTTTTTGTTGTTGTTGTTGTTGTTGTTGTTGTTGTTGTTGTTGTTGTTGTTGTTGTTGTTGTTGTTGTTACCGCCGCTTCCATTGCATCACGCCTACCCACGAAGATGTTCCTAAGATTAGTACAGCGGTTATAAGGTTGTAACAGGCGAGCTGTTTAGCCTTAAATTCCAGTGGCGGCCGGCGGTCTAAACTCGGTGGAGAGAGTGTGAGAACGGGAAATGAGAGGCAGAGAGGAAGAAAGAGAGCGAGAGCGCGAGATGAATAAATAAAGATATGCGGCTGATCTCTATGTCAGAGAAATCGGTATAACACGAAAGTGAAATATGTTTTCACATAAGCAGTTGAATCTTTATTGCACACCGAGGTGGACTTGCCCATTTCTATTGGTGTTTCGCTGAAACGGCATCGTTTGACGTGAATGAACCCACGTTCACGCATTGCCCCCTTGACACCCACGGCCGTGACCAACCCGCTGTGGTAATTAAAGTAGTTTACGTGATGCCTGAACACAGATGATAGTAAATGCCGCGTTACAACGGCATCAGTCATGTTTACCTGCGCCACATTGACCCGTCAACGTCGTTGTCTTACTTGGCGTTTGACGCACCAGTTTTCTTGGTGCTATCACGCTCGAAGGGTAGTCGGCAGGGGAATGCACATCCAAGAGAGGCGAAGTGAGCTGCAGTGATTCACTTTGCATTTCCTGTATGGCGGCACCGTTCCAGAGAAAGTGCGCGTCGATGCGCGAGCATGGAGCCGGACAAGCGCATCGAGGAAATGGGAGAGAAGCGAGATAAGAATGAAAGCCGCATTCGTACAGCTTCGAGCACGTATGCCGATAGCGCCGTGGTAGAGCTACGGCCACCTTTGCTATGGAGAGGGGAGCTGTGAGTTCAATTGCCAGCGCATGAACGAAAATTTTTTCTGCGTGTTTCTGTTTCGTTTCCTTACATATATGTATTACTGCGTCACTTCCGTTACGGAAATGACGTGGTTGTGTCGTGGTGGCCACCTGCATAAAACACTTTCGCGGTAGTAAATAAAGCGATGTTTTTCTTGCCCAGGAGAGATTCGGACCCGCCTCGCCGGCGGGCGCAATAACCACTGGGCTATGCACCCACGCATGCAGGATATGAAAGTATGGGAACCATGGGATTATGTTGTACCGGCGAATGCTACACTACTTGCTGTCGCAACTTGACAAAAACAGAGAGAGAGGGAAAAGGAATGAAAAAGTGGCTACCGTCAGGACATCCTAGCAAGAAACCGCTTTGCAGAGCCGCCTTAGCTCCGTTAGTCATTGGTGTTTGCAATAGCAGAGCGACGCCTAATTTTTGATCGACGTTCATATTCGTAATATCAGAAATCCATATGCCTTGCTTTCAAAACAGTATATAGCGCTTAGATAGGGAGTATCATGCAGCAGACTAATATACAACAAATTGTGCCAGTTCGTGATGAGAAAACTAACCAGCACCGTACAAAAGCGAAACCATGAGCTAAATCTGAGGAAAGAGCGATCTCAATGCGGGGTCACATGTACTTTTGAATTAATTACACAATCGTGCATTTTAAATCATTCCTAGGCCCAGCTGTACAGTCTTGATAGAGGTTCCTCGACATTAACTTATCTGGACGACTGTAAATGCAACACCCTTCGTGCGTGTGGTGTACGTTTCTTTCGTTTATTTTTTCTCAGTGCGTTTTTCATTTGTTCTTGTTTTTTCACAGTGTGTCTCTGTCCACTTTCTTATTCCGTTTATTTCTAACACACTAGCAAACCGGGTGCCATCTTCTGCTTAACTTTCCCGCCTTTCTTCTCATATCACTCTCCCTCACCTTGACTTTAACTGCCCTTCTTATCCACTGACACAAATTTCAACGGCAGTTTAACTATTTTTATGCCAATTTCTCCTTGGAACTAAAGATAAAATTTACGTACAGCCTAAAGAGATTTTCGTTAGCGTCATCGATGGTCATCATAATGCGGTAGTTTAAGAGATCCAGCACATCCATTCATGACGCCTTTACGGATGACTTTCCGGTGCAAAAAGGAAAAAAAAACAAGGAAGGGTCACTTTGTTTCTCCTGCCACTTTACTGAAAAGTCCGGGCGTACAGTTGCAAGTTAGGTCAGCCTCACGTCTTCCTCGGTTTGGCCTAGGTGCGCGGAGCTATTCCGGGAAACCGTAGAAGCCTTTTCTCACTTTCGTGACCGGTAGCACGTAGCCGAGGCACAGGTCATGGCCGCTGGAGGCAATTCCGAGCAGCGCATCAACGCGGTCCTGCTTGAGAAGACATTCCTATTTGCATTGGCTACGGGTCCGACGGGAGCAGGCGGGACCTAATAGACAGACGGTGCCCGTCCGTGCGACGAGAACCAAGGCCACGTGGGTCTGTGACCCGTGACAGCAATCTATTCCGGGACAACGTGTAAACATGCCAAGGCCAGAAAACGTTGCAGACATACCCGTGTACGCTGGATTTCCCTTGCGTGAAGCCGTATGGGAAAAGAAGAGCCCCGCTATGTGATTGCGAGGAGCCTTGAAAAGATTGATTGAAACACCGCGAAGGTTAGCATATGCGACAGTGGAACACAATTTGAAACTTTTTTTCGGGGTGTATGAGTGTAAGGTTGCGGCACTGTTATGGCGCGGCTTGTAGGCGATACGAATTGTGCGACGGGATTCAGTACGCAGCTACAATGCTTAGAGTGGTCTCTAAACTTTGCAGTGTAACGCGGGGAACTTCGCGACGTGGTGGACATGAGCTGTTAAGTCCCGGGATGTGCAAAATTGTGTGCACATAGTGTGAGGAGGCGAAAAGATGACCATACGGGTTCTTTAGAAACAGAAAGAAAAAATAGCACGGACTTCAGCAGCTTCCTCGGTTTCGACAATGGGCAAAGTAGATTGTCACAACGTATGCCGGCAACGTTCATGAAACACTGTTTTTTTCTTACTGGTTTGCCAATTTTTCTGTTTTTGTTCGACGCACGGCCATTTTCCTCCGCCTGATATTCTTTGCTGCCAGTCTATGTGAAGTGCCTTAGTCTTCTATGCCCAACCTCTATTTCCCATGGTAGTTCGACGCGCTGGCTGCCATCTTGACATTTGCAGTGATCTCTGAATATAGATGCACTGGCGCCGCCAATCTATTTTCGAATGGAGTAAAGTTCTGCACAGTTTCGCCGCTGCAACGCCATTGCGAATTCTTTCTGGAACATTTCACGTAGTTTGCAAACAACATGAATGCTCATTACAATGAATTACAACCATGGGCTTCCACCTTCATCGTGAAGGCGAAGGGAAAGAGTCTGTAGCGTATCGGCCACCGATAGAAGACGGCAAAGTTTAAGGGGCAGCGTTACCAGAGGAGCGGTCTGACTTGATTCCCAGTAAACCTTTCTTTTGGTCCCTGCATAGAATCAACCAGAATATCAGTGGATTAACCAAATGGCGACCTGGTAAGAATGACTGCTTAAATTTTAGGGTACGAAAAGTCAACATGTAAGGGAATACACAACGCAAGGATGTGTGTCGGAATGCACAAGGAGTCGCAATACCTTAGAGATGATGTAGCAGTGAATGGAGCAAACTGAAAAAATGATACCTCACATAGCAAAGCGAACGCGGCGGCGTGTCCGATTTATCAACAACGACAAATACGCCTTTCTTTTCGAAACTCACTCAAAACGAAGTGAGCAAGAACGTACCGCTTCAGTTTTCTGCACAGTTCCCTCTTTTTTTATTTTGTCTTATTAAATGCAATGTGAGTTTGGCCTTCCTACAATTCAGGGGCATAGTTTCAAATATAGGAGACAGTTCGAAAGGAACATGGAGAGAATGACGCAACCAAAATATATTAAATGAGAGATTTCTATAGGTGTCGCTGGAGTACTGAGACTTGCATCTGTCGAATTAGTGGGTCAAATGTCAACTTTTGCCTTTGTCGCTCATACTTCGATTTTGGCTTGCCTGGTAGCGAACCACCCCAAAACCCATGTCCTCGCTGACGTGAGCCCTGTTTGGCTCGTAAAGAATTTCTTATTCGACGCAATCGTATGCCCTCTGCTGCGACGGCTTCTGCGTGTACAGAATTCCTAAATGGACTGCTAGAAAAAATAACTTCATGGACAACTGTACCACCGACGTGTGTCACGATTGTGCAGGGCAGTGCTCAGTGAATGAAACATGATGTTCGGAGCGCACGCATTCCGATGTTTTGTACGTGAACGCTTCGATCTGGGAACATCGAGCTGATTCGTCGTGGTACTCAAGGAAAGTTGAAGGCTTTTTTGAAGCGTTGTAATTCAGTTCGGTGTCTGTGATCCCCAGTGAAGTCAAGTAGCACAAAACGCGCCGGCCATAACGTGGTCCGACTAACGCGATCCAATCACTGAGCGCTGTGCATGGTCTTTTGCTGTCTATGTATATGCTTTCGTGTCCGGTCAATCAATCAATCATTCAATCAAA
Source organism: Hyalomma asiaticum (assembly GCA_013339685.2). Taxonomy (NCBI): domain Eukaryota; kingdom Metazoa; phylum Arthropoda; class Arachnida; order Ixodida; family Ixodidae; genus Hyalomma; species Hyalomma asiaticum. The sequence goes on along the minus strand of CM023488.1, from coordinate 24,180,608 downwards.
GAACTTTATTTTTACCAAACACAGAAAGATGTACAATGAGAAAGGTGGCCGTAAGAAAAGCTGTACAGTGACAGCTTGACAAAGCCCCGGCCACACATCGGCGGTGAACGACAGAGGTCCGCACTTTATCTAAAGTTTGAAAGAAAGAGGGTGAAAAAAGGAGAGAGTGACAAAGGTAATTGCGTACAAACAGTTAGTAAATAATCAATAATTGCCCATCTAATCACACCACCTCTCCGTGTGCGGTGGCAAATTGGAAATTTCCTATGGCAGCGTTCCCTTCTTTCCTTTATATTTTCTTCGCTCTCATATTGTAAACCATAGCTAGTAAAGAGAATTTAAATCAGGTTGCAGCTTGAACGGAAAAAGGGATCCTCGACCATACTGACTGAACACCGAGCATCAATGCAGCCCATGCAATTACATGTTGCACGCCAAGAAAGATGCTTCCGTTTAAAACTGTGTAGCTTTAAGTGGATGTATCTCATGCGCTTAAAGAACAATGCTCATGCACAACTGCTTTCAGCCATTTGAGTGTTGTCCGTGCAGGCTCGCAAGGTGCTACACCTATCATGTTTCATTTTAAAATGATTATAACATTTCCTGTACTGTATGATGAGGTGTGCAAGGCTTATGAAATCGAAAGACATAAAGTTGAGTTTGGTGTAGCATCTACAGCATCCTCAGCATCTACATCAATGGTACTGCGCAAAACGTGGCAAGAAATATCGCAAGACCTAAGGAAGGCCGGCAGAGAACTGGAGCTTGCGAGCCGTTCAGAAAGGATGATGACTGATTACCACAGTTAATTATTCATTGAATATTCATTGCGGATAGGACTCAAACCCAAGACCTTCAAGCACTAGGATCCAGGGTCGTCTAGTTCTAGAACCCAAGGCCTTAACAATACTTGAACCTGCACCTTCTAGGTCACAAACCCACGACTTTCTAAAGCTTGAACACGAGATCTCGATAAGAGTCGCACCCAAGACCTTGCCTGAATTAAAGTGGGTAAATGTGGATTGGAGTGCATTAAGCTTGATGACGGTATGGATAAAGGTGGGCAAGAGATGCCATCAGGCTTTCCCCTTCGCGTCTCACAGACGATATCTAAGGGCACAAGGAATTTTTTATCCCTTCTAGGACTTTCCCTCCCCTTCCCCAGTGCAGGGTAGCCTACTGGGCACAGCCCAGGTCAACCCCCTGCCTTTCCTATTCCCTATTTCCTATTTCCTATTCCCTCCTGCTCTCCTCTCCTTCTGGATGCCTGCCAGGAAGTTAAGCAACATTATTTATGCTTATCTCCGTGTTGTCAGTGCCCGAATGGCCATTAAAGGGGTTGTCCAGTCGCTTTACAATTAAAAACAAATACTCCTAAAGGAAAGTGCGTGCCTTATTTCGCTCTTAGCCAGCACATACGACTAAGGCAAGCGAGTAATTAAGCAAGTTAAGAATCGCAGAAAAAGCGTAAACTGCGACTTAACACGTGCACACATTGAATAGAGCTCAGGCCGTATGCATTCGGATCAAGCCGTATGTCCTTGTACATTCAATTACGGCTCGGGCCGTAATTTGAATGTACAAGGACACTTAATACTATTACGAGGAGACATTGCTGCGTATCCCCTTCCAGTAATAGAATCACTGCTACTACTGTGCATGAAGTAAGTAAGATAGCAAAAAACGATGTATCTGAATGTTAATGCATCGAGAACTATTATTAGTTACGCAGGAAGTATATACAGCTTAGGCCCTGCGGCATTCCCGAGCACTGTGCCGTGCAGAAACCGTTCCTGTGGTTGTTCCCTAGCTCTTAATATGCTCGGCAACGAAGGCGTACTACTACACACTGTCTTCGAGTACAGGCCATTGTGATCACTGAGTGGTCAAACGTCTGACTTTCCCTCGCATAAAAGTAGCACTAGTCGGTTTGGTAGGCGTTCTCAAACACACGTTGTTTAAGTGCACATGGTGCCACTAAAGTCAAGAAGGTGACCATCCAGGCAAAGCAAACGTAAGGGCCCACACTGACGAATAGCTGTTACTGTGAGCACGATAACTAGTACACAAGATTTCCCGACAGTGACGCGCTCGTTCCCATGCGCGTATTCCCGATTTCCAAAGTCGCTCATTTGAAACGACCGCGTCGCCGCCGTTTGTACATATTTATAATGCTGTAGCGGAAGCTGCAGCCCGGAATCCCTTTTTTTCCAAAGAGGTAGGAAACCACGCCGTGCTACTGCACCACACACACAGGTGTCCCATGGCACTTCGGCCCGGCCGGACTAGAGGAGCACGGCCTGACTAGAGGAGCGGCGCGCGTGCCGCACCTCTAGTCCGGCCGTGACTACGGTTAGCAACAGCAGCACTCGGCCACACTGGCGAGCGAAAAGAAAGGGATGCTGCACCACGCTCTCCGCGGCCTTATCTCCGAAACGCCGTGCTCCGCCCCTCGCTGACAACGCGAGCAACGTCTGTACAATAAAGATGAGTCTTATGAAAGGGAAAATTAGCAAAGATGAAAAGATGAGTCTTGTCCCAAAGCACAAATCGAGGAGTCGTTTTCTCTTCCGCTCCAGCTGGGGCGAGATCCAACAATAGGAACGTATAAAGAGCGCTTGTGAAACAGTTGCGCTTCCCCTTTTCGTCACTTGGTTTGAGTTCCGGGCTTTCCGGCCGGTTGAAGGCGAGCGGAGATTAACATTCATTGTCGGAAGCACTGCTGTCACTACTTGACAGCCCCGCAAAATTACCCCAGTTCTCTATTACGTTAACACACGTGGTACTGAGGGCCATCAAAAATGGGCAGCAAGAAACAAAAAAAAAAAGAAACGCCAAAAGGAAGGAGTTGCTAAAGGCGTCCGCCTCCAAACGCGATAAACGCCTTCGAAACGATACGCGTAATTTGCAGCTGTTGCAAAAAAAAGGAGGCCATTATTCGCATTTTTTGTTAGTTAACGATGCGTAGGCGCGAGCAGTAAAAAGCGCTGAGGCAGTTGTGTAACCGCACACGGCACGCAGCTCCGATAGTCCCACGCACTCCACCATGTGACGCCACGCTTCAGTGGCCGTCGCTCATAGGGCGCTGTGTTGCAGTTTCGCACGCGCGAAAAAGAAAGCTGAGTACAACTATATAAAGCTCCAGTTAGTTCGAAAAAAAAATCACCCTTGTGTCTTTCACACGCACAAGAACATGCCATGTCTTAATGCTCATAATATACGCGGAACCTCCGGACAACCCCCTTAATGAAGACATTGTGATTTTTCTGTTCAAGTTTCTAAATACAGATCAAGAGCTTGACGCCCATGTCCCTGACGTTAAATTTTTTATGCCGCCCGATCGGCAGTTCCTATTTTAGTTTCAATTGTAACTTCCCAAGGGGAACGAAACGCTGCTACCCGTCGGCAAGCCCGAAAAGAGAAGCGTCACTTTCGAAACCTGCCGTTGCGAAAGGCTTAGCTTCAACACCTCGCTGAAGGTTCATCTTGAAGCCAAATGGAAAAGCTTGGTCGGTTACCTGAAGTATTCTCCCAATTTCGCTAATGTACGGCGGCATCGCTCAGCAAATGCTCACTACGTACGCCAAGGACAAGCCAACAAGAACCGTTAAAGAAAGCGTGACTGAAAGGTTCGAACTTCTCTGTATTTCCTTGTTTATCTCAGGCTCTTGAATTTCCAGCGAGTCGCTTCTGACAGCTTCTCCACGATCTTGATCCGGCAGCATTTAATGGGAATGCGAAGACCGGAAGCAGCTTTCCAGCGAAGATCAGGAATTTGTAGAGAAATTGAGTGCTATTAGTGAAGAGACAAGCAAAGAAGGGAAATAAGATCGTCGCGGGAAAAGGGGGTACCACGAGGCACTAAGCTTGATTGCGATCACTGAGACGTTGCGACATGGGATCGGTAGACGACTGCAGAACACGGCTGCGTACAATACGCCTCAGGCAGAATAGAGCGATCGTCTCTAATCCTAAGGGATTACAAGGCAGCAGGTACTACACGTTGTATGACCCAGTTTTCCGCTCGAGCTGCTTCGGTGCCTTCGCCGCATGAGACAATCGATGGTTTTGCTCGTTGAGTTCTTAGTTCACAGTTTGTCTGTTTTAAGCATGGAGGGGCAAAGAATTAGAATGCGGCGTCACGCAATTCCGCTAGCCCCGGCCGGCAAGTCAACCTCTGCACTACATGGTGTCTCTTGGTTGGGATCAGGCCGACGTAGTTGCCGGACTGCTCGAGGTTATTTAAATGCGGAGCATTTCTTAGTCGCACGATGCCGCGCTTCGGCGTCGGCGGCGCCGGCGCCGTCCACACCCCCACTGCGCATGCTCGGCTCGTCTCGTGCCGGCCCAGGAAGGCACCCGCAAAACTGTCGCTCCAGGCGGGCGTTCAGCAAGCCGAGCATGCGCAGTGGGGGTGCGGACCTCTCCCCCGTACTCCTCTCCCTCGAACGCGGGTGGTGTGTATATAAGCGGCGGAGCGCGCGTTCGGAATTCAGTCAAGGGCGTCTTTACTTGGCTTTTGCGCAGTGGGGGTGCGGACCTCTCCCCGTACTCCTCTCCCTCGAGCGCGGGCGGTGTATATATAAGCGGCGGAGCGCGCGTTCGGAATTCAGTCAAGGGCGTCTTTACTTGGCTTTCGCTTGACTTGACGCTTTGCTCAAGTATAATAAAGACGAAATAACAATTAGGCATTCCCAAACCATACCCAATTACGCAACATTCACGCGATACCCCCACCACTCTGCGACGCATTTACTCGAGTTCCCCCCGTGGGAAGATGCGGGCGTAATTTTTTGGCAGCGTTGAGTTTCAATGGCGCTTGACCGTACAGGAATCTACCGCTTGCCTACCACGTGACAAGGGCTTCTTCCCCATGATTCTCCTCATTGTTTCTTTATGCTTCGATATGGCCATGTGAGGCCCTCTTCTAGCGGTTTTTTCTTCCGTGACTGTAAGGCTAAATTATTGCATGTCTTACTGGAAGGTGATCTCGTGCGACCTTGGCTTGGGTGCTAACGGCAAAGATACTTATACAACAGTGGCTCGCTGTTAGTGGCGATCACAATGCTTGTGGCCGAGAGCGTAGCGCATGGCGCTCCGGAGCGAGGGGCCCCACGTTCGATTCCCACTCGGTCCCTAGGTTTTTAGGGGCGAAGCTCCTTATGGTCGAGGCTTGTCTACCGTTGTGTGTCGTAGCCACGCTCGCGCTCGCTCTCGGCGCGCGATCTCTCTCTCTCTTCGACAGCGGCAGTCACGAGTGCCGTGTGTGCATGTGTGGGCCTATCCCGGAGGCAGCGCACAAAGACAGTGTCATCTGCTGTCGCCAGAGAGCGAACGGCGCGCGTTGACTATGGAAACGCTCTTTCTCTTGTGCGTAGTTGAACCATAAGGATTCGCAGCGTGCGCGTTAAATAAATTAATTCGCAACTCGGTACGATCTACGACGTGGGAGCGCAGGAATCTCATAAAGACTAGAAGCATAAATGACAACGCTGTGTCAATATACACACGCCTTGTCACTCATTTACATGCATGAGCGGGCAATGTCGCGGGTGATTTACGGTGTCACAGAACGATCCCCAGCTTCGCCCACTCGTCATGGTTCACTTCGTGCAGATGCGTGGAGTTCTTTTTCTTTTTTTTTGCATCTTTTTTTTGCAATTTTCGCTCACGGACGACGCTGATTTTCTGCTAACAACCAACGCCGCCACCGACGCCGACACCGGAATTTCTGCGAAACGAGCTCTTTAACACTATCGCTTTAAAATCACGAAAACACATGGAAATGCATACGCCTTATCAGGTGCGGCGCCCGCCTGCATAAAGCAACTAAAGATAACGCCAGGCTTTATCACACATTGACTGAAAATCATTTTCAGTTTTCATATGCGCACGATATCCCTAGCTCGGGAAATCTCGGAATGCGCTAAAGGTGATCTTACGGGGAGCGAAAGCATGCTTCTGCATTTGTTGATGTACGCATTGTACACTTATTGCATGATTTAATGCGCTAATAGATTTACACCAGACTTTCGCCTTCAAGTGTTATATTAACTCCGTAACGTCAATTAAATATTTTTGTTGCTTTATTCGTACCTTACATATATATACACAATCTCAGCTTTGAGTCTTACTTTATTCCTCTGCTCTTCTGGCATTATCAATATCACTCACGTCACCTACTTCAGTCCGCACGCGTATATATGAAAAGAAACGATAACTATTTAATGAGATGATTTTTTGGAAAGCAAAGCCAATTAATTGGCTCTCGTAGCAAGCACCAATGAGTAGCTTTGAATGGTTCTGACGTACTTGACATCATAAAAAGGTTGGAGCAGCTTCACTGACCGAACGTCGCGTAGACAGGTCAGACTGCTGAGCTGGTAGCATCACCTTGCTTATCGGTCTTTCAACTTTGCTTTCAGAATCAGAATCATATTTTATTGCAGAATAATACATAGGTTACGCAGTGAAAATGCATAGATTGAGGTCCCGAAGTCAAAGATTGCAATGGGACCTCCTTTTCAAAAATAAATAAGAAGAAAATAAATGCAGCTAGGGTACAGCATGACAAAACATGTGCATTATAAAAGGGGTAAGCAGAAATTGGTGTACAAGCAAGAACGAATATAAGAATCAAGGAAAAAAGTAAGAACGAGAAAGGAGAGGTCACAGCATAACAGATCATATGCGTCATAAAAGGAGTAAACAAACATTGGTGTTCAAGTAAAAGAAAAACAAGGTATACAGGAGAAAAAGAACACATGAGGTAACATTAACAAGCTCATCAAACAAGAATACAGAATAAGTACAATTATGAGCATTCCTACACATCAGAGATATGAAGCATATAATCTTTTAATTGTTTTTTAAATTCGTGATTTTTTTAAAGCTTTTATTTCGATGGGTATAGAGTTCCAGAAAGATATCGATGAGAAAAGAACACTCTGCTGTCATAATTAGTATGTATTTTGGGTAAAACAAAGTTATTGCTTCGAGCAAAACTAGTAGTGTTGTTAGTTGTTAGGTAAGATTGCGGTATAACGCCAGAGTAATGTACTGCCAACTGGTGTTTATGACACTCGCCAACTCCGAGACGCGATGCGTGTCACAGCCTGTGTAGCCGTTCATTGCGTCTCGTCGATGTAGATGTAGACCAAATTGAATGGCGCACACCCACTCTGTGGGATCCGCCAAGGGCCAGGTAGTTAGAATAATGAAAGGCACAGCAAACGTTCAATAATTTTGGGCAAGTTAAAATAAGTTAAAGAAATTGGAAATTGAATTGTTAAGGTGATTAGGAGAATAAGGAAAGAAATAACCAGGTATAATCCTTGGTCTCTTTGTCGTCCTCACATTGTTTTCTTTCTTCTTCGTCTTCTTCTTTGTACTCTATGTTTACGATCCCCATAACTCATTATATCATTGCCACAATATCATAACACCGCTATCACGTAACAGTATCATTATCACCATCGCTATCACGTAGCAGTGGACAGATAGCATTGATGTGAATGGTGGGTTGAGGGCAAAGATAGGTCCGCTTTTTTTTACGGTACGCTACAGTAAATGTGCCCTTCAGATTGCACAACTCTGTCTACAGGTACCAGTCAGAACGATAACTGTCTTTGTGACTTTAGAAAGTTAGAAAGTTAGAGTGAGCCTTCTCACGTCCTTGCGTAAGCAAAGAGTCCCATGATTGAATAAGTCTCCCATATCTGTCTCTCGTGGTGTCAGCCATGTCAAAATCGCACAACGAGCATAAAGTATAATCCACATTGCTGCGCGGTCTTTGGAAAGCTTGTCGTTGCTGAAATTTGGAGGGCTCTGCTAAGACACGGATACCGCACATAGCCAGTGCGACGAAGTGCAATCCACGTCAACACTATACTGAAGATTCAGAACTCTAGTTTGTTTGTAAAGAAATTACTTAGTTTTTAAAAAAGTGTCCATGTCATTTTTTCGAAAATAGAGGAAACTGAAATCCCCCCTCCCCCTCAAAAAAAAAATTCCGATAATATCTGCACCTTAAACGTGGCGAGCTCGTTCATCCTGTCTTTGTGTTTACAGGACCCGTGTTCGAACATTGGAGTTCTGATCACATGGCGGCAGCCTCGCGAGAGAGAGAGAGAGAGAGAGAGAAACAAGGAAGGGAAGGCAGGGATGTTAACCAGTCATGAGTCCGGTTTGCTACCCTACACTGGGGGATGGGAAAAGGGGAATAAAAGTAAAGAGGAGAGAGGGGGAATGCCTACAGGGCAGTCCTATATAATATCATAGGCGCTCGGCTAGGCCAGATGTTTTTAGAAAGCTCAAAAGCGCTTTCATTGCATTTCAAGCACTTTCTTCGACACGTGGGGCAGCTTCGCGACGCCCCAACAAACATAAGGGCCTTCTTTGTCACCTGACTAAAACAGCCGCAATGTCTGAACATCTGCGGAGCTCACCTGTCCGCAAGTGTTCCCTGAAACGACGAGAAGGACACAATCTTGCCACACGAACAATGAATCCTACATGAACGTTATTGCGAGAAATCTCTCTTTGTGTAAGTTTAAGGGCGAGCCATACATTGGTAACGTTTCCTTTACTCAGGAAGCTAATTTTTGTCTTTGTTTTGGTACTACCTAAGCAAGCAGTGCAGACTGCAAGGCACAACCTGGATAAAGAGAAAATAAAAATATGAAAAGGAAACCGACAACAGCTGGGATCACCGTATTCTCCGACTGCACAGCTGGGACTGCTTGGGGGTGTGCTTGAGGACATAAGGCTGAACTTGAATCGTACTACGGGTAAGAGACGCATGTTTTCTGTTCATCGATAGTTAGTACATTGCGTATTGCAGTCTACCTTGGTATCGCTTTCCGTGTAACTACAATCAAACAAATAATAATAATGGCCGACCTAATGCGCAGTTAAGCGCAGCTTCAAGCAAGCATTTGGTTGAGAACACGGAACCTTGAATTACAAAGTACGGAATGGAAGTGCGTTCCTATATTTATTGTTCTCGCTTGTGAAACCAGATTAAATATGAAATAATTCACGCAGTTTAATAGTAGGACGACCGCATGATTTTTACATGTACGGCATTTTAAAACGTTCCGAAAACCCTCCAGCAGCAAACTATAATGAATAATCAAGCAAAGCTTTCGTTGTCTTTCTTTTCCTCGGTGCTGCTGTGTTGCCTAGTGAAAACGACGCAGAGACCACAGTACATGCCAGCACATGTCTGCTCAGACAACACCAGCCAGTGTGCACATGATATTGACTATCTAGTTAAGGTACCAAAACATGACAACGCGAGGACTTTTGGTTAACCAAGGTGGATTTTTGGTTGTCCGAAGTAGATACCAGATAGCTCTAGGTGGAGTCTCATGCCCCGCCACGGTTTTCTAGTGGCTATGGTACTCGGCTGCTGATCCGAGGGTCGCGGGATCGAATCCCGGCTGTGGCGGCTGCATTTCGATGGAGGCGAAATGTTGAGGCTCGTGTGCTCTGCGACGTCATTGCACGTTGAAGAACCCCAGGTAGTCAAAATTTCCGGAGCTTTTCACTACGGCGTCTCTCATAATCATACCTGGTTTTGGGACGTAAAACCCCACAAATCAATCAACCAATTAGGTGGAGTCTCATACCCACCGGTATGAGCCACAGGTCTCATACGATGCCGGTATGAGCCACAAGTGATGGTTTTCTTTTTTTCTTTCTGACATATGGCATATGCTGGCACATGCAATGCAGTGAACATCTACGTCAATTTAATCATTTTCAGTGATTACCCTGGTGCCTGAATGATGCTCTTCTGTACTAAGCTTATGCTGTGGTGCCACACCTACCTCGTGCAACTCCAAACTTAGTGTTTTTCCTGAATTTATCTTTGAAAACTTTTATATCCGGAGCACCCTGGAAGTAAACAACAGATGCTAAGGAAGAAAGGTTAAGGTCTCTAGGTTAGTGTGCTGCCCGTATCCTAAAAGTATTGCCCCATGGACACAATGCCAACTTATTGGCAATACATAGAGTAGATATTGTTACTTGCTGAGATAATTTGAAATTGTCGCTTCCACTGAACTATGTTTTCACAAACTTGCGATGCCACACACGAGAGGACTGTTAATATTTGCTTTAGATATAAGAAACAAAAATAATTTGGAGAACACATTGACAGCGTCACATCCCTAAAATAAAGCGTATATGGCGACCACACCTAATGGCTCGAGCTTCACATTTAATTTATTCACTAGGTCTGCTGTAAAAACTGTGCTTTCAAACGGTCACTGACGTGGCTATAGTGAACAAGCAGTGAAGTCTCGTCGACGTATAATTGTCACGTTTAAGTGCCTGTACACTTTCATACAATTCAGTGCATTCAAGAGGCATTTCATTTCGTAACTCCGATGTGGCAGCACGTTACAGCAGACCCGTCTAAGAATAGAACACTCCAAGGATCTGTGTAGTGGCATCCAGAAAGGTTCAACTGAAGCAGTGACAAGCCCTCCTAGTCGACTCAGCCCCTCGCAAGGACGACTGTTGCTCAACAATGCACAAAGGCTTTCTCTTCGTGCTCGTGCGTCTAATCAATCTCGAGCGCCCGGTGAAGAAGCTATAAACAACGTCCTTCGCTCAAAAAAGGCTCATCAATTCAGCTCCAGCGTGTCACAACTGCGAACGAATTCGCCGAAAGTGTTCTTTCGTAACACCTTAAGAGTCTCAGCATCAGTCTCGGTGAAGCATGGTATTCTTGACGGTTTCCGTTACAGTGTGTGAGTACCTTATTTCATCCGCCAATACCTTGGGACGAACATTTTTTTCATGTTTATTTGAAAGGCTCATTTCGCAAAGAAATGCGACGGGCGGCCGAGAATGCACTATGCAGAGCCTGACAGCCATAAATCTAACTCGCGATAAAAGCTCCCAGTGCCGTTGTTCTCGAATATTATGTTCACACCTGCCGTCTTTCGTACCGCCACTACACAACCGTATGATCCCTATATCATAGGCTTAGGCAATGAAACCTTTCTCTCGCTGATAATCTAAAAACACGCACGGTAATACATCCACAGCGACATAAATTTAGGTGCGATAGAAATTATTGCAACTCACACAATTACGAAACGGAGCACCATATTGCCCCATTTCAGCGTAACATCAGCACGATAAATAACGCCAGTTACAATAAACTCTTGCAGTATTTTTTTATTATTCGCTGAATATTTGCTCCACTCAACCACCTCCTTCTTTCCAGACAATGAACCACACAACAATATTTGTGCCAGCCACTCCAACGACGGCTAGTTTCATAGAGTGAGCATGCTTACCTATCTCTTGTTCAAGCGCTCCTTGAGCACAATAGCGCATTCATCCGTCTCGGGGTCCCACAGGCGCAGTTTGCCTTCACTCAAGTGCAGCAGGATTAATGGTTCAGTAGCACCGCTTTCGTGCAATTTTCCACAGCTAATCTTCAAACAGCTCAAATTCTACTCTGTGTTGACTTCTAAATCTGTCATACAGATCTCACTCGATCGCGCTCCTTGCTGGGACTCAGTTAGTTTTCTTTGTTCATCACTCCTCCACGCCACAATACTCGAGGTACTGCTCTCTATACAATCCGAGTCTGGTCCTGTCGCGGACGCCACTGTGTTATTCTTTAGGATACGTTCATCTCAGCTTGCAACATGCTATGCGTTGAGCTAAACAGAAGCGCTAGCCTATTGTGGGAACAGCGATAATATAACACTTGCATCGCATGTAAAGAGCAAAACAAGAACGCAATCCTCATAACAATAGAGTTCTACTTGAATAGACAATACCCTCAGGGCACGGGCCTTCTTTCAGCTGACAGGTACGCCGCGCACAAGTTCTAAAGTTGGAAATGCGCATATAAGCTAGAAGCGCTATAGAATATTCAAGAGGCTGTATGGTCAACATGCTGTGCTCTACTCGTCAGCATTTTTTGTTTCGCTCTTGGAAATACATTGGAGCATGATTTGCAACAAGTGTGCCGTCTTTCGCTCCCATTCGCACCTCCATGAATTTCACGTCGCTAAGCGTGACGAACGTACCACAAAAGGCTGCCGGAGACTGTCGCTGTGCCATAGCCTTTTACACACTCCCCAAGTTTGGAACCTCCTTGGAGCCATTAAAAGAAATTTGTGGCCCTGGTTCTCGTAGCCAAATACGGACGCGTGTATCTCTTGTTAGAAGTGCCATACATCTGTTGGCGATGGTATAAGTCTGGTCTCGCTTTACAAACGCGAAAAGGTTTTCTCGAATACTACCTTATAGATTACATATGTACTGTGGCAGATGACCCCGTATCGACCAGCACTGGCTTAGTCGCAGCTGGGCAGTCGAAGATAGCCGCCACGCCCAGCAGCGCGTCTCGCCAAGTCCCGGCCAGTGCTAGCACCAGCGCGGACAGCGGGCCAGGCAACAGGCATTCACGTCATCGTCGTTGCTCATGCCGGGCTGTCAGCAATCTCCACAGCACAGCTCTCCACAGTCAAGGTTATGTCAAATGTATACGTCTTCGTTATGCATAGAGCAACGCCCAAATATTGAATATTGCTGTGTACAGCTGCCAGGAATTCATACCGCTTTTGCTAACTCTTTGCAATGACAGCGCGGCCACGACAGAAAATTTCACAACTTCTAGTGTTAAAAAAACGTACCCGCTCCTATATATAGTATATCTATATAACAAAAGGCCAACACAGAGCACTGGTGGAATTTCAGAGTCACATGTTCGGTTCCTGGAAGCTTAAATATAATTGTTCTTGTTGGGCAACTCGAGTAGGATTGCATAAATTCGATCCAGTAAACTGTTCATTGTGGCTGCTGATCAATGGCACTGAGGGTAAAGCTAAGCTCGGCCTGGCTTTGTTTTCGATGTAACGGCGTCTCACAAGGAAGCTCATCCGAACTTCTGGTGAGGTCGGCTGTTGTGTCACAGCATAGTCCTTCCCTGGTTTGTTTTCTGTTTGAGTGTACGTAACGAACGCGTTGGGACATACGGTGAACTATGGATGTCGTATGTGTGTTAGCCTTGACGGCTGCGTCGAAGCGTAATATTCATACAATTGTTTGTGGTGCCGTAGATTGATCATTGTCGATAACAATCGAATGACACATGTCTACTAGGAGGAATCAGAATTGCTTGGATCTTACGTCACGATATCATGAGGCACGCTGATAGTGGAGAGCTCTGGCAACTTGTACCTCCTGCGGTTCCTTAACGTGGCATTGATAATGCGCAGCGTACCAGAACAAATGGACATGTCGATAACAAAACAACGGAAGCACAAAGATAAAGTAAATAAATTACGAGTTGTCTTAGACAAACTGGGAGATCACAGCCACGATAAGGAGTCGAGTAAGACCACCTTAACGAGGCAGTGGCAGAACTGTGTGCTTTTCTCGGCGTTTCTTTAGCCATGTTTTTAAATGATACTGGAAATAACTAATTACTAGATAATGAGTAAGCAACGCCGGAATTATCATGCGGAATTATCATGCCAATGAAGGCACACGATGTGCGTGGTGCCGACATCCCAAGCATGAAACATCAACCTCAATATTGTAGTCTTGAGAACCCATCTCGGTGCCCTTCTCTGAGCTGTCATGCTGGTACTATCTTTTTTTTTCACTCATGAGAACAGAAACGTTGATTGATTTATGGGGTGTTACGCTGATAAACCACGCTATGAATATGAGAGACGACGTAGTCGAGGCCTCCGGAAATTTCTACCGCATGGGGTTCTTTAACGTGCTCTGATATCGCACAGTACATACGGGCATCGACCTTGAGCCTCCATCGAAATGTAGCCGCCGCGGCCAAGATTCGATCCTGCGAAATTCGGATCAGCAGCCGAGCATACCATAGCCACTAGACCAGGGCGGCGGGCAAAAAACATAGATGCAGTGGCCGTTCGTAGCACATATCTCAACAATGGAAGCATAACAAAGGAATCATGGCTAAGAAGCAAGTAAGGAAGCGTAAGCCTAAATTATTAAAAATGTGGAAATGTTAAACGATAGCACCGCAGAACGACATAGCCAATAGAAGATAACATACGACTGTGTCGTTCTGAGTTATCGTTACGTTTAACGTCTCTCGCCCCAACTCCATCGCATAACCATTCTTCTAAGTAAACGGGCGCTAGAAAGTCTGCTCTTACGACTACCATTGCCACAGCAGCCACTAAGGCTTGGAGCGGCTGCTGCGGACATTTATGTTGAGCTTTCTTGCAGGTCTGCAAAATTATGAGAGCCAAATATATCGTCATAGCTCTTCTCCCGCTTCTGAACAACTGCTTCGCTGGGGTAAGCAGCTGCAATGTTGACCTCTGACCACAAATATTCACTACAACACAAACTGATACCCAAGTTTGTGATAGTTTTAAGGAAACGATGTCCAACATTTAAAAACGTTTTATTTAGCTTCTCAGAATATCTCACTTGTGAATTGTAAGTAACCTGGCCATTTCTAACGCACAAGCTTTTCTAATCTATTTCTGAGGTGGGGTCCTATCGACCCACCCCTTCATGGAGAACGAGATAATTTTCTTGTGTTCATTACGATCAGCTCTTATCCCAGATTTCTGTGAGCTGTTCTCTGAATAGACGAAAATGGCTAATTTATTTCCTGGGCAGCCACCACGCCGATGGCGTTGGTTGCAGGTTAGGAAACGTCCAGGTCCGTCAAATATGTGGGCATTTTGTTTTAATTTAGACGATCATTCCTCCCAGGGCTCGTTCAGAGCAGCAAAATATGATGAAATACAGATCGATCCCCCGTGTTGCTTTCTGCCGAACTTGCAGGTCAAAACAAAACAGAAGCTAGAGTTACAATAATAGGATGTCGACAAAAAGCCACACCGCGATTTAGTAAACTGCGCCTGATGGAGGCAATACTGGCGTAGAGTTTATCGCTACAATAACTGAAGGTTGTCCGCAGGACAGTTGGGCGGCTAGTTTATTTATTTATTTATTTATTTATTTATTTATTTATTTATTTATTTATTTATTTATTTATTTATTTACATTACCCTCAGGGCTCATAAAGGCGTTACAGAGGGAGTGGGTAATACAACAAAAAAATGCAGTAAAAACAAGAACACAATTATATAACAAATTAATGAAAATACATGTTCAAACAATACTCAGTTATTAGAGGCTTAAGATATGATCGGTTAATGCAGTCTTAAAAGATGACACGTCCTCAATGGAGGCGATGGAGGGGGGAAGGCGGTTCCACTCGGCACTGGTCTTGGGCAGAAAGGAGTCTGAAAAAACATTAGTGCTGCAGAAAGGAATAAAAAAAATCACAGCATATCCACGGGGTGAATGATGATGAGTGGGCGAAGCTCCGGAGGGAATCATCGGTATACCGTGAATATTCCGTGTAATTCGCCCAGTCGATCATCAAGTAAAGACGTGAGAAACACTGTATTCGAACGCTGGGATCTCGCGTTTAAGGGGACGCTAGCACAAACGCGTTAGAAACGTGCAGTACACTCTAGTAAGGGGGAGAGGCCACAGTGTCTTACGCATTCGCTTACACAGGCCGGAACGCGCACCGGGTTTGCCGACGCCGTCACATGACTGCGGAAAGAGTATAAGGCGGAGAGGCCACAGCGTCTTACACCAGCTTCTTGCGTTTGTCCAGGTAGCAGCCTGGACACACATACCCGCTTTCTGTGCCGCATACCTGCCTTTATGCAGTAGTGGGCTGAGGGCAAGCGGTGGTTACTACATACATACATACAGGTGACGAACGACCCACGCCTTAACGAGCTTCGCCCCTAAAACTTTATATTGATGATCAAGACGTGACGATATGTATGAAGGTTCTGAGATGAGTTCCTGTTTAAGTGAGTGATTATGGTAAAGGATTTTTTGAAAAAGGCATAAACGAGAAATTTTCCTTCGAATCTGCAAATCAATTAGTCCGAGGTTTGATTTCATTGATGAAACGCTAGATGTGCGGGAATAGTTTGAATTAATGAAGCGTGCTGACCGATTTTGGACTGACTCAATGATAGCTGATAATGATTTTTGACCAGGGTCCCAAACAGATGACGCGTACTCAAGCTTAGGTCTAATCAGTGTTTTGTATAGGATTAACTTTAAATGGCACGGGGCTTTAGAAAAATTTCTGCGTATGTAGCCGAGGGATCTGTTCGCATTGTTAGTGATGTAGTCGATGTGCGCATGCCAAGAAAGGTTATCGGTTAACTGAATGCCGAGATATTTATATGAAGTTACGTAATCAAGGTTGATGTTATTGATAGCATAGCCGAAAGGAGTTGATGGGTTAGAGCGACGCGAGAAAGACATAATTTTGCATTTAATGGGATTTAGGAACATTAGCCATTGTGAACACCACTTATATATGTTATCTAGGTCTGACTGAAGAATAAAGTTATAATGCTGATTGGTTATTTCACGATACAGAACACAATCGTCGGCAAATAGTTTTATAGAACTATTAATAACAGTAGGTAAGTCGTTAATATAAATTAAAAATAGCAATGGGCCCAAGACGGAGCCTTGAGGAACACCTGACTTTACGTCACAGCGCGGGGATGTAGCATCATTAGCAGTTACAAATTGAGTACGGTTAGTTAGAAAGCATTTTATCCAATTGAAGATGTTAGGGTCAATGTTAAGAGT
This sequence comes from Hyalomma asiaticum, assembly GCA_013339685.2. Taxonomy (NCBI): domain Eukaryota; kingdom Metazoa; phylum Arthropoda; class Arachnida; order Ixodida; family Ixodidae; genus Hyalomma; species Hyalomma asiaticum. The sequence continues at coordinate 24,163,937 of CM023488.1, read as the reverse complement.
ACTGAGTTTAAGAAGTAGTAAGCGATGAGACACCTTGTCAAAAGCTTTAGCAAAATCTAAGAAAATGCAATCAATAACTTGGCCTTTGTCTAAAGAGGAAGAAATGCTATGTATAAACGATATTAGTTGTGTTTCGCAGGAGTAGTTCTTGCGAAACCCATCCTGAAATGAGGTGAAGAAAGAGTTTGATTCAAGAAATGAAACGAGATTAGAAAATATGACATGTTCAAGGATTTTGCAAGGTACGCTGGTAAGTGAAATGGGTCTGTAATTGAGAGGAGAATGCGGGTTACCTGATTTCAGTAGCGGCACCACCTTCCCCACCTTCCAATCTGCGGGCAAAGCTGAGCACTCAATAGACTGGGTGAAAAGGCACATAAAAAATACAGAGGAGTACACACCAGTATTTCTCAGAGATTTGGAATTAATTCCGTCCGCGCCACAGGAAGAGGATAATTTTAAACCATGAATTAACTTTAAAACCCCCGCAAAATCGGCAACAAGCGGATCCATGGGAAAGAAATCTTTTTTGTACATGTACGGGACTGCGTCAATACAGCAGTCAGAAAATGATTTCGCAAAGGTGTCATTTAGAGCCATGCAGCATTCTTCATTGCTCATGGTGCAACCGCCAGTATCTGTAAGAGATATGTTATTTTCCTTTTTTATTTGAATAGTGCTCCAAAATTTTGATGGATTAGTAGAAAGAAGGGAAGGTACATATGTATTAAAGAAGGCGACCTTTGCTTCTCTTAACGCGACGCGATATGCATGCAGTGCGTTTGAGTAATCATTCCAACGAGTAGATGTTTGACAGCGTTTCGCAAGACGAAAGGTGCATTTTTTCTTGTTTGATAATCTCTTTAGTGTCGTCGAAAACCAAGGGGAGCGTTTCTTTCCAGAAAGCCTGCGCAGTGGAATATATTTAGCAACAAGTGACATGGCTTTGTTTTTAAATAGGTTCCAATTATCTTCTACGGTACGGCTAAAAAATTCTGGTATGAACTCGTCAATGAATAGTGCAAGCTCATTATTAATTGCTGTGTAATCGCCTCTCGCATAATCTCTGATAAATTTTGGATTGCTTTTCTGACATGTGCATGCTTCGTGTGCATGCTAGGATCCTCATGGCGGGGATAAGATTGTAAAACCTTCGTTCGCTTTAAACGGTTTAGCAGATAAAATAAAACAAATATTGTGCGTGTGCGTGCGTGTGTGTGTGTGCGTGTGTGTGTTTTGCTGACGCACAGTAATGAATTCCTAATCTTTCTATCCCGATTATTCTCAAAACGAATTAGTTCGTTTTGTTTAATTTACCCGTAGTTCACAAGTGAACACTTGCAAAAATGTTAAAGTTACGCAGGTGCCAATCTGCCAATATTTGCAGAACCTCTGAGGCCCCTATATTAAATTTAACTTCGTGCATGCGGCACAGCCCAGGCTGCCGTCCCAAGTGACGGAATTTCGAATAAATTTAGTTACTCGCCAGCATAATGAAACACCTTCTGTATTTCAGATGTACTTGGACGACGAAGCAAACTCCGGATCTGAAGAGGTGAGTGTTCTGGCGAAAATCAGTTTTATATATATCAGCAAACGTGCATCAACTTCTTTTTGTCCATATCAATTCTCCACTTGTTTAATGCAATAACTTGTGTTACATGTGCATCGGAAGAACGAAATTTATGGAGGACCACACGAGGTAAGAATTGTGGTAGAGTTCAGCATTCTGTCACACATCCGGCAAATTTTGTCGATATTGTTCACTTGTTTGACGCAAGTATTTCTGTCTTTCAGACGTACTTCAGCCAGGAGATGGGCGTTCCACATCATGTAAGCCTCCTCCCTACAATCCTCGTTGTACAATAGTGGTCTCTTACGTGTTTATAAATGCATTACTACTCATTAATACGACACAAATACCGAACTGCTAACACGTCGCCCTTCTAAGAACATTGTTGCGACACAAAACAGTTCAAACCGTAAGATGGTCAAAGCACATTTCAGTCGGATTATGTGTCACATGATGCCACTACATTTGTTGGCACATTTTGCATTCGAAATCCTGAAACCACAGAAAAAGAACATCCATAGACACCAGGCAGCACAGCAGGGGAGATCATGAGAAAGAAAGAAAAATACTTAAGACAATGCAAAACGCAGGCCCCGGATGGATGTTCGAAGAAAAGGAGATGCAGGAGCAAATGTTCGAGATATCGTAAGGCATATGCGTCTCCTGCAGGAAAACAAGCTAGGAAACAACTGAGAAAACAAAAAAAAGTAGTGCTGTTTGGAGAGAATTTGTTGCTGGACCACTTGCCTAAGGTCATAAGAACACATTTCTTGCATGCCATCTCCCAGTTACTTCGAACATTTGTGCCATATGTTGTTGTTGTTGTTTCCCCCAATTCTGGCACATACCGACCCTGGGGGATTGGCCAAGATGTCAGAAGTTGAAATAGTTAAGCCATATGGTGTAGTCAGTTTACAGCTCGACTTGTCCCTTCTTCTTCCTTCTAAGTCTTCTTCCTTCTCAGGAAAGGGGGTGCTTATTATCGGCGGTATTAAGAATCGCGAAAATACCGCGTATATAAGGATGTACCATGTTTTGGTTCGTACGTAGAAATGTGTGAATTACGATGCCAAATAGGCAGCAACTTTTGTCCTAATTTTCTTTCGTGCTGCAGCTGCCGCCTCCCCAATTCCCATATCCCATGCCGCCGCCTCCTCAACTACCACCGAGAGGTCCCGCCCACGTCAAGCGGCCTTTCTACATCATCGGCCACATGGTCAATTCGGTCAAGGAGGTGGACAAGTTCCTGCGTGAGGGTTCCAATGCTCTCGAGACCGACATCGAGTTCGCCGAAAACGGCACCGTGCTCGGGACGTACCATGGCATGCCATGCGACTGCTTCCGAGGATGCTTCGAGAAAACTCCCATTGCGGAGTACCTGGAGAGCGTCCGGAACCTAACCTCCTTGCGTAGGTGATTAGCGAGCTTAACTACTTTTTTTCTAAGCCGTTTCGTCAACGTTGGAATAAGGCGCTCCGGCTTTGTAAATGGGTGTTCGAAATGAATAACTGTAGGTTCTGTTCCCTTTCGGTTTCGACGCACTCTATACCACCACCGTACAATAAACACACAACAGGCAAGCGCAGTGTAGTCTGATATCAAATCATGTCACTTATATTTTTAGCAAAGGTAATGAATATGTACAAATTAACCCGGCTATCCGCCCTTCTACAGTATCGTAAACTTCTCGGTCCAAAATGTGTGCTGCAAAAATATGAAATACCACGTTACCTTGCATTACCAAGCTTAATGCAAAGTTACGCAGGTAACTTTGCATGCCTTCGCGTTCAAATCTTCACAAAAGGTTACGTGGGCCCTAAGAGTGGCACTTTTTCAGCCCCGTCCTAATCCATCATTTAGGTTCGCTGCTCACACGAGTTGGCACTATGTCGTACATGTAACGCCCTGCTCTCACTGAGACAGTATGCGATCTCAAACACTGAAACCTCCAAGTTTCTCCAATTTTTCACGCTCTTTCTTTGCAGGAGATTCCAAGTACAAGGGTCAAATGAGCCTCCTCTTCCTCGACATGAAGACCACGAAGCTTTCGCAATCTGCGAAGCCCACAGCCGGTGTCACGATTGCCTACAACCTCGTGAACCACTTATGGAAAGGCGGTGAGTGGCATTCTTTATTGCCCCGCAGCGTCTGGGTTGCTGCATTCCAAAGCCACTCCTCCCCACTCGGACGCGGCTTGAATTCCTTGCCATGGCAGCAGCATTTCAGTGGGCACAAAGACACCAGTGAAAAGCAAAAAGACATTCAAGGTCGATTCGGCGTTTCGGAACATAAGATCCAGCTGTGTTTCTCGAGCTGCTTGATACGCGCTTACAGTCGGCGACCGTTGATGGCCTTTCAACAACAACAACAACAACAACAACAACAACAACAACAACAACAACAACAACAACAACAACAACAACAACAACAATAATAATAATAATAATAATAATAATAATAATAATAATAATAAACGATGGGCTTTTCCATGCCAAAATCCAAAACCAAAGCATGATTATGATTAACGGCCCGTGCTCGAGGGCGCACATTGATGGACCCAACTGGGGTCCATCAATGTGCGCTTATATCTAAGTGCACGGGTGTTTCCGTTTTTCTTTTGCATTTAGCTGCTATGCAACAGTATCTTAGTTCGAGCTAGTTGGCATTGGTTTTGGGCCCCGAAATGAACGAGGCCAAAGAACACGCTAGTCCTGTTTCTTTGTGCACATCATCATCATCACCACCATTCTGTTTCTTTGTGTGTTCTTCGTCCTCGTTTATTCCGTGAAATTTTTCCTCCCTTTCTTCCTTCCTTTTTATTTTTTTCTTAGATGTGGCCTTGGCCTTTTAATTTTCCCTTTCTCTATAACATTACCTGTAGTATGGCCAATTTCCCTAGTGGGTATGTGCCAATTTGCAGGCCACAACAACAAGTTCTAAATACGGCAGCCATGGCCGGAATTAGATCGTGCGACCTCGAGATTGTACCAGGGTCCCTCAGTACTTTTAGACAGAAGTATTGAGGGACCCGGATTGTATGAACGAAAGCGACAAACAACGCGAGGAAATTTTTGGTAACATTATTCGTAAAAACTTAACTCTGACGATCCGACTAAATCACCGTCCTTTTTTGTCTTTTTTTATTTCTTGCGGAATCTCGTTCGATCCATCTAGTTCAAGTATTCAAATATCCGTATCCGTAAGAAGCCAATATGGATATTTTTGTAGAGTTCAAGACTAAGCGCATGGCTGTCTTGAGGGCCTATACCATATCACGAAATACTATTAGAACATGTCCTTGGGCGAGCTGGTTCGTAATCTAAGCGGAGAAACGGAGCGCTAAAGATTGATTGATTTGTGGGGTTTAGCGTCCCAAAACCAGTTCTGATTATGAGAGACGCCGTAGTGGAGGTCTCCGGAAATTTCGACCACCTGGGGTTCTTTAACGTGCACTGACATCGCACAGCACATGGGCCTCGACATTTCGCCTCCATCGCAATGCAGCCGCCGCGGCCGGGATTCGATCCCGCGACCTTCGGATCTGCCGCCGAGTGCCATAACCACTAGACCACCGTGGCGGGGCAATAATAAGAGCGCTAAAGAAACGACGCACTCATGACCACAGAACAGGCGCTCAACTTTCAACTGACGTTTATTGAAGCAACAGAAAGTGCACACTCACTGACGCGGTGTTCCCGGTGAGGACAGGCATTTTGTTATCGGGATTCACTATTAAATCGCGATTGATTGCATTACGACTGATTTACGCTGTATCACGAGTGCGATTATCTGTGCCGGTAGTGCGCATAAATTTTGTGCTGCTTCCATAAACGTCCGTTGAAAGTCGAGCGCCTATCTTGGGCCCCTCTTGCTTACATGTCTGCCGTTTTCTACAGCACTCATTTTTCTGTTTAGAGGAATACTATTCCTTGTTGGTACACCCTGACTGGTCATGTCCGCCCTGACAGGTAGTATTCCATGCTGGTACACCCTGAATGGTCAGCTCCGCCTTGACAGGTGGTATTCCATGCTGGTACACCCTAACTGGTCATGTCCGCCCTGACAGGTAGTATTCCATGCTGGTACACCCTGACTGGTCAGGTCCGCCCTGACAGGCAGTCTTGAACGATTCGTAATGCCTGGTTGCTCATTTCTGCCTGTTAAGGCAGGACTGGCCAAGGTAGTATTCCATGCTGGTACACCCTGAATGGTCAGCTCCGCCTTGACAGGTGGTATTCCATGCTGGTACACCCTAACTGGTCATGTCCGCCCTGACAGGTAGTATTCCATGCTGGTACACCCTGACTGGTCAGCTCCGCCCTGACAGGTAGTCTTGAACGATTCGTAATGCCTGCTTGGCCAGTCCTGCCTTAACAGGCAGAAATGACCAACCAGGAAGGACAAGCGTGGAATAGCAATACGCATTCCGTGGCATGCTAAAGGCCCCTTGTACGCATGCGCAAATGTTCCGCGAAAGTCAAAAAATAAAGTAGTTAGGGTGGACGCGAAGGCTGTGTACCATGACAGCCAGAATGAGGAAGACCCAGCGACGTTGCAACTAAACTTCAGGAATGATACGAGAAAAAGAATTAACTTATCGTATAGCAGAACTATAATGCGCGCGAAAAGCAATACACTGAGTTGAAACAACTTTTTGTTCGCTCTAGTCAATGCCACGACATTAAAAAAAGCGATCTATTCTCAGTGGGCTGCCCTAAACTCGTGCATTACATAATGTTATCACCCATCCACGCAGTGCATCCAAGGTACAGAATGAACGTACTGCTTTCCATCGGCTACGTCAAGGACCGTGACGTCACCAGAGGTGCCATCGCATATTTGAAGAAGAAAGGACATGCGAAGTATTTACGAAACATTGGTATGAATTACACTTCGATTACGAGCTGCTTAAAGCGTCTACATGTTCAGTTGTGTCTAGATAGATAGATAGATAGATAGATAGATAGATAGATAGATAGATAGATAGATAGATAGATAGATAGATAGATAGATAGATAGATAGATAAAACTTTACGCTCAGAAGTGAAGCCCCTGTGTGGTGCTGTACAAACTTTCCACAAGAAAGTCGAACCACTCGTGTATTGTAAACAACACTAAGGCGGCACTCAAAGATACTTGGGGTGGTTTTCTAGGACAACTCGACGAAGTTATTTCTTAGAAGTTTTTCAAAGTTAACATATTTTAGCTTGATCTGTCACACTGGGTACTTGGTATAGAAATTGTTGACATCGTTAGGGAGTGCTGATTTGTAGTGTCGTCAACATCAGCTATTTCAATCACAGTGAACTGGACTTTATTTCCCTAGAAGTCTTAACAATGGTTCGGTCGTTCTTCAAACAAATTGGGTGTCTTGGGGGTATTCACAGAGTACGCCGACCTACTCTTCCCAGAAGCAAAACTTGCTTCTGGGAAGAGTAGGCATACCTTTAAGCATATCTTCGGTCGAAGTTTATCACGGTGATGAACCCTATTAACAGCTCCTTTCAAACTTGGAGGCGTATGATTCAATTTTTGACAGTCCGGTATTCTGGTTAACTCCTCCCTCTAATATATACGTGCTCCATTACTTATATCGTGCGTTTATTGCCTCTAACGGCTCTTTTCTCTCCGTGTCATCCCTTGTTTCTTTTATTAATATTCTAAACGTATCTTCCTTGTGTCAACCGGTGACTGTTTCAAACGAAAGACTTGGAGTGCTGAAAGGACAGCGACGATAACTTGTCGTGCAGGTTTCGACGTGGGGATGAACGACCCCCTGAAAAGGATCGCGCGTATGTACAAGAAGCTGGGTATCAGGGGCCACAGGTGGCAAGGTGACGGACTCTCCAACTGCATCAGGTTCCTGATGCCGGTGGACAGGCTTCGAGAGGCGGTGAAGTTACGGGACAGCAAGAACGGTTACATCGACAAGGTCTACCACTGGACCATAGACTTGCCCTTTTACATAGAGAAGAGTATCAGGTAAGTCCTAATAGGCGCTGCAGCTCTGAGTAACCGACTCCATACAAAAAAAAACTTCCAAACATTTCTTTCGTCAAGTCCAGCTAGGCCGGCTGTCGTTAAACTTTTGGCTCTAAGCCATGTGATCTTCCCGTAGTGCAACATTACTCTCACCTTTCATCAAGTTTGGAATCAGAATCAACAGAGTGTTAACTTGGGCTGGTAGGTGCACGTATAACTGAAACGAGTAACGTAGCGCTTCGTCTGTCTCTGTTTCATCCCGCTGCTTTCTCTGTTACCATTTCAGCAGCGATCAATTTATGAAAGCAAACAAAGGTGATTATACGTCATAAACATACAAATTAGGAGGTTCCGCAATCATAAACTAAGAGTGGGCCTCCTGTGCATGATGACGAGATTCACTATACAAACAAAAAAGAAAACGTGTTGAGTTTGTGACGAGGAAAGCTATTAGGCGACAAATACGATGGAACATAAAAAGAAAAAAAAGAAACGTGTTTCACATACTCACCAGCATCGCTGGATTTAATGCCCTTAGCGCGAACAGACTGCTGAAGTAGAGCGTCGGGCTGAGAGCTATCAAAGAATAAAGATCCACGCGGAACGCAGAAATACCATTATTGTGCATGTACAGCAAGTGTCGGAAATTAAATTTATCCAATTTCTAGGGAAAGCTGGTCTCACCGACTTTTAAAAGCAAAGTGTTCATGCAGGGCCTGCAACTTACTGTAATATTCGCAAAATTCGATCACTTCGAAAAATTTCTCCTTTCGCCGTCGCCTCGACTTCGTCGCTGTCAGGGCAGCACACCTTATGGTCTCTCACAGTTGCGCTGGCGATGACTCAGAAGTGCCGCAGTGCACACCGGGAGCAGCCAGTGCGAGAGGGGCATAGTACAAGGGAGCCACCGCCGCCGCCACCGGTGTGTGAGGGAGAGCACAGCTGGACAGCTCCACTACTGCGAAACCTAGGAAAGTGCGTAGCACGGGAAATCCAAGCATTCCTGTTGTGTGCCGGAGAAGCGCCGTGGGAGGAGAAATCGCACGCTCAGCGACGCGGTGGCGCCCTCTCTTGCGCGTAGCGGGTATCGGGAGGAAGCGTGAGCATGCGACAGGAAGAGACGAGAGTCAGTCGTCGACAAGGCGAGCCTCTAAAGCATTACGCACCTAAAAGCACAGTGCGGATGCCTGTTAACTCACCTTTGTCGACGAGCGTTTCATGCAAATACTGTGGGGCACTATGACAAACGGGACTGGGGCATATACAGGACTATTTGACTATTTGCAAAGTGGCCACTCTTCGGGATCACTTCATGTTGTAACAGACGAGGTCTTTAGCATTACTCATCGGGAGTAGAACGGTATATTCGTCACCTCAGCGCTGTTCTAGTCCACGTGCGCTTATTCGCATCGCCACCATCTCCTACATTATAGCGGATAAGGCGCTGGAATCACACAAAGCTTTGACTCACGAAAATACATGGGCCATGCAAAGCTTTCCGGGTCCGAAAACGAGGTTGCATAGTTGTGTCGTTCCTAAATAAAGTTGTTTCCGTCTCTTCTGTGTTGCGCACAGTATAGACGAAACGCGCTCTTGGTATCTGCCTAAACGGTAACTCGATGCCGTTATATGCACCAACGGACAAAAAAACCCCAGCATTTTTCATTGCGGATGTAGTCACCGCCACTGCCGTGGAAGGTGCCGAGCTCTATGTCCGTTGGAGAGTATGATCGTGTGGTCGCCAAGGTCATCCTAGGGACACCGGACTCGTGTTCCCTACCGCATGCTCACTGTGTAGTTTACAAAAAAAGCTTTTTCTCTCCCTCCCTATTCACGGCGGCTGGTTCAGGCAACGTGACGACGAGTTGACGTCATAGAACCATGTCATGTGGTGGCGTCGTAATCGCGTCTTCACATGACGGCATGTGATGGCGATGACGACACCATGGAACAATTACAGGTGGTATGGACGTCGCAATACTTTGTAACGTCGACAGATACATCACCCTCAGACATGCCTTGCTTCCGAATTCAGTGCATGTAAAGAGTTTAAGAGCCTCAGTGACTGTAGCTCGTTTTTGTATTCAGTCATTGTATATGTCTTTTTTATTTACTTGTGTTAGGTTTTGCCATTGTTTCCTTCCTCGTGTTCTTTTCATTTCTGTTTTTGTACTCCTGCTTTCTTCTATCTGTCCCTTTAATTCCCCCACCCCCTGAGTGCTTCGGTTGAGGCGTCCTCACTGAGAGACGGTTACCGTGCACTCTACACCCTATTTTCTTCACTTCCTTAACTAGAGTCTCTATCTCTTGAACGCTACTGTACTGTTGTATTGACTTGTAAGAGTATCACGAATCGCTGTCGTGCAGGAGGTCCCAATGCAGTCATTTCACTGCTGGGCTTCCTTCTGTACACTGAATACATGCAACACGACCGTGCACTAAGTAATTAACCTTGTATTTGATTTAATTATTTCGCAGGCTTGGCGTGGACGGTATAATCACCAACCAGCCCCACAACGTGCTCGGCGTCGTGACGAGCATATTCTTTCAAAAGCGCCTCAAGGTGGCCAGCATGAAGGACAGCCCCTGGGACAAGATTCCCCGAACACCGAGAGAGGTGGCCGAAGACGAGAAAGACACGGATAACAAAATCGTCGGCGGAGGGGAATCAAAACGTGACGAATGATTGCTACGCCTGTCATCGTCAAATGGAGTCCTCCTCTCCTCTTCTCGAGAGAAACGATTGATTTGAACGAATAGTTTGGGAGTGGCGTTCGCGGTGGTTTCACGGACGGGCACAAAGCAGCCGCATGCGGAGCATGGACCACTGTGTTGATACGAGTTTCGAGAAAGCGTGCGCATGGCAAACAAATATGTTAACGCCGAAAAATGCTGGGGCGCCACCTCGCACATAGAAAAATAAAGCCGCCAGAAAAAAATTCCGCTGCCATTGCGTTAAATGACACCCACTCAGGTAGTTTAGTACATGCCCCGCAAGTGAAAACAAAGCGTCTTGATGCAAGTCGTGTCACGGCATAGTTAAATGGCACGCTGAATGTGGCGGATGTGCGTTGAGCCCTCACTAGCAACAAGTTTTTGCACGGGCTTCCATTTTCTCTATTATAGTATCTAAACGTTTTTTAATGTGCCTAACTGGCCCCGGTGCAAGACGAAACCAACATGTTTTGTACGAGACGTCCATGTTTCTACAACCGATTCTCCTCTCTCAACTTACGCCTATGTTGTATAGTATGATCGTAGGGCGCTAAATACGTAGTTTATATAACTGAATATAGGAGCACAATGCTGTATATATCAGATGTGGCGAAATCCCTAGCGCCAACACTGCCAACACCTCATGAAACTGAGCAAACGTAGAAAGGAACGTATACCATATAATCACAGAAACACGGCGAAAATATTCGACATATTGCGCTCACAGTTATTAAAGACGAGCTTGCTGCACATATGCGCGCATCTACGCCTCAGGTATCTGTAACAACGCAAGGGGAAAGGATCGGGGGCTCGTTTCTTTCTTAGAGACAACGTCGTGAATCCAACAGACAAAGTGGCAAATGAAGGTATAGGGAAACTTATTCGTAGATTTTAGCTGGGGCGTTGTAATTATGACATCAGTGGAAAGGAATCAAAGCGCACGAAAGAAACACACCTGCAGTCGGTGGGGCCGGAACCCTAGTCTTTGGAGAGAGAGAAAGCTTTTTACGGAGCTACAAAAAAAATCTGCCGGTGTATATAAGTGGACGCCTGCTTGTTACTCTGTGTAGGCAAGGGCATGTAATTCGTATTGTTCATTTTTGGGGTATGTTCACTTGCTGCGAGTGTAGCTATGCGTGTATGATGTTCAGCGCTTTCTCTTTTTTAAAAGGATTCGTATGACTCAGAAGCTTTGTCATTGTGTGCAAAGCACTCTCAAAAGCGACCGCACAATGCATCAACATAAAGCTGCTAGAGAAGTATCTTTATAAGACTTCTTGGATAAGTTGGTGCGAATAAGAACACATAATTGCAGGGAGCTGAAACAACAGACTGTGTGTCCCGCAGTCTCCTGAAGCCTTCAGCTTCTTTCCTTTCTGCATACATAAACATACAAACTTTCACATACCCACGGCAGCGAAATTCCATGCTTAGGTACTTTACCAATAAAACAGTTACCGACACTATAGTACATTAGCAGTTTACAATTCTTGCCAGACCAATCGTCCATGCTCTGTTTTAAAAACGAGCAGTAGGAAGCGAATACTTCTCACTTTCGCTGCCACGAATTTTCAAGTTCCTGCTATAGGCTTCCAAGAACTGCTTCTATGTTTTGTATATACTGCGAAGTACTGCACGGTATGGCGTTGACATAAATACGCCCCCGGTTTCTCTAGAATGTATGTCCGCATTCTCAATTCTATCTTTCTTACGCACCTGCGGCCCTACATGTGGCTTCGCGGTATACCGGCTCGACCAACATAGCACCTTTACGACAATGTGCTACATTCGCAGTTACACGAGTGCCAGCACACACTGCAGAAAAAATCAGCAATGCTATATATCCACAATACCAACAATCGGCTATACAACACAATGTACATTCGTATGTCAACCTCCCGTATAACGCATCGCCTTGTGTGGAAATGCTACGGCAAGAGCAGGGCGCTGTATTAATACCTAAGACTGCGTGGAAGGCCCGGAGGCACAATGACAGAAAATGCCTTGCTCTTAGTCTATCTGTTTGCCACCACCCCTTTCTGCGCCAAGGTAAGCGAGCAAGATAACGAACTTATTTCTATTAGGTTCACATAAATGTACGGTCCATTAAGCTCTCTTCTGGTATGCTGAAAACACCAGAAGCTGCTTACTTTGTTTACGTAGGCTTTCGTTATTCCGCTTTGCCAAACATTGCCGATTCTTCTGCATGACTTTAGACAAATCGTACGGATTCGCACTGCTTTCATGTATACGAGTTGTAGGTTGCACATTGCCAACCATCGTAACTTTAGTTACTGTATTTTATCTTCGAGCAAGCAACGTGTAGCAGTTGGTATATTCAAGAGGAGCACTTCTTTAATATGTAAGAAGCCAGCGCAAGTATTGAGGTAAGCGCTGTTAAACATTCGTAGAATCGTTAGTCATTCCCTAATATTTACCGCAACGCCGTTTTACGATGTCCGAAACTGTTCTTTGAGCGAAGGAAGCAAGGCGCGCATAGGCAGCTGAAAAGTTAAAAAATTTCTCCTCGTGTTCCGTGATCCTATCTGAAGCCCAAAGGCGTGTCATAGCATTTATAGCCATCCATAAGCATTGACAGAGCGAGTACGATCTCAACAGCTGCTTGGGCTTAATTACACTCGTCTGTTTTATATGGAACTCAGGCTTATTAATATATTCATCGTGAATGCTTACTACAGCGCACACAAAACAGACACAGACAAGAATACTAGCAGTGCTTGTGTGTATTCTTCCCTGTGTCGGTGTCTTTTTCTTCTTTTTTTTTTCGTGTGCTGAAGTAAGCATTCATGATGAATTCGTACGAACTCGCCCAACTTTCAAACCTTTATTAATATATTGGCAGCTGTGTAACTGCACTGTGCGCGTGTACAGCACACATGACCTCAAGTTCGGAAGCCCATTTGCCGAAGGTTCTTGACTGGGCAATATCAAACGCCTTCGCTGTTACTTCTACTTAGGCGACGGCATGCTAGACCCCTGGAATCAACTTTTGAGCGCTGTGAAGCCGTTGTAATTTGTAGTGCAACAACAGGCTCCAACGGCTTTTCGACTGTCATCTCCGTTGAAATTACCTTATTAGCGCGTTTCAATCAACGCCGTTCTTTCACTGCAGTTGTCGCCCTCCACGTTCAACAGCACCGTGTGGCAACCGCCGAGGCATCGTGCTCGTGCCGTGAGACCGTTCTACATAATCGGCCACATGGTGAACTCCCTGAAGGAGGTGGACGACTATCTGGCTCAGGGTTCCAACGCCCTCGAGGCCGACATCGAGTTCGCCGCCAACGGCAGCGTAATCGGGACTCACCACAGGGTCCCCTGCGACTGCTTCCGCAACTGCGGCAAGAGGGTGCCGATCGCCGTGTACTTGGGGTACATCCGCGATATGACTGCCTGGAGTGAGTTGCGCTATTAATTTCACAAGTCATCTAAGAACGGGAAACACGAAAGACGGGTTGTTCTTGAAGTCCATATTTGCACGGAACCCTCATGTGGTAGGCGAATGACATGGAAGAAAGACAGAAGTAAGAAAAATCAGGGAGGTTGACCAAACGCGCGTTCGGTTTGCTACCCTGTGCTGGAGAAAGGGATTAAGGGGTAAAATGGAGTCAAAGGAAGAGAGAGGGCGAAGACCACCAATCACGCGCCCACTTGCACAAGCACATTGCCTAGGGGCGGCCGCGGAGACCTGTCCACTTCAGGTACGTCAGTGACACCTTCGTTGCCTCCCTAGCCATCGAAGCGTATGGCCAGTGTTCGAGAAAAACGACTTCCACTTCAGTCTGTTGAGTAGCATTTGAATTTGGTAGCTCCGGGTGTCATAATCACTGCAAATACACATAACGTCTTCAACTGTTTCATCAGTGTCTCAAAAATGGCGGGTACATATATCAGCCATCGCGATGCGACCCAAGTATGCCTTTATAAATCCCACCCCCATCCAGAAGCGGCATAACAACGTCGAAAGAAAAAAAGCAGGAAAAAAAACGTTAAGCGTGGTTCTGCTATTGCAACAAGCGGAGCTGTGGGAGCTTACCAAAGCGGGCTCCTGCTCGGAAGTTCTGACGGTGGTCCCTTTCTCTCTTCTCTCTGTCTCTCTCTCTCTCTGTTTCTCTTTCTGACACGCATATGTCGTTGCGCTGCCTCGCTTTCCCTCTCTTTCTGTGTATCTCTCTCACAGTTTGTGTTCTTGTCACCCATAGCAAGTTATGTAAGAATCGTCGATACAACGCAATCGTACGGTCTCCATAAGTGCGTGGTCAGCAAGGATGCGTGCAAGCAGCCCATGCACTTATGGGAACCACACGATTTCGTTGTATCGAAGTGCATCGTGTGCAAGCGTGTATGTATAGCCTAGTTCAATAAATCCAAACTAGAAGAGAAGCTCAGGGGAAGATGGATGCTTGAATCGATGAACAAATCGCAAGGTACGATTTAAAACAGGGAATGTCGCGGGAGCCAACGTTTCGACAAGCAGTTTGTGTTCTTGTCACCCATAGCAAGTTATGTAAGATGGATGGGTTACCTTTTTTTAGCCCCATGCTTTCCATGAAATGCATTGTTGGTGCGGGGCAGGTGGTACGGGGTGGAGGAGGGGGACACATGACATAGGAGTAACTTCTGTTCCGAGCATGTGTTTCCTTTTTTCCACCCTGCTTTCTAGCCCTGTGCACACAATGCATGTGCAAGATATGTACAAAGAGCGGATTCTCTAGAAACTTTCGCTCTTGCCATTTATAGTAGTCACGCTAACACCTGTCACCCAAATACCCTTGCACCCAACCCCCCCCCCTTTTTTTTTGTGTATGTTCGCACGTGCTGCTCTTCTCCTCCTCTCTTTCTGAGGACGGGGGAGGGTGTACAAAGGCGTACATAAACGAACGCTGGAGAAGGCAGTTGCCGCCCTGACGAAGGCTTGTCGAAACGTTGGCTCCCGCGACATTCCCTGTTTTAAATCGTACCTTGCGATTTGTTCATCTAGTTCAATAAAGAAAGAGAAGTGTTTATAGCCTAATGGTTATGCCGATCGTCTTTGGACCGTGGGTAACCGGATTCGAATGCCGCCTCGCCAAGCAAATTTATTTCGTTTTCTTTGTTTTTATCGCTGCATTTTTGTCTTTCTTTCTCTCTCTGCATATTTTCTCTCCTTTCATAATCCCTCCGCCGAGTTATGCGTGGTAGCCGGCCACGGCTGGAACTCAAGCTTCTAAAAGCTTCGCTGTTAGAAGGTTATATCGGTAATGACTTCGCAAAACACATTGCGTCTTCGGGGTGCACGATAAACTGGCTGGATCATTGATAAACTGTTTTCGCAGCTCCATTTGGAATGTTTGATTGTTTGGACTACTGCTGGCATCTAAGCAAGGGTACATAGTGAAAAGAACAGGCGTGCAAAACACGGTCACAAGAAGAAGTGGACAACACGTTCGCGTTGTCCACTTCTTGTGTCCGTGTTTTGCCCGCTTGTTCTCATCACTACAGACCCTTACAAGCTCGCTCAACTTTCTGTCCTTTTAAGCAAAGGTAACGGCAATCGCCATAAGTATATACGTGCTGCCTAGCCCAACTGCAAGGACGGCCTTATACATGAATGATTCACTATTGATTTCAGGGGGTTTTGCGTCCCAAAACCACGATGGTGTTATGAGAGACGCCTTAGTGGACGGCTCCAGAAACTTCAACCACTTGGGGTTCTTTAATCTTTAATGTGCACCGACATTGTCCAGTACACGGGCCGCGACATTTCGCCTCCATTGAAATAGAACCACCGCGGCCGGCATATATACATGAGGGATATCATCGCTCTTCCGTTCATTGTGAACGGGGCTTCCATGCCTTAGCCTAAGCAGCTATTTAAGAACAGAGTTTACTTTCCGTTGATGCTGCGTGATTTTTTCTTTAGTGTGTGAGTTATTCCTGATGAAAGTTCCTTATCACTCAAGCTAGCTTCACAAGTCTGGACGCCCGCTTTCAAGACAAGTAGTTCTTGCAATCGAGAATTTCGATGATATATGTTGTTTTATGGCAAAATGGCCAGGCTTGGCCAAAGAGTGCCAGAATCAAGAATTTTAGTCCATCTGATTCGCCTGTAGACATCTTTACGCTTCGGGGACCGAGTTACTGGAACTGCGGACGGTATGGATGGATGGATATTAGGAGTGTCCCCTTTATAACGGGGCGGTAGCCGGGCCACCAAGCTCTAGCTTTATTTCTTTTTCCTCTACAAACATTTCTTTTCCCGAATCACACATATTTTCACAACTAATTTTTTTTCCTCGTCTACCTATTTTATCTATTATCGTTCCGCTGTGATGTAACAATCTTACCCGAACTACCTTGCGCTTCTGTTGGCTCCATACTTTTGCGCCACCATTATTCTAAGCGCCTTTTACTTATCTCTATCGCCGGCATGTTCAGCTTTCCCGTGTTACTCCTGAAACCCATGGCCTTCTGTAGGGTAGTGTCCACAGCTACACCTGGGTGGACATCTGTACATTCAATCAAAATATGATCTGTCGTTTCCCTAGCTTTTCCACAGCACGTATACATGTGTCCCCTTCTTTATTGAATTTCGCTCTGTAACTTCGGGTTCTCAGGCAACCGGACCTTGCTTCAAACAGTAAAGCGCTTCCCTTTGAATTATCGTAAAATTATTCTCTCTTAATTTCGTCTTTCCCTTTTCTGTAGTTGTTCAATGCCGGCTTCTTCTCCATTCCTGCTATCCAATTCGACTTCTCCGCCGCTCTGACCATGCTCTTAACGCTCTTTTTAGTCCCATCCGTTTCGTTACTGGATTATTGGTAAGCCTCCTAGTTCTCTTCCTCCATTGTGAGTCAACGTTCTTCCTATGCAAATACCTGAATACTTTCGCTGCCCATCTACTTTCTTTCATATTTCTTAATCTCTGTTCGTACCTAATTTTACTCTGAGCTTCCCTTCCCTCAAAGTCAGACCATCCCATATCCTTCTTAACTGCCTCATTTGTGGTCTTCCCATGGGCGCCCAATGCGATTCGTCCGACCGTCCTCTGATTCACATCCAGCCCCGATTGTACCTCTGACCTCATGCACACCACTGAGTTTCCGAATGTAAGTGCTGGCACCATTACACCTTTCCACAAACCGCGAATTACCTCGTACCTGTTGTAACCCCACAGCGTCCTATGCTTCATTATTGCGGAGTTCCTCTTTCCTTTAACTATCATAGCTTTTTCTTGTACTTCTATGTACCTATTCCCATCATTTATCCATATCCCGAGGTATTTGTACTCTCGTACTCTGGGTAAAAGAGTATTGGTAGAGACATCATGCGGCGCCTTCCTGAACTACAATGCGCGTCCTTAACTAATGTAGAGTCTTATTTTTTTGGTCGCGCTAACCTTCCCGTCGAAATGAAATACCAATAATACTGTGAGAATTATTGTCTCACTACCAATATTTTGCACCAGCATTTAAGTAAACGCGTAAGTTGCTGCACTATTTGCTTTGCGTGCCTCCAGTTAGCCTTCACGTCACCAGCAGTCGCTGCCATGCTTTGGATCATGTACACTTCTCCGCTAAGCCAGTACGCGTAAACGTAAAGAACTGTACGGACGAACTAAAATCCTGTACTGGCCCAACCACACGCACATGCCTGCAGACACGTGCAGTTCACGGAGGAAAGAAAAATGAGCTTGGAGAAAGCGTTATGTGACAACCTTGAGGCCTTGTCATATAAAATTAAAGAAGGCATTCACAAGAAATGGGCTTCAGTCACGTGGTAGGCAAGCGGTAGAACAATGCACGGTTAAGCGCCATTGAACGTTGCCGCGTCCAAACAACATCGAGCGGTCCGGCAACGGGTGTGTTCCAATACTCACGGTAGACGGCTAAATAGACGGCTACGTAACAGCGGCCATCTTAAGTCCCATTCCATTTCTCACGTAGACGGCAAAATAGACAGCTTCGCGAAGACGGCATACGAAGACAAAAACGATGCAGGCTACTTTGCTGTCCAAACAAGATGGCGGCTGCGAGGAATGCTTGAATATCCACGAACCTTGCCGAGCGGTCGTCTGCTCGCAAATAGGCGCTTTCTTACGCAATTTATGTGAGCTGCATTGAGTTTTTCGTAGATTAGAACACGAAATAAGCAAAATTGACGAAAATTGTGAGCGTTCTTTTTTGCTTTCTTTTGTCGACGCGAGAAGACGCCTCGTCGCGCAAACGTCATCCGGGCGCGTTCCATTACTCGGACGACAAGGACGTGGAGCTGTCTTTGAAGTGCCAAGGTAGGCTGTCTACGATGCTGTCCAGAATTGGAACACAGCCAACGATGTGCGGCCTAATACTACCCGACAGCCACAGCGCACTGGCGTCAGAGGAGGTTGGCTTACCGAGTTTAGAGGAATCAAGTGACCCCGCCTCCTAGTCCCCCCGCCTGCCCTCCATGGGGCAAACCCATTTTTGAAACCTACGCACGCGCAGGAGGTGCGCAGGGATTTTGGTGGATACCCAGGGAATGAAGCGTGAGTTTTAACGTTTCTTCTTCGGGACAGACCTTTATTCCCGAAGAAGAAAGGTCTGGCTTTCGGGACAGACCTTTCTGCTCAAGATCACGATAGGTCAGTCTCGCCGCTATAGCTTCAAGGCGCTAGCAGTGCGGGCCATGGCATAATTCCCATCGATCTATCTTTCATCTCTATACCACAAATAGGAAAGGTAAGCGCACACCATCTTCAGCATTCTGCATGCAGATAGCGTGCAAACAAGGCAGCGCTTTCTAAATTACCACGCGCAAACTATTTCGAGCCTCCCAAGTAATCCCTTCCCGAACATTTTCTTGCAGATACATCGAGATACAGGGGTCAATTGAGCGTCCTGTTCCTGGACTTGAAGACCACGAATCTTCAGAAAGCTGTTAAGGCCACGGCAGGCATTTCGCTTGCCCGGAACATTGTCACCTATCTCTGGAAGGGAGGTGAGTCGCACTTGCTTACACGGCGACTGAAATTGCATTTGCATGTCTTCATAACCTGGCTTACCTAACGCAAGTGTTGGAGTCGGTGAAAAGCGACATGCCTTCAGTCATCATTATCATCACCAGCCTGTCTACGCCTACTGAAGGGCGAAGCCCTCTCCCGTAGATGTCGAATTATCTAGGTCCTGTGCTAACTGCGACCAATCTACCCCCGCACACTTCTTGATCTAATCTTGCCACCTAACTTTCTGCCGCCCCTGGCATGCTTGCCTTATCTAGGGATTCACTCTATTGCCCTTAATGAGACCACCGGTTGTCTTGCCTTCGCATTACATGTCCCGCCCACGCCCATTTCTTCTTCTTAATTTCTCGTCAATATGTCCTTAACACGCGTCAGTTCCCTTACCCACTCCGCTCTCTTCTTGTCCCTTAATGTTACATCTACCATTTTCGTTGCATTGCTCGCTGCGTCGTCCTCAATTTAAGCTCAACCCTTTTAGTGAGCCTCCAAGTTTCTGCCCCGTAGAAACTAGGGTTCAGTGGTTGCATCGGTGGTTCACTGGTAGAATACTCGCCTTCCTTCAGCTCAAGCGGATTGTAAATATCCGGAAAAATAATGGCAGTGTTTACAATTGTGTACACCTTCATCTTACACAACGTGCTTTGCCATGTAACGCTTGACTTTAGCACCGCGAAGGCTGCAATAGTTTTCCGCGCAATTCGTAGAGCACTTACGCACATCGTGATCCTCAGGCCTATCGCGAAGTCCCAACGACAAACCGAGTAGATGCACAGAAAGTGCTGACGCGTCTATCCAGCCATGTCGCGGTAACAAGGACCCCGCGTGTCGCCATGCAGCCTTATACAGGGTGTCCCAATTATCACGCAGTACGAGTTAAAAAACAACACTCGTATTACTCTAAGAAAGCCTAGTGCATATTCTTCCTAGTAAGTGGAGTAGCCGCGAGTAATTTTCCGCTAATTAGCACTTAATTGCGTAATTGTAATTAAATATGTAATTCGAGAAGTACTGTTCTAATCATTGAGGCATCAACGACGCAGTATTGTAGTCAGCAACGTGGGGCATCTAACTGCGCTATTTTCAGCGACGTGCTAATTGCGTGCTCATTTTTTTCTGATGGATAAACGATAACCGCGAAATATGAAAAGTACCACGTGACAGCGCTCCAAGCCACATGACGTGACTTTTTCGGTCATTTTCCGAATCTCTTGGCAAACCCTTTTTCATAAAGTTCTTCAATGTCACGAAGAGCGAGTGTTCCGCCTTAGCCTCATGTCGCTATCAGTTAGCGCCTCCAAGAGTGCCTCTGCGTCTCCCGTCGCCCGCACACTATCTGACATGTGGGCCGATCATGGAGGCAATCATGGCAGATAGTGTGCGCTCCTGTGGGCCGATCCTCGAAGCAGTACAGTCCGACAGTGTTATGTGTATCACTGCCGTAACAACAGAGATCTCAACGAATTTCTGTTAATGAGCCCGGTCTGTCGGCGTCTAACGTCGTCGTCGTCATGGCCACGTTAAAGCAAGCCCACTAGCGGAGATAGACGCGTTCCTATAGGAAACACCGTTGCATCACATAATACTTCGCACCACCCCAGGTTTCACGTTAGTGGAGCTCTCATGACTTTTGTCCCTGAAACCCTTCAGCGTGGCTATAAGAGGCTGCAGCTGTCGATGTACTCAGCTCGACCAACCGCTGATATTGTCTAAATCTCGTTTTCTCTTCCTTACGTTTCTGCAGTGGAACCGGAGTACAGAATGAACGTGCTGCTTTCCATTGGCTACGTCAAGGACAGTGACGTCACTGTGGGTGCTATGAAATTCTTCAAGGAAAAAGGACCTCCCGATTTCTTTCGCAACATTGGTATGCCTGTTATTGAACCGTTTGAGGGCTATACTCTCATATTGAACGTATCCTTAATGTAAGACCAAGTATATCTAGTAGCACGCCTTCAGAGTATACAACGGATTTCAAGCAGACATGGCACTACACTGAGTTCAGAGAAGAAAGCTTCTCCGTCGAGGTAGAAACGCTGCTAAAGAACACCACAACTCGACAAATTGCAACAGAAGCAATTATGGTTCTAATGCACGTGCAGTGCAGGAAACCCATGTTAGACAGATGACATAGGAAAATAGGGAGCAGCTTCGCGCTGATGTCCGAAGACTGTGCAAACGGAGATGTCAAGGCGGTAATGTGGGCTTGTGGGTTGCAGGATCTCGCAATCATTTTTTGTTAGTGCAGATGAACAAACACGGACACAGGTTGATGTCTAGCGCCTGTCCGGTCTATTTGTGTCCTTCCTGTGTCCGTGTTCGTTCATCTGCGCTAACAAAAAATGATTGCGAGAGCAAACAGAGAAGCTGACGGCCGCAACTAAGCGCAAATAACACTCCGACATTAAAGTGTGCTTGGTGTTTTTTGTTATGCCCCGTCATACCCTTTGTAGTCGACCGGTGATGCGAATCGCTGGCCCAGATCGTCGTGGCAACGCCCCTGCACATACACTCGGTTTTGCTCGTTGTCATGCGCTCTTAACTTCGGATCGGCGCATCGCTGACGTTTCGCCGCCGCTTCACCGCCGCAATACTCGGGGACAGTCTGAAGTCGTCTCACGATCTCTCGAGTAGCGGCGCGGTGGCTTCCGTGCCACCCTTTCTCTTTTTAGGGAGTGACGCCCTTTTTCGGTTGCCCCCATCTTCACGACGATACTCAGCGCGGGGCTGAGTATCTATCTATCTATCTATCTATCTATCTATCTATCTATCTATCTATCTATCTATCTATCTATCTATCTATCTATCTATCTATCTATCTATCTATCTATCTGTGTGTGTGTCTGTGTTTGTTTGTCTGTCTGTCCATCCATTCATCTATCCGTCAAATAATGGCTTCAAGGCTCCATATCCCTGTGAGCTTCTATACTGTTTGGGCCTCATGAAGCAGAAACAGGTCTCTTGTTGCCGCAGGTTTCGACGTGGGCATGAATGAGCCCCTGATTCAAATTCAGCATATGTACAAGAGGCTGGGCATCGCAAGTCACAGGTGGCAAGGTGACGGTCTCTCTAACTGCCTGCGGTTCCTCAAGCCACTGGACAGGCTCTTGGCAGTGATCAAATTACGGGACCGCGAGGACGGCTTCGTGGACAAAGTTTACCACTGGACCATAGACCTGCAGTTCTTCATAGAAGAGAGCATCAGGTGAGGAATGGCAAATACTGCAGTAATCACTCCCGTAATTCTAGGGAACCTATGTTCGCCGCCAGTATCTATTGTGCAAGTGTACGCCCACGGCGCTTTCAACAATCGCTTCATTTTTTAAATGCGAAGCATTTCTTAGCGGGGACATGTCCCGCGGAGTCGGCGTCCGCAATCACACTGCGCATGCGCAACTCTCCTCCTTCCCTCTCTCCAACAGCTGCCCGTTGCTCTCTCCACTTCTCTCCTACCACCTGCTCGCGCTTCTCCTGCGTTCTCGCTTCTGCTCTCGCGGCGCATGCGCTGCTCTCCTCCTCTAGTCTCCTCTCCTTCAAGTGAGAATATAAAGCGGGTAGAGTGCTGCGCTCGTTCAGTTCAGCGCTTGCTTCGGTTCACTCCGCTTGGCTCCGTTGACGCTTCCGATGAAGTGTGATGGTCCGATGACGTTCCGTCAACGCGAGTGACCTACAACTGCGCCCCGCTGCTGACCAACGTAGCAACGGCGAGCATTGTGCCGCTACCGTCTACTGCGTTAGCGTCATGACAATGTACCTTGCACCCAACCTCTCGCGCACAGCCGTGGAGACGTACATGGCGAGTGACTACCAAAAGCAATACGCAGACACACATCCTTTCATGCTCATTGGCGACTTTAATGTCGACGTCATGAAGAGCGATTGGATAGTTGAGTACATGTCATCACACCACTCGCTGCAACAGGTATCACACGACGACCGAAAACAACAGCCAACTGCCATTCACGGCACATGCATTGATCACGTCTTCACCAATTTCAAGATCCACCCACTGCACCAAGATCCCCTCACGGTTCACTTCAGCGACCACAAAGCCATCCTCATCAAAGCAGAGTGCACACCTCAAGTACTAGATGCTACTCAATAAAGACCTTCGTTAACCGTTTCACCTTCGTCTACGCAATTAAAACAACGGAACCCCCCACCCCCACCCCGATGCTTCGCATCACCTCAAGATTCCCTTCGGGAAAATGCTGTTTTTCTTTTACTTAACTTTCTCCCCACAAGATCCGTGCCAGCGTAGTGCCTTATAAAAATATGGCAAGCATGCCTAAACACAACTAATCCAGCGCGCTGTTCAGGCACAGAAGACCACAAAAGTGACCCAGGAAGAATTTATTAATTTCTGTGGTTTAACATCCTAATACCAGGATAGGGAATGTCGCGGGAGCCAACGTTTCGACAAGCGGACTTGTCTTCGTCAGTTGCCGCCCTGACGAAGACAAGTCCGCTTGTCGAAACGTTGGCTCCCGCGACATTCCCTGTTTTAAATCGTACCTTGCGATTTGTTCATCGATAGGATTACGAGAGACGCCGTAGTGGAGGTCTCCGGAAATTTCGACCACCTGAGGTTCCTTAACGTGCACTGACATCGCACAGTACACGGGCCTCAACGTATCGCCGCCATCGAAATGCAGCCGCCGCGGCCTGGAATCGATCCCGTGACCTTCCGATCAGCAACCGATTGCAACAGCCACTACACCACGGTGGCGGGGCCGGACGTATTACACTAATAAACTGTTGCTGATACTACATGTGTATAGAAAAATAGATGAGGTCCAGTAGCCCTGTTTATGCAACGGGCTTTATTTGTTCTGGCGGAATAACCTTGCGTGTGAGGACTGTTGCAAACACTACGAGTGCGTGAAATTAGCAAGAACATTAATACATCAAAATAAAACGACGGTATGATTCACGCACCCACCAAGCAACGTGGCTCTACGTCAGGATCAATGAAGTCGAATACGCGCTTCCTCTGATAATCACTCCCTTATCGGGATAACAGTACATAAATATGAGAGCGCCTCTGCAACTATAAATGTGAGAATGTTAGATTCTACGGTTACTACAGCACCATCTCGGAATTGTTAACAGAACACTGTTCAACTTGGTCTGATCTGCAGCTCAAACATGACTCATATTTCGGGCAGTTAAATTACAGGTCTTATCATTTTTAAATTTGGTGACTGAAAATCGAGTGCTACCTTTCAAGTTGATCAATGGGGAAAGATCAGGTTTTTGTGCAACCACTCCGAGGTTTTTCCCGCGATAATTCAAAAGCATACCTTTAAAACTAAGATCCGTGTAGCGACCACAATGGTGGCCGCTCCTTGTGAAATAAATTATGCGCCAGTGGTGTTCACTTCATCCAACGATATGGGATCTCGTCGTCCCGTGGAGGGGTAGGTCGACCGTGTTCACCGCAAATTCCGTGCAGAGGGAAAAAATTAGGTTGGTGCGTGGCTTAGGAATTCGATGAGAAGTCCGGTCGAACACCATTCTCCTGAAACACGGTCGGGGTATAAGCATAGCGTAGAATTCGGTTTTACCCGAGAACGAAAACCTTACCTACATTTTGATCAATTGTCCTGTAAAATGCAATAAAGCAATGCAGTGAACTCCGACGGCTGGTTAAGGGGTCAATGTTCGGAATGAGTGCGTGTACCCGTTTATAACATTTCATTTCAATGTAACTTTACGGACACTTGAGCCGGTTTTTTGCAGTCGGCGTCGCCCGTCGCCGTCGTAGTCATGCCCCAGATACATGTGTCTTTATACATCATTTAAGCTTATTTTCGCACGCAGGCTCGGCGTCGACGGTATCATCAGCAACGCTCCTTCCAACGTCCACCGCGTCGTTACGAGTGACAAATTTCGAAGCCGTCTCAAGGTGGCCGACATAGGAGACGACCCATGGCTGAAAATTCCCCGAAGCCGCGATGAGATCGAGGAGTCTAAGTTGTACGCCATGAGACGAAATATCATCAGAGCACCGGGTGCCGAATGACGCATTGTGTTCATTAATTTGTCATTGATTTATTTCGTTCTTACACTACGCGGCAGTGAATCGCATGTTACAACGTCAGAGATTAAGTAAAGCGAAAGCAGGCTTGCCTTTCTCTCAACACGCTGGCATCCTATAGAAAAACCAGATATGCATAAAATAAATCGCATATTCTAGCCGCCATAATAACGAGCCTTATTTTGCTCTAAACACGTTGCGTACTGCTAGAGGTGTTGGGTTGCATCGTTGGGCCTGCACTGGACTTTCCAACATGATGGAAGTAACAGTTATTGTGTGAACTCTTCTAGCTCAAACCAAAGCAATTTTATTTACCAGTATACAGATGAATGGTCATGCTAGGTTAGAAGCTAAGTACGTCGCTCTACGGTTCTCACTGACCAGACAACACAAGGATGCAGTAACAGCAAGCAGCGACATGCAAGGTCAGTTCGCATGTAATTCCAGCAATAGCTGTAATTGCGCAACATTATCTAAACTTCTGGGGAAAGAACTTACGTGCGATGCTAACACCGAAACAAATTTCGCAATAAACTAAAGCATTGCTACTTGTGCTGTTATATAAAATAATCTAACGCCAGCTATACAGTACAGCTTGAAATTCAAATGGGAATGTTCACGATTGCTAGGGACATGAAGTATGTTGCGTAGTATATGGTTGTATAGATGTATGATGCAGAATAATAATCACAGCAGACACATTACAAGTCAACAAAGTGTGGTTTATCTTTGCTTGAAAGCGATATCGTCATCACTTTACCCACGTGTCCTTTATGTATCGCGCCGCTTTAAATCATTACGAGAAATGAACTTAGGGGGAATATGAACGCTTCAAATGATGAATGGGTCGTTAAAAATAGTAAAACAGAGTGAATTCGCCGACGCCAACATTTTGGCAAGTTGTCTTAGTCATCCCGGCCGCGGCGGCTGCATTTCGATGGGGGCGAAATGTTGAGGCCCGTGTGCTGTGCGATGTCAGTGCACGTTAAAGAACCCCAGGTGGTCGAAATTTCCGGAGACCTCCACTACGGCGTCTCTCATAATCAGAACTGGTTTTGGGACGTTAAACCCCACAAATCAATCAAGTTGTCTTAGTCAGGGCTAAGTGTACGTCAGCAGTGCTGGCCATGACAAAGACAAGTACACTTGATGAAACGTTGGCTCTCGTAACATTCCCTCTTGTCATTGTTTCTAAAGGCCCGTTCATAACTATGTTTCAAGGTTGTTGCTTTTTCACGGTTTCACAATAACAATCAAATTAGGCTATATGAATCAATATATTGCTCAAATAGCTATGAAATCATGGGAAGTAACAACATTAACAGATTAAGTTTCAAGTTGGAGCCAAGGTAGCGAGATAGCTTTCCCAAATGCAAAAAGCGTGTTGAACAAATAACGAAGAAAAAGTTGTCTATCCAATGATCATATCGAAATCGTCAGAATGTTAAGGCTAGTAACTGGGGAACCTAATAAAAAATTAATAAATGACATGAGAGGCTACACCACCGGAACTATTAAATAAGTGACAAAGCACAGAAGCACTGCTATTCTTAACAAAAATAAGGCAGAACCACCAGATTCAGCAAATAACTTTCTTTGCCACCATTCTCCGTTGATTTTGACAGATTCACAGCTGATGTAAAAGAAAGGAATAAAAAAGAAACTAGAAACTATATCACATAAATGGTCTAGGCGTTTTTTTTTCGTATTATTTTGTCATAGGCCGGCACAAAAAAAAACGATAGCGAGTACTTTATGAGCGTGACGGTTTTAAACATAACTAGGCATAAAAAACGAGGCCGCGATGTTAAGACTCATCTCTCACAATTTTCTTAACTCTATTCCTCGTCCCACACGGAGCCTTCATAACGCTGGCCGCCCCGCCACGGTGGTCTAGTCGCTATGGTACTCGGCTGCTGACCCGATGGTCGCGGGATCGAATCCCCGCCGCGGCGGCTAAATTTCGATGGGGGCGAAATGTCGAGGCCCGTGGGCTGTGTGATGTCAGTGCACGTTAAAAGAACCCCCAGGTGGTCGAAATTTCCGGAGCCCTGCTCTACGGCGTCTCTGATAATCAGATCCTGGTTTTGGGACGTAGAACCCCGGAAACCAATCATGACACTGGCACCGACGTCCCAAGTGACGAGAACCGTCTCGGTCAGCCGTGAAGAGACTTTCATTAAACTGGCAGGAGCAGCGTCCTTCACTGACTTTCTTCTTTCTTTTTCGCGAAGCACGTCGTCGTACCGAATCTGTCAACTGCTGCACGTGTCTACGTTGCTCAATGGCTGTCAACGTGGCACAACCGCCATTGCGTTACACCTCGCAAGCTTTGACCGCCATTCCGGCAGCTCAACACCGTCAAAGCAGCAAGGACAAAGGACTGCTTTCGTCGACTGGGGATAAGGGAGAAAAGAGGGAACCACGGATAATTGAGGCACAGCGTACAGTCGACGGGTGCCCAATTGGTGCGACGAGGCACTCACGTTGGGTGAGGATGAGGAAAAAGATGAGGCAAATAGGGAAAAAAAGGAAGCATGTCCACCGCGACGAAAGCAAGCGAGAAAGGCAAAGTCTTGTATACCTGGCCCGTGCGTGTTCGCGTGTACCTCGATGCAAATGAGCCCGAGTCCCAGGCAGTTTCTCTTCATTAAGGTCCGCGCATGGAAGGCGTGCTAGCTGCGCTGTTATTAGAAACAGCGTCCACGCAGCCTGCAGCTTTCATCCTGCGGGCAACTTTATCCGCATTTTCCATTGTCTTCCTCTCACATGGCGAGACCTTTAGAAAATTTCCCATCGCCAACGATCTCTTTCAAACCCGAGCAACCGTTTATTCTTCGTGCAAGTTCTCTTGCTTTTCTTCCCTAATTTCACTTTTCTTTTACTTCTCGCCACGTTTCTACCGCTTGGCGCTAAGTCGGCGCCTAATTTACCGTTCCTCCAGCTTTGTCTGGGAGCTCTCTTCTATAGAGCACGGTGAACTTCGTAGAGTTATTACGGTTACCACTCCCAACCCCTGGTTCTATGGCGCGTGTGAATAGAACTTTGGTGACGCTGCTTTCACCCGCGTTTAGACAGTAGTGCACAAACGGCATAGAGTAAGGGGACGTAGAGAGGCCATAGAAAAGACTGAATGGAATATCGAAAGATCAAGGGCCATATAGGAAAAACATAACGAACTACCAAATAGCAGTACGCTACTAGTGCATTTAAGGTGAGAATGCTGGACATGGCGTTGTTTTTGTAATTGTGGATAATTATTGTTATAATTAGGATGATGAAATGCTAATTGGATTGCGATGGAGAATACAGAGTAGACTCGGGCTGCGGTGCTAAACGTACAAATGGAGGGTGAGCACACGCTGCAGTGAGCGCTGTTTTAAAGCATCAAGGTATTTTTTAGGGATTGGTATAATTAAAGTGTGTCTTCTTCGGCCGATACAAACCAACGGTTTCGAGAAGGCGTCTTTTTATAAGGGGGTGGAAAGAACAAACAGAAGCTTCCACGTAGTCGCAAAGATGGTTCCCGCCGCCCCCAAGTTTGGCCTCTTGTTCATTACTCAAAGACATTATCTTTAGGGTACTTCCGTGTCAATTAGTCGTATCTGTAACGTAGAGTTGCCATGGCGTAGTTTTAGCATTATCAATTCATTTCAGCCCAGGTTGCTCGCAGAGACGAGCCTTAGAAGTCTGTTTCTGTTGCTGAGAAACAACATTCGCTGTGGCGTACATTGGGATGCCTCTTGTGGGTAGTACCACGACTTCCGATGATTAAACGGCCGTTTAGGGAAAGTTCCGAAAACTAATTAATTTCGTGCCTGACATCAGATACTAACCAGTTCTAAACGGTGCGCTCAGAACATGCATTTCTGCATTGCACGCTTCCTGCGCAGTTACTTCTATTTGATCATAAATTAATTTCTGGGGATTTACGTCCCAAAACCACGATATGATTATGAGACACCGTAGTGAAGGGCTTCGTAAATCTCGACCACTATGAGTTCTTTAACGTGCACTGACACCGCATAGTAACTAGGCCTCAACACTGTGCTTCTGTCCAAATGCAGCCTCCGAGGCCAGGATTCGATCCCGCTACTTTCCTTCTATTTAAAGCGGATGAGCTGGAGCCTCCATACTCTTCAACGTTGCGGCTGAATCTCCGAGTCCATACCCAGATTCCAGCGCAGAACATCTGTTGGTATGGGCACACAAAACGCCATTGCTGCGTTAGGCGGGTGGTAACTACATATTGTGAGATGACATCTTCGTATCGTACTGTAAAAGCTATTGAAAGTAAGGACAGCGCTTGGTCTTACTTTTCCTGTGATAGTCGGTCCGCGGCTGCCATCCTGTGGTTACGGTGCTCCACTGCGTACCCCCCTCCCCCCCCCCCCCAAAAAAAAAATACATGGTTTGGATCTCGGCAGCAGCGGTCCCACTTTCGACGGAGGCGAAAATACCCCGGGCCCGCGTCCTATGCGTTGTCAGTACGTTATAAAAAACCCCAGGTGGTCGGGGCCGTCCACTACGGCGTAACTCTCCTTTCTAACTTTTATTACCTTCGTGCTTCCGTCAAGGGCTGCAGAAAATAGCGTCTTTTCTTAACCACAGCACAATTATTATTATTATACAGTTAGCATCGATACAAAATCGACTATGTGCACGAAAGCAAGACGGAAAGTTATACGAGTTTGCAATCTACTACATGAATAATGCCGCGCGCAAACGGACAAGACAAAGTGAAGAAAACACTATGCGGCGCTTGCACATGTTTCCTTTACTTCGTCCCGTCTGTTTGCGATAACGTTTTCCGAAAAAGAGCACTAGCCATTGCAAAAGATAAAGTTTTCCTATAAAGCGTGCTAGCCATTGCTATTGTTTGGCTGTTATGGCTCCCCTGAACTCCAGCATACTCTTTTCCCGGGATCTTGGATAGACTTGTATAAGCAATGCGGACGTGCACTCTGCCTGCATATATTCCCTAAATCCCCAAATACCAGTCACACCGACTCACATAAAACTGCAAAGTTCTCTGTTTCACGGGAAAACGGTTTGTATCGAAAGTGCAACACAAACTCTTTATCGCAGAGTGCCGGTTCACCGTCGAACTCTCTCCTGTCCTAGAACTTACGGATGTTGTCTGTTTAAAAGAGACCAATTTTATGCTGGAGCGTGACTTCTCTGAACATGCTCTCAAACATCCCCAAACCGACCAGAGCTTGCATACTGTTGTCACGACACGTGTACACTCAACTCCGCCTTTCGCTTCCCGAAGTATTTCCCAATCTCAATGCAGTTCCCCTATGTTTCCTTGCCCGGGACTTCCGGCTCGAATCGATGGGAGGCCAGGTAAGTATTCCGTGGTTCGTGCTTCGAAAGAGACAAGCCTACACAGACACGAACTCTCAGTCTCACAGAGGGACCAGAAACGCCCCTTCGCTTCGATTCCAAATGAACTTGCACGTAGTATCGCCATGCTTATTTTTTTTATTCCTTGTATCTAGCCACTCATTAGCGCTTTCCACCGTGAAAGCCAGTTCCCAGTTGGGGATTTACTGGGAACGGCAGAACGCGGGAGTTCTTTAGGCAGGACTAGCAAAGGTAGACGCTCTTGCTGCGGAAATGCAGCGCTCTCCCGCATTTCGCCAACAAATGCGAACGCGAGTTTCACCTTCCTTTGATGCAGCGCTCTGTTCCTCTTCCGCATTTCGCCAACAAATGCGAACTTTAGTTTCGCCTCCCTTTGGCGCGACAACCAAGGGGGAACGTATTCATTAGTGGCTGCGTGCACAGATTTGCACACAAAGCGTGGGTAAACGGCTTCCGCGGTATAATTGCGTTGCCGTGGCGGCATCGGCAATTTTCTGGCTTGGTACGTGCACTGCAAAAGCACGAGAAAAAAAGAACTACCGCTGAATAATGTGGCTCTTTCCCTGCGCGGGTGCCAAGGTATACGAAGTGCAGAATACACGTTAGCCGAAGCTGTAAGCTCTTGCGCGCAGAAAAAGTTCCCCGAACTGCGCATCCCCAATGACATTTAGCGTTATAGTGTCTTTCGTTGGGGAAACTTTCAGCTGGTTCTGGTGTTGGACAAACCTGCCAACTAATCTGCCCAACGACAAAGAGCGCGTGCGGAACGATTTACTTTAGTGCCATTAGCACCTCTGTCTTGGTGAAGTTGAAGTTTAGGTTTGCTATTGGTCATCATACGGTCTGTATGACGTCATGGACTGTACGACGTCGTACTACGTCATGTTTTAGAATAAAAAGCGACTTATGATTCTTGCCTGCTTATAGTGTGATCAAGAAACACCTAGGGGTTCCGAAACGTCTCCATGTTGCTGTTGTCGTTGTTGCCTCTATAATTGGCACATACCCACGAAAGCGATTGGCCACAATGCAGGTAATGATATATAGAACTGGAAAATTGAAAGGTCAAGGCTAAATCTAAAAAATGTGAAAGGTAAGGAAGACGTTATAATTAAAAAAGAAGTATTCAAATTTATTAAAAGGAATATTGAGAACGAAACCCTGTGGTCGACAGCGCTGGCAGCGTAATCTTCAGGAGGCTTCAATAAACTTTTGCAAAGCTGACAAAACAGTTTTACGGCTTCTACCACCTGAGAGGCACCAAAGGATAAAAGATATGGTGTTGTTAAAGGTAACCGCAGTTTATCAAATAATGAATTTAAAAACATTCGTCAGAGCGAACAAAACCGGTGGCAAGAGAGACCTGTCTTGCCTTGATTTGTCCAGTGGCAGCATCTTCTTCATCACGTTACCTGAGCAGACGAACTTTCGTCGAACTCCTTGATTACTGCTGTAGACCAGCAGCCAAATACGCAGAGCTTTCATTCTGATATTCTTCGTGGAGCAGGACACACCGTGCAAGTCTTGATCCGTGGGCGTTCCCTAAGGTTTACCTAAATTTAAGAACGTGGCCAAAAATAATAATTCCCGGTGACACCGTGTCCACCACGCCGTCCCAGGGACGACGAGTTCCCAGAAATTGCTCGTCTTTAAGAACGTAAGACTGCTTACTAAATACTTGGTACAACGGACATATTGTCCGCCGAAGTACATCTCGCAGCAAAATTTGCCTGCTTGCTGCCAAGCAGCACTCGCCAAACCACGTCATAGCTATCGCGTCTTAATTAATGAATGACATTTTCGGTTCTCAGTAAACGTATGGAGATATCAGCGATCGATTGCCTCTACTGACTCTGTTCCCGCTTTGATGAATGCTGCTATTTTCTGTTGCACGCCTTGAGTACAGATCGAACAGTCGGGCGCGTTCTAGCTGACTAACATAATACATGAATAGTTGGAGCAGAACACGTTCCTGGTTGTTCGAGGCACCGTCCTTGTAGCGAAGAGCAAAAGGGCGAACAAGTAAGCGAGGGGCAACCTTGCGGCGGCGCTAACTTGACTAAATCAGCTTTCTGGTCCGCAAGGCCACCTAGGCGTTAACAAGCTTCACCTTCACTAATCGCCCCAGCGGCTGGGAATGCAATTATTCGTGCTTAACGCTTTAGTGGAACTGAGGACAGAACATGCGTCAGAAAGAGTTTCCGGGTCTGGAACCAAGCTTTTACTTTCTGCATGGAAATGTTGAACACTCCGCAACAATCGTAATAATAAAAAAAGAAACTCCGCAGCAATACAACAGCTCCCATTTACTTTCTCCCGAAAGCATGAGGCGAAAAAGAGCCTGCCGTTTCTACGCGGTGTATTGAACGTGAGCGCGAAATGAAGAAAATGCCAAAAACGGTCCTGGCATGAAGCACGTACACAGACATCAACAAAGAGGCCAAAGAAAACGGAAAACAGCGAACAGAGACTTGCAGAGAACAAGAACGAACAATCTCGAAACATGAGCATTCTTTGAAAACCCGTGTTCTCCCGGTCTCCTCCATTATGTCGGCGCTCGGCGAGAAACTTTCAAGCGAGCCCACGGCCATCATTCATTCTCTCGCAGTGCTGGCTTACTTTCGGTCGGCTTTGTGTTCGACTTCGCACGTCTCTCTAGCCATTTCGAGGCCGCCAGCTAGCCATCTTTCATACACACGCAGCGCCGTAAAGCTCCAAACCAAGGCCGTTTAGCCCGACTTCTGCCTTCAGGGGATTCTCTGAAGCGTACCGTCCCTATGAGAGGTGCCTGAGTATCTTCGACGCCTCCGCTGGGGTTCTTTCTAAGATAAATCGAATCGGGTCTATGAGTCTAGCAGTGCTCACTTCGGTGAGCAGGAGCTGCATGGGAGCTGATTTAGGAGGGCGTCTTGTCTTTCCTGTCACTGCCGATAGCAAACTACACTTACTTCTTACGTGGTCGTCAAGCCTCCTTCCTGTCGAAAGCCACTTGCACGTCATGTGTGCCTCGGAGACGTCTATTCAAACAATATTGTACATTCCAAGCGTCATCTGGCTCAATAATTTTGGGTGTCACATGTAAACGAGGCCTGTTGTTTCCGTTTGAGATGAGTAGCTGTTGCATTAAAGCTGCTTTCGGCAATAAATCATATCGTTACTGGACGCAACAGGACACTCAACCCTCAGTAACTGCAGTGGAGCCTATGTCTGGTGGTGTCGGTTGGAAGGGTTAGGAAGAGGACGACGGCGGGCACGCCCTAAACCGTCGTGCGGCTCTCTGCTTGGCCATCACAATATATACCCTCTAAATAATTTATTCAGTTCTTCTTCAAACGCAGTAATATAATTACTTTTACTCCGCAAAGTCCTGTTTTCCTGCACTCACTCGTACATCAGAGCGTATTACTGGCCCCTCCGAGATATGTACACCGGGAAGCTCTCACCCCGGACAGCAAGTTCTCTGCAGTGGCAAGTGTCGCCCACTCTGTGGTCGCTTCAGTTCTCTTTTGAAAGCGCGCATTACATAAAAATAGGAAACCTGGACGTGAATGCAAGACCATAAATCTTCGAGGCTGTTTTGTTGCCGAATATCCAAGTAAACAGCGTACCAGATATAACTGTCATGATATGCTTCTGCGGCAGTCGCTCTCGACGCGCGTTCAATCGGCAAAAACCTATAGCCTTGAAGGTGAGTTACAAGTGCTGTGAGTGAGATATTATTGGGGCGTGCATGTGTACACCGCTAATACACCCCTGTTTCCAGAAAAGTCCTGGGGGTGCTAGGACAAAAGATACTATAGCCAGCTGTGGCACTACGGCCTTTGAGAGTCGTCCGCACGGGAGGGGATAGCACAGGACCGGTATAATTGGGGATCTGAGGGAGGGGCCTTTGCCCATGCAGTGGGCGTAAACATGATGATGATAATGATGATGATTATGATGAGCAGAAGCTGTTTAATCTAGTGCTCCTGCTTCACAAAGGCTCTCGTGATTCCCAACATATGAATTTGGTGAATTACTAGGCAGACTTCCCGCTCTCGCTGTCAGTCTATCGACTTTTAAGACAGGCTCTGCAGCCAAGCAGTGAAGGACAAAAAATAAAAAGAAGGGAAGGGACTTCTGCTTCGTAAAAGAGCCAACAAAAGCGTACATAAGTCCTTCAAGCCAACAAACGACAGCAGCAGATGACATCTTTACTCCGCGGTCATCGACGCCCTTGCCTCAAACTTATTTATATTATTTCACTCATTTTGTATCCCTTTGATTCGCTCTTCGAACATGGACGATATATCGAGCGTTATAAGGAGCACTTACGATACGGTATCAAAGATGAACCGCTCAGTCTTACACAATCTTCAATCTAAGCTTCAGTTCAAAATGACAAACGTTGATTCTTTCTCAGCTTGTGAAAAAAAATGCTTCCAAAGAAGACGCGAAACCACAAAGCGTGAGCTCATGATGAAGTGCCTCTTTCATTGGGCGCTCACAAAAAAAAATGAAAAGACACAGGAGACGGGTGCGAAAGAACGCGAGATATACGATATCGATCTCCGTGGTTCAAAAAACTTATTTTGTCGTCAGTTTTGACGCCTCCTTTTTCCTTTCCCCTGCCTTTTTCTTTTTCGAGGCTTTTGCTTCTAAATAGTTCTCACTAGCCATTGACCCTTTTTTTCACGACTCCACTGTGTCAACAGCCTTTGCTATTCAGTATCAGCGCAATGGAACTCCAGCTTGCAGCTCTTATGTCCAACTGGTCCTTTTCTTATTTATTACGGTTCGCACACGTAACCTTTGTTTTGCGTCACGTCGGCAGGTGTGCTGAATGAGCTATTGATCAGTCCTGGCTTCA
Organism: Hyalomma asiaticum; assembly: GCA_013339685.2. Lineage (NCBI taxonomy): Eukaryota > Metazoa > Arthropoda > Arachnida > Ixodida > Ixodidae > Hyalomma > Hyalomma asiaticum. Next base: position 24,128,413 of record CM023488.1, on the reverse strand, counting down.
TGAAAGTCAGCCGGCCAGCTCGGTGACTCTTACAATTCCAGCCGCGGTCCCTTTCAGGGCGCCATCAATCGCCGCGTCTTATTGAAAGGACTTCCACTCATTGATACTGCAGCCTAGGTGGGTGAAAGAGTGTCTTAAAACGTATATTTGCATTGGCGTAAGCTTCGTCGTTTATTTTTTTTCTTTACGTCGTCGAAGTTTTGGGCTCGGAATTGTTTGTCTTACGTTATCTTTTTCATGAACCCAACGTGTCTCCACGTTTCACAGGCGAAGAATGAAGAAGCCTGAAAACGTCTCGACACGTACAGAAAGTACCGAATACACATAAAACGAACGATTGAACGATTGATCTGTCTGTCTGTCTGTCTGTCTGTCTGTCTGTCTGTCTGTCTGTCTGTCTGTCTGTCTGTCTCCGTGCGGGCTGTAACAGTAAACGAAGCGAACGCGCTTTCCAACGTCATTCTACATATCACCTCACATGTTATCTTTTTTCTATTAAATGTCTATAAAAAGACGGTGCCTCGTAAAGTACTTTCCTACTGCTACATGAAAAAAAAGACGCTTGGAGAGGTAAGAAGCATTACAAAAGCACCCCATCCATTTCCTCGCGCAAGTTTACAGGTTCCTCCGACAATATTTACAAGCTCGCTGTCCGAATTCGCGTTGAGCGACGGCTAAGTTCATTGCAGTCAATGTAGCAAATAAAGAACTGTAAAGCGGTTGTTGCAGTATGCGTCACACTACAGTGTCGAAATATAACGTAGAAGAATAGACTGTTGGGCCGAGTTATTATTCCATTATGTGCTAAATTGCGCGAAAAACGTGGACAGAGATTGGGTATCTGGATGCGCACATGTAGGTTTTACTGGTGTTTAATCATGGACACGTGTTCCTTTTGCCTAGGTATTGCTGGTTTTATTAAAATAAAGACTTCAGTTGTTATACGCTTGCGCTGTGCTCTCCTCTCTCTGCCCCGCCACGGTGGTGTAATGGCTACGCTACTCGGCTGCTGAACCGAGGGTCGCGGGATCGAATCCCAGCCACGGCGGCTGCATTTCGATGGAGGCGAAATGTTGAGGCCCGTGTGCTGTGCGATGTCAGTGCACGTTAAAGAACCCCAGGTGGTCGAAATTTCCGGAGCCCTCCACTACGGCGTCTCTCATAATCGCAGGTGGTTTTGGGGCGTAAAACCCCAGAAATCAATCAATCCATCAATCAATCAATCTCCTCTTTCTGTCCAGGTCTTTCGCGCATTTTCCCAGATAATGTCCAAATATAAAATGAACATAGAAAAAATGTAGTTCATATTTTGAGGTGACAGACGCTGTATTAGAAAAAGCCGCCACGTGTGCATTGAAGGCCAGCCTGGTTAAGTGAAACCGTAAATAGTAACTATAGAGCACTAGCGACTAATGCGGAAATGAAGCGGAGCAGTAACGAGATCAAGCTAACACAGCAGATGCACTTGGTAGCTTAGTGCAACTCCTTAAATTGTTAGGTCTAGTTCACCTTCACGGACGTCGTAGAAAAAGCGTGAAGTAATGGTATACGTTAACTGTTCAGCTTTGTCCTGTAGTCTGTGCTGCAACATTAAAGACGCTGTTCAAAATAAAGGGTCGTTTCATGAGGAACAGGTGCGCTAGCGATATTTCAAACTGTAAGCGTGTTTTCTGTAAACGACACTTATCCCTAACGTATCTTAAGTTCAGCTTATCCTAAGGCGACAGCTTCTTTAGAAGACCTTGTCAGTTCTTTTTTGAAGTTTTACGAAACAAGCGAGAAATGTGATTGCCTGCTCTGACCACGAGCAAAATCAAAGAGATCAAGATCACTAACGCCGAGTGAGCGGCTATAGATAGGAAGCTCTAAAAAGATAAAGTGGAGCAGAACGCTAGCAAGAAGGATTAACCATTGACCTACATTTAAGGTTTATTTACTACAGTACGCAATAAACATCAGGTGACAGTCAGAGCTGTGGTGTTTGTGTTCTTGTACCACCTGGTTATTTCGTCCGGTTTCTACTCCGAGGTAATCCTCTGGAAGCCCGCAATTGTTTCAGGCCCTTGGGCTTTCGTCCGCGTCGTGCCGTTTCTCTAAAAGTGCGTGATCAGACGGCCTTCACTTGAAACCCTTCAGTGTGAGAAAACAAGAGAGGGATCGCGGGATTTAAGAAGCCTTTGAAAGAATAAAGCGGTTTTGAAAGACGTTACCGAGTGGAACCAACGGTAGTATGGCAGTGTAAACAGACCGGCCAAAAATATATAAAAGAAACCATTGCGCTAAATGAACTTTAGAGATTTAGATGCACCGACGACAGCTGTAAGCCGCTGGTCTTACGGTGACCAGGAGAACCAAGAACGTTGTCTCTAATCCCTGAGGACAGCGTTGAGACTACACTCCCTGACCCACTTTCGCGATTTAACCCCCTATCTCGATGGCCCATATCGAAAATACCGGTTATCAGTTTTTCCTGCGGACAACTTTAGCCTTGGACTTTAAAGTATATACACTTATCTTCTTAAAACCAGCAGTTTCACTCTTTTCTTAATCATTGCTGCGAATTTTTTTCCATGGTGGAACACCGTGTAAACTGTCACCTTAGAGTGTTGCTCACGTTTTTTTCAGTAATACGAAGGAGACTTGACTATTGTGCAAAGTCACCGAGTAAACTGTTTTCTGGGAACAAGAAGATATAATAAACTAAAAGACGTCACAGACGTGCATCAGTAATGCAAATAACCAGCGTACTAACATCGATATGAAACCGATCCTCAATGAAGTTTATAAATACATGCCTTCGATATTGGGATCTGGAATTATTTAAGAATGGTGTTTCAAACTGACGAGAAACTTCAAATTCACGGGCCATTTCACCCTGTGAAGGTGCTTGACCCTGTATAGAGGGCACGGCTACATGTACGACAGCGAGAGCTTTCTTTCTTTCTTTCTTGAATATAATTTGATGTCGATTGTAAGGCTCGACATTCAATCGGTGTCGTTTGGTTGATACCTGCCCAGGAGTTCCTGCGTCTAAAAGGAATGGGATGCAAACCTACGGTGGGAATAAAGCCTACAAACTCCGCATGAACGAACTGCGCGACGTATCATTCGATTCTATTCACATATGCCGCCGGATTTGCTGATGTGCCTGGCTTCAACATAATTCCTCATGTTTACGTAGCAAACGTGGACGTGGTATTGTTGCCCAGTACCGGTGGTGGTCATCTTCATGACGTGTATCATCAGATTTTGCACGCCACAGTAGCTTAGGACAGGCAACACGTGAAATGCGCCGACTTGAGCAATTCACACATCTGATGTTTCGTTAGCTCAGCCGAAGGATTACCTTCGTAGCATCAACTCTGTGGTATAAACACAGCGCAAGCTTGGAGAATGAAATAGGACGATAGAATCGCTATCGATTAACTGTAACTGTGGGCTTCACTACCAATGACCGACGGTAAGGATGGCCCGTACGATCATCATTAAACACACACACACCTAAAGACACACTCATGTTGCAAGGAAATTGGCACCACGAAATGGTGTTGAGTTTGGCCGGAATTAAGGCGGCGGTACCACGGTCGCCATCTTGAGTGTAGTTCATATTTTCCTACCAGGTGACGCCACTCAGTCTAGCCCGCGGAGAAAGCGTAAGAGACGCGCATCTGCAAACTTTTTCTTTATTTAAATGTGAAGACGTTCTTACTGGCTCGGAGAATAGAACAGACGAGGAGGCAGGAGGTAAAAGGGCGGGGGAATGAACTACAGTCGCTTCCTGTAGTGTTGCTTTGCTGTGTTCCGGTTGCCACCATAGTTTGTAATTGTGTATGCCCCAGCACGTATGGTGCATGACCGCACACCCTGGTCCGGAATATATGACCTTCAGAGCTTTTGTCCGCCTAGAAAGAGCAACAACTATGCAAGCTATGCAAAGTTACCAACATCGCAAAGCGCAATGCGCAGCCAGTAGACGTGAGTAGCACGACGGTAAATAGGAAAGCTTTATGGAAACCTACGCTAACTTCAAAAGAGATTTCACACGGCTTCTCACGCTATCATGGTCATCGCCCTTCACACAGTGAAAAGGCTGCCGAAACTTCCTTGTCACAAAAGCCTCCTGAAAAGATATTCGAACGCAAACCTCCTTGCGCATACGAGATAGCTCATAGGCGTAACGCAAATAAAAGTGTCAGGAAACCCTCCTATATCTGCAACCAGCTGTACTTGTCGAGCTTCCGTCTTTTTATAGATAACGGTTACAGATTATCTCGTGCTAAGTCCCCGTCGCATCCTTCCTCGTATATCCTCTTAATACTGGGCAGTCGCTGTACAAGTTTTCGTAGGAAAACTAGAGTAATTATGCCAAACGTCTGCTGCCACTGAAGCTAACGGGAAAAAAAAGACGGCTGTCGCAAGATCAGTGGCACGCTAAGGCGCCGCTATCTTCCTGCATCATCGCTAATTCCTTAAGCAGCTTACTCCGAACAGTTAATTGAAGCTTTGCTGTGTATTTAGCTCGCAGGGCTTGCCCGCTCTCGGCGGGTCACTGATTATCGCGACGTCAGCCTGCATTAATAGCGATGGGCGACGCGTAACTTTATCCGGGCGTCGCATCTTATGAAACTAAGGTTTAAAGAGAACCATCCACCTTTCTCACGTTTTCCGCTCATTGCCTGCAGTGAAGAACTTTGAGAATTAATTGCCCACATGGCATAAATATACAAGATGGGTATTGCAGGAGGGAAAGCGGAAAAGATAAAGGAAATTTACAAAGTCAATTCAATTTATTTGTTTTATTTTTCACTTGAACATGGAAGCAAAGTTATCTTAAAAGGCAACTCCAGCGATTATTCAGTGCCCGTGGATCTTAAGGAAATTTTCAATATATGTTCTCATCGTCATTGCAAGTATACATGCCAAGCCATGCAGTTGCAAGTCAGTTTAGTTTTCCTGAAAACGAATCTTAAAACTCTTTAGCGGTTTCCCACAGGCCGCCCTGTCTGTCCTTCTTTTTTTTTGACGTCACTACCTCTAACACTGCCCTCCCTCTGTCAAGCTGTCAAAAGCTGTGAAGTGCAATACGGTGATACTTCAGCGCTCAAATCGTCGCTGTCAAGTTCAGAAAAGCTGGCATAGCTCAATTATTATCAGATGACATCCCCGCTTTCGTTTATCTGGCTCCAGCTCCATATTTCTGATGAATGGGACACTTGTGACATCCCCGCATACGCTGCAAGAAGCATCAGCCCGTTTCGGTTTCGGTTTGAACGCATCGTTCACTCGGTCATTTAAAATTATTGGCGAGTTTCTGAGAAAACTGAACCACCCTGGCTGCTACAGGATTATCAGTGCCATCTGAAAACAGCGACATCAGGATATGGTGGAAAAAACCCGCCGGAGTTGCCCTTTAAAAGGCAGGGCCGCGCAACTGCCATCGATGTTGTGGAGGGTGTCCTTGCGTCATGTGCAACACCGGCGGGCCAGGCACGACCATGGCATTCGCGACTTTGCTCTGCCGTGTACAGGGCATTCTCGGATTCGTCATACTTCTAACTGCCATACATGTGCCAAACAGCAAGCTTCGTATCGCTGACAGAGACTAGCGGGCCTTCAAACTGGCAATGCATCATCATCTGGAGCCACTATCACTCAACGACATGGCGATAAGGGATGCGCAACAAACGACGCGCAGCACAGGAGGCTACCTATGGGCAGCTATCAGCGTGCAGAGCGGCGCCACTTCATCGGTGGACACAGCTATAAAAGGAGCACCGCACGCCTTCGATTTTCGTGGGCGGGGCGGAGCCGGCACGACCATGGCATTCACGACTCTGTCTTGCCTTGTGCAGGTTAGTCCCTACGCGAGCTCATTTAGTTCATTTCCTAGCGACTGTCGTGGTACTGTTGTCTTGCCGTGTCCTCGGCGTTCTCGGAATATAGCATATGATGCTTTTTCTTGCTTGTCGCTCGATTTTATGTGGTGATGAGGAAACTAACCCTGGCCCCACGCAGAAAGACCTCTGTGAAGAAACCCTATAGGGCAAAGCTAAGCTTCACGACGAGGTTCTAGAACTCAAGAATCACTTTACTGAATTGAAAATATGGTGCATGATTTCATTGCGGCACACGAAGGATTCCCAGAAACACAGTGCTCCCTGTTCACAATACAAGTGGAACGTATGGCATCCCGCAATATCTCGCGGTTTAAATGGTCGAAAGCTTTGGTTAGGTTGATGAGGATACCCATAGCAATTTTCGTTCTAAAGTTTATTTTCCGCAGTGCCAATTAACGCGGGTCTCAGTCGGTTCTCCTATTATTTATCTATATTGTTCGTTGGCATAAGTGTTGTGCGTTATGAAAAACTTATCTACTCGGATTAGTGTTACCGTCTCAAAAACCTGCGAAAACGGGGACAGTGCAGACATCGATTGGTATTTCGACATATTCATCTTATCTCCTTTTTTTAAAAAACTGGCACAACCTTGCAAGTCCCTAATGGTGTCGGCAACGATCCTGAGATGAAAATTTTGTTAGTGATATGTGATAGTGACTTACATATAGTAATCGAACAGCGGTGATAAACTGCTTAAGTTATGCGCACTAAAAACGTTCCTTGTAAACTCAGGTCAAGACGAGGACAGAGAAACAATTCAAGCCCATTCCACGCCATGACGACCGCCACAAGAGCGAAGTTTATTTTTTTTAATCTTTAATTGTGACGTACAGCCGACAAGCGTGTGATGTTATCGATGTCGTGACGTATCTATCATGGTAATCATACATTCGGTCTCCACGCAATGTCCTTGATGAACTGTCGGTGTCTCGGTACTCCATTCTTCATAATCACCTACTGACCCTACCAGATCCTTCTGCATTCAGTCGTGCACTTTTTCATTCATTCATTCATTCGCCTTTACCACAATGGGAACACAGCTACGGGGATCGAACGGGTAACTTCGAGCTCAACTTTCGGTTTATCGCACGTTGAACATCGCGTAATCGATATCGTGTAGGAGTTGGCTGGCGGGAAGAGTGGGTAAAGTAGCGTACTGGGCAAAAGTGGGTCCACGTTTTCCTCCTGCGTGACGCCGGAGAGACGGCGAAGGCTCCACATTGAGCAGCCTGCAGCCGTTAAAGCGAAGACACACTGAGAAAATGGGTGCTTTCCTTTCTTTCGTCTTCCTTTTTGTTGTCTTCGCCCCAGCACGCTGGTCTAGTGCCTACGGCACTCGGCTGCTGATCCGAAGGTCGCGGGATCGAATCCCGGCCGCAGCGCCCGCATTTCGTGGAGGTGAAATGTTGAGGCCCGTGTGCTGTGCGATGTTGTGCTCGTTAAGGAATCCCATGTGGTCGAAATTTTCGGAACCCTCCACTACGGCGTTTCTCATAATCATATCGTGGCTTTAAAACGTAAAACGCCAGAAATCGATCAATCAACCTTCGCGTTCGCCTCGCCTTCAACTGCCCTCAACTACTGCCAGTCAAGATCCACCGAAGAGCCCATTTGTCTACGCTTGTAGACTCGACCTAAGTTGCAAGGATTTGTGGTGCATAGTCTTCTGTAGGCTGTTTATTTTCTTTCCTCTTTAGCGAACGTTCCTTTGCGAAGGATGCAAGGTCGCTGAATGTAAAATTCGCGTTTGCTGGGAAAAATGCGCATCTTGCTGCTTTAGAACGCAAACCATTTCTCTGGTTGTGTCGGGGGTTGAAGACTTCGAAATGGGCTGCAGCATTTTCAAGACTACGGCTCTCACGAAAGGTAGTTTTCTTTTTTTTTTTGCGATTTAGTCGGAACTTTCGGTTAACGGTCAAGCAAAAAAAGTAGAAAGTTTTGGGTAGCTGGTCAGTGAAGTTTTCGAAATAGCGTGTCTTTACTCAAACTCCTCGTGGTCTTGTTAGTAGGGTACATCTATCTTCGCTTTTTCTTTTCCTTTTTCTTGTCCCGTCTTAAAACTTTGAGTGAGCGTTTCCCACAGTTCTTGAGGAAGAACAGAAAAGTTTCCGCCTAAAATACATTTCGCGTACCTTTCTTCGATATTGCGTTAGGTTCATTTTATCTTCATATTTTGTCTTTTACCTGAAACATCATTGTGAGTATGTTATGAGAGCTGCTCATACATGTAAAAAAAACAGGCAAAAAAATACGCGGCCCACGTTTTCTTGGCGAGTTTAATAAACCGTGCTTTTTGAAGTAACGAACTGAAGCAACTGCTGACAGCGTTGATAGCGGCCGACACGTCGAATTGTATTTTGCGTGTCCCTTCGTTGGCGCCCCTTTCCCGACTTCGGGATGTCGTCTCATCTTTGTTTTTTGCTTTTTATACGCCAAATAGTACCTAAACGTTTGCCCTCCCTTTTCCCGCGACATGACTTGTGTGCAGTTAAAGGTAAACGGTGCTGTCCGGGGCCTACCGTACATACTCACGTACTAGAGTCACTAAAAGGATTGACTAATGGCAACGAGTGTTGGCTAAATGTTGGACAATGTTAGCCTATAGTGCGCAATAAAATTAGAATATTGCCTAGTGTTGGTTCGATGAGAACTAGTTTCAAGAGGTGTCGGCTCATGGTGACCCAAGGATGGCTGCCGAGTTTGCAAAATTTTGTTTAATGGCTCTCAATATTTGCTAGCGTTGGCTAAACTGAGAGCGATTGCTCGTAAATATTTGATGAAGTGAGGCAATGTAGTGATTCTTATTATAAAGCTAACGTTATCATGATTCAAACTGAATCCAACGACTCTCTCGTATGTGCACATTCAACAACCTCAGCGTGTTGTTCCATGCAACTAGCCATGCTGAGAATTATTTGGTTGCCCAGACTTATAAGAAATATATAACAGGTATAGCTTTTGCTGCCTATGCACTTCAATTTATGTGACATAGCCGCCGCTGCGGTTACGGTGGTTACAGTGGTTACAGTACTCGGATGCTGACGCGAAAGATGCAGGTTCAGTCACGGCCGCGGCCGTCTCACTTTCGATGTAGGATAAAATGCTAGAAGCCTGTGTAATGTACGATATCAGTGCACGTTAATGAACCATGCATGATCAATATTTTCACAGATAGCCTCGCCTCCCCCCAACCCCCTCCTTCACTGCGTGCCTTATAACCGCATCGTTCTTTCGTTGCGTAGAACCCCCGATGTTATATTACTATTAGTGATGTGGCTGCAGCAAAGAGCTGGTAGTTTCCACATCGGCAAAACTAATAATGTTCATAAACTCATTTCCTCTTATCTATAGGATGTGAACCACTACGCATGCAACAGCGCGCTTACTTTTTGTAGAACAACGTCTTGTTTCTTTCTTGTGTGTGTGTGTGTGTGTAGAGGGTAAAACATGCATGCTAGAATGCTAGATGAAGAAGTAGCTACATCGTAAAGCGCACCTATATCTCGCGAGCGTGGAAATTTTCGAGAAATAGAAAAGTCGAGCGAAAGGAAGACCTATAATTTTTCCTGTGAATAGACCGAGTCACAAGAGTGAAATTTCACACTACCGAATAATCTTACCGAGGTGTGTTTGCATTCGAAGAAAAAGGAACTCGCGAAATGTATTACGCCTGAGAAAATGGAAGAAAAAAAAAACACAGGGCACACTTTGGAAGTCGGGAGTCGACGTGAAATGTATTCGGAGCCTAGAAGACAGTTCGCAAAGGACCCGAATAGGCTTCCAGGTAGAGCTTCCTGAATGCGGGGAATAGACGAAGGTATTTCGGTATAGAATTACCAAGTCGGCGATGGGCACACGAATAGACAACATTTTAAGTCAGCGGATTTGAAAGTGTCGCAATCGGTTTAAAGAATAAAATAAGCAAAGAATGTTCCCAAAGTATCGAGCTGGGGAGTTCAGAAAGCAAATACCTACCTTTCTTGCAGTAAGTACAGCTATATGGTCCGCACGCATGCTTATGCAATGGTATTTTAGGTCAACATTGCGCAAGTATACAACCTTGACATTTCAAGATGCCATTTCTTTAGTCGGTTCAGTGAAAGTTCTGCGCATTGCAACTCGAGAAAAGAATGCTGGACAGCGTGACCTATGCTAGCTTTTCTACGAATCCGTTTCATTTATCAGGAGGTAGGTGCGTCATCGAAGCCACGCAAATGAAAGTGGTCACTCGGTGGTACAATCTTTTTGTAAATTGTTGGTGAGCTACTATTTGTTGTACGCTACAGCGGTCCTCTTGAGTGTGCTTGACAACGCACGCCATGACACGAGATAGTTGAAACGCTTTGCCTCTGTTGGTCAGTAGAGGCATCTGCTTGACCGTTGCTCTTCGGTAGGCTCAAGGTATCCGCTGTCGTCTAGAATGTCCAATGCGCCTTAATATCTAAGGAAACGGAATTCTTCTGACTGAAATCTGGGTGCGTTGGACATTCTATCTCCTAATTAGTGAAGCGCCGTGCAGAAAGACTATATATGAAAAATACGATTCGACTTAGTGACCACTGCAGTTGCAACTAGTTTATTTTTATGAATAAAATACCCCTAATGTCAACGTCTATTAAACTGGTTCTTTAAATAAATCTGTGGTGAGTGTAGTGGTTGTTTTGTCGAGTCGTATTCGTCCTTTCGTGTCTCGTATTAATATTTATTTATTTATTTCATAATGTTCCTAAAGGCACCGAAGGTGTATTACATAGGGGATACAGATACTACAGATACATGAAGAAATGTAGTCTTCTCGCGTTACAGAACAAATGACACAAAAGGAAGATGTGTAAGTTTACGGAAACCCGAAAGATACGCTAGTAAACAAGATACAAAATCTTATGAACAAGTGAAAAATGAAAATGCGCCAATTTCACTGAGAAAAATGTCAACCCATGATCTGTCCCCAACTCGCACAACTGTGGACTTCACTGGCATTCAATCTTGTTGGACTTATCTCCCCGATGAATATTACACCTCACCTGCGAAGTTCTGAATTTTTCTCTTTACAAATTTACTGCATCTACTGTAACAGCGTAAGAGACGATAGAGAGAGCCGGAGACACGCCAAACAATGTGCCTCTCGTGGCGTCTCGTCAATTTTGAAACATTTCGTAATACTCAAAACAAAAGTCCGTCGAAGATGCTCGAAGACTGAAGAAGTGCGTCACGGAAGTTTACCACAAGACTGCATCTGTGAATTTATATGTCTATTCTATTGGTTTCAGGCTGTCGTGAAGTTTTGATGTACTGTTTCCACACAGGAAAACGGCGTTTTCTTATTGTTCATGAAGCAACCTCTGGCGTCTCGGAACACTCAGATAACCATCTCGCGTTTTTCAGCCCGAGCTCTCCAAGACTATAATAAATAAACTCGGGTACAGCCTCAAACAGCGCGTGCAATGCCTTCCGACCACAGTTATAAAACCCGCGTTTTGGCAATGTCCAACCCTCAAGTCAGTCGCGCAGAACGCTCACAATGGAATTTTTTATAACCACTCGGAAACCAGTCCACACTGCTGCGTGCACGACTGTCCTGCATACTGCACTGCAGTACTGCCCTTATCCTAACTAGCTGAAATGTTTTTTTTTTAAGTTTCTGTGAAATCAAACCGTCATTCTTGAGTGGAAGCATGCAGAGCGGGATCTTGCTTTGTGGACGTCTAGCGGATGTCCTTGGCGTAGAATTCACCGGACCGTGCAAGAGTTGAACCACGAGAACTCCCGAGAATTCTAAAGCGGAAAGTCCGTCTCGGAGCCTGCCGAAAGGACAATGGATTCTCTCGGAGTATCTATGCTTGTCTCGTTCCGACAGTGGCTAATGAGCTTCATTACGGTTTAAATGAATGAAGTCACACTTGGCTGACCACTGAAGAAAGGCCGCAATACAACAGCCTTAATGCCAGGAATGCAAGTCATGTTTTCTCTAGAGAAAATCTTTCTCTTTCTTTCTTTCCTTCTTTCTTTGGTTACGTCAACGCCTTTATGAGACTCCACCACCCACATTCTGTATTAATGGCGATTAATTTTTTGTATCTACTAGCACACCATCAGCACAGTTTAGTACTGCCATGAGTTTGTTCAATCCCATTGATAGCAAATATCGGTGTTGACTTACGTGGCCCGATACTGACTAATGCTAGCAGAAAATGGCCGCATAGTTCATAACGTTGGAGTGTGCTGGCTAACTAATGGCAAATTTCAGTGAGTGACGGTTACAGCAGCTTAGATCGTGGCAAACGTTGGCGCGTCCCTGTTCCAACGGGAACAGTATCTGCATGGAATCTCAGTCCAGTGGCTGCGGCATGTGCGGTCTTATGTGTTTTGTTTATGCTACATACCGGTGTATATCAATAGATATATAGATAATGTTACACACCACAATATAACGTAGAATCAGAAGATATAGGTATAATATAAAATAGGTTACAACATATTGTAGAATAGCCATGGCACTCTCGTAGCCGCGTCGGACCAGCGAAGCATCAGCGCAGTCAGCTAAAAAAAAGTGTCTTTATCGAAAAGTGTAGCGCGTATTTATGAGAAGTATCTCAGAAGTAGGAATGTAGAAGAAGCGCTTGTTAGCTGTGGTAATCCGACACGCTGAGGAATCGCCAGATGAGGAGATATGGGTGAGCTCACTTCGAAGGCGCATGAAGTTGCAGCGTGTACTGTCACCCATTTTCTTTCCATGAACGCGCGAACGTCGACCGCCGAGTTGATAGGCGCCGCACGGTGGAGCGAAGCCACGAAGTGAACGAGAATACGCGCATTGCGCGCTGTGAACAGCCCGGTGCAGGGTTTCACCTGACAGGCTGTTATGTGAAGCGTACCCAACAGCACTTGTCCGTTATCGTGCTTTTTTTTTGTTGCCTATTATCGTGTTAGTGCCTGCATATCTAACAGTTGCGTTAGATATGCAGGCACAATCCACATGTAGCCGAATATTGACTGTTACATCCTTTTCCCAATAACATTAGGAAAACGTTGCGATGTTAGACTGCCAAAAGTTCCCGGTTCGATTATCTCGGTCTTGCGTTCGGCTACCGAAACTTTTGGTGCTCTCCTTTAAGAAGCACACCTAAAAATTTTGACGACAGGATGTTTTTCTTAACACAGGGCTTATTTGTTGCGCTAGAAAAGGATCATCGTACACGTGTCTTTCTCCCCGTGAAAAGCTTTATTTCACTTCAGTAGTGCGATTAATGTTTAAGCCGCTTACACGATTATTCTCGTATGTGAAGTTGGCCTAAGCAGAGCTTAGAGGAGGCTTGAGCTTGCAGAATTTTTCTCTCAATACTTCGTTATCTCCTTCGACGTTAATCCCACGGGAATGTGCGAGCCATCTCGCAAACGAATTTCTCCGAAGACCGTTACGCAAGCTGCAAAGTGCGTCTTAAAGAATTTTTAGAGAAGTAAGTATTGAAAAAAGAAACGAAAATTCTCATGAGGAGTCTGTGTGTAGTTGCCAGGAATACGCAATATTCACTTTTCTCTCTCTCTCTCTCTCTCTCTCTCTCTGTGTGTGTGTGTGTGTGTGTGTGTGTGTGTGAATATCAGCTCAGGTGCGCGAGGACACTCAGATTAACCGGCAATTAAACATAGTGACAGGCACAGCTGAGCGTCAATCCACTTTAATTGCAGGCACCCCCTGCCGTGGCAACGAAATGTGATGTGATTGCGCAAGTACTAGAAAAAGCGCCGGAAAAGTGTTAAGAAAACGTGCCCCTGCTTTGATGCAATCCACTTAATTTGTCAAATGCGAAATGTGTGTAATTTATACTTCATCATCACACTTCAGAAACAAATCAAGACGTTTCGGCCCCACTCGGCAGCTTTATTGACTGTGATATGTAGTTTGAAAAGAACTGAAACATTAAATGTTCTTTATCCTGAACAAGGGTCGCGCACGGGAACCGAAACGTCTTGTTTTCTTTTTAAGGCGTTTTATCATGATCGGTGCTTTTACCTTGTGACAAACCAGACGAAATTCTGCCAAACGCTGGAGTTCATACTTCATCAATTATGAAATCCAATTTTCTGTGAAAGTAGAGCTCTTCTTTTTAGGTAATGTATCTGATAGAGTAAAGTGCCAATATCTACAGTACACAGCCTCCTATAATTAACAAAACTTCATTGATGAATATTTTGACTACCCACTTTAAATTTAACGTCGGTAGTGCAGAAATATTCGCTGGCATCGCGGAAGCATGGCCTGGCACTTACACTTACAGGCGATAGTACACCAGGTGTCACCTTTCTTGCCGTGTGCTGGCCACTAAAAAAACATGGCACGCGTTTCGCCACCGACGCCGCGCATGCGCAGACTACCCCCGCGCTGATTACCCTCGTGAAGACTGCCAGGCCATTTTTGAACTCGCTGCCCCTGGCCGGTGCTCTACCACTGCGATATCCGCAAACATGCTCGAAGCTGTATGAACGCGCCTTATCTTCTTTCTTATCTCACTTCTTTTCCACTTCCTCGGTGCTCTCCCCCGCGCCGCGCGCGCGCATCGAGGTGCACTTTGCCTGGAATGGTGCTGCCATCCAGAAGGTGCGAAGTGAAGCAAGGCAGCTTCACTTGGCCTCTCCAATAAATGTTCAACAATAAACATTCAACTGCTTATTTGAAGACACATTTCTCTCTCGTGTTATACCATTTCCTCTGACAGAGGGATCACCAACAATTTCTTTTCTTATCTCTGCACTGAGAACCTGTAATATCTTGTCATGCATATAGACAAGCTTATGCACCGCCAATGAAAATACTCGTTGAATATAGGAAGTTATTTACTCGCTTGAAAAAAACAAAATTTCTCGCTTGTTTCGAAGGTTCTGTTAAAAAGGACGAAGATAAAGTTTAGGCGCTCAGAGCAACAGAAACAAGGTCAGAAGTAGTTCACTCTCCTGGGCGGATATGCTGCCAAAAACTTATCCATCATCCCTCTTGTTCCATTATCCTATCTAAAAAAGACTAGACGCCTGGCGCTATTCGTATCGCGAATGCCGTGCCACGCTGATAACGTGCATGCCGTTCGTGACCTGAAAGTGCCAGAGTGCGAAACGCCAAAGAGGTACGCAAGATAAATGACGCCTAGCGCTCGCAGAAATGATAAGCTTTTGAGGTTGCACGCTTTAATGTTTACAGGTACCAATTTTTATGTACATGGTCGCCAGTTTCTTTTTCGCGAAGTCCCTGTGCGTACACTGCTGTAATGAAAGTAATGAAAGCTTTCCGTAATAAAAAAAATTCTCGGGTTAAAGTCACACAGGCGAGAGCATTGCGATACCATCATCAATCTATATATACTGCGTGCCGCTTCACTATTGGGCTTTCGTGCTGGCAGTTATCGCAGTGTGCTGACACACGTGTGTTTAGAAAGCCTGTAATGCTTTTAAAAGCACGAAGTGTGTCGACACTTCGTGCCTTTAGCAAAGCACTTCCCCGTTTATACGAGCAATGCAAAAGCATTATCTGCACAGCAGCAGATCAGAACAATTTTATGAGATCCTTGTCATCGCCTTTTGGTGTTAATGGATGTTACGTGCCTTGACAGTTGAGTGAAATCAAACTGAACGAAAGCATATGTATGTATGTATGTATGTATGTATGTATGTATGTATGTATGTATGTATGTATGTATGTATGTATGTATGTATGTATGTATGTATGTATGTATGTATGTATGTATGAGAGTTGCATACTTAACCAAGGATTTATGTTAACGGTGTTGAACTCTCATGCAAAATATATCTTCTTTAATAACTAAAGGGGGTTCATATAAGTAGAGCTTGCGCCGTGAATTAGCACCTATGGCGGCCGCGAAGCTCTGCTGCGTGTAGTCTGATTTCAAAGCCGTCAAACATCACAGCAGTTGCGACTGCCTCACCGATATTCAGAACAGAGAACCACGCGGTAACTTCGGACAACTTCGTGGACAAATAAATGTACTCTTCCACACCTTGTTTTATTTAGCCCGTGTTTTAGACTCCGTAATCATCTTCTACTCTCTTCTCTTTTATCTCGTGTCCTACCCTTGCTTTCTCTCAGCGAAGAGTAGCAAGCCGATATCTAGATCTGCCCAGCTTTCTTACCTTTCCATATGCTGACTTTTTTTAAGTGCGAAACATTTCTTGGCGAGCTTGAGCAACCTTGACCCTATCTATCTATCTATCTATCTATCTATCTATCTATCTATCTATCTATCTATCTATCTATCTATCTATCTATCTATCTATCTATCTATCTATCTATCTATCTATGCATCTATCTGTCTATCTGTCTGTCTATGCATCTATCTGTCTATCTGTCCATGCATCTCTCTAGCTATCTATAGGTCTCTCCCTTTCAGCACTACTTTCTTTCTGTATAATTCCAGTCTCTTCGACGTCCAGCAAATTCTCTCTGCGGTACAACGGTGTCCTATTCAGCAACAAAGCTCAGTGGGGGCCAAGTCATAAACTTCTCCCCTTCTGCGTTCTCTCTCTTATCTGTGTTTTTTGTTTTGTTATGGAACTACACTAACACTACGTAATATGACTCTGAAACATGGAGTGCTTCATTCCTTAACAAACGACCAATGAACAGTCAGGGCGAGAGCAGTGGCACCGGTATTACGTTATCAGAGACCCCTGCCGACGGCGGACTTCGTCGGTGACAAAATAAGAAAATAAACGTAACGGGGATAGCAAATCTAGGTCAGCTGCCAGCATCTCTGTTCTATGGACCGTTTACAACGACTCGACACTCAGTGGCTACTCCCATCCAGGCTATTGCTCCCACGCACATATCCTCGCTATCGGCTGCACTGTACCTTTTTTTACGACGTCGTTAAACTCCCACGGACGAGTTCATTTGGCAATCGCGTCAAGCCTCAAAAATAGCAACGTTGTGTGCAGAGGTTTCTGCATATTTACACGAGCCGCGTCCTGCAGAAGATGTCTTATCTCTTATATTGCTTGCCGTCTCTGTCATTTTATTTTAATCTAGCTATCGCCATACTTTTTCGCTCAAGGTTGGTTCGCGTGGGATCAATAGTCCAGGACAAAGTTTCAATGTGTCACCCTCTGGCAAAGTCTCGTCACACTGTGCCACGGGCTTGACCTAAATTTGAGTAACGACGTGTTAACAGCTTGCGAGGACCTTTGCTTTGTTTTGTTTGTTCCTTTGTTTGTGGACACGTTTTCTGCGGTCCTTTGACTCGATCTATACCTCGACGCCTGTACGGGGATTTCGGCAGAGCTCAGCGAGCACCACCATGGTGGGTAATTGACCGAGATACAGAGCCGAGATATAGGAATGGCCAGGCGAGAGAAAGATAGGCGGCTGGCCACGTAGCATATCTAAAGGGAGTCGGTGGAACTGGGGCAAACTTTGGTCAGTCTGGTGTATTTTGAACGTGCAGACTATCCCCTTTAAGTACGCCAGTGTTGCGAGTGCCGAGGTTAAAGTTAAAGGTTAATAAATTTCCTCGAATTTTGTCTCCCAAAGCAGTAGTGTTGATATTTGTAGTTGCTTGCTTTATTTGCGAGTTTTGTTCAGAAGCAGCGCTGTGCCCTCTCAGGGTCATTTATCGCGGACGACCCAAAGCTCAGATAACACTTTCTTTGGCGCCATTGTTTGCAGAAACTGTCGATATTCAAATTAGGGCTAAAATATGCAAAGACAGGGTACGTATATACACCCGTTCTTTCTTCTTGACCATAGGTATTTTTACTGCTTTTCCTTTCCCCATTCGTTGGATATGCTTCTAAGTTTCATATAACTCTCTATGCAATAATTAGTTTGCAGTAAAAACACTTTGTTACACGGTTGCAAACTTAGTGTTGAAATCAGGGCTGCCACGGTCACGTAGTAGTATGGCAAATCAGTTAGCGGAAACCTGCAAATCATATAAAAGTTAATTAAAGGTATTTGAGGCATAAAACTGAGGAGAACAACCTTGAAAAGGAATTTCCGCTTTGGGGTGTGAACCCCGGACCAAAGCGCATGCCAGCCTGTCACTTTGCCATGGTATCTGGCAATTTCTTTAACAAGTACATCACATTTCTTTCCCTTTCCAGTTAACATAGTAACATTGTTCTGCAAAATATTGCTCACGCCTTCTCCATCGCAACAATATTGTCTACTCATTCGAACCCCTGTCCAAAAGGCATTAACCCATTGTACTTTTATATAGGCGAGCACACTTTATCGTTATCCTAGCAAGGCTAAAATGCGATATTCTATGCTCTTACGATTCAGCTCAGTTCTTTGCTCTGTCTTACACACGCGCAACAGCACTCAATTGTTATGGCTCAGTGCGCCGTGTAACTTGGTAGAATTATGTGAGCGGTTTAATGTAGGACGGACCTTGGCACTGAAACGAAGCAACCCTTATTTGATGATGACCAACAACTAATCATCGATGGTAGTTGACTCTGAAGCACCACAAAAACAAAGAATGTTGGAATCTGTCGCGCTATCATGTCTGCTAAACATACCATCATGAAGTTTTAAATGCATTGCTCACATCAGCGGTGGTTCACGAGGAGCCAAGAAAGTAATAGAGGGGTGTATAGGAGGAAAGAAAGAAGACACCAATTGGCGTAAGAATGTATTTCTAAGGTTTTTTTGTGTGTGTGCTTGGCTCGAAGGTCAAGGGTGTTGCGAGTGACAACGGGGCAGCGTGTTCAGCCAGTTACTTCCTCTCGTTCATTCGTTGCGCCTCACCAACACGACGCGGACTCTCTGTTTTGCTTGTTTGATTCCCCTGTTGGCCTCGCCGGAGAAGTAAACAAGAATCTGCGTCGTGTTGTTTGGGGGAGCGTGGGTGTCTGGCGTAAGCTAGGGCAGAACCCGGCATCGGTCTTGTTTACCACAAGCCACGCAGCTAAGCCTGATTGAAGTTAAGACTAACAGGAGCTAAGCCTAGCCGGACAAGTGAACTAACGGTAATCTTCGCTTTGTAATTTTGCCTCGCTCACGTCAGAGAAACAAGTTCATATTCCTACTTTGTTGCTTTCTTACCACAAGCCATGGAGTTCTCCACTAAAATTGCTACACCTAAATTACTGGGTGTCGCTGCGATCACACGCGTCGTATATTCAGTAAAGGGCAATTGTTGCGTAGATTTCGAAAAGACATAGTTGTACAGGGATCAATTCATTCGCAGACGCTAGTCTGTGCTTAAAATCGTACGTTTTGTCGGTTATGTAGTTATTCAGTAATGAGGAGCTAATATAAGTGGTCTGGTTGGCACTGCGTGCCCGCGAAAGAAGCTATCAGTGAGGCCGGTCAATTAACAAAGGAAAAAAGAAACAATAGGATGCGAAAGGCGGGAAGGTTAACCAGTTCATCACAACAGATATTCTACATTGTGCAAGGAGAAAGGGATGAGGTATATTGAATATTATAGAGAAGGGACAGAGAGAGAGAAATAAAGAACGGAAGGGAAGGATGTTAACCAGTCCAGAGTCCGGTTGGCTACCCTACACTGGGGGATAGGAGAAGGGGAAGAAAAGTAAAGATAAGGAGATAGCGGGAATGCCTACAGGACAGTCCTATATGTCAGAGGCTTTCGGTAAGGTCAGACGTTTTCAGAAAGCCCAAAAGCGCTTACATTGCCATCTGAGCCGTTGCTCGGTGAGGACGGTATTCTAAGATTGTCTGTTCACTTAGAGGACGATCGTCGAGCTTTTGAAGGAAGGAAGTAATTAGTACAATTTCACCGCCTAGGTAATGTATTTAGGGCTTCCCTTGTGGTAAAATAAGTTATCGCGCGATAACCGAAAGCTTATTTTAGTAGGCCTGCCCACACTTTCTTTAATTCATTGCTCCCGACACGAGATCAACTACAGGGTATACATCTGCTCTTGGGATTTCTGAGTGCACCACTACATCTCTGCCTTATTTACGCCCCGGTGCAAGCATAGACGTCTCTGCGGTCCCACTGGACATCGCGACGTTGGCTGCGGCGTCCTCCAGGAGACACACTAGACTCCAGAGCACATCTTCCAGCGACTCCAGTGTCTTCTCGCTCAGCAGTGAGAACTTTTGGCACGACGAATTTTACATTGTGCGCAAAGCCGCCACGAAGCGAAGCGAAGAAACACTGGCTCATCTATATGTATTCAGGCAAGTCGCTTCTGCAATAACATCAGAAAACTACAACCAGTAACGGTTATTCTTTTGGCAGAACTCCCTACAAGCAACTTGCCGAGAATCGACAGGCGGTCTGTCTCTGTGCTTCTGGAAGCAGTGGGGCCGTATGAAATAATGGACGTCAGTGTAAAACCCCGAAAATGCGTACTGGCTATTCACGTAGCACATGAGGCTACGCTGAGTACCTTGAGCACGATTATGAACTGGATGGCATAAATGTCCGCTCGAATATCCCGCCTGACAGTGGGGTCACTGCTGCCGTCATCTAAGATGTCGACATTTCCACTTCAAGCACTCACTAGCCAATTCTGGCGTAGCCAGCCACAGAGGACGTCGTTGTACTTCATGCGCCTCCTCTAGGCTCATCCCGCTGCGTGCAATCAACATACAAAGGAGATTGCCTCGCCACACACGTCAAGGTCGGTCACTCTGTACGACCCGTATGACACTTCATCCCAAGGCCACACCAGTGCTGCAGATGTAGACATTCCACATCTATCTATCATAGATAGATAGATAGATAGATAGATAGATAGATAGATAGATAGATAGATAGATAGATAGATAGATAGATAGATAGATAGATAGATAGATAGATAGATAGATAGATAAAGGCAGGAAGGCTGTTTGGTACTCTACATGCACGAGTACCAAACTTCGACACTTGCTAGTTCATGCCATCACATTGCGCAGAATTCTTATCGGCAAAATAAAACGTAACGTATGCATTGCGATAAACGGCTTAGAAATAGACGCTCTAATAACGCGTTAAAATGTCTTTTTGCAAGAAATTTGGTGAGTTGCCGCGTAACATAACGAATTAGGGTTGGGTTATTCGGTAGAGAAACGTCAATATCTATCTATCTATCTATCTATCTATCTATCTATCTATCTATCTATCTATCTATCTATCTATCTATCTATCTATATCAATTTATATTCATCCCTCTCTTTCTCCCATATCGAAGGCGCGCCGGCAACGCTCTTTGCGCGAAGCTCCACTTCTACATTCAATATCCGATGCCAGCAGCATCTCAAGGCAGTTCGAAGTCGGTGACCTCTCGAGTAGCTTTATATTCTTCATGCCTATGGCAGACGGCAGTGCGTCTAGTATTTCACATTTTTACGACGCACGGTGTACCACCGCTTTTTGGAAGCAGGACGCAAAATCAAAAAGCACTCAACCCCGCCATCATTTAGGCTTCACTTTGATTTCCCCGAAAAGGCTTCACTTTACAGCTAAAGGAAACGTGCCTTTGTGGACATCCTTTTGAACTTCACGCAGGCACTTTGGCTAGTTCGTAATAAGTGAACTTAGACATCTTAACAGGCGCAAGGGAACACTAACACAAAAAATAGACATATAGTCTAACGCCCGTCCTGTCTGCGTGTCTCTGTGTTCACAATCCCTTAGGCTTGTTAAAATGTCTAAATTCATTTTTTGTAGGTATCTCTTAGCGTATTCGCAGGACCGGGATGATTGAAGATCTGTGGGAGACGCCCTTGGCTCAGTGGGCGTAGACAGGCTCATGATGATGTCTCAGTGTGCCCATCACCCTCTTACCCATAATTGTCGATGGCATCTCACCGTGTTCAGTCGCCTACGGACAGCTTTGGTTACGACTGGACATTACGTTATTTGGTGGTATTGCCTAAATTATCGCTTACGTTGCCCTAACGTATGGGTAGTCATTTGACAATTCCCTACTCAGTAGTGCCGTATATCATCCCAAGAATCAGGAGTTTCATGTGTTTTCTATGTATATGCAATACACAATACCTATTGAGTATATAGTTCTCATGTAATACGTGTCCTATCTTTCCATAGGAATGGTACAGAAACGCATGGAATTCTTGTAGTGGCACAGGTGACATTGCCTTCATTTATCGTTTCGGGTATTGTTGCCGAAATTTGTTAGCTGAATGATGGCAAGCATCGGCTAACGTTGAACCATAACAAATTCTTCCAGTTCTGAAACTACGTTCCGAAAACGTAATGTTCCCACGAACAAATCTCCGAAGGTTAACAAACCAACGCTCCACCTGGGAACAACGAAAGGAAACACAACCTGGTTGGTGCAGTCGTTCCATTCGTTGCTGTCTTTGCGCGACCTACAGCGGCTTGAACTTGAGGTACTTTCAAGATAATCAGAAGAGTTCCGTGGACCCATTATCATAGGCAAGAAAACGTAAGCCGCAAACGTCAGTACGTCACTGCTCGCTTCATCGAGGTTGCGGTCCTGCGCAACGCGCAAGAACACAAAAAGGCCACATGTTTGTTTGCATCACCACCGACAGGCGGCACAGCAACCAGCACGCCTGGGCAATGCCTTGTTGGTGTCGATAGTTTCCCAAGTCAAATAACTGATAATTCTCGCACTCTTTGACAGAAAATTCGCTGGGTTGCGAGTGTAAATTTATAATTTTCGAAGTTTTAATGGGAAAGCGTTATTTGGCTACGATGGCGAAAGGGCCCAGCTAGCGGGCGTCCTCGAAAGGTTTCCGACAAAGCGGTGTCCTGAAATCACGTGACCTTTCACGATGGAAGTGCCCCGTCCCGCCGCAACCACTTCCTGCAGCCGTGATGTAGTAGAGGGGAGCCCCGCATCAAAAGTAGCTAGTCAAAGGGGTGAAGGAAAGCGCATAGGAACTGTCGGCTCTCTGACTGTCAGTGCGCGTTGACGCCTGCAACACTTGTGTACTGACCTGGCACTTATAATGGATCAAGGAAGGTCTTGATTCTTTCCTAGACACAACCTAATGAACCCAATAGAAAATAGGCCTAAGGAAGGCGCAGGAAAATTGTATATTTAGTTCAGCACTTATCAGATCATCATTATCATCAGCCCATCTCATGTCCACTGCAGGACGAAGGCCTTTCCCAATGCTCTCCATTCTTTCCTGTCCTGTGCGAGCTGATTCCATTTGAAGCCTGCGAAGTTCTTAATTTCGTCACTCCACCTTCCTCTCTATCGTCCACAGCTGCGCTTACCCTCTCTTGGTATTCATTCCGCCGTTCTAAATCTCCATCGGTTGTCTAGCCTTCTCATCGCGTGACCTGCCCATGTCCATTTTTTCTTCTTTACTTCGACTTTTATGTCGGCTACTACCCGTTGTCTGTTCCCTAACCCACTCTCTCTTCCTATCTCTTAGAGTAACGCCTATCATTTTTCGTTCCATAGCCTGCTGGGTGGTTCTTAACTTCCTTTCTAGCTTTTTTGTAATTCTCCAAGTTTCTGTCTCGTATGTCAGCACTGGCAAACTACAGTAATTATAAAACTTCCGCTTGAGAGATAACACACACACACATATATATATATATATAGTGTGTGTGCGCGCGGGCACTTTGTTTTTGCCAATAAATTCAGGTTGTGAGTCAGCGCGCCTATATTTAGTCTTGCTTTACACATTCCTTTGTTGTGTGCGCACTGAAACTTTCATCATGCATACATGAACACAAGTGATGTTGGGAACACTGTACGCTCATCCCGACTCAACCCCGTGATTGAGTTGCCTACCGATGTAAAACGGTGTCGCAGTGTTGCACGTATGCCCTCTACTTTGCCATTCATGCCCAGTTACTGCTGTCAACCGAGTGGGAAATGAGGTGCATACTCAGTAATGACATCAGAAGCGAAAATTGTCTGTGTCGCAACAATGTGTCGGAGCCCATATGTCCTCCAGGCGACGAACAAACTTATTTCGCAATGTCGGAATTCTCCCCTCCGGCTCCGCAAATTGCTTTTTCCCACTTTCGGCACCATTTCCAGGCTTAGCGTTCGCTTTCGAACATTCCCTTCCATACACAGCGCGAAGTGTTTATCAAAGTTTGCCGTGGCTTGACACGTAAAGCTACGTCTATTGTGCGAGGTAAATGTGGCTGAGGCGGCAGCCTCGGGAGTTCCTATATTGTTCCGAATTTTAAAAACCACGTTTTTGGGATAATTCGGCGGACATATAAAATGCCATAGCATGGCACACAAGGCCGAAGAAGACGTGATTACCCTTTCCGTAATGCGGAGCAATGTTAAGAATGTAAACTACGGTTTGAAATGCCATTGCTTGATATGGTAACTGTCGCCGCTATGACATTCTAAATTAGGGTTTTAGTAGTGGCAGTTTACCGTACGGTAACTACGGCTAACGTCGTACTGCCATGGCCAGCCCGTAGCTATATTAGTAAGCCATATTGTATACCGAATGTTTGCCACTACAAATTGTATTATTGCATGCAGTGCCGTATTCGATGCACCAGTTGACTCTTTCTGTTGTTTCGTTTATAAGTGAAGCTCTTTTTTATTGTTCACGTGCATTGTACTTAAAATGTAGCCCATCCACTCCTACTAAAGGCCTGGAAATTCAAGCCAGCACTATTCAATGAATGAATGAATGAATGAATGAATGTTATCAGGCGCGTGACAAGCGCAGTGCCACCACTACGTTGACTCTCAGGAGGATCCTGCCGGTCACCAAAACGCTCTAACTCGCTTCTTATTCACTTGGCGTGCTACGAAATTGGCGTGACGAATCCGATTGTAGGACTATACCACGACTGGTAACTGGTAACGTCAAAGACTTGACACACTTGCCGTTTCACGAAATTTCACGGTGAAACCATGTCCGCACTCTTCAGCCAGAGAGTATGCAAGTGTGAGCCACACTTGATTGCATGCAATTCGCACTCTTATGTCAATCAAGCAACAGCCAAAATAAATATCAGAAACAAAATATCGTCAGAAGGCGGAAATACGATAAGAAAATATCATGACACGTAAGCGTCAAAGTCGCTTGTCCGCAATCTCTCGGTGAGTCGAGTTTCTCCAGCAAATCTCTAGTAACACCCCAAAAGAGACTCGCGTTCAAGTCTCCTTAAGAAAAAGGGGTTTTCCTTAAACCAAGTCTCACCAAACATCACAAGCCGCATTTTTCCTACGTCTCCTGGTTCGCAAAAGTAAGCGTCTTTTTTTGTTGTTTTTTACTTCAAACCGCCATGTAGACCAAATACAAGCATTTAGTCCCGCTTACTTGGGTCCAGTCATACTTGGAAGCACGATCTGCGCAGAGCTTTCTTCTATTTTGAACACAAAGCACTGCTAAGGTCGATAAACGCATCAGCAGGAATAACAAACCCAACTAAGTCCTCTCTTCTTATAAGGAGAGTCGTATTTCTTTCTGCGATCTCTCCCTTCCCATCCTGAAGCTGAGAGATTCGTCTACCCGTGCATGAAAGCGCATTTGCTTCCATTGTGTTCTTGAGCCTCCTCTATCACGCACGGGCGTACACCACCCATCCGACGCTTCCTCTTAACAACGTACTTCTAAAACCGAGTTAACGATCCCTTCTCCGAGTTCGCTGGCCCCGCCGCTATAAAAGCGCAGCCGGGGAGGGAGCAGCGGCCAGCTAAACCGTCATCAATTTCCTGGAAGGACTTCCGTGAAGTCGTCGCTTCGCAACTGCTTTCGCTTCCTTCTGCAAATGCGCGCCGTCCAGACGCAAAGGGTCCCTGGTGCATTCACTGCTTGGCGTGCGTCCGCGAGCGTGCGTGTGCATTTATGGCTGCCAGTGTATATGCGAATTTCGCCTGCGATTACATGTCTTTGATCGTGCGTATTCTATGTACACGTGCGCACTTTGTGTCTGCTTCTGTTCCTCTCTCTCTCTTTCTCTTTGTGTGTGAGCGTGTTAGCTTGTTCCCCAGAAAGAAAAGGAAAAGGAAAATAACGTGCGGTAGCCCGTAGCATCGTGAGGTACAACGGGCTTAAGCAAATTAAAAATAAATGAACAGGGGAAATGTTTTCCCAGGGTTCCTCTTAGAGATAACGTAAAAAAAAGTAGGCTTAGTAACTAAACGCAATCAAAGGAGCGAGAATGGGAAAAGTTGAGCTGCTTAATATAAATGTCCGGGCATAATTAGGCACTTACGTTC
The DNA here is from genome assembly GCA_013339685.2 of Hyalomma asiaticum. Lineage (NCBI taxonomy): Eukaryota > Metazoa > Arthropoda > Arachnida > Ixodida > Ixodidae > Hyalomma > Hyalomma asiaticum. The sequence goes on along the minus strand of CM023488.1, from coordinate 24,102,404 downwards.
CCCAAATATTAACATTGTGTATTAGTGTGAAGTGTTTACCTAGCGATTAAGATTGTGTTAGGGTAATGTCAGTGAGGTTAAGGTTAGATAGTAGGTAGTGTTACTGTAACGTATTAATGTACTTGTGTTGAGTGGTTGGGGCTCCTGAAGGGTTGTGTGTGTGTGTGTGTGTGTGTGTGTGTGTGTGTGTGTGTGTGTGTGTGTGTGTGTGTGTGTGTGTGTGTGTGTGTGTGTGTGTGTGTGTGTGTGTGTGTTTTAAAGGTGGGATATCGATGACGGTTCCTAATACGTTCGCGCGTTGGCGTTTTATATCTGTAACCTATGTGCATGTGCAGGTCTGCTAACTACTCATTCCTATTCGTACTAGTGTCTGCACATGTTTAACTATTCAATACCCAAATCTCTCCGCCGTGTGCGCCTTGTGCTTGATGCTTATGTATACCCATGACGTGGTCGAGCATACGCGAAAGTTTACAGCTGTAATTTAACAGCTGTACAAGAGTAGCTGTACAAGAGAGGTGGTTGCTGGACACATCTACAAATGATCGCTTTTCTGAGGAAGATCAAGAGAAAGCAAACGAGACATGGAAACACGAGGGCAGTGACCACACACTCGTCCTTTCCTTCCTGGTGCGTCGAACCGTGAACCCGAGGGAGATTAAAAGGCTCTCCCGTCACTGCCTCTAAGGGAACGTCCCCACTTAAGGAAGCAGCGAGCCCGCGTAAGCAGGGCCGTGCACAACAGGCCCGTCGCACCATATTTCTCTCGTTTTAATACGACGATGATTGGTTTAGAGAATATAGGACTAAAGTAGAAGAAAGACAGAAGTACAGTCTGGAAGAAATAGAAGAAAGAAAAATACGGTACAAGACAAGGCTTAGGAATGATATGAAAAGCGGATTTCTGCCACCGCTGCACCAAGAACCAATGAATAAACTGTCTTTCGCCTTTCTTTTTCTCTTGCTTTTCTTTTTTCTCTTTTCTTGTCCCTTTCGCTTCGTTTTCGTCTTTGTACGCGCGTACTCGTGCGTCGGCGTACACATGCTTGCTTGAGCGGGACAGGGGTATCTGAAAGCTAAGAAGCGGATCCTGTAGGATTGAGCATGCAAAGTGAACGGTCGCGACATAGCAAAGCCCGGCATTCGACGGCGGTACAACCCAAAGTGACTAAGCAGAAGAAAATCGAGTGTTCTGCCTTTTTTTTTCACAAAGCCTGCGTATGTATACACTGGAATCTCGTTGATAAAATGTTCATGTGATCCGGGAGAAGAAAAGGTTCCTTTCGAAAATTGCATCAGCTCTATGATAGCACATTGCACCCTTCGGATGTTGGACATAAAAAACGTATTATCCGGAAAACGAATTAGCGGGATCGTTTCCTACATTTCGCTGATTCGTGCGCGAGCATGGAGAAAACACTGCAGGGAAGCTAAGTTGCACAATGTAACTATCTGCACATCTCCGCACACGTTAGAACAAACATAAACGACGTATGTATCGTTGAATACTACGGGATACAGTTTAAATTTGCAGTTGTAGCGATAAGAACAATGGGAACTACAAACCCCACACTACCCAGCCGAACTGCATATTCTCGTGTGCGGTGACCTTAACATCCATTTGGCGAAAGAGCACAGCAAATGGATCGAAAGTTTCATGCTAGGTCACTACTCCTTGAAACTGAAGATGTCGCACAATCCAACGAAGCAACGCTGTTCCTCTACACATCTGGCGTTTGAAAGCAGGTTGCGTCACGTTACGGTGGCGGAGCATCTGATCGTCCACCACAGCGATCGCAAGGCAATATAGAGTCGTCCGTGAAAGCGTGTGTGTGTGCGAGTAATCGACGGCTACACGATCTAGGATAAAGTCTGTGGATCCTAACCAAATGTATGTTTATTCAATTTCAAAGTTCGAAAAATACAATCTTAAACATATGCATCCCGTCGGGTCGCTCAGCATTCCTTCGGTTGGTTGCGTGCTCGTTGGCTTTGGATTGTGATTCAGTTTGCATGGGAGAAAGCTTCCCGCTCAACCATCTTACTTTTGCAAAGGGACTTTGAATACTGCTGACGCGGACGTGGATACATATGAAAGTCATGCATCAAACTTGAGGACCAAACATCTTGAGCGGTGGAGTGATGGACGGCTCAAGAATTTCCTTTAGAGTTTTAGTTTTGTTCGTGTGGTTGTCGGATGCTTTTGATCGCATATTCTTTCCGCATTTGTCGGGTATGGAATGCTCTTGCTCCAACACACGTGGTATGCGGGTCTGCTGATACGTTATCATCAAAGAAAATAACGCTACCAGTATGATCGAGGGCACAGATGAGGACACGCCTAGTGTAGTTCGCGTTGACTGATTGATTGCTGGGGTTTTACGTCCCAAAACCAGCTGTGATTACGACAGACACCGTAATGGAGGGCTCCGGAAATTTTGACCACCTGGGGTTCTTTAACGTGCACTGAAATCGTAGACTACACGGGGTAGTTCGCCTTCTGTCTTCATTCAGACAAGCGCTATTTTCTTGGAAAATTCTCCCTCCAACTGTCGCTACACATGAGCTGGATTGCCCACCGCTGCTTCGATACAAGTTGCTTCACTTCGTTTACGGTGCGTATGGTACGATAGTGCCATAGCCTATTGGCTGATGGGGTGTAAAAACGTTTCATGAGCTGTTTAATAAAGACAAAACGACGATGGATTCTGCGGTCGCAGGTGTCCCTAGCCAACCAACTATATTTATTGAAGCAAGATTAAGCAAACTTTCATACAGGCTAGAGAGACACATCATAAAAACAGGGGAACGTGGCGCCGCTACCATTTAGCTGCTAACTTCAATGTATATGGACTGAAAATAAAGCGTGCATTAGTTAGGGCATGAATTACGATCTCCTGTCAAACTATTTTCAAGCTATTTGCAATATTTTTGAAAATAATATCTATGCGTAGTAATTTTCGGCCAGTTTTAACCCATGATGTAACTTATTACGTTTTTAAGAGTTCTAGAAAAATAATTAGTAATGGGATGATTACTATTTAAAAGTAGTTTTGCCATCTCGGGGACACTTCCTTCGATAGCACCTTTCTGGTGAATAGGCTCTTCAATAAACTTACGGATACCACACACCGACTTCTCCCGAAGTCCCCGAGGCAAGCTACTCCACGTCCAGCACAGTGCAAGTGCTTCAACAGTTGTGTTTCCTTGCACTTCCTCCTTCCTGTTTCCGTTTCCTCTTTTACTCCTATTGTTCCTGCAAGATGCGGTGACAAAGATCTTTCCCTTACGTTTGCTCTTCGAATGTCGCGGTCTGAAACATAATGCGACCTTTGATGGAAGGCTGCATCCGAGTGGTTGGGCGTAGTTGACGCGGACAAGACCCGTCTCATCGTCCCTGCTGACGCGGAACACTCCTAAGCTGCGCCGAATCTTCGGTCGTACAACAGAATTGAAACTCGAGCTAGTTCGCAAACATATATGTTCGTCCCCGAAAATGCCACAATAAAGAAGGAAAAAAAACTAATCCCAAACAACCAAATAGACGTGGTTCACTTCAAAGTACATCAAAAGCGCAAGCTTAGAAAGTCAAGGGAAACGGCAAGAGCCGAGTTCGTGTCGATACACATGGCCTCTTTGTGTTTCTTTTTGTGGTCTGATTTACAGGAGACGTTTGTGTCTTTATTGGTGCCGGCTTGCTCCTATTCTGATAACATAGTGTAGTACAAAAAAGAAGTCTTCAAAAGAAGTTCTAAAATACGAGAGGACTACGAGTCAAATATTGAAGATATTTTGCTAAGTTTCGCAAACAGATAAACAAATTCTGGAAGCAAGTTCAGGTTCATAACAGAATCTGAAAGCCCATATATATATATATATATATATATATATATATATATATATATATATATATATATATATAATCTTAGGGACGTGTTCTGACATGGCGGCTGAGAAAAACGGTATTTCCTTTCTGTTTGGAGGGCGGTTCCTGTTACCTGTTGGACCATCACATTTGAAATGAGACGGAGACAGCAAACATTGCGCATCTGTGCAAACTGGTTTTTCGCTGGATTTACGTTCCGTCTCCCTTTCATTGCTTGCATTGCATCCAACTCCTGTTGACACAGTGGCTGATCGAGATTTCCGGGATTCAATTTCACCGTGTCCACCAGGGACCTTTTACAACGCCACCTTCGCGACAAAGGACTTCCTGTTTACTGTTTCGTGCAAAATTTTCCATTAGTGTACGCCCAGTATTTGCCGAGGACTCATCCGAGAGAGTGACGCAAATGCCAACTCCGGCGATTTTTCGAGGTCAGTAGACCTTAACGAAGTTCGCTGGGTACGTTCGTTGGCACACTTCTGTCATTTCTGCAAGACTACAGGCTCCAGAGATGCGCAGATTGCTTGGAATTCGATTTGTACCGATTACCTCGAACCGCACAAATGGCTCTCTACAATTACTGGACACACTGTGTGTTGACGTCATTTTAGGCAAAACGACACCGATACCATATCATGGCCTTCGAGATCTGCTTGCGCCGCCTAACTTCGCGACATTACCGCCAGGGGAAGGGCGCATGCACTGTCGCACTGTGCAGAAGGCAGGTTGACTGTTATGACGTCACTGCTGGGTTAGATTTCGTTTTCGCGCATTTTTGGCGGTTAAAGAATTATTTTTCGCATTTGCTGACCGTTTCTACTATCAGGAGTGTTGCAGAGCGCCACAGGAACATAGTCATTACCTCCATATGCTCAAAAAAATCGCAGTAGTTGGCCTTAAATACACCATGCAGCACTTCCTGCATAGTCAAAAAACGATGTCGATCGATAGCGGAGGCTCACGGGAACGTGCGAGCCCAATAGTATTGCACGGCCCACTCCGGGGAACTCGAAAATTGCTTTCAAACGCTGCTGGCATCGAATCCCGGCCGCGGCGGCTGCATTCGATGGAGGCGAAATATTGATGCCCGTGTGCTGTGTGATGTCAGTGCACGTTAAAGAACCCCAGGTGGTCGAAATTCTCGGAGACCTCCACTACGGCGTCTCTCATAATCAGAAGTGGTTTTGGACGGTAAACTCCACAAATCAAACGCTGCTGGAAAGCGCCCGCCCTTCTCTCGACAATGACGTCACAGGGGGCACCACCATTTAAAACGAACAAGTAAAGCATAGCAGGTTATCTATCCGTGATCATGAAATCAGCTAATGCTATTCTTCTCTTAAGCGACGTCGCGGCGGCTGCATTTCGATGGAGGTGAAAATGGCAGAGACCCGTGTACTGCGCGTTGTCAGTGCACGTTAAAGAACCCCAGGTGGTCGAAATTCTCGGAGACCTCCACTACGGCGTCTCTCATAATCAGAAGTGGTTTTGGGACGGTAAACTCCACAAATCAAACGCTGCTGGAAAGCGCCCGCCCTTCTCTCGACAAATGACGTCACAGGGGGCACCAACAACGCTGCGTGACATTTCTGTTGCTTTTTTTTAACACATGCACATTTTCCTTACTCGTTGAATTTAAAACGAACAAGTAAAGCATAGCAGGTTATCTATCCGTGATCATGAAATCAGCTAATGCTATTCTTCTCTTAAGCGACGTCGCGGCGGCTGCATTTCGATGGAGGTGAAAATGGCAGAGACCCGTGTACTGCGCGTTGTCAGTGCACGTTAAAGAACCCCAGGTGGTCGAAATTTCCCGAGACCTCCACTAGGACTAAAAGTACGGCTGTTTTAGCTAGTTGTTTAGGTGCATTTGAAGGGAACATAGGGATAAGAAGACACGCACAAGGAAGACAACACGAGCGCTAACTTTCAACTCCTCTGATGACGGGGGATTTTTGTGTGCGTGATCACAAATATCGTGCTTTCCGGAAATAAACCAGGAGTTTAACGTTAGCGCTCGTGTTGTCGTCTTCCTTGTCCGTGTCTTCTAGCGCTATGTTTCCTTCAAATGCAACTCCACTACGACGTCTCGCATAATCGCGGCTGGTGTTGGGGCATGTCAGAAATCAATCAATCAATCAGTCAATCAATCACGCGAGCTGGACAAATGCAACTCCTAAATAGGTTGTAAGGCATACAACTCTAACCCATAACGTAAAACGATTGATATGTGTCTGCTTTTTCTCCGACAGGTATTGAAACAACACGTACCCAACCTGCTTTCTAAAGAGGCGTTTACCTAATTCCAAGCTCAAAGACTGTCCACGGATGTGTTCGGCACCCCTCTCACAAGGTTAGTATCGGCACCTTTCTTTGAACTTTTGCCCCGCCGCGATGGTCTAGTGAATATATATGGCACTCGGCTGCTGCTGAATATATATGGCACTCGGCTGCTGATCCGAAAGCCCCTGGATCTAATCCCTGCCGCGGCGGCTGCATTTCAATGGGGGCTAAATGTTGAGACCCGTGTGCTGTGCGATGTCAGCGCACGTTAAAAAACTCCAGGTGGTCCAAACTCGGGAGTTTTCCACAGCGTGGTTTTCGGACGTAAAACCGCAGAAATAATTTTTCTTCAATTTTGTGCACTTCTTCTTAAGAAGGATATCTAGCCAGACTAAAGGATCAAATGAATGTTGCGGGCTTTCAATGTATGCTCGATGGTAATGTATGCACGGCTTCAATGTCCGCGCGTTCAGTATTGCGATCACGAGTCAGGTATACACCTTTTACGAATTTTCAGCCACTTTCTCATTTTCATAATAAAGAAATTTTACCCTTTTGTGAGTTCGAGCTGAAAAAGGTCTTCCCAAAAGCTCACATCACAATTCAGGTAGAGTCGTTTTTTTTAACAGCCAGGAGTCGGTTCGCACGTGAATACAGCGTTTTTCGGATGTACTTATGTATGCTGAACAACGAATAAATGCTTACGTGGCTTTTCTGCGAACGCGAGATGAATTGCAAATGTCTCTCGAGATATTTAAAACCGATCACTGGACGACCTGAATGCGAGCGGCTTCTTTGCGAATTGAAAAACTTCGGCTTCGCATTCTGCACATGGCATGAACCATTTTCCGTGAACGCCTTTTTGAAGACGTGCTATTCCTTGTTGTTTTTCTGTGCTCAGTACGAAGGGAAATAACTACTTGAGTGCTTATAGAAGGTTATTGGATGCTTATACAAGAATACACGGCTATTTACGCAATAGGTGTTTATTTGCACTTAGACCGAACGTGACGAATGTGACAACTGCCTATAGCAATTCGGAACTTTGTCGTCTTCGTGCAGATATGCTCAAGCAGTTGAATATTGCATCAAACCAATTTCTGCACTCGAGCAACGTGAAGGTGCAATGTCCCACCTTAACCCTTATCTAAACACTTCGGGAACGCAACATCTGCTTTTACGTTCTAGCCGCAAGCAAAAACATCCTTGCGGAGTTGTCATAACCGAACAGCGTAAACAACCACGTAGTTTCTTGGATCAGCGGATTGTCGTTGTTGAGACCTGGTGTATTGTTCACTTTTCATGCAAAGCGTAAGCAAGAACCATCATTTCCTTGCGGTGGGAAACCACAGCTGCCTGCTGGCACAAATTTGATATTGGGTGTCATCGCCCTCAGCTTGAGTTACATGAAAAAGCACACGTGCTTAGGTTTCTGTGCACATCGACTTCAACTGAATACATGTCCAATGCTATTTACATTGAAAGTTACAAAGAAATGTCCAATATTTACATTGAAGCCACATTATTGTTTACTCTCATCACAACGTCTCGTCATGCTTTTCTATAGGCGATACTAAATTCGTTTTTTTCTTCATGCTTTGAATCCTCTGTCGTAAACGTGAAATCCAATGTCCTCTCTTCATTGTCATGCGACGTAAATGGTAAAATCTAAATGCGAAATCAGAAAGGGTATTGCGTAAAACACAATTCTTCGTCCATGACAATGTTTCTAAATCGCGCAAAACGCAAGTCACTGTCGCAACTACGGCACCACGGAAATGAGAACGCAGAGATGCGAAACAATGTACGGCAGTGGTGGCAAAATGACGTGGCTCTGTGAAAAAAACGCTAAGAAAGAGGCCGTGGCAAACTTGTCGTTTTGTTTCTTTCTGTTAAGATTTTCGCAACTCTAACGCAGCGAACACCAGCAATAGAGGAAGTTGTCTCGTAGGATTCGACTTCGTAATGCGCTTCTTTCGTATCAGGAACTGTACTTCTGCATGGCTGACTGCATTGCCTTGCAAGGCATTCTTTCTGTCAACAGCAGTAACGGCTGTCTTCGCTAATAATGCATACAGTGCTCGGATTCCTTTGGAGCGCTTCTTACACAGACAGTTATAACGCGAAACATTTATTATTAAACCGGGATGTCAGCCCTTTTTTTTGTATTGTTCTTTTGTGAGCATGATTTGAGACTGTGCTTTCCATTTCCACATGAACTGGTATAGCACATTACGGAACAAGAGAAACAGCCAAGCAGACCGACACAAGAGGACAGAGAGCTCTGTCCTCTTGTGTCGGTCTACTTGGCGGTTTCTCTTGTTCCGTAATGCGCTATACCAGTTCGAGTACGACGAACCAACTCGCCCAATCTTCAACACTTGTGGATTACGTTTCCACACTCCTGTCTGGCGCACGCAGGAAAATATCACAACAAATACCGGATCTTTACGATGATCCAAAATGTACATTGAGCTTGATGAACGATAACGATATGCGTGTTTGCTATCAAAAATTAAAACGCTCCGCATTTTGAAAAGTTCACTTTACATCCGGCGGTCAATTTTCGGCATGATGCTGAAATTTCCCGACAGAGATCAGTGTCTCTATGGTGCCCAGAAAGTCTGTCTCTTCATGCGACAAGGCTATTTAATCAAGGACGCGTAAGAGATGTGAATGCATGGCACTTCCGTGCAGCAAACAATTGCAATCGCATCAAAAGTGCCCGGTGCTGGTTAGGATAAGGATATGGACCCCATGAAGAGTTCGTTTTGCCACTTGGTTCATCGCTGAAAACATTTACGGCATACAATGTTTTAAATGCGAAGCATTTCTTAGTCCATTTGTCAATTTAAATTGTTTTGGCATAGATAGATAGATAGATAGATAGATAGATAGATAGATAGATAGATAGATAGATAGATAGATAGATAGATAGATAGATAGATAGATAGATAGATAGATAGATAGATAGATAGATAGATAGATAGATAGATAGATACCATAGCAACTAGACCACCGTCACTGGCCAGTTCTAAGAAGAGACTCGAGTGGTGACGTGGAGTTTTGCTTCTTTTGCAAGTCGACAAGTTTGCTTCAATTCTCAGGATAAGCGTCCAACCTACTCTTACTAGAACGCGTTACTAGAATGACAGTGGAGCGTGAAAACAATTAAATAAAGAAGCCATCCTCTAAATCGACGACAGTTTTTTTTTTCCTCTTTCAGGAAGTCTTCTACTCCTTCCCGAATTCTTTATAACAGATCTGCTCTTAAAAACGAAACCCCTTCCCTTGTATGCAAATGCATCCACGTGCCTGGCGACAACGATGATTTTGTAATGTCTTATATATGCACTGGCCCAGGATCGATAACTCACATAGGATGTCCGCACGCAAGGCCTCCTTTATGGGAACTTGCATGAGCAAGCCTCGAGCCATCATTGCAATACATAATTCGATATTTTTTTATTTAAATGTGAGAACATGAGAATGCAGGCTAATAATTCTATATATGCTGTGTACTTGTTCGTCTCCCCTTCAATGGGACATGCAAGGCACAATACACGTGTATATGATCCCCTCATATAGAAAAAAAATAAGAGATACGTCTATCAAAGACAAGCAACAGCAAACGGGACTCAAGCCCATACAACAGGCAGAAAAGACCTAATATAAGTGCGAGCACACGCGTCGACTTCAACACAACGTAAAAGAAAAAGCTACTTGGTTCGACACGCCTCGAGCGCACCATTTGAACAGATGCATCGACAGAGCGCGCAGCCCCCGAAGGGAAAAGGCGCACCGCATCTGCAATTCAACGTCTCCAAGGCTTTGTTTCCCACTTTGGTGCCTCGGGGAAGCTGAAAGGGACGGGCGTCGTAACATTACTTTCATTCTTCTATCGAAACAGCAGGCCCCTCGGTGGAGCACAGTAGAAAACATGGGCGCCAGGTGTACCTACAGCTAAAACGAGCGATAGAGTAAGGCATGAAAGTTGTCATATTTCTCTTGACGGTTCTGTAGCCGGAGAGACCAGTTCCGTGCTGTGCAAAGACGTGGTGGTTTCAGGTCTATTTGCAGTTAGAATGAGCGATAGAATAAGGTAAACTTGTCATGTTTATCCGGAGGACTCTGTAGGACCACGCAACAGCTCAGTGATGTACTGCAGGTCTCGATTGAATATGGCAGAGTACTTGTCATGTTTATTTGGAAGGCTCTGTAGGACCGGATAGTAGTTCTGTTTTGGACTCGGACGTGCTGCAGGCCTAAATAGAGCTAAGCCCAACGAAGAAATAAGGCAGACAATTTGTTATATCTTTCCGGATGGTTCTCCAGCACTAAACATCAGTTCTCTGGTGTACGGCACTGGCTGCAGCTCCTGGGAAGTTGCAGTGAGCCATAGCATAAGGCACAGAGCTTTTCGTTTTTACATGGAGGATTTTCTTAACAGATAGCAGTTCTGTGCTGTACCGGAGACGCACTGCAGGTCTCCTGAACGTGACAAATGAGCCTTAGTATAAGGAACGTAACTATTCATGTTTATTTGAAGGGTTCTGTAGCGCCAAATAGCAGTTCTGCGCAGTACGGAGACTGGCTGCAGGTCTATCGATAGTCTAAGTAGGCGATAGAATAAGACATAACATGTAATGTTTCTGTGGAGTCTTGTGCTGTAGCAAGTAGCAGTCTTGTGCTGTACTGAGACGTGTTGCAGGTCTTTATACAGGCAAAACGCGCAATGTAAGGAGGCAGAGAAGTAACACAAATCGCTTCGACGTTCCCTCAGCCCAGTCCACTGGCGCATACATGAAACCGATTATTGGTTTTCGATCCGACAGATCTACTTGGCCCAACTTCATTGCATTTCGTCAATCTGCGAAAGTCGGGGTTTGCAGACGTCCCTGGCATGAGGATTCTTGGCTAGCCCTACAAAGACATTGCATTTCCTTAAATGTGTTTACTATAACGTGCACACCAGCACACTTCACAATTTCTTGCGCTGCTCCTTCTCTCTTCCCAATGCCGCGCACCCCTCTGCCCATTAATAAAACTGATGTATACCCGTTCTTACTTGGAATCAAGCTCAGTGCCTACCGCATCGGAAGCGGACGCTCTAAAACTTTAACCACTGCTGCGCTTACCAAGGGTCTGCAGCAATGCTTTCTTTTTGTTTTCGTTTATTCTCTTTCTCCTCGTGCATAAGGCAAAGTAATATTCGTAGCGCCGACCCTCTCATGACTTGTTTACTACAAGAGCAGCATATATCTCGTTCAAGGCCATCTGGGAGAATTCCTTGGACAGGCTCTTGAGAAATATCTTAACAAGACCGTGAACTCAAAGCCACCCTCACACCTTTCCCACAGTGAAGTTCTCTGCTTCTAACTCATGCCAAAACCAGTGAGAAAGAATATGAGGGCGTTTTCGAAGGTTCAAACAGCGCCCTCTCTTACAAGCTCACAGGGTCCTTGATCGTATCCTTCCTATGATTCCCGAAAGGGAGCAGCCCGAGGTGAAACCCGCCAAACCCGCTCGCGGGAGGTTGGGCTTGCCAAAGCGCCGCCTGCCGAAAGCTGGAATAGGCGCGGCGCACGCTTTCGATGGTTGCCGAAAGGAGTCGGGCAGGGAATTCAAACGAGCTTTTCCTTTTTTTCTTTAGCCTTGTCAGTACACCATGCACAATGACAAAGCGGCCTCTACCGTACCAAGGAATACAGAATACTATTCGGTCCCACTCCTTTTCGACTGGTCGATCTACCTTGAAAAGCAGAATTTCCAATCCCTGACGAGTCCCGAATACTTCATTTGTCAGTCCTGCCTTGACAGGCAAAACTGACCATTCAGAGAGGACCAACACGGTATAGTATCTCGTCTTCCGGTGCACTACGGTATAGGCCCCAAGAAAGAGTTCTGTTGTGTTCTGCACTAACTTTAGTGATGTGGGGAGGCTGAAGTATATCACCTCACCTATTCCAGTTCTCTGTTCTTCGCAGCAAAAGAGAAAAATGGAGCTTACACGAAAATAAATGTAACTTATTTTTTATATTTCTGTCAAGGAATACTTATTCGAGGCGTACTCAAACAGCAACACTGTCTGTCTGTCTGTCTGTCTGTCTGTCTGTCTGTCTGTCTGTCTGTCTGTCTGTCTGTCTGTCTGTCTGTCTGTCTGTCTGTCTGTCTCGCGTGCTTTTCTCCCGTTATCACCTCAGGCACGGATTCCCGGTCGCGAACGGCCTGCGCCCTATCAGCGTGACATGGCATTTTTTTTATAGAAAACTGGCTGACATCGAGTTTTTAATAAACGAAACGCAAGCGAGCCACCTGACAAGTATTTCTGACCGATAAAATGGCTCTCCAGGGAATGCAAACTCTTCTTATGGCGCAGCCATTGAGGAGTCTTAGAAACATTCCCTGCATCATCTATATCCGTGGATGAAGCACAAACACAGCTAAAGAGCACCGTGCAGCATGACTGGTGCGACAAAAAAAAAGAGAGAGAGCATCGGCCCAACATCTGATCGATGCGTCAGAGAGCACGCGATGTCCAACCACAGAAAAGACAACGCGGCATAGCAAACAGTATCGCTCAGAACACCGTATCTCAGAGCCCACGTGCTGAGACCATACTGAGAACAAGGAATCGAAGGGTTTCATACAGTTTTGCCTGGTTCGTTACGCCATGCCTGGACGCATGGCTCTCACCACGTTTTATATATTTCTCAATCGCCGTACCCGCATCAGAGTTTCTGTGGGCGCCATCTCCCGCAAGTTCAGAACAGCTCCAGCGGGTAGTTCTATAAATTTTCGAAAGGGCACAGGACACTTACGGAAGAAAGGTGTCTGCATATTAAATAGCCGCGGTGTAACAAAATCAGCATGATTGAACTATATCGCAAAGGTAAATGCGAATTTGATAAAGTCCTTTCGGCAAATCACTTCGCGAAGTGATTTGCCGAAGTGATACCCTAAAAGGACGCCGTAAAATATAGTTTCATAGGAGACAATTTTCTCATTAGGATGATAATGTATGTGTTGAATGTGGAAATAACTCAGGGAACCCATAGCGTGTTTTTCTTTTTTTAATTGCCACAGTTTACTTGCAGAGGTAAGTTAACACGTGGTTACCGTGACCAGTGACATGGGCCTGCAGTGTAGTGGAGGAGCGGTAATCAATTTCTGATGGGAAAAAAAGTGACACGTGACAGGTGATTGGTAGTGTAAATATAAGGCACATAAATAATACAAAACACATAGCAAAGAAAAGCATTTTATCTAACATTTCCATGTGTGCACATTTAAATAAAAAAAAGCATTTTATCACATCCAAGATCTCCCATTATTCACACTTTACGTTTCAAAAAGAATAACGAAGCAAGAATATTTGGCCTTATATTAGCAACCATGACTTTATTTTAAACACAAGGTTCTTAATGTCGGTACCTATCCATCAATCCTGTCCAATCATCCATCCATGCTCAGCGATTCCTCCAGTTCCGATGCAGCTAGCAGACGACTGTGCTTCAGTACAATGCAAGCAGCCGAAGTAACGGACAGCGGTGGATGGAAATACATTATACGAAAACAAATACAAACAGCGCGACACCGTCTGTTACGTGGCGCCACCTAGTGCTCAAACCTGAAATATCGTCGCTCATATTACTTGAAATTCCCGTAGTGTGGCGTGTGCTCGGTGGAACCGAACCTAAGAGTGTATGAAAGAATTTCAAATAATTGCCGCTAGGCGTCCTGGGTATTACGAAAAACATGTCCTACTAATTTACGAAACAGACGTAAATTATAAAGAATTGATAAACGACGCCATATATCGAAGCCCATGTCGCATCTTTGAGCGCTAGCCGCATCTGATCTGTCCAAGAAGAATCCGTGGTAAAAAATTGAGGAAAGTGGCGCGATCTGTCTTGACAATTGAGAAGCACTATTCGCTGCTCCATCTATCCACACAAGGATAAAGCATATTTGGAACCTCCTCCCTTTTTCCCGCGCAATGCTTCCCCAAAAGGGGAAAGAGCCGAGAGAGATCGAGAGAGAGGTGTAGCCAAAGTCGCCGGAATGCGTCGTTGCTAGGCAACCGCTAGAACCAGTGGCGTCCGCGGCGGCTGGCGAGGGAACGAACTTTCCCGCGTTTCGTGGGAGTGCGCACGCATCTGCTTCGAAGCTCATCCCGTCGCAAGACGCCGACGTCCCAACGCCGGCTTTCGCGCTCCGCTAAAAGAGGGATCAAAAAGCTCGCCGCTGCGGAGTCTTCCCTTCTTCCCCAGTATTTTTCCCCTCTTTGTTTCTTGCCGACTCTCCCTCTCGTTCGCCGCCTTGAGAACATGGCGGCCACGGTGATCAGTTCCGTCTGCTTCTTAACCGTATTGCTGCGTGGCACGGACGGCGCCCTCGCGGACCAAGCCGGTGAGTTTTCTTTTGCGATCCTGTCGTGGTTGGTTTCCACGTAAAACAGCTGCCCCCGCATTGACCGTGTGCTCTGCAGTGAAGCCGAACGGCGTGCAGCTATCCCCCACGCTATTTTCTCGGTTTCGTACGTTCACCGTGTCGCTGTTTTATTCCACTATTTTTTTTCTTCTCTTCTAAGACGTCGTCTGCGACGCGCCGTCTGCCTCTTAGAAGGTCAACGCTCGCTGGAACGTAGGAAGGAATCGCAAATTATATTTTGCTGTTGCTTCGCAATTACGTAATAAATACGAAAAACAATAATCGATCTTACTGTGCAAGCGTGTGACGTTTGAATGAGAAGCAACTTAGTCATCTCTTGTGATGTTGTTCATCCAGATGTTGGGAGCTGCCACACGAGGCATCTGTGGGACAATGGATCATTCCGCATCTCCGTTTCTAACGGTTCCACGGTAGTTGTCAGTAAAGAGATCCTTCTTTGGTCATCGGAGAGGCGTAGTAACAAAACTCTCATGAACCACAAACGCTTAAAGACAAAGCATCCGATGCGAAAGTTTTTGTCATACGCTACTACCCACAAATATGTTCATGTTCGCTTTCCCGAGTTTAGCTGTGCTTGGCAGCAGGTCTCCTCATACTGATATTTTACTATCATAGGGTTACTGCAGTGAAACGCCAATTTTGCTTCGTCTATGCGCTGCACATAACTGCTATGAAGCTGAAATGTTCAGTGAATAAATCCGGTTTTTTTTCGCTTACTTGGCAAACCAGGAGTGCGAGGTGGGGGAACGTTCCTAAAAGGGGAAAAATGCTGACATCCACAAATTTGTACAAGGAAGTTGAAATGAAATCGATT
The DNA here is from genome assembly GCA_013339685.2 of Hyalomma asiaticum. Lineage (NCBI taxonomy): Eukaryota > Metazoa > Arthropoda > Arachnida > Ixodida > Ixodidae > Hyalomma > Hyalomma asiaticum. The sequence goes on along the minus strand of CM023488.1, from coordinate 24,086,967 downwards.
ACTCAGAAAGGAACCTGGATAAACTCATGCCAGGACGAACTTTTTAATAACTGCGAACCTTAAAGCGTTTCTGGTAAATCCATTTGGATTTCCTCGAAGCTTCGGGCTGTGATCAAATGAGGAGCAGCCACTGTTTTTGCTTCATTTATTTATTTGGTCATATTTGACTGTCTTCTTTCACAGCTTTTCTTTCTAGCTGCGTCTACAACGTCATACGTTGATCTCAACATGTACGGGTATCATTTGACGACGTGGTATGCAAGATATAGCGAGCATACTAACTAAAGACACAGCTGCTGCCACTATCGCGTTGTCTTGATTATTTGTTAGATGTTTCAAAATCTTAGCGCTTCATTCTGCTCTCTTACGTTTATAATGTAATAAATACTCTTCCATTCATATCGTCCCATTACGTATACTTAACGACAGAAAGTTAGCCAAGTGATGTTATTTTTCAGTTGGTATGGTAATAAGCAGATATCGGCTCATGAACGCCTTAGGAGCCACATCTTGCAAAGATTCAGCGTTTTATGAACGTGATGATGTATGCACACCATCATTTTCAAAATCCAATCCCACCAAATCTTTCTTTCCGGCTTAAGCTGGCGATCCCTTCGGGCTAAAAGTGCGTGCAGAACCACTTGTGTGTGCTTGAGGGCTAGCACACATGGGAGCGATATTCAAATGTAATAGTTCAGAACAAATTCACAGCACAAGAAAACAAAAAAGGCAGCTTAATACCAAATTAAGAAGAGACTGTGCAAATTAAACAGCAGAACGAATAAGTAAATAGAACAGATGGCATCAATGTATATGTGCATTCTTCAATGGCACGCTGCACAATGTAACTGAAATGCGTGATGTTCGCGTCAACACATATCATAAAGTAACGAAAACAATAAATGTAATACTAAGAGTAATGCAACACGCCGATGTATTCGACCCCGTGTGTGTGTGTGTGTGTGTGTGTGTGTGTGTGTGTGTGTGTGTGTGTGTGTGTGTGTGTGTGTGTGTGTGTGTGTGTGTGTGTGTGTGTGTGTGTGTGTGTGTGTGTGTTCACCTTCCTTGGAAATAACATGCCCGGTGTACTTTTTTCTCAAAGTCATAGAAGTCGACACGGTGACGTATTTCTGTCGGCTGTAGCCGCACGTGATGTTCAAATTAACATTTCTCCCTCCTGAACGTCCTGTATTGATTCATAGCGTCAGGTTCAGTACGCCGTGGAATCTCGACGAATGTCGCTTGTACGATTCCACTGAATACGTGTTTTAGGGATAGTACGTTTTCTGCCTACACCCAGCAGGCGAAATTCATTTTGAATTGGTTGACACTTTTTTTGAGAAGGTGAATTCTATTTTCATGTCTCTCCAAAGAAGGCATCAACAATATTACACTGCGTAACTTATTACACGCCATGTCTTTATTCCATCCATCACTCTCTCTCTCTCTCTCTCTTTCTGTCTCTCTTTCTCTCTCTCTTTCTGTATCTCTACCTCACTATAGCTCGCAAATTCTCCAGTTTCATCGCAGTGCCTCCTGATTGTGGCCCAGACATTGAACTTGCAAAATGAGAAGCACTTGCATATAGATGAACGTTAAAGATCATCCTGTTTCAGTATTAACGCGTCACAAGACGAATGACATTTGAGACAGCTTCAAGCCCAACGACCTATAGGGAACTCACGAGCTCTCCTCCATTACGTTACCTTCATCTTTCCTACTTTCTGTTTCTTCTATTTGGTTCTCTTCGCTTTCGTCTTCTTTTTGCACCGTCAATAGACGTGTCGAAGCTTCTATAATTACGGAGCAAAGCTGAAATCCACGAATAGCGATGTGAAAGCTTCAGCATTGACTGTTTTATTTGTTTGTTTTTTTTTGTATAGCGATGTGAAAGCTTCTGCACTGACTGTTTTATTTGTTGTTTTTTTGTATTCTCAGACTTTAGGACGTGATGTCTTATCAATTTTTGATCCGCGTTTTCGCCTACGCGATTCTGTATTGACTCGTTCTCCATTAGGGAACCATAATCCTTAGATTACACATTATATAAAAAAATGAGGCCATGTCCTCGGATCGCCGTTCTCCTATCTGCCCTTTTAACGAACGTCCACAGAGCGAACGCCTAATTAGCCTGTTACGAGCAATCTGCTTCTTCGTGAAGGACGCAATTAACGTCGCTTTTTTTAGATCGAAAAGGGCTTCTTTCCTAAGCCAACCCTCGAGAGCTCAGCTTTGTGAGCGTGCTTTCAAATCTGGTCGGGCCAACATGTACGGAATACTATCATCAGAAGAGACCGAAAAGAAACAGCCCGCGGTTCTTTTTCCGACCTAAACCCGATATGGACAAGCCTCCACGTTCGTGGAATACAGAGAGAAGAAAATTAGGCGTGGCTATGCTACCGCAAAGATCAGTGACTAGCGGAGCTGTGGAAGCTTAGAAAAGCAGCTTCCTCCTCGGCGTTCATGACGGTAGTCTCTTTCTCTCTCTATCTCAAATTTTCTTTCTGTCGCCCGTAGCAAGTTGTGTTCTGATCGCCCTAGCTCGACTCTATCTCTTTTTTCTCTCGCAACCTGTACCTCTTTTTTTATTCTATATTTCTTTTGCTCTTCCTCCCATCCTCTCCCTCTCTGTCTTCCTCCAGTCTTAGCGGTGACTGGTGACTCAATGCTGGGACTGGTACAAGACTTGTCGACCGGCTAAGAATGGTAGAACAATAGATTGTACTAGTTGTTAGTTTTCCGTATTGTTTAAACAGCTCTATCAAAATGGGATGGTAACAAAACACACACACATACACACACACGCACACTCACGGCGCTGAGTAACGACTGAGTTTATAGAAAAAGAGGTGCTGCTTTTTAAATCCGGACATACATCACGGGCGCATGCCCAAGTCACAAAGTGCCCGTGTCAAAGCTAAAAAAACACTGCCTCCTGGTGGCTTGTGCGATTCCCTACAAGCGCTCATCCTTAGCTAGCAAAGCCGTTTCTGTGGACGATAGGGCAACGGAAGGCTGGCTTACATAACCACTAGGATTTCTTGATGTATGAAATGGCTTTACCAGTTGGGGGTGAACACCGATAGGCAATCACACTAGCTACCAAGACGCAATGTTTGTTAACATGTGAACTTTGTGACTTCGCGTGCGCCCGTGATGTATGTCTGGCTTTAAAAAGCAGCACCTCTTTTCATACAAACTCAGTTGCTACTCAGTGCCATGTGTTTGTTTCTTTGTCACCGTCTCGTTTTGTTAGCGCTGTTTAAACATTACGGAAAGCTACCAACTATCCCAATCTGTTGAGTGCTGCCACTCTTAACCAGTCGACTAGTTTCTTACAAGTCCCAGCACTGAGTCACCAGTCACCACTGAGACTGGAGGTTCAAAGTATTAAGCAGTCTCATTTAAGATGCATCCTGTCGACATTTGGCATGGCCGAATTCCACGGCCGTGTACCGGGTCATTTTCATACAATGCGCAAGACCCGGTGAGTCGTTATAGTACATTTCATGTGGCAATTGCTAACGTCCCGTCGTAATTACCACCAGTACTGGCGGACTCGCGTAATTTAGTCAGCACTCCGGACAGCGTCTGCTATCGTTCTGAATATCTGATGACTCTGGAGAGCGAAAAAAAGAAACACGTCGTCAAGTCCTTCGTTCTCCTGACTAGAACCTCTACACTGCACTCGTTATCATCATAATCTTATTAGCAATTCTGTACGTCCCTAGCGTGGACAGGGTGGACTTAATGCGCCGAGCCATGATGCAGTTGCTTAATTTCTACTAATGTTCTGGTCGTACTCGCATCTGCTTAACGAACAAAAGCACGTTGGTCAAGCACTTGAGCATTAATCTTAGATTACTGATCGTGGTGGCATCGCAGCCATGACGTGGCGCTTCTAAGAATGGGGGCGCGGACTCGACTCGCTGTCATGACGGCCACTTTTCCATTGGAGAGAAGTGCAAAAAAAAAAAACACCATCTTCCCAAAGGGAACGCTGATGGGATGCGAAGCAGCAGCGTTGCGCACGGGTGGCGTCGCGGGTTGAACGGCGCTAACGCGGGTGCTGTGGTGAGCGCTGGAAGATTCGTTTGAAGCGATCGCTGGCGTAGGTCTTGTAGTTTCTTCAGAGTGGGCACGGGCGCTGGACAGGAGCTGGCCTGGAAGCGTTTCGCCTTGAAGCGGCGAGCGCGCGGCAGGCGAGGGAGAGAGTGACGTCAGCGCGCACTGCGAGGGGAGCGTGACGTCAACGCGCAGCTGCGGCGTGACCTACTTGGCACCGCTCCAACACCTGCGGCGAGGGGAGCGCGTTGCGGCGCGTTCGTACGGACGGAGGGACAGCGTTACACAGGCTAGTCAAAGAGCTGCTTCGCATCTAAAAAGAGTCCAGCTCCTTATATTTCGGGGCAGGTTAGCTATTTCCAGGCTACTGTCCAGAGTCCATCGCTACGGCGTTCCTCATAACCGTATCATCCCTTACAAAAATCATATATATGGCGACATCAGGAATTGGGCAAATGTGGCCATATATGGCACGTGCCCGTATGTGGCCGTATTTGCCCCAATCGTGATACAAACATATATGGTAATGAGACACACACGAAGAATGCCATGTAAGACTCAGATGTGTATTGGGAAAATACGGCCAAATACGGACATGTGCCATGTATAGCCAGATATACCATATATGGCCATATATGCATATGTCGCAATATATGTAGCAAGTGTCCGTACGTGGCCGTATTTGCCAAATACACATCTGAGTCTTACATGGCATTATTCGTGTGTGTCTTTCATTGCCACATAGGTTTCTATCACGATTTGGGCAAATACGGCCACATACGGGCACGTGCTATATATAGCCACATTTGCCCAATTCCTGATCTCGCCATATATGGCATTTTTGTAAGGGATGGTTCTAGCAAATAAAACCTGCATATAAATGCGATTTCTTCGAAAGTCTTCTGCTCTGCTATATGTATACTTTGTTTGCAAAATATACGTCAATTCACTTCTCTATGGAGGCTCCTCGCAGTGAACTTGCTTCTCCAAAGTTGGCAAAGCCATTTTGCGGGATTCTAAGTGATTTGGAACGGGCCGTTTTCGTGTAACTAAAGAAAAATTCAACATTTTCCAACATACAAGTGCGCCGTGCGACACGTTTCTGCAATATAACTAACTTTCGTGATTCACTCTTCGCCTTTACCGTCCGCATTAATAATTCCGTGCACCTTCGAAGAAGAGCCGCTGAGACTTCTCTTCCATCGCGGGGAAATTACGTGCAGTGCAGCGAAAAGCTATGAGTGCAGTCGACCAACCGTACCAGATAAAACATACGCAAGTGTACTACGCTGTCAGCTCGACATCTCCTGTTGCTCAGATCTCTTATTGGTCACTCACCACTAGTTACCCACAACAAGAAAGCTTCATGGAAAGGTTAGTAGATCATCTGCTTGATGCAATAACTGATGTCCTCAATGAAACTGGCCCCATAACGTGTGCAAACAGGATGAGCAGTTATCGCTTTTCCTGAAACACGTAGGTCAACATCGTTACTGGCTCGCTGGCAGGACCTCTGCACTCACATCGTCCTTGTACGCAAGTTTCCTGTATGTAGTAAGCGGTACATTTTGGTGCACGTCATCCGCCTAAACGGGGAATCCTGTAGCAAGCGAGATTAGGATAACATACTTCCTGGTGTGGACCTTCAGATATGAGGAACAATGTTACGACAGGTGTACTACAACCATGGAAAGGCAGAAAAGCCATCCGTTCAATGTATCTACCGCATATAAGCGGTACATCTTCGCAGATTTTTTCCTGAGTTGACGAAACCTAGGGCTAAAAAATTATTGACGGCATACCGCATCGCCAGTATTCTATGAGCATTATTCATCGGATTTGCTGCAACAGGACAGTTTTGGCCAAGAAATATCCAACGCTCACTCACATTTGTTCCACATAAATGCCCCGTATAGGCGGTAGATTTGCGGCAAATGTGATTACCTTAGTTGGTTAGGCTTAATTGAAACGAGTTTGACTTAATGAACATTTTGTAAACAATATTTAAAATTATATTTAATAGCATGTGACGTGAAGCTAAGACCAAACGGTGATCGAACCCTCAGGTACAGTCATACCACATTTGTCCCACTTTTTAATCAGTGCATTTCTGCAAACATTTCCCGCTTACTTTGCACAGCCTACATGCTTAATGATTTGGAGTGTTAACTCTCCCGCGCTGCACGGAACTGGTTCTACGGAGTACGCCTGGGCTAGCACTCAAGCCTCGTGGTCTAGTTCCTAATGCCCCAACCCTATAGCGAGTCCACTACTTGCGTTATCCGGTTTCCAATAGTCATTTCTCTCAAGTGTTGGGAGCGAGTTTCCGATGGCCTTGCTTCTGAATCATCCCGATGTTGAGCAGGGACACCAACTGACATTGCACACCTAAAACGCAGTGCAACAAAAAAACGAACCAAAAGCTTTCACCGATCGTAAAACCTTGCGCCGCTCCTTAATGGATCCTCACTTGACTCATCTTTAGGCTTTGGCCTCTTTTTGTTTTTTCGTGTAATGATTCAGCCCCTGTTCCTCATTGCTTGAGTTTCTTCATTCTTGTCTAGGCAGGCGACGTTATTAAGCAAGGTTTGCCTCTGGCAATCCGGTAAGCTTCCAAATATGTAGATAGGGCACAGTGGAAGTCTTGGAAGATAAGTGATTTTCTTCGCTGAGTTAAGTGCATTCGCGGAGTGCTCGAGTCAAAAAAACAGACAAAAATCAGGAGAGATACTATAAGTTATGAATGGTCAAACTAACCCGAGTAGTTTTCGGCCTGCTGTCGCATAATGAGTAAAGTAAATGGTAAGTACAGAACTTAACGAAAGAAAGCTGTTGGGAACGTTGGGGGACCTAACGATAAGAGAACATAACAATAAGGTGGAATAATATCTCATATATTATTGTTAATGCTTTATTTATTGTGCGCAGTCATGTGCATTGAACAGCCAGGCATCCTGCTAGAGTAATAATAAATGGCATTAACAAATCACAAAACCAGAAAATGTCCTTTGTAAAGCGCCACCAAAGGGTATCGATTACTCACTCACTGCTTCATTGACTGATTGTATAATCCCAACTCGTGTCGTGGTATGTGAGACAGTTTTGACCATGCATTTTTCTGGTTGATTGATTGATTGATTGATCAACAATTGAGCTATGAAATAGCCTTGGTATAACTATCACGGGTGCTTAAAGCCCGTGGAAGTTGCTTCATATGCAGCCTGAACCTACGTACTCGGGCGTTGATGCATTTCGCCGTAAACAAAATGGCGTCGCCGGTGCCTTGGAAAATGAACACGCTTAGCATTAGAACAGCATAAAATTTTACCGTCGTAGCAAGCACTATGACTGTACAACGTGAATATTAGTATGGTACACAAGCGAACATATTTATGCAAGCCAAGCGGCTTTGGAAGAGCAGTGTCAGGAAGCGTGGAACAACTAGTTGGTATAAGGGTTCACAACGAACACAAAAGAAGAGCAGTAGGCAACACAAACGCATAGCTTGCATGCCTTGCTTTTTTGCGTTATCAGGAAGCGCTCGAGTCGTTGTTGTCGTTGATGATGCTTTCATTCAGCAGCTGACCTATACACTTATAAAGGCGACTGGTTGCACCCGAGGTCATAAAGGTTGTAAAGTGCCAAACAAAACAAAATAAAACGAACCAAAAACGAAGCTTTTCAGAAGTAGCTTTGCAAAAATTAAGGTACCACTTTCTTCACGATGCAAAGAACAGATGATGTAAGAGGTACTCACGGTTGGTAACCCCAACAGCGTAATATTTAGTATGCGTCACGGAAGGAAGGAAGGAAGGAAGGAAGGAAGGAAGGAAGGAAGGAAGGAAGGAAGGAAGGAAGGAAGGAAGGAAGGAAGGAAGGAAGGGAAAAAACAGAGAGGCAGGGAGGTTAACCAGAAAGGCGTCCAGTTGACTACCCTCCACTGGGGGAATGGGAGTTCATTGAAAGTGTCTACAGAGAAGTTACACTAGACCCGTAGTTTATACCCAACCGACCGGCACTTAAGGACAAAAGGTTTGACGATGGCAGATTTATGTCCCGTATTACCGGCCCAGTCACCTCGGAAGCGGGTTATGCTTTCCACTCTACTTCAGCTTCCTATAGCGAGTCCATAGTACAAACCCCGACAATATCCTGTTTCCCGTGTAAACAGTCCTTGTCGCTAGCATGCACGGCCCAACAGCTGCTACATAGGAAGAGACTAAGGGTTCTTTTCGTGCCGTTGGCACGGCCCTCATTATATAGGCCTTGAGACGGGAAATGAAGCCCCACGGGTAGCTCGTACGAGGGACCCTAAGGAAAGGAATGGTTAGAATGGGAAAATGACTCCCTAAGGACACCCTTTTTTTTCTTGCTCCTCAGAATATGGCGTTGTAAACGGTAGGAAAAGCGAGAATGACTGCAACGCTTTTGTTCGTTTTGCAGCGCACTGTTCGGGGGGAGGGGAATTGCAGTTAGCTACCCTTACAAAAATGCTCTATGTGAACATATCAGCAGTTGCGCATATGGGGCTCTTATGGCAGGTGTCCGAAATGGCCATATTTGCCCAATCCGCGATATAGCCACATATGGCAATTCTTTTGTATGTCTTGTATTGCCACGCATGACTATTATGAAATGACAAAAAAGAGAATGGGTCAGGGGCTCATTTATTTTTTAGAAACAACCCAACTAAGCTAACCGACAATGAAGAAAAGGAAGACATGGGGGAGTTACCGTTGTTTTGAACTGTAATGTGGTATTTATTGAATAAAAGGAATGGAATTAAATTGGACGAAAAAGAACACACCTGCCTTCGGTAGGAACCGGACCTAACGGTTCAGATAAAGCGTCCGACACTCTACCAAGTGAGCTACGAAGGCGGTTGGTCTCCTGTCCCCTTTATTGGGCATTTGCGTGCGTAGAATCCTGGGAGTATTAGACAGCACCACTAGCAGTCATGGCTTTAAGCGTGGAACGCGCTTTTTGCCAGGAGGCGTCACGTAGCACGTCATCTTATTACGATATTTCTGCTGACCAATAAACCATCGCATGCTACCTAAAGGCACCTAGTCTGCCGGATCCAAGCCCAACTAGCTATGAATTAACGAAAGAAGGGGATGGGTCAAAGACTGGCTTGTGTGTTAGAAACAACTTAATGAAGCCAACAGACTACGAAGCGATGGAATGCACAGGAAAAGTTACTGTAGTTTTCAGCTGTAATATAGTACTTTTACGCTTCAGCAAAAGATACACCATTAAGTTCTCAAATGAAGAAAGACATTTAAACCTACGTTGCTCGTACAAAAATGCTACGACAGTGAGTCCGATGACACCATATGTCTTAGCAGGGAAAACGGTACTGCTAGAGTATCGAAAGATGGCGCTAGATATGTACGATACCATTCTATTTCACGCCGCGAAATTCAAGCCGAGAGTCACTTGAGAGTATAACTGGCACCATAAAGCAAGTAAGTGGGGTGAAAAAGAAGAGTCAAGTAACACCACTTTGTCCCCCATATAGTTTGGTGGGAGTGGTATGAGGCGGGACAGTGAGTAAGCGACCACACTGCTTTACACCGCCAATATCGAAGCTCTAAATGGCAACAAGTTGGATGCAGACTATGAAGCACGTAAAAAGAAGGTGTAAAAGAAGAGTTTCTTTTGTTTGGCTCCGCAATCTTCGGATAAATGACCTATTTGAGGCGTCTTTTGTTCTCGCAAACCTAAGTGCATTCTTGCATGCCCTTCTTCGCATGATTGCTCCGCAGGCGTAGTTCCATGTCACGAACGCACGATTAGTATGACATTCCATTCTTGACAGCCGAGTGACAGGCGCTGATTTTTCTAGGAAATAGAGTAATCCATATGACGAAATATACAAAAAACTCCCAAGGGGGTGTAAACTGCTCATGTATAGTGTCAGAGTACCGAACGTAACAGTGCAATCCAGAAAGGGCAAAGAAGGTAAATGCTCCCATTTTGGTGTATTTTTGTGCGTGTGTTTTATGGAGCAATATACGAAACGAAGAGGGATCAGCTAAGCGTACTTTGCGCAGCCCTTATATAAATTGAGCCTATAAAGTGGGGGCCGCAACGGGCAATATTGCGCTCACATATGTTCATGCTACAAACTGGCAGGTGATGAACGAAGAATACGCAATAAAAAAATAATAACGTGGGAGCCAAAATCGATTTTTCTTTTCTTCTATTTACATCATTTTCTCTCGAACTGTTCGGATCCGCTGTCGCACATTTCGCCGGTGCTTCGTGTGACGACATTCTGGAACGGCCCGATGTTGACGTGGCGCATTTCCCGGCTCATTGTCCTCTATGACTGCAAGCGACTACGTTCACTATTCTTCTCCTTTTACCTATTTCTTTTCTCGTTTCCGCGCTGGCTTCTTTTACGAATAGCGGGCAGTGTGAAGCGAGCTTACGCGCCACACTACGATGAATAATATTTTTGTTATGGTCATTTACCCTACCGTTCTACGAACGAGTCATTTGTCGTTTACGCGGAGCCTAGCATGTCAACGTCATAATTCAAGCTTGGGTGACTTTAGCTACGATACAGCGACATTCCTTAAAAGCTATAGGGAGCCATAGGAAGTGCAAAAATATCCATGCACTTACATTTAAATTCACTTCAAAGAAACTCTGATGTAGTTTTTGAAAAACTGCTCAGATGGTCAAACTAGTCGTGTTGTCTTTACGTGAGCTCTAAACTTGAAGCCAACAACGTTGTGTTCTGAGGAACACGGAAACTTAATGCAGCATGCTTAGACTCGAAGTTCCTGACGTCACACTAATATTCAAGTGCTGACGTTTCGGCGAGAAATTTAATATTGAACTTTTGAACTTTTGACCTTCGTTTTCTGTTCTAGTGCTAGGCCGATGACGACTAACATAACGAAAGTAGAGCCCTCAAAACACAAGTTATTGGTCCAAACATGCTTAGTGTTTTACGTTAGTGTTCTCCTAACTGTTAGCCCGTTACGAGTCCCAGCTATCAAATGACGTCACCGCCTGTGACAGACAGGCACCTTGAATACATCAGTATTAATCGTGTCTCCCTGTCCGACAGTGAATGAGTCTGTATGAAGCCAGCCGTATTAAGTCTCTCAATGCCACCACTGTTAGGTACCGTGCGCTAGTATTTTCATGTGTCGGTTATGAATGTAATCAAATGTAATTAAAGTTAACAATGGTCAGTGCAACGCATTAACTAGCATTTACCACTAAAACGCTACAGACTCGTCTTCAATGCCACAGGCCTGCCACATTCTCACACGAGGCTCTGAACATTTAGAAGTGAACATTGAGAAGTGAACATTTAGAGCTGAACATTTAGAGGCAGAGCTTTCAACACGCTGCACGGTACTCCTATTTGTACATCCAATAGCTCTATTGGCCTGTATGTGTGGGCTTTACGTTAAGGATGGATTAACGACATAGTGTATACAAAAACAAACATTTCTACAGTTAATGCAACAAATCGAGCGTCGGATCACGTGTTCTGCCGCGTTCCTACTATTTTCTTATACTCGCCAGATTCACGTCAAACTGTCGCGCTTCCTCCGTTTCGGCAGCCCCTCGGTGATAAATCTCCGGGCGCAGCAGAACGGATCGGTACTTACGAAAAACGCTTTCTACACCCGTGTTTAATTTACATTTTTTACTTCACATTTTCTTTTGTGTTCGCTCGCAGCACATTCTACACAGCGTCGCTCGCTTGGCTTCGGGTGCACGCCGTGATAAATTAGTCTGGGAGAGATTCGCTGGCATGGCTGCGAGGATTTATTGACGGTCGGGACGGTAAACGGCGCGTCGAATCCAGCCACACTGAGCGGCCCAGTTGCGTGCACATGGGCTTGAAACACGAAGTCAAGTTACGCTCTTACCTGATTATATTTAAGGCGAAAGCTTCATACTTGTCTTGCAAATGTGATCTTGAAGAAACCATGGCAGTAAAATAGGCTGCAAAATATATGATAAAAAAAGATGTCGTACAAAAGAAAATCGAAAGAAAACACATCCTGTTTCCTTAGTATAATACCAATATTGGCACGGAAGGTTACGGATGCATGATTAGCCTTACTGCCAGGTCATGACATCAGTAACATGACACGCTTGCATCACGTGTACATCACGTGTACCTCGTACTCGCATTGGATGTGCGGGCAGGCGCCGGGGTTGGGGCGTGTATGACTCGTATGGGTACGTGATTCAATTTTAATCTTCACAGCCTACGTCTAAATACATTCGCACCACGTCAATTTACTTTGACAGAGGCTTTGAATGTTAATATTCAATCACGTGTATCTCATACAAGTCAGACCTACACATTCAATGCTGGTATGAACTGCACGTTATTTCATTATCGTTAATCCTGACATAAACGGTAGGCATGTCAAATAATTGGCATCATTTACAGCCTATGTCAAAATATATTGACGTGTTCATCCACTGTCAAAGGCGTACGGGTTCGAACCCCCGTATTTGGACTTCGACTGCCAAACATCTTGGCTATCGGATTGACGCCGTTTCAGCTATAGCTGAGCACTCTCGAAATCTTTTCTTCTTTTCGCTGCTATAGCAAGTTACGGCTAGTGATTACGCTAGTTAGTGTGGTCTTACACGAGGCCCCCTAACACTATCGAAGTACGGTTTACAATTTTAACCTCTCTAAACAAGTTCACATTTACTGCTTAATTACAAGCCGCATAGTTTTATTTACGGTCTGCTGGCACTTCTCAGAGCAAACGTGTACTCCCTCACAAAAATGCCATATGTGGCTATACCAGGAATTGGGCATATGTAGCTATGTATATGGCACGTGTTCGTATGTGGCCGCATTTGCCCCGATCGTGATAAAGGATATATGGCAATTAAAGACCAACACGAGGAATGCCATGTAAGATTTCGATACGTATCGGGCAAATACGGCCACATATGGACACGAGCCATATATAGCCATAGATGCATATATGGCCTGTTGGGACCGGCCTGCTGCTACACGGAGAAGATCCATTTGGTAGCGTGGACCTTGCGGAGACGGAATCATACCGCTGGCTCCGAGACTCCCGGAGATACGAGCCGAGGCAGATCAAGAGACCGGGGCAGAGGAGAACTTAACGGACGTTTATTGCATGGCTGAGAATGAGAACTGCGCCGAGAGAGAGCTCGGCAGCTTGTTTTTCTACATAGCTTGACATCCCCAGATCCCTAGCTGGGGAATTAGACTTAATTATAAATGTCCAATCACAACACAGTTTAGCGTCCTTCATGGCCACCGCCCTCAAGTGGACGTCAACTTCGCACTCTCCCAGTGTTCGTCATTGCCGCGAGGAGGGCGCGCGCACACCCATCTGGAAGCGGTCAGGTCGCGATAAACTACGCACACATGCCGACCACTCCACTCGCACCCCGGCCATCCGAAAGAGTTCGTCCGGAAGTGTCTAATGTATCCGTCCACGCGGTCGCACACAAACGACAGTTCTTCGGCGGAACCACACGCAACAACGACGCTACAGTGCACTAGAATAATCTAGTATACTGTAACGAGGCGCCAGAGAGTCGAGCCCGCACCTGCGTGGTGTCGTCCCGGTGCAGTTGCCGGCGGCGTCTTGTCCGAAGGTCGCAGGGTCATCAATCCCGCAGCGGGGGTCCTTCCGCCGCGTAGCCGAAGCACGATGGCTGTCGAACAAGGGCTCGAGCAACTGTTTTCGGAAGTGCAAGCCCCAGTCGTAACAGGCCATATATGGCCATATCATCATCATCAGCAGCAGCAGCAGCAGCAGCAGCAGCCTGTTTAGGTCCACTGCAGGACGAAGGCCTCTCCCAATGATTTCCAATCCACCCTATCCTGAGCGAGTTGGTTCCACTTTATGCCCGCAAACTTTTTAATTTCATCGCTCCATCTAACCTTTTGCCTACCTCTGTTGCGTTTTCCCTCTCGTGGTATCCATTCCGTCGCTCTTACTGTCCACCTATTATCCTTCCTCCTCATGACATGTCCTGCCCAGGTCCACTTCCTTCTTTTAATTGATAAGATAATATCGGCTACTCCTGTCTGTTCTCTGATCTATTCCGCTCGTTTTTTATCTCTTAGCGTTACCCGTATCATTTTTCTTTCCATTGCACGTTGCGTGCTCCTTAGTTTCATCTCTAGTTTTTTCGTTATTCTCCATGTTTCTGCACCGTACGTTAGTACTGGAAGAATGCAGTGATTGAATACTTTTCGCTTTAATGAGAGCGGTAAGTTCCCGGTCATGATTTCGTAATGCCTTCCGAACGCGCTCCAGCCCAGCCTTATTCTACGGAGAATTTCGTTTTCCTGGGTAGGAGTTCCTGATATTATCTGTCCCAGATATACATATTCGTTTACACATTGTAAGGGTTCATTGTTGATTTTAAATTCCTGTTCCTTAGCTAAGCTATTGAGCATAACTTTGGTCTTTTGCCTATTCATTTTTAATCCAATTTTAATGCTTTCCCTGTTTACGTCATCAATCATATTTTGTAATTCGTCACCATCATTGCTAAAGAGCACAATGTCGTCTGCAAATCTTAAATTGTTTAGATATTCTCCGTCTATTCGAATGCCCTTTTCTTCCCAGTCTAGACGTTTAAAGGCTTCCTCTAAACATGCAGTGAATAGCATCGGGGATATTGTATCTCCCTGTCTCACACCTCTCCTGATCGGGATTTCTCTGCTTCTCTCATGTAGGAGTCGTGTGGCTGTGCAATCTTTGTATATGTTGTTTATGATTTTCACGTATACGCCAGGTATCCCTTGTCGACGTAGAGCTTCTAGAACTGCTTGTATTTCTAAGGAGTCAAATGCTTTCTCGTAGTCGATAAACGCCATATAAAGAGGTTTGTTATATTCCGCGTACTTCTCAATTACTAGGTTGATAGCGTGGCTGTGGTCCATTGTCGAGTAACCTTTCCTAAAGCCAGCTTGTTCTCTCGGTTGGTTAAAGTCGAGTGTTTCTCTTATCCTTGTAGAAATTACCTTTGTAAATAGCTTGTATATTACTGGGAGTAGGCTGATTGGTCTGTAATTCTTTAAGTCCTTTAAGTCCATATACGCATATCTGGCTATATATGGCACGTGTCCATATGTGGCCGTGTTTGCCCGATACGTATCAAAATCTTATATGGCATTCCTCGTGTTGGTCTTTAATTGCCATATATCCTTTATCACTATCGGGGCAAATACGGCCACATACGGACACGTGCCATATATAGCCACATATGCCCAATTCGTGATATCGCCACGTATGGCATTTTTGTAAGGGCTAGTGAGCCAAGTTGTCTTCTTTCTAGAGAACATAATTTAGCAATCTAATATATCAAATCGATTCTATAGGGCGTATTTTGGGGTGCATGAAGCTCCACATCATGAAGCACCAGCTGCGTGACATCCGTCGCGCAGTTTCAAAACCGCACGTCAGTGACGTTGCCGCGTGGACAATATTATTCTCCTGTAAAGCGTGCTCTGCCGCAAGCACATTGCTAGTGAGGCAGAGCCAATTTGTTTTTAGATGTGAAGCAGCTTATGGTCGGGGCTACGTCACTCCCTCCGTCCATCCATCCATCCGCCTTGTGGCGTCCACACCCACACTGCGCATGCGCATCCTCCTCCCCCTCCTCTCCTTGTCTCATCTCCTCTCGGCATTCCTCCTCTCCTCTCCGAACGGCGCGCGTTGACTATGGAAACGCTCTTCGATGAACGCTTTACCATCTCGCCAGGAACGAGAACGCGCCCTCGCCCGTGAGCGACAACGCTGATGCAGGCAGCGTCTGCTAGCGTCAAACCGATGCAAGCGCGACACCTAGTCAAACCGATGCAAACGCGGTGTGCACCCCCCGTGCTGCTTCCCATCGCCTCATGGTCCCCTTCAGTGGGAGATGGTATAATTTTTTACGCTGACTAAGGAGAACTGTGTGCCCGCTTTTTATCCTCGGTTTCATACACCAGCTCCAATGCTACGGAAGCTAGCGAGACTTCTTACAGTTGATGTGTTCGCACCAGGAAGTAGATCATTTCCTTTCCGCACCCGAAACGGAACTTTCTTCCCTCTTTTATCTCGAGTAATAAGTGCATACCTCCTGTTCATTAGAAGCAGACAACTCCGTTATACTGCTCTAGATATGCTTTTGCATATCTCTTAGCATTTCGACGTCTTTGTTCCTTGACTTTTCATTTGCGTCCGCCCGCGACGCTTCATGCACAGGGCTCGCACGTGCACTTACTACGGCAAACGAAAGCACTGCTGAGGTTTTTAAAAGAAACACACTTATACAAACGGTTGTGACAGTGATGTCGCGTACTACGCAATTGTGTGTGTGTGTGTGCGTGTGGTGTGTGTGTGTGTGTGTGTGTGTGTGTGTGTGTGTGTGTGTGTGTATGTGAGCGAGCTTTCTCTTTCCACTCCTCTCTCCCCATTTTCCCATCTCCTTCCCATGTGTAGCGTAGCAAACCGGTTATCCGTAACTGGTTAACCTCCCTGCCTTTCCGTCTCCACTATTTATTCTCCCTTCTGCAACGACCAGAGGTGGCTGTGAGACACCCGTAGTTATACTTTTTCCTAAGCGAACTTCTTGTGTAGCCTCCACAGCGTTGTACCTGGTGTATCCTAACGGATCATAGTAGCACCAATCGGTGTAACGTTTGCTGCAGGCAATGCACGCGCCCTTGATGACACACTATGGTTGCGCGCATGATCTAACAACATGGCAACATGCGTGTTGTGCCAGAACACGTGGGCAAAAAGAAAAAGAAAAAAAGGATGGAGAGGCGGCGAAAGGGGGTCGACGTGCGCGATACACTAATCTCGAATAGGTCCGCCGGGCAGCAAAAGTTCTCGGAGGGCCAGATTGAGGATCCCAACGACTTAGACATTCCTTGGTAAATTGAGTTGAATGAATGAATGAACATAACACTAAGCAGAGAAGAGGAAAAGGAAGATGTGAACGGGAAAGAGCGGGGAAGGCAAAGTAAAACAATGTAGAACAAGTACGCACGCGCAAAAGGCAGGGCGTCATTCTCTGGAGCTAAATCATTTGACCGGCGCTGCTTCCGATTAATATGCGCGACGACGCACTGGCCGCGCCCAGCGTGTTACGCAGCCGCGGGTAGGGGAAGAAAGAGAACAGCCATACCGGTCTGATACAACGACTTCCTGGTTATAACGCCCTTCAGTAGAATCTCCGGCGTGTTTGCACAAGCACGTTCTCCGACGTAAGATTCACGATCTCTCAACCTGCGACTAGGGTGAGGTAGCGCATATGTATTGCGATGTACGGTGCTTGCGAAGTACGAGTATATGTACAGGCTAGACCTTAAGTTTTCCTTGTTTTTCTGCCCAAAGCTAACGTTTCTGTGGAAGTGGCTGTTCGATAAGGATATCAAGAAAAGATTGGGTGCTGTCGCGTATCACCGCTTTCAAATAAAACGTCAGCGTTTTTTTAACCGTGCCTGGAATAATGACTATCTCCAGCGTGTTGGTGCAGGATGCATTCAGGATCCACATACATACATACATACATACATACATACATACATACATACATACATACATACATACATACATACATACATACATACATACATACATACATACATACATACATACATACATACATACATACATACATACATACATACATACATATGGAAAGGTAATAATCCAAAATCTATTACACGAAGTCAGCTATGTCTAGCTGCTCAGTGCATCATGACAGGATGTACTCATTGCATATCTTAATCGGACCCTGCCGCACCTTTCGAACATACTCAAACGGTGCCGATCAGTTATGGAAGCTATCGGAATATTTAATCTAGATGGAATTGCACTGCTTGCACTAGGGTACTGGCACTTTCGTTTCAAAACTGCTGGAATGGCATGTTCATCTTTCAACACGTGACGTCTCAAGGAGCGTCTTGATTTATTGAACTCAAAACGAACAAATAAAGGATTGCTGAGAATGTTTCCGTGATCACAGATGTGGGAATAATGCGCGCCCGCTATCACATGATAGGGCCACGAAGTGCGCATTGGGCATGCGCGTGCCTACACTTGTGGGCTATGTAAGTGGCAACCTGCGTGCTGCTCGGAGACTCAGATTTTGGCTATCTTGGAGGCTGGAACGCTGCCGGTGTGGCAGCGTTCCAGCCTGGTTCATCGTTGTTGCTCTTTCGCCGAGGAATGTACTGTCCCAATGCGATGACCTGCTGTTGGTTACTGTTGCCGCTGTGTCGGCGTCGCTAGGTGTGTGAGTGGCAGGTCGTCGTTGGACAATGTCGTTTCCTTTGTTTCCTGAGGCTTCCGCTTGAACTGCTTTGACTACGGACGGGATGCAGCAAGCACAATACCCACAGTTGGCGCCCAACGTGGGGCGCCAATCCCAGCTCGGCCTCAACCGACGTAGTCGTTCCTACTTGTGAATTCGTTTGCTGAAAGAAGAGCACACGTGATGAGGACAGTAGCGCTACTGAACGACGGGACACGGTGGTGTGTATGCCTTTCTCGTGTCCCGTCGTTCAGTACCGCTACTCTCCTCATCATGCCTTACCAACACGCCCAGTCTTCAAACTTAAAGAGCAGGCGATTGCTAGATGCCTTTTAAACCAAACTTCAAGTTCCCTGGTACGGGCAGTGCAATGATACTTCGCTCACATGTTCACAGAATCCCCCACGACTGACGAGCAACGCTTTTTTTAGTATACGTTCGAAAATTGTAGTAGGGCCTCCTTTTGGGCTGTGCAAATTTAAAGTGAGTTCTTTCATCTAAAATACGTCGGCGTACCCTGCAGTATAACTTGCGCACCAGGCAATCCCTACAGTTCGCGAGCTTTGCCTACATCGCACATAGCACGCGTGTGCGTGCTTCCTATGTGCACGTTCGTGTGTACAAGCCACACTTTCATGGCGTTGTTTCGCTTCTCTCTTCAAGGAGTCGCTCTCTCGTCGATTTCGCCCAGCGTCTCCTACATAAGTGGCGACGTTGAGGTTCCCTAACCCTCAGGGAACCCAAATCCCTTTCCATAACACCGCCCAGCCTCGAGAGGGCTGTCATCGTCTGTCTGCCGTCTGGTAGCTTTCCCCCTCCTACGTCTTTCGTGTAATGCCCGTCTCGAAAGCCAGCACTGTTCGCCCCTTTTCCTTTTTTTTTCTTTTTCGTTCTCTTTGCCTTCCCCTTTTCTGGAACCGTTTGCCGTCTGACTTTCGTCATGCGGAGCGGTTTCCATTACCGCGAGTCGTTCCCTAAATTGTCCCTCGTTCGGGAAACCGCTCGTCGAAACTTGGAAGCCATCGAGCGAACGCTTCGGCCGAGAGATGGCGCCATGCTGCTCCCAGTGGCCAGAGACCGTAACCCCAGCAACGACTCGCTTCGACTTCGAGCGCCAGACGACAGTGCGATAAAAAAGGGACCATAAAAACGGGCGGGACAATAGGCGACATGTGGTGGCAGTAACAGAAAACACGCCACTGGAGATAAGGCTAGAGAGGAAGATCGGTTTTGAACGGTCGTTAGGTAATAGATAGACTTACGAGGTATCATTGCGCTAGTTGGGTAAAACGCTGCATCTCTAGGCCTAACGTTCGTGTGGAAATGTACGGATAAAAGGCAGTCGCAGAAAGGCTCTGTGGTAATGACAGGAAAGGCTGAAAAGGTATTGATCCTGTAGTTTGGCGAAATACTGCGTTCTTTAGTCTCAGCGCTTGTCTGTGTCATGCAGACGGTTTCACGAACTGAAGACCACGTTTACAAAAGTTATATTCAAAGCGCAGCCTTCCAGTTTATGAATGTGTGAAAGTTCCTAAGAAGTTTATTCGGCGCAGACACCACCGCACACGCATCCACGATCTCACGTGATATTGTGAAATGAAAATATAATCCTCTTTGTCGGCGTCTCCTAAACGTTTTCTTTCCGATAAGTTTTATTTACTGGTTCCCTTGACGATTCTACCAATGAGATTTCACTCTTTCTATTTCTCTGTCTCTCTTTGCGTGTGTGTGTGTGTTTCCGAGCTGACGGAATTTGTAGTAGCGGGGTTCGCGCCACTGCGACGCAGTGGCTGTGTCATCATGCTCACCAACCCCATCATCATCGACATCATCAGCGACAACAGCGGCTTTTTATGTATCTCACTATATAGTTCTCGTCTTCTGTGAATCCGCAACCATATCGATCAAATGAGGGTCACTTTCCCCCAAAAGGATCTCAAAGCGAGAAGCAGTTAAGGCCTCCTTTATACAGCACACCTCAAGCAACGGCCAGCTTCATACCAGCGGCAAATTTCTTTCCTAAACAAAAACTCAGTCATCAGTAGGAGTGGTATCTCATCGTCTATGTGTGATTGATTGATTGATTTGTGCGGTTTTACGTCCCAAAACCAGCTGTGATTATGAGAGACGCCGTAGTGGAGGTCTCCGGAAAATTTCGTCGTCTATGTGTCAGGCCTCCGCCTTTCCGATCTTTCATCTACTTCGCCACGCTGTAGTCGAATAAAGGAGGAGATATCTTTAACAGCGTAAGCTGATTAAGCTATCCAAACTTCGTCCGGTCACGAAGAGATCTTGCTTCCGCCTTGCCCAGCGACGTGCCGCCAGTACTACCAGCATTCACATGGCTATCAGGTGACATGTTCCAGCCAAAAATATCACGTGACTGTCAAGTGACACGTTTCCGCCGAAATATCACACGAATCTCACGTGATCTGTTCCCGCCAAAAAATATGACATGATTATCACTTGCGAACCTGTTTCAGTATACCGGACAGCTTCGGTATGATCTGGCCTTGCGTGACCTGTCGGAAGCTGCGTACATTTTTTGGGAGTAAATCATTAGGAATAGAGAAAGGGGGGAGGGGGGATCTGCGAGACCAGGAACGGTAAAGGTTGCCACCCAATCACCGGAAATAGCTTCCTGCCCTTCGACATTAAGCGAACAAAAGAAAACGTGCCCGAGGGGGGGGGGGGGGGGGGACGGCCGTGCCGCGCGCACTCCCTGCGCCCTGTGTCGAAAGTACTTCCCTCCCTTCCATTCGTTGCCCTACATTCTCCCGCGTCGGCACGTGCGGGGCTTCGAAGAGCACAGAAGGGGCTGCCGCGGTGGCACGGCGGCTGCGATGCTCGGCTTCTGACTCGAAATACTCAGGTTCGATCACAGTGGGCCGCATATTGGAGAGAAAAAGGGGAGGCGGGGAGGGAGGGAGATAGGCTACAGACCCGTAACGTTTTGCAAATACTACAAACCCGTTGCATGCT
Organism: Hyalomma asiaticum; assembly: GCA_013339685.2. Classification (NCBI taxonomy): domain Eukaryota; kingdom Metazoa; phylum Arthropoda; class Arachnida; order Ixodida; family Ixodidae; genus Hyalomma; species Hyalomma asiaticum. Next base: position 24,065,619 of record CM023488.1, on the reverse strand, counting down.
ATAGCGTGCCTCGAAATTATACTGTGCTTTTCTCATGCAAAACTCCAGCAAGAATTAGGAGCCTAGTTGGAGCCTTATTCACTTCGTTTCTTGAAAGTGTTCTATTGGATAAAAGATAAAGTTTGTCGAAGCGCTTCTTTTAGGGGGAACTAGCATGATGACTGTTTCCGCAGATACAACTATTGAAAAATCACTGCTGAGATAAAGTAGCACATACGTACTGTATTAGAAAACTGCGCTCGATACGGAATTAGAGCATTAATTAGTTTGGAAAAAAAAGCGTATGCCTTGCGCGAACCCTACTATGTTGGATCACATAATAGAGCAGGCTACTGTTGTTGGTTCTCTACCGCTTTGAATGAATGGGATGCTATATCTATCTATCTATCTATCTATCTATCTATCTATCTATCTATCTATCTATCTATCTATCTATCTATCTATCTATCTATCTATCTATCTATCTATCTATCTATCTATCTGTCTGTCTGTCTGTCTGTCTGTCTGTCTGTCTGTCTGTCTGTCTTAAAAGATTCACTTATTTTCATGTCGTCTTTCAAAAAACTGTTCACAAAAACCTCTCGCAGTTAAAGGTATCTCCGTGAAAATAAATTTCATCCAATCCTGACGGGCGTATCACAAGCGAAGCCGGCTGGCCAATGGAAGCGCAGCAGTTAGGGCTTAGAAATTTTGTGAATACGTTCCCTTGACGGTTCTCCTCATTAATATTCACAAGAGAAGTGTGCGTATCTCAGGGGAGGAGCGCGGCATGTTATGAATGCTTGGTAAGCGTCCGATGGGGAAGTGCAGGTGTATCTCAATAAAAGAATTCTAACCCCTTCTTTTATACCAGCTAAGAGATGATAAATTAAAAACGCATAGACATCTTCCGTTGCCGTGAGAAAGGCGCAGGTGTCTGAAACCTAATTTGAGACGCGGGAGTGTGAAGGAAAAGGTACAAAAGAAAAGTTTAAGCGGTTTAAGATTAACTGCGTGCCCTAAGGTAATTACTAAGTTTTCTTTGTTCCAATCTGCTTGTGCTATATTAGGTGCACGTTGAACTGCCCCGACCACCTTGATTAATTAAACGAGGCACGTTTTTAATTAGGTAATGTAGGAAATACCCTGTGGGCAATGTACGATAACAGACTTACTCATTGCGAATATATATTAAAGCCTTTGCGTGAAATTGCTTATTTCCACTAGGCTTAGCCTTACAACTGCCTATATTTTTCTACCGATAACGTAGGAAGCTTGCTCACCATCAAGACATGAATCAATATAATAATAAAGTTGCTGAGATGTAACGTCCTGAAAGCCCCGATACGAGGCGCGAGTCGCAGTGGAGGTCTCCGGAAATTTGGCCGCCTAAAGTTAGCTAACGTGTATCGAGGGCGCACAGTACACGGAAATTGACAAGAATTTTTATGGAAACGTCTTGAGGAAAACGATTAAGGGCACGTAATGAAAGCCAGGTCGTCAGAATTTCCGAGTCCCTCCACTACGGCGTCTCCCACAATCACATCCTGATTTTGGGACGTAAAGCCCCAGAAATCAATCAATCAAATTGATTAAACTGAAGCAGCCATCCTTCCCAGTGTCTATCGCGTCTAAATAAAAAAAATACTAAAAGAAGCGGAAGGCTCCCCAATCATGTTACTGGCTCCGCCGATGGTGGAACCTAGAAATGGTGACTCTCAGCGACGTAACGGGTCCTCATGACAACCTGTTAATTGATGCGTAAAGTCTGTATTAGCAGTAGGTGGTCCCATATGGCCTTGTCGTGTAGGTTGGAACCCGCGCTGGACGGACACACCTGAGCATATGTTGAAGGAACAGGACTGGCGTCTAGCATTTTTGTCTCCGTCATAAATGTGACAACCTTGCCACATTCAAGTGCGTTATTTAATCAGCACCTTTGCAGGACAACATCCCTATGAGGTTGTTGAAAGAGGTATGCCACTCTTTATCTGCTATGATTCACCTTGTCATCAATGTCTGCCTAAAACCAAGACTCATGTTCTCGCCAACATTGAAGGTAAATGAAAGTGGGGCCGACCATGCGAAAGATGCTTAGATGGTGTTCTTCGGGCGATAGAACGTCCGCTCAGATACAAGAATTCGGATAAATATAGTTCAAATGTAATCAAACAATCATTCTGTCACAACCAGTCGTCAGTGATTCGATATTACCAAACAACATTATACGCAACAGCTTGTATCGGAAAGCTTTCACCCAATAAAACAACGAAGGAAGAAACTTAACTCCTACATGCTTTAGTTTTCTCGTAACGCTCGAGGCCATTGCGAACTTTGTCATTGAGTGGACAGTGATTCACAGCGACAGTTTATCCGACTCCCTCGAAGCGGACAAATTGAGGCCAAGTGGCGACACAGCACCCCTCCACGATACCACTAGATGTTCCCGAGAAGTACGGTATACAACCAAACCAGCCAGCAAACAAAACTATGGACGGGAACGCAGGAGAGTGCGCAACCAACTCCACCTAGACGAAGTGTAAGAAGAACCGTTGTGCCTGCAGGTGGCGTTGGCGTGGCTCGACATGCGAGGATGGGGGCTGACTCTGTTGCCGTGCCCGAGAGTAATCTAGCATTTTCCTCCTTTCCACGTCCATACACTATCACGCTTCCTGCATTGCCTCTACCTCTCCCGACTCCCCTCTCCAGCTATTCCTCTCCACTTGCCTCAAAACGGGTCGCCATGCCCGGAAGAGTGACGGCGTTTTGGGTGTTTTCCTTTTTCTTCTTGTTCCTTCAACGACGTGACCGTTTGGCCTTTCCCGTTCATCAGCCCGGTCCCAACTGCCTTCCTTTTTCGTCCTTGTTTTCTTTTATTTTCCTTTTTTTTTTCGCCATACCGCGAACAGCTCTTGACCCTGCTTGTTGCAACGCCCTTACTCTTTCTATAGTGTGATCTAGGGGTAGTTTCAAGAGCCATGGCCATTGTCGTCCCTATATATCTTCTTCTAAATATATTTATTTCTTCACCGTTCTATCCTATTCCCTCTATATTTGTTGTCATCTCCCCCTTGATACCTCTAGTACTAGGTACTTTCCTTTCTTGCCATGATTTTCGTTTCTTTCCCTCGTATGCTTGCGTTTTCTCTTTCTTTCTTTCTTTCTTTCTTTCACCTTCTCTTTCATCGCTTCAAGGCGTGTTGCCATGAACGTTCCCTCTCACGACCTGGAAGCGGTTTCCTTAGTCGTTTGTTTTGCTTCCTATTTCTCGTTTGTTTGTTTGTTTCTTTCGTCGCGCTACCTGATGAGCCGTAAGAAAGCGAAGATAGGAAACACAGGTGGTGATAAGGCAAAGGGACCCGGAAGTGTAACATGTCCTTTCCTATGCCTACTTTTGTGTTCGCTCAATCTTCTACTCACTGCGTCGATATGTAGATGTTCGAGGAGCTGCTCATCAAGTACCTCATTCTTTATTCATTCTTTTTTTTTGTACCTTCGTTTACTTATTTCTTTTCACGTCAGTCTACATCTGATACGCACGACAGGCACACTAGTCAGTATAGTGAGGCGAAGAAAAACCTGCTCAATATTGATTCACAAGAGAAGCGCGAGACGGTGTGGAATCGAACACCAAATGAGTCCCCGATGAACACACCAAAGCAGAGCTATAAGCTTCAATGCAACTACGAAGAGAGGCACGCTCAACTGGATGCCCTGGTGCTATAGGACCGAGGGAGAACGGCATTAGGTGTAATGGCTTTGTTTAAAAAGTCATCAGCATCGAAAAGTGCAGCAGAGATGAGGCACCGAGATGACATTAAAGTTTCGTTATCATCAGCAGAAGCAGCAGCCTTATTTTAGTCCACTGGACGACGAAGGCCTCACCCAACGATTTCCAATTTCCCCTATCCTGACCGAGTTGGCGCCGCTTTATGCCCGCGAACTTCTTAATTTCATCGCTCCGTCTAACCATTTGCCTGCCTTTATTACGTTTTCCATCTCTTGGTATCCATTCCGTCGCTCTTACTGTCCATATGTTATCCGTCCTCCGCATGACATGTCCTCCCCGGATCTGCTTCATCCTTTTAATTGATATAAGAATATCAGCTACTCCTGTCTGTTCCCTTATCCACTCCACTCGTTTTTTTTTTACCTCTTACCGTTACACCAATCATATTTTTCTTTCCATTGCACTCTGCATGCTCCTTACTTTCATCTCTAGTTTTTTTCGTTATTCTCCAAGGGGGACTGTATACAAATGAGTGAGACCAAGAAATGAATCTACAAAGGGCATCGAAGAGACAATGTCAAAGTCGAGTGGCAGATTTCTGACAGACCTGCTTAGATGAGCTGATAGCCTCATCGCTTAACGCTGTGCGGAGTGTGCGGCGGGATGTTGGAGTCCGCATTCTTCCAGAATCGGCCCGTGTAACAAACCACAATGAAGCCACAAAGAGAACACATGTCGTGCCCTCGTATCCACGTTGATACATCAAAGCATCACAGGTGATTGCACTGCACCACCTGCGGGATCCGCCGACTTAGATTACAGTGCTCCTGGAAAAGTGCAATATTTTATCGCTCTCCGAGATTCCCCCAACCTTTATTACACTCACCCTGGTATTGACCAAGCATCTATTACACAGTCTCCCGAGTTAGCCCAGGCTCAGCTATGTTTCCGCTGTCTCTTTGATCTGTCCATCTTTTGATCACGGTATCCCTGATGGGCCCAACCTTGGGTGCCATCACCCCGGGGTCGGCCTAATTTTTATCATCGCTTGCTGGATAGCTCAATCATTGATTACCCTGGATTAGCCCAGCTTCAGCTATGCTGTCACTGTCTCTTGAACAATCCATCTTTTGATGAAGGTATCCCTGATGGGCCCAACCTTGGGTGCCATCACTCTGGGATGGACCTAATATTTATCATCGCATTGTGGATAGATCGAGCATTGATTACCCTGGATCAGCCCAGCTTCAGCTATGTTGTCAGTGTCTCTTGAATAATTCATTTTTTGATCAAGGTATCCCTGATGGGCCTAATCTTTGGTACCATCATTCCGGGATCGGCACAATTTTTATCATCCCAACCTGTATAGGTCGAGCCTTGATAGCAATCTTTCTTGGATCGTCCCAAGTTTGATTGTGATCTCTGCGAAATCACGCCTGTTTTTATCACGGATTATACAGGATCGGCCCACACTTGACTGCCATCATCAATCCATGGGGTTTCGATTATCGCATCTGGGTTGGACCCAACCTTAGTTACTAAGCAGTTGGAGTTGACCCAGTTTAGCTTACAGCGTGGAAGATGAGCATAACTTTGATTATGCTGTCTGCGGGGTTGACCTACATTATTCATCCCAACAGCCACCCAAGCGAAATGGAGAAAGTTCAAACAAAATCTTTCCTTTAAAAAAATGGGTTTCATCACCCACAACGGTACTTACTTCGAGCGCTTCGCCTGTCCTTTCATATTTGCGTATCACGGGGCATAAGAGAGATTGCAGTCTAAGGAAGGACGACATGGCAAGATCGTATCAGTAAAGCGTTGAACAGAACCGCACAGCAGGGAAGCACATTTCCACAATATACATACATTCAGTTTCGTTCTTAGAGAAATGTTATCGCGTAATGTGGTTTTTAATATTTCCAAAAAGAAGTGCTGCGCTTTCAGACCTTGTCTAAAACTAAATATGTGATATATGTGAAATAAAGGAAGACAGAGCTCCTTTAAATAATACAGACTGCTTTTACTCGGTGGCGCGTGTAGCACGCTCCACCTGGTGATAAGATGATGATGAACTTCCGGCTGTAATTTCCCAGTTCGTGTAATATTTTTTTAGACAGATGCCGCAGATAGAGATGTCGTTGTACAGACTCGGCAAACACCAGAAAAGCTCTTTCGTGAGCATCGCTGCTTTCCAGTCTTTTCCAGCTCTTCTTTCCAGCTTTTTCTTTCGTTTCGTTATGACATCTCGAAAACCAAGCTCAGCCACCAGTGAAATTACTCGCTTTTGCCCGGTGGACATGGAAACCAATTTCGCCCCGTCGCCGCTAATATTTCTTTTCAATCCTTGTGTACGGAACAGCAAGCTAGCCTCGGGTCTGACCTTTCTTATATGAGCTGAAAATATCGCTCTAGGTGTTTGCCTTATTGTTGTTGTTGTTGTTTTTATCGAGCTTCCGAGTGAATGTTTTTTATCTTTTAATCTTCCTCTTTTGTCCTAAATCCGTTATTTTTCAGAATTCATACAAAAGGACTGCCTGGACATAAAGATTTTGCGACAAAAGGTTTTGAAATCTTAGTCCTATCCAAAATAGTTAAACCTAACTTTCTTCAAGCCATGCCACATTTTGGAGTTTGTGTATTTTTTCGTAATATAGCCCGAATTGAATCCTTTATACATTTCTCCTTGACATATCGTTTGTGCATGTTGCCTTCTAATTATTGCCCATGAATGGACCTTTCCCTTAATTAGCATAATTTTTGGAATATTGTGTCCAATTTTTAAACTGAATTCCGTTAACATTATTATTATTATTATTATTATTATTATTATTATTATTATTATTTGTTAGCACACTTTCTTGGTTACGAGCTTTCCTGTATTTCCGTGTTGCTGTCAACTTAACCCTCATAGTGTGACCTTTGTTTTAAAGGTGTACGTGGCACACAAGAGAGACCTCATTTGCAAGTGCCGAACTTGGGCTATTGATAACATCTCTAAAAGGGCAACACCGGCAACACTGTCCACTGATCTTAATGGAATTGTTAACATGTATTCTCCTCGGCACCATAATAATATATGCCTAACCAGGCTGTTGTAAGTAATTTAGTTTTCCTGCAAATGAATTTCGAAATTCTTGGAGGATTCCCCTGCGAGCCAACCTGTGTTTTTGACGCCATCGCCTTCGACGCAGCCTACCTGAGTGTGCGGGTGTTCAAAAGCAAAATGGCGATACCTCAGCGCTCAAATCATCGCTGTCATGTTCAGAAGAGCTGCCACAACTGAATACATCGTCGGATTACCTCGTCACTGTCATTTTTCTGGAACGAGCTCTATATTTCGAATGGCGGGAGGCTGTGACGTCATCGCATACGCTCCACGAAGCGTCTACCCGTTTCGGTTTCGGTTTGAAAGCGCCTTTCACTCGGTTATATAAAATTATCTGCGCGTTTCTCAGCAAATTGAACCACCCTGGCTTGTACAGGACTCCCATTACTATTGAAAAAAATCGATATCAGAACGTGGTGAGAAAGCCGCCGGAGTTGCCCTTTAAGGCTCTTCAAAGTCGAGGAAAGAAAAGAAAGAAAGAAAGAGAGAAAGAAAGGAAGAAAGGAAGAAAGAAAGAAAGAAAGAAAGAAAGAAAGAAAGAAAGAAAGAAAGAAAGAAAGAAAGAAAGAAAGAAAGAAGTGAATGACGAGGGGCCACGTACGGTCTATAGATAACGATTAGGGTTGGCGTGACTAACATAACTGATACATCATGACGTCAATAACTTGATACCCTTGTCACTTAGGCCGCAATTTGCGACAAAAGAACAGCTGCGCAATTCCGACGATTTTCTGGCGAGATGATGATTGATTTGTGGGGTTTAACGTCCCAAAACCAGCTCTGATTATGAGAGACGCCGTAGTGGAGGTCTCCGGAAATTTTGACCACCTGGGGTTCTTTAACGTGCACTGACATCGCACAGCACACGGGCCTCAACATTTCGCCTCCATCGAAATGCAGCCGCCGCGGCCGGGATTCGATCCCGCGACCTTCGGATCTGCAGCCGAGTGCCATAACCACTAGACCACCGTGGCGGGGCTTTCTGGCGAGGAGCTGGCTTGAATATTTTCGTGAATACTTTCGCTGCGGGAACACTTGTACTGTAGTACTAAGAGTATGGAACTGCTAATCCAGTTGTGTGTGTGTGTGTGTGTGTGTGTGTGTGCGTGTGTGTGTGTGTGTGTGCGTGCGTGCGTGCGTGTGTGTGTGTGTGTGTGTGTGTGTGTGTGTGTGTGTGTGTGTGTGTGTGTGTGTGTGTGTGTGTGTGTGTGTGTGTGTGTGTGTGTGTGTGTTTACTACCCGTTTCTGATCACATTACGGGGAAAAGTATCGCTTAGGAGCCAGATGAATTAGCCAGTTCCAAGCACACGCACCGACCTCTCAGCAACTACGTTTATTAACTAAAAACATGCAAAAGCTTCTGGTACATCCAGTGTCATTAATATTTCAGAATGCACGGCTTAAAGCGCCCATTCTATGGTTCGTTTAATTACCTTATGTTCTAATACAAGATCAAAGGAGGTCTTCTCACAAATGAGAAGAAAGAATAAAACCACTAACGAAGCACCGTGTGATCTTTCCGACCACACATTACCCGCGGATCATAGCTTATTCACGGGCTAAGTAGATTAATTAATTTGCGCTTTCGATTACAAAGGTAGGAACCAGGCGCGCATGGCACGATCTCGTGATATCTTTATTATGAATCCTTGCGGCTATGGGAAAAATTTCGAGGAAGGCAAGCACTCTCGCGATAATAGGACGTCTGAAAGAATAAAAAATGTGTATATTCTGGTAAAGATGTGCACATAGTTTTTTTGGTATATCCAGTTCAAATACAAACACCGAGCGAGTGTAATCCGATTAATATGATATCGCGACAAGGAAAAGTAAAAGCCAGAAGAAGGTGCGTCGAGGTCGATCTATGATTGATAAGGTCTGATATAAATCAAACATATGTAACGACATAAAAACAAATACAGTGCAGTTTTGAAAAGCCTTCACAAAAGTTTTATCTGCGAATGGGATTCACAACTACTTACTTTATTAGTTCACACGCAATATACAAATTTTCTCAGTTATTCTTCAGTGTGCTGCGACCTGTAATCATGTGTGTAATGTTAATATCTTATCGTTTTCATGATAGTCTGCCAGTCAACGTCTCGAATGCTCATAATGTACCTAACAATAATTCGTTTTCGACGCTACACAGTGTTGCACGCTGTGAATAGCTCGTAACTATTAGTCGCTAATTAATACTTTTAACTCGCCAAGCGATTATAGATCGACTGCAACTACGTGCAATGCTTTGATCATTGTTAGACAGTTGGTAGTATTTCTTTATCTCTTCCAGTTTAGTCACTTGTCCGTTCTGCTTCGTCACTTAAAGATTATATTGGGCTCTTTGTTACCTCTTCGTGAATAATCCCACTGTGTGTTTTGTAAGTTTCATCGAGGGAATTCAATTTCTCGCTTCAGGTACATACACCTCCTGCATTCCCCGTCGCGGTGGTCTAGAGGCTATATCATAACATAAGGAACCTGACATCAGTATAACAATATTGCGCATATCTTACTGTTGCAAATCCGTCTCCCTATGTATGGTAATAAGTTGTTTAATTACCAAATATTCGAGCTACTGAAGATGTCACTTTTTGGCAGGAGCGAAAGTTTTGTCAAATTTAATGATAAGAAATAAGCAGCTACATTAGAAAAAGAAAATGGAAGGCACTGATTTCTGTTGTTGGTATTATGTGTAAATGAAGCAGTATTGTGCTGCTGTCTCTTCAAGAGTTTCTGGGGCGCCAATGAAAATCTTTTCGTGTATAAGCAAGATTTCCTTCGGAGCCCCGAAAAAGACGTCTAAGGCAGTTGATGTCTTGATAAATTTAGGAAAGAAACAACTAGGTATACAATGCGAATAGGGAAATGAAGCAAAGTTTATTTGGGTCACCTCAATCAATCGAAGAAGTTTGACAGAAACAACCTTCAAAGGCTACATTTTATGTACTAATTGTTTTATTTTACCGGCTGGTATAAAATAGACACAACCGTTACAGACACTACGGTTTCTCAGCAAGCTGTCGAGCCCACTGTCTTTTCGTACTGCATTTTTTTCTTTTTCTCTCTTGCCTTGGTGGACGTTCCATCTGCAGCATTTAACTCGTGCCTCAACACAGAATCACGCTAAAAACCCGGCAACATTGTCCGAAAAGGGAACATAGCAATTCCCGTGAAACTCAAACAAAGATCACGTCAAAAATCAAACAGAAATCGCATCAACGGATTGCAGAGTTGTTTGCCATAACGTACGTTTCCTCGGCAAGCAATCACTTTCCCCAGCAGTGCTTCCTCACTTGTAAGTACTTCCGCGAGCAAGAAAAAAAACAATCATCCGGCAATTTCATATTTAATGACGTCCCGCACGTCGCGTCCCGTGACGTTTTTTTTTTTTTTCTTATGTTATAGCGCTCTCTTTCTGTAAGCTTCATGTGGGACATGTGATTGGAGTGGTGCTGCAAGATAAATTATAGCGTGACGAAATCCCGGAAGCGAGTGTCCTTTCGAAAGAGGGAAAGCTAACAAATGACAAAGAGATCACTCCGTACACATTTGTCGGGCCGCAAGTCCAATTTTGTTTTCCTCTGGCAACCTAACGAATGCAATAATATGATTGCGCTTGTGCAATGGTTCGAGAAAAACGTGTAATAAAAGCTGCTATGAATGCTGCTATGTGAACGAAAGATGTGCGACCTTCGTCGAGCCTTCCATCAACCCTTGCACTGACAGGAAATGGAAACGTTATAATGATCCTTGGGCACACTTCCTTACCTTTATTTTTGTGACAGTTATCTGGAGCGATACTATCGCGCTGGGTATGAAGATAGATAGATAGATAGATAGATAGATAGATAGATAGATAGATAGATAGATAGATAGATAGATAGATAGATAGATAGATAGATAGATAGATAGATAGATAGATAGATAGATAGATAGATAGATAGATAGATAGATAGATAGATCAAGCTGTTCTTGCAAGCCAACTTCATCCTCCTCAACTGTTTTTAACGTGACTGTTTAGATTGGTGGGATGTTTGAAATACGTACCTGTATAATCTACACCTTTTGTTATCTCTCTCGAGTATAATCCTATGGGTAGCGATGCCACCACACGGTGCGGTCGTTTCTTCCGTGGTATATCTTAATAAGACTCCTTCATGGGCAGTTTGGTGCGAAGTAGAACACCTGATTCTCGACTGATGTCTTCGCTGTGCGTGGTGAGGTCGAAGTGAGCGGATCCCGAGGATCGTATACTAGACTTGACGCAATTCGTCTCTGCTTTAAATGGGATTTTCTCTCGAAGTACATTGGTCACGGACGCAACTGTATTCTGGGGCAGTGCGGCTTAGCTGTGTAGCCAGATTACAGACAAGAGAGAGCGCATGAGACCGGCCGCGTTGCTTGTTCCAAAACTTTCCGCGGTGCGTCAGCAACTATGCCGCGTTGGCCTACTATGATCTATAGCCGCTTATTCCATTCCTGGATGATACGGGGCCCCAAATGGAAGAAGGCCCTCGTGTTGATCCATCCGGGCTATTCTTAAAACGCTCACTTACTTTACGCGCCATTTCACGTTAGACTACAATAACTTCAAACAATTCAATAGATCAAACAAAGCTTTGCCCGCCCACCTACCCGTCCAATGTGGCGAGCTTGTATTTCCTGCGCTTACTCTGCGTTGCTGCATTCTCTCGAACGTCGTTGTCCGGCGGCATGGCCGCGGCGCCTGTACTATTGTTCCTTGCTACTCGCCAGCGTCTATTAGTTCCGCTAGTACCGTACGTTCATGTCGTTCAAATGCACTGACCTTCAGCAAGCGCTGGTCTTTAAACCACCGACTATGGCATGCAGCTTCTAAGCGCCAGGTCGTACGCTCCGATCCCGCCAACGTTCTTCCTTTCGTATTTAGTTTGTTTTGTACATAATTTTTTTTAAAGACGATAGTCTTTGTTGAGATACTTGAACGCAGAAATTTTGGTCTGTCTGCTTGTCTGTCTGTCACACGATTCAGCCACCCGGCCAAAGTTTAAGCACTTGCCTAACACCCAGCCACCTTGAACTAATAGCTGCGTTCATACTCGTGAACACTGTCGATCAAAAAGCGAATATTACGCATATCTGAGGCGCAACATCACTACGTAAGTATTAGTGTGATCCTTTACTAGAAAATACATAGATACGTAATTCCAAAGACCCTATTGTTTGTTAGGCTGCGCTAAATATGCGACGCTATGCACGGAAAAGGCCTCTGCCGACGATTTGGGGCTGCCACCTGGCAGTTGACCAGGGATTCTGCACGAGCTCATGTTTCCCGACGGCGCTGCCAGTTGGCGTCCACATCTCACGCACCGTAGTACGGCCGGATGAAGGCTATCGTCTTTCGACGACATTTGCGGCGAAGCAGGCAGATACGCGGCCAATTTTTGTACACCATTTCGTTAAAAGCAATTTGTCTTGCCAGACATAAGGAGGGAAGACCAGAAAGGTTAATCACCGCATCGCCATAGGTATATGCGTGTGCACTCAGGAATGACACGCCCGGGAAAGTCGGGTCCAGGAAACCTAACGTCACAGAAAAGGAGGTCCTCCTGCCACATCACGCCGAACATTCTGGAAGGCATGAACCGCCGCCGACAGCGAACCATAAATGACGTGGAGGTACGCACACACAAACGCGCGTGTCAATATGATGTACTGGAATATACTGTATATGTCGCACCGTGTTTGCAACGACACGTCCAATCCCACCGCCGGCATATATATATACCGTCCGTGCAGCTTCTGAATAATTCAGCAACCCCTGGCGTCGCGCGCTGCCCTGGAGGAGTGGCAAGCACTCGTTCGCGTGGCCATTAACGAAGACAGCCGAAAGCTGTCGCGCCACGGCGGCGCAGCCGGCCGGCAATTAGTCAGGTCTCCGAATGCGACAAGAACCGTCCTGCACACGACCCCTCCCCCACCCACCCCCACCTCTCCCAAACACGGCCAATGGTTTTCTCTCTGTTTGCTCGCTTTCCTGCATGACACGCGTGGCATCTGCCTCGATTTCCGCGGTGCCCTTGCGACCCAGAATAGAGATGGCTGGGCGCGGTGCAAACACTGCAGTGTATGCTTCGTTGCGAACTAGTTGGCTCATACTCTTAAGTGATATACCGCGCATGAATAGATAGATAGATAGATAGATAGATAGATAGATAGATAGATAGATAGATAGATAGATAGATAGATAGATAGATAGATAGATAGATAGATAGATAGATAGATAGATAGATAGATAGATAGATAGCATTGCTAAGTTTGATTGAATTCTGGAGTTTTACGTCCCAAAACCAGTTCTGATTATGAGACGCCTTATAGGAGGGCTCCGGAAATTTCGACCACCTGGGGTTCTTTAACGTGCACTCACATCGCACAGTACACGGGCCTCGACAATTCACATCCATCTAAATGCAGCCGCCACGGCCAACATGCGCTGCTAATCTTGTTATGGTCTTTACTGAGCTGTCGACCATAGTGCTTGCACGATTCCTGGAAGCACGATTCGATGTAGTCCCTCTCGGGTGAGCGACGAGAGGTACGAGAACAGCGAGTTTCATTAGAAGGAGCTATCATTTGCTCGCCGGAGCATGCAGCTGTAATGTATCGTGAGTGCACGGTTGATCGCGTGGCGCTAGCCGTATAAACGATCACGGCCTCCGCGACGCTCCTTGTCTCAACCCGGGTCCTTTTCAATTACTGGGAAACAATGCGTGGTGCTCCTGGAGACCAGCCGAAGACAATTACAGGGACGCGATAGAGGGGCTAATTAAGGCGTTTCTTCAGTATACTCTTTACATCATTTCAGAGCCACACGGTGAAAAGGAGCACCAAATGCAACTCTTTGACTAATGGTCTGGTTCTGGTTCAAGCACTGAGAAACACCGGCAAGTATATTCCTGTATGGCAACCGCTAAGGCAAATTATCGGGGAGATAAGAAGGGAGAACACAAATCGTTTTTATAGTGTTCTTCGTAATGATACCGTAAACAGTCACAGTTTTGTCAGGAGGGCGAAGGAATGAATGCAATAGCAACGCATGGAGAAAGAAAGAAAGAAAGAAAGAAAGAAAGAAAGAAAGAAAGAAAGAAAGAAAGAAAGAAAGAAAGAAAGAAAGAAAGAAAGAAAGAAAGAAAGAAAGAAAGAAAGAAAACTGCGAGACGGGCGCAACAAGAGAGAGGCGAGCCTCTCAAAACCAAGACGACGACATGCTCCATCACTTCAAAAGACAGGCGCGGTGAGGGGTTCGTGCCACGGGCCGGCGGCGTCCAAACGCGCGCTCCTCTGGTTGCTAACCAAGCGAAGCCCCGCGGGGGAAACCAGACATGAAGCAAGACTCGTCCGGCCACAACGAGGACACGTTCGCGTTGGTGCGACCCGACGCTGAAGCCTTGGCTAAGAGGCGTCAGGGTCGTCGCTAAGAGGCGTCAGGGGAACACACACACACACACACACACACACACACGCACACACACACACACACACACACACACACACACACACACACACACACACACACACACACACACTGTCCCACTAGCGCCCTTTTCACTCCCGGTCTGCTTGCCGAACTTGCACAGTTGCTTGCACAATTGCGCGAAGCGCGAACGTAGCATGAGAGCTGGTGGATCGGGGGTACGTCGAAGTGAAGCACACACCAGCAGCCGGTGCGTGTACCGTGTGTTCCACCGTATGACGGAAGCGTTCTTCAAATGTGTGGTGACGTGCAATATATGAAAGCCGCTGTGGTCGTTAAGTGGCTGAGGTGTAGCGTTATACTATAGTGCCTAGAAATATTCCGGCAGTATATTTCTAGGCGCTATAGTTATACTAAACTTGAAGCCGCGAGTTCGCTTCCCGGCCACGGAAGCCGAATTTCGATTGTTGCGAAATGCGGGACACTAGGGCGTACTCAGGTTTACGAACACGTTAAAGATACCCGTCGATGGTCAAATTTATCGCAAGGCGTGCTTGGAGAACATGTTATGGATTGAGGCAAGTATGCGCATCAAAAGTTAATAATTCAAGCACAGGCGTGGCCCAGTGGTAGAAAAGTTAATAATTTGGATGTTCGAACATTTCGAGGGCGAAATTCCGGTGTACTGTTGTTCAGGTGCCGTTCTGATGAGACTGAGCTGCTCCTGCCATTTTGTAGCGAAGCGTTCGGCGAGAAGTAATGAGGGGTTTCAGAAGTAGCCTGCGGGTTCACCTAAAAAAGACACTGTATTATGGTTGAAATAGGGAGGGGAAAACGACTGAAGTAAAGCAAAAATTAAAAGGCGGGCTCTCCCGCAGTCAAAAGTGGATGCAATCACGGAATGGGTACCGGTTATGCGAAACTGAACTTTGACCTCCTCTGAGCCGCGCACCATCCGCACCGTGCCAAACGCTGCCGGCGTGGTAACGCGGCGTGGCGCCATCCTGTCGAAACAAGTGGCGCAATACCCGCTCCGCGAAGCTCACGGACCGCTGGCGTTGAAATGTGCGCAGGCAACCTTGTTTTAGTGCCAAAAGAGGACCATGAAGTGCATGGTACCCCGTACCTGCCTTTGTAATGCCATTGTTGAAAAGGATCGAGAACTAACACTTCAGCGTGCTGGACGCTGCAGTTTAAGCTATGCTGCGAGTAATCATTAAGGAGAACTCGTAAGCAACGTTTCTTTGTAACTTTTTCGGGCATTAACAAGCGTACGTAGTGCAGTCCTGTACAAAGGGTTGGGAGCCAGAATCCGCATTTTTCTTTGATTTTTTGTCGGTATGTCTGGGTGTGTAACTAAAATACTCAGGAGTACAGTGCACGCAACTTACCACTACAGCGCCTCAAATTTACCGTTCCGGGGAAGAACTGATTACGTAATGGCTGAACGCCATTTCGCAAGAGACAGCTACCCAGTCTGCAACAAAACACATAGAAGTCGTTACTAACTTAACAAAACTGGTAAGTGAAGTACTATAAGTGCCCTAAGAGCTCACGTCTGTGACGTTCAGTGCGGTTAAGCAAAAAGAGAAAGCTTACAAAAGCAAGAAATGCCTCCTGTGATGCCGCAATATGTGCAAGTAAACAAGATAAAGAAGAAAGCACCTGAGGCAGAACAATGTGCGTGTCGTTAGCTACGGGTGTGAGGTAAGTACTTTCTCCTCCGTGACGTCACGTACGCCTAAATCGCTATACACCGCGCGTTTCCCGGCGAAACGAGATTCCGCCAGAATTAATGAGAACAACGTTACGGTGGCTTTGCCGCAATGCTTGCAGTGTAGTTCATTTGGGAACCACGGGACGTGGCCAGTTCTGCTCGCGGTGTTGCAAGAACAAGGTGGCGCCCCAACAGAACTTTGTGAGGTTTATGGTTTCTGGGATGTGGCCGGGAATTCCCCTTTCGCTACAGTATTTTAAAGTAATGAAGAATTAGGGCTGTGATATTCATCTAAAACATTAGCGAGCTTAATTTTTCATTCAAGTGTCTCGTACCGTGGCGCTAACTAACCCCTAGAGTTGAGTGAAGCTTTCGTTGACTTGTGTAGACATTACGTAAATTGTGTCACGTGTGGCTTATACACGTATCTACATCAGATGCAGGCTACTCGCGACTGGAATTCTTTCTTTCTTTCTTTCTTTCTTTCTTTCTTTCTTTCTTTCTTTCTTTCTTCTTTCTTTCTTTCTTTCTTTCTACGTTTGGCTCGAACTCTCATGTCTCTGCTTTATACAGGCATACAGACAACCCGCATATGGACAGCATCAACTTCCGGTGCCCTCGAATAAGTTTAATTAGCATGAGGGCTTATCGGCCCTTTTTTGCACTAACACATGCTCTTATATTATATGTGTGTCATAGAACTGTTAACTTGAACCGCTGCCTATTTTTTTCAAGCTAAGCCTTGTTGCCTAGTCCGTGTCGGCGTAGTAGTAGTCGGTGTAGTCACGCCAAAACCAGTGGCTGCCAGAAAAATGAAACCACTGGCGTCTTCTGTCGTGGCGAAAGAAACTAACGCATTGCATCTGCCTGGAAATCTATCTATCTATCTATCTATCTATCTATCTATCTATCTATCTATCTATCTATCTATCTATCTATCTATCTATCTATCTATCTATCTATCTATCTATCTATTTCATCGCCATCATCATCATAATCATCACCCTATCTGGGATGTGCACTGCAGGATGGACTATCCCAATGTTCTCCATCCTTTGATGTCCGCGAGCTGATTCCATTTGATGCTTGCGGATTTCTTAATTTCGTCACGACATTTTACTCTCTATTGTTCAAAGTTACGCTCCCAGCTCCCTTGGTGTAAATTCCGTCGTTCTAACTGTCCATCGGTTATCCAGCCTTTTCGTCACGTGGCCTGCTCATGCCTCTTTTCTTTTCTTAATGTCGATTGTTATGTCGGCTACCTCTGTCTGTTCCCAGACCCACTCGGCTGTCTTCTTATCTCTTAATGTAAGGCCTATCATTTTTCGTTCCATCGCCCGCTGTGTGGTTAACTTCCTATCGAGTTTCTCTTTTAGTATACAAAAGGTCTAAAAAGGTTATCTCAGATAGGAAAAGAGCTACACTTGAATTTACTAAGAAAGCAAGCAGGGTGCAGAAAAAGGTACTGCACAATGCGGCACCATGGGATCAATCAAGTAATCGAGAAATCCGCTAAGTACTACAATCCTCTCTGTATTGTTTTCATAGATTAAGAAAAGGCCTTTGACTCGGCAGAGTTACCAGCAATTTTTGAGGAATTGCGCCGTGAATGAATATGTGATAGATGCGTAAGTACTATAACCAAGATCTATTAAGATTCCACAGCCAGCCTTCTTAAGAAAAGCAGAAAAATACCATTAAAGAAAGGTGTCAGACAAAAATATACACTTTCTTAAATGCTTTTGTTGCATGTTTGGAAAATTTTCAAAGAGGCTAATGACTGAGATGATATAAAATCAGTATTAACGGCGAATATGTGACAGTGCTTATTTCATGAGACACACTAGGGAGGGAGCAGAAAACAAAATAATTTATCAGTGACATTTATGAGGTCATGTGGCAAATTTTTTCGCTGTCTTATCGTTTTGAGGAAGAAAGAGTTGTAAAAGGTGCTTGTTCTGCAGCTATAAGCTAATACTTTTTTTGTTGTTATGACGAGTAGGTAGGTATGTAATTTGGATCCAGAACACACTTGTAGCTATTGATGCCTGTGTCACTATTATGTAGTCGGTGCATTAGTTCGAGCCTTAATTTCTACCTGCTTAGTGCTCGCAGCATATCCCATCGCAAAGCAGTCTTCATTTCTGAAACGCTGAAGTACGGGCTGTAATTTTGACACGCTAAGCCAATCACAATCCTTCAACGTGCGATAACGAGAAACGCTTCCGTCAATCTTCTGAATGTTGTGCCAGCTGTTATTTACTCATATATATTCATTTGTTGAAACCCTCATTACAGGTCTCTTGCAGCATTTCCTTAAGACCATATTTAACAAACACTAACAAACATATGTGCAGCTGCAACGATTCAGAATGCAATGATCTTGTGAGAAACGACATTTTGAGAAACGCTGCTCTCCCTTCACTCTGTGGGTTACGTAAGAGCGTTTGCGGTATGAGAGACCAGGGGAGTCGCCGTAGTCGCTGAACCCGCTTGTTGTCACGTTCGTTCTCGGTGCCATCTGGAGAGAGGGAAAAGGATTGAGCGGCGGCAAGCGAAGGCGAGAGTCAGGGGAACGATATAGGGAAAAAACAGGGCCGGCGGGACTGAAGAAAGGGGAAGGCGAGAGAGGGAAAGGAGACGGAAGTGGCCAGGAAAGACAGCACCGCGGCGGCAGCAGCAGCTCCCGTTAGTGTGGCGACAGAGCGCGCCGTCTGGTGTGCACGGTTCGCGCTTCCGCAACGTTTTCCGCGGGAAAAGAGAAAACAGCTTTCACTCTCACACCGTGCTTGTCGATAACGCCGCGTGTAAACGCAGGCAGTATGGCAACGCAAAAACATGATGCGTCGAGGCAATGTTGTCTGAAGGGTAAGCTAAAATCCCAGATCTTTTCGATTCTCTCAAATTCTCCCCTCCCAGATTGCCGACGCGTTGGTCTAGTGGTTATGGCGCTGGGCTGGAAAACCCGTCTTTGGCGGTCGCATTTTCTGTGGAGACCCGTGTACTGTGCGATGTCAGTGCATGTTAGAGAACCCCAGGTGGTCGAAATTTGCAAGGCCCTCCACTACGGTACTTCTCTCCTTTTTACTCCTTCATTCCCTTGTCCCGTAACGGTGGTCTAGTGACTATGGTACTCGTCTGCTTATCCGAAGGTCATGGGATCGAATCCCGGCTGCGGCAGCTGCATTTCGACAGAGGTGAAATGTTGAGGCCTTTGCACAGTGCGTTGTCAGTGTACGTTAGAGAACCCCCAGGCAGTCAAGGTTTCCGAAGCTCTCCACTACGGCGTCACTCATAATCATTTCGTGGTGTTGGGACGTAAAAAATCCAAGGAATTGTCATCTTTCATTCCCTTTACTCCACCCAACGGACGCTGATCCGCGATCGCGCGAGAGATGCAGAAAATAGTGTCCTTTCGCTCAAACGAACCGTAGTTATTATTATTGCTCCCAGAGATAGCCAGAGAAGTGGCGCTCTCCTGGAGACGGATCCTTACGACATCTTGTAGGAAGCAGCAGACAAATGATTGATTCATTTCTGAAAACTTCCGAAAACCACGATATGATTATAAGAGACGCTGTGGTGGAGGCCTCCGAAAATTGCGGCCACCAGGGGTTCTTTGATGTTCACTGACAACGCACAGTATACACGTGCCTCGACATTTCGCCTCCATCGAAATGAAGCTGCTGCGGTAGGGGTTCGATCGCGCGACCTTCGGATCAGCTACAAATTACGTCGAAAGACGATAGTCTTCCGCTACCCATGATGGCGTAACACCCTCTCTTCTCCTGCCCCCCTCCACCACTCGTGCTCTTCCCCTCCCCTCTCACTCCTCTCTGATACATTGCGATGGAAGTCTTACTGAGTTCAATTCGAATTTCCCGCGTTCGTCCTGCTCTTGCGAGTAGAACTTGTCTTCGGGCGAGTTGGTTCATACTTCAAACGGAAAAAACGGAGCACTAAAGTCCTACAGACAAAGAAGGAGACTACACACTGTTGGGACCTTTTATCACTGTCGGCTTAAAGCCGGCTACGGAGCCGCGGCTTCTGTCAGCTTGTTTCCAACGCGTAGCGTCGCTTGGACACCATTTCTAACGACACGTTGAGTTTTCATTTACTAACCTAAAGTCAAGTCCAATCTGTATTCTTAAATAAACGCCGTGGACCACGGTTATGTACAGTCAACCACTAAAGTTTGCGGACCACGCGAGCGCGTGGCCAACAGCGTCTTCGCGACACTTCCGCCACGTCACCTGTGATCGACAGCAGCGCTACGTTCAAGAAGCATCCCTGCTTAAATATAGGGCCTGTCTGTTTTCGAACTGTGCGCGAACACTTTTCAGCTTTCTCTCTTTCCCACTACACGCTCTTTGGCAGCCGTGATGACGGGTTTATATCTTGACAGCCCTTCGCGAAACTGATATCTCCTTATCGGCACTCCGGTCGATGCAGGCAATGACGACTGCGATTCCGCTATCGAGTCAGATATGTGGCGCCCTTACCGCTGACGAATGCAGCGCGTCGAAACAAAAAACTAACAATGCGGTTCGCAGCACTGAAAAATTGACATGCCAGCGAGTAGCGAGAAGACGCATTTCCGGTGGAGGTGTCAGGTCGCCGATAGGCGGCGTGCTGCTAGATGGCGCGGAAACTCAGACTGGCACGCGCTCGCGTGGTCCGCAAACTTTTGTGGTTGACTGTACATATAATTTGCTTCAGGTAGGCCCGAGGTTTCCTTTGCGTTGTGTAATGTTAATAGAGAGTAATAGCTGAGCGGCTCAGCGGGCCAGCGGGCCCAGCGAACGAGCGGAGACGCCAACTGCGCATGCGCGGCCCTCTGGGACAGCCAGCGCATTTACGGAGCGAGCCGCTCGCCCGCTCATTTCGTCTCTTCAGCGGAGCGTATGCAGCGGGCCAGCGTGCGAGCGTTTTGAAAGATGGCAGCCCCCAACACAAGCGGCGGCGGCATGTCGTCATGTCATGCAGCAAAAACGAAGATGTGTTTCCACATAACACCTGTGATCTAATGAAAAATTACTTTTGCGATAAACTTTTCGCAGTAACTTCAATTTATTCGACAGATAAAAACCTCTGCTCGATCGACAGTAACTCCAACATTGTTCAACAGGTGGCGCAGCGGTAAGTTCCGCTGAAAGAAGCGGGGCGTCGCTCAGCTATTACTCTTCTCTTCATCATGCGGTCCGCTGTCCCCTCCGCTCCATCGCTGGGCCCGCTGGCCCGCTCAACTATTACTCCCTAAATGTGTATGACCCCTTGCCACCAGTGCTAGTAGCTCGCTTGGTTTTGGTCGGGCGGTTCAGTCGAGACAGACAGACAGTCTTCCGCGTCTGGGTAGCCCAAGAAAGACTGTCGTCTTCACTATAACTTGTGGTACCATTTTTTTTCTACAGGAGCTGCGTGGAGCGCATATGTTCTTACATCTTTCATTCTCATCGGCTCGTTCCTGTCCACGAGCGTCTCGACAGCGCAACCGCATGTGGGGAGTAGCCGTGCCACGTGCTTGAGCTATTTGACTACCAAAGTTTAGCAGCTTAAATGCCATGGTATGAACGTTCCGTAGACTCTTCTAGCACGTGAATCTGTGGCTTGTTTCATTAAATTACGAGTACCCTATTACAGTCCTAACACATCATTTCAAGAATAATTTTTAAAAAGCGGCAGGGACAGCAAACCAGTGGCAAGAAAACCCCCGTAGTGAAAGGGTTAAGCATTCACGAAACAGCGTCTCGAAACCAAAGCGGATGTGAAACGTCATTGGTGACGTTACAACTTTCGCTGCCATTGTAGAACTGGGGCCAGACAACGAAAGTGGCAATGTCATCTTACCATGCATCCAGCTGTTCTAGCTCTTCTGAACATGACTGCGACAATTAGAGTGCTAAAGGACCGCTGGTCGATTTTTACCGCCTGCCCAGGTGGGCAGTGACACCACTGTGGATAGCCATATAGGCTACGGCTCGGAAACCCACTAAGAACGTTTAAAATTTGTTTTGGAGAAAGATAAATGAATTTGCAGCTGTCCAGCTCGGCATGCATCAATAGGCTGCCAAGGAGAACTTATGTTCAAAAAATATGTTCAAAGCATATGTCGTTTGAACATATGTTCAATGTTGCCCTCTAATGAGAACGACATAGCAATCGAAAACGGTAATGCATGAGCTGTCGCACATGCCTTGCACAGCAGCAAAAAAAAAAAAAAACACGGCACGCGTTCCGTCACTGACGTCACGCATGCGCAGACTATCACTATCAAAGGGCAACTTTCCCAGCGCTCCACACGGCAAGCACTCACGGAACCTTAATAAAGGTCTCATTTAATTCCTACAAAACAACATGACATGCAAGCCGCTGAGAACAATGCATGTGCCTCCTAAACATTTTGAACCTTTATCGTTCCGGAGTGTTCTTCGGAGTCTCCCATATGGCACATTCAGTCCATGAGGGCGAAGTCTTCTTTGGCAGCAGCCATAGCGCCCTGCAAGTTTGCGTAATTGCCCACGGCAAGTTGCGCGCCTTCACTTTGGAGCACGGAGGAAATGGCAGACGTGAGGCGTTCCAAACTTACCAGCGCCAAGGGACACACGGCGACGTACGGCACAGCGTGTGGAATGTACATGCAAATAACTTCGTGCTGAGGTCTATCGATCGCTGTGTCCTTTGTCATTATGCAGGCGGAGCAGCCGTGTTCGCTAATTCTCGCACCCATCTTCGCGTCAAAAGCTGGAAAGCTCATGGCACGTTCCAAGCGCTCGGGAAACTGGGCATATTGCTCTGCCGAAGACTCGTCGAGACGATACAGCATCCAGGGCCCGAAGACGTTTTGCGACACGAGCCAGCAGTAAAACCAGGTCATGTAGTCGAGCCTGTCGTCAAGAGTGTCGACGGATTTCAGGAATAAAATGACGTCGCCGATGGCGCGCTCTCGTGTGCTGCCGCTCAACTTCGGAAACGGCGTGAAACGGAAGTCGTCGATTCGGTGCAGTTCTTCTGTCGGCGCTTTGTTCAGGTAGTAGGCGAGCAAGTTCAAGTCGTCGGCTGACATGTCCGGGAAACGCAGCGCCTCTTGGCGCGGTGGTCTACAGCCGAGACTCCTATACGCGCTATCACAGCGGGTACCGCCAGAGGCTTCTACAGGAACTGGACAGCGTCCGCCGCGGATCCTCCAGAGATGGGTACAGGCACAAATCGTGCTTGCTGTAATAAGAACTGAATTACAGAGACGATTTTCACGCCCAGGTAGTTTTTCTAGAACGCAGTCTCGAAAGATGCAGCTCTCGTCCTAGCAGCGTTGTTCCCACAAGCGTTTCCGAACGCAGAAAACGATTTATATAGCCACGGGCCATTATATCTCCCATGTTTGACTATTTTCGTGAAGATAAGCGATAAAGGAAGCTGGCATCGAGATGGACAAACATGCGCTCTTGTACTAGATAGCCCAGTTCTAGAATCTCTCGGCGTATGTTTTCCGATAACTAGATGCGGTTTCACTTTGTCATCTTATTTCAAAAAGTGTGGTAGATCCCTCGGTTATGGTAAATGGTATCGCATGAATGTCAAACGCGTCTTCATAGAAGTGTAATACCATGTTATTTGCACAAGCGGCAATAGTGGTGATAGGGGGCGCTCGCTGATGCAATCCAAGGGAGGGAAATGGGTAGGGCACCGTGGGTATTTGAAGCCGTAGAAAGCAGACATCGGCGCCACCTTGGTACAGCACATTCGCGACAATCGGCACACAAGCGATAATTGTAGGACGATTCGTAGACCGGGGTAATTTCTCCGGAAATCCCGCATCGCACGCGCCGGAGCGTGCGCATGGCCGCCACAAAGCACACGCGTTTGGAAAGCGTTGAAACTGAGCCAACTGAGTGAGCGGGTTGCCAGCCGACCCTTTCGTGATGCAACGGTCCGCCGCGGTGATGCGCGCATGATCTATTTTTCGGCAGCCGTCTTGTCAGTGTGCGTGACTGACCGTCATCGGGTTGGCATAGCGACCTATCCATCGTCGGCGAGCATGCGTCCTGCTGACGGGACGTACAGATGTGGTGTGGGCGGAAACCAGCCAGTTGAGTTGCGATGCACTCAGCTCCAGGAACGCGAGAGGCGGATCCGGTTGTCCTAAAGTCCCTACATCATTTTTTTTCCATTAACGGAAAAAAGATCTAGGGACTTTAGGTTGTCCGAGGCCGCTAACGCACAAACGCGCGCTGCTTGTCGCTGTGTGTCCGGGCTGCGCCAAAGCATGCACTTACGGAAGATTCAGTCATCGACGTTGCTGCTTTCCTGCGGCGTTAAGTGGAGTAGTTTTCTATGCCTTGCTATCACACGCGAAACAGATGGAGGCGCAGAAACACGGTGCTGCCTGTGGAATCCGGACCAAGGTAGCGTGTACATACATATGGCAGCGAAGCTTCCATGGAAGCCCATGTGCTCAGGAAATGGTTGCTCCTCATAGGTGGCCGCAATGCCAGCGCTGCTGCTGTCAGTATGGAGACGCCTTTTAACCCTTGATTGTCCCTCGGTGCTTGATTCAGGCTCTTGAAGCAGTCTACCGAAAACTATGACAGGCTGCTGTGTCACTGCTTGGTGTTTGAAATGAGAAATTCCGAAGGGTGTTTTGCTTCACGCGCTAAAGCGAGGCGCAAGCGAAGCGCGATCGTTGGCAGCCGACAGACAGCACCAGATATATCTGAGGTGAGCTGTGGAATTGCTGTAGCATATGACAAGGTATTTTCGGTCGTTTGCCTTGGCCGTACCTACTGTTCTTACGTTTAAATGTGGTTTCGGCGGCGCAGTTGGCTGCGAGATGTGACCGCTAAATTAAATACAACGGCAGATTTGTTGTGAACAAAGGTGTGCACTTGATGTGGAAAGTTTGTGTATAAATTAAATAGTTCTCTCGCAGTAGCTGCGTGTCGTAATCACTTTGTGAATCTGCTGTTCTTATGGACGCCGTTATTAACTACGTCGTAACGCTGCCTTTGCACTAAGGAAAATAAGAACGACTACTGCATAGAAATGTGAAGATGTAATCACTGTTCAATGTTCTCAGTGTAGTTATAAAGTGCTCAGAAGTGCGGCGAATAGGACGGGTTGGCAACTGCAATGGCGCATCAAATGCTACTTATTTCGCACCCGATATCAGACGTGAATAACTTATCGCACGGAAAAGCCAGTCTTTTAGTAGTCCTACAGTCAAAATTTGTGAATGCTTCGTGGGTATTGTGACTGTTCCATCCTTCTAATCCAGCTCCGTCACGATGCTCTGATTAGTCGGTAGATATAGGGCGTGAAAGACCAGGGCCATGTTAAACGTAAACTCACGGACTCTTTTCGTGTCATTCTGTGCCAATTAATGAAAAAAAAGTGGTTTGTTTTTACTGTGCGCGTGTTCATTGCCTTTCATCTCTACCAAAGCTTCGGAAACTTCCCACTAAAGAGAACTGTTCTGCCGTTCGTACAACTGATGACAGCGAAAGGTCTTCATAAAATAAAATATGTACGTGCTCTTCGTCGTGCACTAAATACTATCCCACTTCGCCAAAAAAATAAATAAATATACGAAGCTCCCATTTAGAACTTCATAAGCAGAAATTAGCATGTAATACATAACCTGCTGATTCACCTGTGTTGTATTTTGGGGGCGATATAATATCTACCAAGATATAGATTCTATATCTACAGCGCAAGCTTTGGCGAGTTGGTGCACATCTCATATCAGTTGGAGCGCCATACCATCGAGGTGCCCTAGCCTCCTTGAGTGCACCTTACATGTTCCCCTCTGGAGCTTAGCCTCCACCTACTGAGGAGGGAAGACATCTGGCGGAAACAAAAGTTATGAGGATGTGACGGCATATCCGGTAAAACACAACGGTGACGTCAACTCTTGTCAGTGGCTTACGATATTTGTCGTTTGCGGCCTTACGCCTAAATCTCCTACTCAAAACCAATGTAGTGCGGTAAGACCATCAGAAGTAAGGTAAACACTATGTGAATTAGTGACGGTGGTAGAGATCATATAGTCACGAGCATGATCTACCAATAGAATACTTACGCTCAAAAAGTGGTGGAACGGCTTGCAGATTCTGAAAACTGGGTCCCGTTTCGACTACCAAAAGTCTTGGATTTCGCTTTTACGTCCCTTAAGAAATACGACTCCCGGAAATTTCTTAGTGCACCACGAACATCTATTGAGAATTCACTGAGATCAGTGTGCATCGAAAAGTATCCGAGCTGTCGATAATAAAGGGAATGCTCACATGTTTATTGCATGAAGTTTTTCCATTATAGACATTCACAAAACAAGTATCAGAGCGCTTTCTCTGGGAAGCACGTATTGCCTTTCGCATATATCTTGTTTCCTTCTTATAAAACATGGCACCACATACAATTCCCTGAAAACGATGTGTGTGCCATTACTCCGCAAGGTTGTACCATCCAAACGCGGAGAACGTCCGCGTTTGGATCATCCATAATTGCGGAGTATTCATCGAAGCCCGAAATGCTCTTCGACAAAGTTATTTGTGGCCGCAGTCAAGGCGTCCCAACAGGTTTGGTAATTACCAATGGCACGTTGGGCGTGTTCACCTCGAAGCACGGTGGAAAGGGCGCGTCCAAGGCGACGTACATCTGTCATTGCCACAGGACACACGGCGAGGTACGGGATCATGTTCCAGACGCACACGCAAGTGACTTCGTGCCGAAGCGTGTCCATGGCAGGGTTTCTGGTCATGATGCAGGCGTATCGGCCGAATCGGTCCATCATTGCCACCATCTTCGTGTGAGAAGTGGGAGACCTCATGGCGTGTTCCAGGCGCTCGGGAAGATTCGCAGGCCGCGCTGCCGAAGACGCGTCGAGACGATACACGGTCCACGGCTGGAACACACATTGCGACGCGAGCCAGGAGTAAAACCAGCCCACGTACTCGAGTCTGAGGTCCAGAGGGTCGACGGACTCCAGGAATGAGCGGATGTCCCTGATGGCACGCTCTCGCGTGCTTCCACTCAACCTTGGGAAACGAGAAAAGCGGAAGTCGTCGATTCGATGCAGTTCTTCCGCCGAGAGCAGGTTCAGGTAGTTGCACAATGAGTTCAAGTCTTCGCTTGACATGTCTGCGAAATTCAGCTACGTCAACGACTTTATGCGGTGGCTCACTTGGGAGACCCGAAGACGACAGCAGAATGGTCACCACAGAGTTCTCAAGGAACAGGAGAGTGTCTGCTGCGGAACGTCCAACAAGGTGGTCGGGGGTTTATATAGCGTTGTCTGATTATTTCACGTCCAATCAACTTTGGTTACGAATTGGACGGGGACTCAGAACCACGGAGTTTTGAAATGAATCATCTCTAGACCTCGCATTGTCGTTCGAAAGACGAAGATACCACAAAGCGTTTCCAAACAGAGCGAATGATTTAGATAAGCTATGGGTCCTTATATCTCCAAAGCTTGACCTTGTTTTCGTGCAGATAAGCCCCGCATGATGCTAGCTTCGGGATGACAGATATGCATTGTGATATCAGATAGCGGAAGCTTGGGACCTATCAGCGTCTGCTTTCCGATTACTTGATACGGTTTGACTTTATCTTGTAGAAATAGCTCGACTTTTTCATGAGTTTTTTTTCAGCCCTAAGCATCGGGTGGCTGACTCAAATCACCACATCGAGAATTTAAGGCTATATCCGGCGAGCTTTTTTATTTTTTTTATTTTCACAATACTGCAGGCCCTTCTTGGGCCCATGCAGGAGTGGGTACACAAAGATTGAAGAAAAAATGGAACCATATGTACAAAGCAAAGAGTATGGGCACATACAAAATGATCAAGAAATATGCACATTGTACAGAAAACAAGGTGTTCATATAAACAGGAAAACAGCCTTATAACAACTGTGCAGGCTCACGGGGTTGCACATGGAATACTAATGACATTAAATATATTTCTTTAGCAATCAAATTCTAAATTTTGAATGCTGCTCATGAATTCATCGACAGATGAGCAGTGTACAATATCAGCAGGCAGTATGTTCCAATGGGAAATGGTGTGCAGAAATAAAGAATACTTGTAAGTGTTATTATGACAGGTTTGTTGATGTATTGATTTATTATGATTGTTCCGAGATGAATGTCTGAAGAGTGGAAGGATGTATGTCGCTTGGGGTATTCGATAAGAGCCCTGATAAAGGAGGTATAAAAATTTTAGTCTAGAAACCATTCTGCGTTGTACCAGTCGAGTCGTCTTTGAAGAAGTCGACCAGCAAAGTTCGCAAGGAAGGGGCTGTCAAAAGTTCAGGTTGAAGGTTCCAAAAGACGTTTGCTTTTGCAAGTGAGTTACTTTGTTATATGAAAGGCTAATCGCAGTGGGAGGTCAAGCAACATAGTCTGCAAGATGATGCTTGTTTGTGGCGTCAGCGCACGCCAGGACCCAGGTTTAATTGGGTGTTGCGTTCGGAGCTGAGGAGGAGAGTCTGCCTATGGTCCTCTCGTTGTTGAAGGAGAACATCTCAAATGAGAGGGTGCATTGTCCAAAATCAAAAAACGTTGCCGAGGAAGAGCGGTTTCCTTTTTTTCTTTTTTTTTTGCAACCCTTAAGGGACTGTGGCGCCGCGTCGTGGAAGAAAGGGCGTGAAAGATAGAAAAGAGATAAAAAGAGGGGCCACCCTTCAGAGATGTCACCTTCGTCGAGAGAATGACGGTGATGATCGGGGTTCCGTTAAGACCGTCTTCCAGAGATAGGATGCCTGCACCGTTTCCTTGCTCCTGGGGAAAACCATTCAAGCGTATTATCAGGAGATGTGTACCAAGGCCATCAGTTATCCGGCCGTGATAACCGGCGGGGTTTTGATCGGACGATTTGTGTGAATGTGTTTGTCTCATTATCGCCATCACCATCATCAGCCTATCTTATATCCACTACAGAACGAATGCCTCTCCAAGTACGCTCTCCATCCTTTCCTGTCCTTCGCGAGCTCATTCCATTTGATGCCTGCGAATTTCTTAATTTCGTCACCCATTCTTACTCTGTCGTCCACGGCTACGCTTTCCCTCTCTTGGTATTCATTCCGTCGTTCTGACCCTCCATATGTTATCTAGCCTTCTCATCACGTGGCCCACCCATGTCCATTTTTTTCTTCTTAACTTCGGTTATGTCGGCTACCCCTGTCTGTCACTTGACCCATTCGGCTCTCTTCCTATCTCTTGGTGTAACGCCTATCATGTTTCGTTTCATCGCCCGCTATGTGGTTCTTAACTTCCTCTCGAGCTTATTTGCAATTCTCCAAGTTTCTGCCCCTTATGTCAGTACTGTCAAAATGCAGTAGTTATATAATTTCTTCTTGGGTGATAATGGTAAGTTTCGTTCATGGGTTGGAATTGTCTCCCGCATGCCCGCAATCCCATGCTTATTCTACGGTGGATTTCTTTTATATGGGCAGGTGCTCCTGTCAGTAGCTGTCCTAGATATATGGATTCTTGTACTACTTCTAATGTCTAGTTTTCAATCGTGAAGGCACGTTCTTTTCGTCGTGCCACCTAGCATGATCTTCGTTTTCTGCATAATCCTACTTTAGTGGTTTCTTGGCTTAAGTCTTCACTAATCTTCTGCAGTTCATCGCCATCATTGTTAAAGAGCACTATGTCGTCGGCAAAGCATAAGTTATTGAGACATTCGCCGTTAGGACTTATCCCTGTTTCGTTCCAGTCTAGTCTTTTGAAGATTACTTCCAAACGTGCAGTAAATAGCATTAGTGAGACTTTATCTCCCTCTCTGACACCTTTCTTTATTGAGACCTTCCTACTTTTCTTAAGGAGGAGTCCGGAAGCTATAAAATCATTATAGATGCTTAGTGTAGCACTTACGTAGCTACTGTATATCACATATTCTTTGACGGCGCCATGCCTCCAAACTGCTGGTATCTTTACCGAGTCAAAAGCGTTTTCCCAGTCTATGAAAGCCATATGGAGGGATTTGTTTTGTTCAGCGGATTTCTCAATTACGTGATTGATCACATATGAAGGTGGTCTATCATGGCGTACCCTTTTCCGGACCCTGCTTGTTCTCTAGGAAGGTGAAATTCTAGTGTGGCCCTTATTCTATTTGAGATAACCTTTGTGAATGTTTTGTGTAGATCTGCATATATGTGCAGAGAAATCGGAAAACTTCGGAGAAGCAGGGCGGGGGGAGGCATATTAAATGCCTTCCATCCACGCCTCCCCTGCGCTACTAGCAGTAACTCCTATGGAAGGGGGGGGGGGGGGGCATTTTAAACGCCTTCCAACCCCCCCTCCCCCCTTCGCTGCGCCGCTAGCAGTAACTCCTATGCATGGCTCCCTGCGGGAGGTTTCGCCTTTGCACGACAGTAACTACTTAGGTACAGTGTAAGAGCGCTCCTTAGCTTCCTGCGTTTGGGAGTACTCTGTTTGCGAACGCTAGTCTTGGTGAAGAGGGAAAAAAGTCTAAGATACGTCACAAAGGTTTCGGGTTTCAATCGCCAACCTCCGCGAGCAGAACTCCGAAACGTCACTATGGTTTAGTACTCTGAAGACAATTACTAGAGGGCGCGGCTGCGTCCTTGTCCTCAAGATGCCCATCGAAGGCATTTTGTCAACGGCGCCTCATCCCCTTGAAAGAACTGTCGCTTTACAGCGGGGAAGTACGCCTACTTGAGGAACCCCACCGGTGGTCAACGGGTGGAGTCTGCGTCTCCTAGTGCCGCCGGGCACTCAGCTGATTTTCTTTACTGGGTAGAGAGGTGCTAGGTGGTGGAGGCACCCGCATCCAGAAGGGTAGCTTTTCCTTTCCTCCCTTTTGTCTTTCACTCTCCCACCTCAGCCCTGCGCCGTGCGAGCCCCTCTCGTTCTTCTTTAATCCCTCTGTTATTTATCTACTTCTAATCCCATCTTCCCCTGTGTGGGAGTGAAATTGAGGTGCTCACACCAGAGAGGCAGTTACTGGTCACAGCCCTTCCATTTCATCTTCCTTATCACTATCTTTCCCTCCCTTATGCGTTGCATAAATTGTCTTTCCTAACCGCAGATCGCTCTCTCTTTTCTGGAGACGTGGTAACGGGAAGTTCGATATATTCTGGCACGGCCGTGTTGTTTACCAGATACCCTTGTCCTGTGCTAAACACTACGTTGGGCAAACGGGGCGGTGAAGTGAAGAAGCGTGGCAATCGTTGGTTGTCTGCGCATTGTGGCACGTGTGGTTGTTCCCCTCTATTGTATGAGTCTATCATTATAAGCAAGCACCATGATGTGATCAAGTGCCTGATTATTGAATCTGCCACGTACGTACCACACATAAACTAGGCGAAGATTGTGTCAGCACACCTTCACTATCATTATCTAGGAAAGAACTATCATTCCATGAGGCCTCCAACACTGCGCATATGCCTGAGCGTCCACACTGCATTCTACATATTGTTCGTCCGGATTCAAATAAAGTATTGTTGATAGTTAGCGCTCGTGTGTGTGTTACTTTCCTGTCCGGCCCGCGTCGGAAATGTTCCCCGCTTAACTAAATGTTGCACCAACAAGGCCGGAAATCTACCATAGCCTATAATGAATTAATTCGAAAAATGTTTTCTCTGGAAAGGCACACCAGACGGTATACCTTCTTCGCGGGATCAAGCGAATATGTGCAGCAGCAAATCGTGAGGCGCTCTATAACATACAGTCATTCCCGCCACCCTGCTCCCATTGTGTTCGCAGTGAGGCCACAGCCCACCCAGTCCCCGATGTCCTGCCGCCTACTGCCGTACTCGGGATACCGGTCCCAGGACGGCTCGCTGTTCGCCCTCAGTTCCACCAAGATCTGGACGCTGTCTCCATCCCCGCCGGCCAACGGCAGAAAAAGCGGAAGCGGAGGCGGCGCCGTCTGGCGGGACTCTGCACTGCCCCAGAAGCTCAACGGCGACGCCTGGCGAGTGGTGTGCGCCAACGACCGCCACGTGTTATTGCACGACGGTGTGCACGCCTTCTTACACACCCATCGCGTGTCGGCCTGGAGGAACGTCACGCTGGAACAGAGACGTGGCGGCCTGCCCGTAAGTTTCATTCGAAACGGCGAGCTGGGGCCCACATTGACACGCTACAGAAAAAAAAGTGAGGCCAAAGCATTTTCAGGCCTTAGCTGTTGCCTAGGAGAAGTAATGAATAAAGTATAGTAGAGCATATCGTGTGAAAGAAGACGTTGAGGACTGTGTGGTGTGCGCTAAGTGAACCGTGCCAGCTGAGTAGGCTTATTCAGTCGCGGCGTCTTCAAGCGTCGCTATAGAACACGTCTTGTTTCAAAAGATTTATCTTGCACACCTTGATCTACCTTATGTCTTAATCCGCCTTGATCTGCAGGCTTTAATCCTCCACGAAAAGAAGATTTTGGGTAAGAATCATATCGTGGTCTCCGGCTTTAGTCTTAGAAAGTAGTGGGTTCGAGTCGCAGAGTGTCGGGGGTACGAATTCAGAAAGTTGGAGTTCGACCCCTATCAAGATCCGGGCGTTAGAATCCTAGCTCCTGGGCTTTATCTGTAGCCGGTCAAGGTAGGAGTCCTGTCAAGACCTGATGTTCGAGTTTAAATGTTGTGGGTTCGAGTCCCATAGTATATATAACCTGCCTATAACCTACCTGTAACCTACCTACAACTAATTAATTATTAATTAACCTTAGTGATCATTAAATGTCTTGTGTACACGGTTAGCATAATTTGGGATGCTTTCCCTAGAGACTGTCTCCGCGTCGCCACTCATCAGCCACTTACATTTCCATGCAGATGCTCTAAAGATACGCTCTTAAAATTGCAGCGCGACCAAGACGAAGACAGGAGACACATGAATCACACACACGAGCGCCGACTTACAACTAGATTTATTTGCACTTCACCAAACCTTTTATGCAAATTCTGGCCAAATCACGAATTTGCATAAAAAGGTTTGGTGAAGTGCAAATCAATCTAGTTGTAGTCGGCACTCGTCTGTGTGATTCATGTGTCTCCTGTCTTCGTCTTGGTCACGCTGCAATTTTAAGAGCATGAACCAACTAGCCCAAGTCAAAATTCTGCTGCTAAAGGTACGTAAATATTTAGAGTGATAGCTTTCCTCCTCCTAATGCACAGACCCATAAAAACACGTTTGTGCATGCGCTTGACCTTCAAGCTCAGCCATGGTCAACGCTGACACACTGCTATGTCCGCAAAATTGCGGTCATTGGCACCATATTTACCGCTGCAAACGTGTCAACCACATAACGGAAGCACCATGCACTAAGCATCAGTGCATGTTCGCTTACGGTCATTGTCCTCAGGGCCAGCGAATGGTGCTTCGAATCGGAGCAGCTCGAAGTGCTTCATCTAATATATGCAGTATATCATCACAAGGACGACACCATTTGCGTAACGTTCGCAACCGCGTGTGTAATAGTTGATAGGCCCTCCTTTCTGGCGCAGGTACCGGCCGCCATCTGGTGCACGCCTGACGAGATACAAATGCTCAACCTAAAAACCGGCTCCCTCACCAGGTTCCTCGTTGACGACCACATCAACGTCACCGAGTCCACGAGGCTTCCGGTGCTCCCCGCCAGAAAGTCGCACACCCACACCTGGTACCATGACGACCAAGTGTACGTAATCACGGACAGGTACCACAACGGCACCGCCCTCCAGAATAGCACCACCGTCCTTTGGAAGGCATCGGGACTTACCGCGTACAAGAACTGGAAGGTCGCTTCCCAGTGGAATCAGGGCAACCCCGAATACCCGGAGTCTCTAGCCAAGTCCTACTCCTGGACCGGCGGAGAAAACCTCTGGCTGTGGAGAGAGCTCGGCAGCGAGTGCGAGCTGTGGAGGTTCAACGTGACGTCAGAGTCCTGGAGCATGCTGAAGAAAGTGCACGGCTCGTCGGAACACGGCCGACCCATACTCGCTTGGTCCCGAGAAAGCGACGACGCCCCGTGCCTAATGTTCGCCGACAGCGCTTGCGACTCTTCACCCTACATGGAATGCGTAACCCTTACCGAACGAGCTGGTGGCGAAGCAACTACAACATCCGCTGCTCTTCAGCTCAACACGACGACTGGAACGTTTTCACCCATGACAACGCAGCGCACGACGTCAGCCGGAGGGACAGGCTCAAGGACACCGCCCACTGGAACGACGTCGCCAGCCACGGTAACGTGGGAAGTTACAAAGGCAACATCTGCAAAGGCAACAACGGTCACCGCGACGTCCCACACTACGTCGCCGTCCCCGAAGACGACCCCTGCTACGTCACCTACGGCCAAGGCAATCACTGGCGGAGATAGCACCTACACGGTGGTAGACTCCGACCAATCAAAGTGGCACCAGAGAAATTCGGGCATCTTCGGATCGATCATCTTCTTCGGAACATCTATCACCATATTCACTATCGTCGGCGTCGTCTGGTGCATCCGGCACTGCGTGCATTTCCCTAAAGAGGCGCTCTTGCTCAGGGACCCGCCTTCAGTGAGATACACGGCCTATCCCGACACAATCGCGTGAACGCGTGCTCGACAAGCTTTGAATGATGCAGCCTTCCGGAAGGATAAAGCCCGCTAGCAAGATGTTTTGCCGGCGCTCGCGGTACAGGGTTTTCCCCTGAAGACGCAAGGAAACTGACTCTGCCCTGACCTCGGCGAGCCACGGACGAGGAAATGCGACGGAAGAGTGACGGCAATTGCCAAATGACGACTTCCGGTTCGACAGAAACAGCCGTCACCAGCGGGAAGCAACATTGTGATTTGGTGTATATGCGTACAATCTTTTCTGCGTCATGACAATGCGAAAAAAGACGTGGGCATCCACTTGAATGCTGTCCATGGTTCGCAGAAGTGTGAGACGCATATTTGTCTTCAGCCCCACGCATCTACTCTGTGTGTTAGTGGTGGTTTATTCAGTTTTCGTGTATCTTGCCGCAGTATTACGAATCGCTCGCAGCGTTTGCCCGAAGTAGATTATATCCGTGAACCATTCTTTAATAGTATATTTGCACACTAAACGTGCCAGAAAAAGGTTACAACGCAACTAGCTCTCTTTATTTTTAGTTTTGTCTGCTTCTCTAAACACCGTCGACATTGTACCCAAACGGTTCGTTGATTCCTCCTACTCGATTCCGCAAAGCGGCCTGGAAAACCAAATTAATGGTCCAACTTCGCCGCACAATTTGGGCACACCCATTGTAAGCTTAGTTAAAACAGTGTATTCATCTGCCTCACCGAGCGTCATCGCATTACCTTAATTTTTGAGACACGTGGTAAATACACCCTGCGCAGTGACTATGGGACTCTCCCCTATTGTTACGGCACTTCCGACCTAAGTTTAACACAATTTATCACCATGTTATCACGAAGGTAATACAAGCGTATGTCACTTCACTAGAGGAAAGGAAAGCACTTCGCTTTCGCATGAATTTGGAGCTTTCTTTTAAGGCAGAAGAAAGCGTCCTTTTATTTAGGGCAAAGTGACTTAGCGCACAAGCATTGACCTACGTTACATATTTAAAAAAAAAGCTCATCGTGGGAATCAATGTTTTGTACACGTGCATTTGGCCAAGTTAATGCACTGCCTACGGGGACCTGCAGTGTTCGCGTTAGTTAAAGAGTGTTTAAAGCTCTCTATTGGTGCACTAAACAATCACACTCTTGCATATAGGAACTCCCCATAATAGCCAAAATGAAATCCAAAGGCGATATTGAAAGAGAAAGTGCGATGACGAACAGCCACAATGAAGCCAACGTGGCGGCAATGCATGTACAAGAAACAGTCCGTATCCAACACTTCGTGCTTCCAGAGCCAGAAAGCACAGTCTTAGTAGCCAGAATACTCTAAAAGATATCGTTCTTTAACATATCAAAGCGCTCGCAGTTTAGAGCGAGATGTTTAGAATTCGCCAAAGCACCAAAGCCTTCCTGGCTTCCATGTTGCCATATCAGCTAAGTGAGATCTTGAGGACCCTTCAAAATAGACTGTAATCCGTAAAGGAATGAAATAACTAAGAATTAGAGTTCATTATGGAAAGCACAAGTGCTCTCACATGGAGGAGTTTTCTCACAGAATCCACACTAACGTAAAGCTTGTGCAGAGGGGTTCACGAGACAACGAAACGTCTACTCAAGCTCAATTAAGCCACTAGCCAAGACAGGTTAAACCGCATTAGACGAACAGGAGCCGCAACGACGACATATCCTTTTAGTGTTCACCACTATAGCGCCGGGGATAACATATCGAGCAACGCAGTTCTTTCACAACCATCGGGTTTATAGCTCTAGTTGCATTCAAGAGAATCACGATCGCCAAAGAAAAGATGCCAGTAGGATAACAAATTTAGACGTTTGTTCTTCTTCTTGCTGTGTGCACCACCGTTCTCAATTCTGTATTCAAACCTATCGCAATGAACGTTCCTTAGTTCGTTTTGTCTGTTCAGTTCTTTTAATCTTTTGTACGTTTTGACAAAAATGTTGTTGGAAGGAGCGTGACGGGATCACGACACGTTTAGAAAGTAAAGCGTTAAATAGGGCACTTGCAATCATTAAACTCCCCATAATTCTAACCTTCGCTACGTATGCACGTTTGTTCAAGACTGGAGTTTACAGCTTTGTGGAATGCCCTTTTATTTGCAAAGTCTGTTTTTTGCGACTGTACATATCAACGACGACGACGACCATATCTTTTGAGTGTGGTTTCGTGTGAAAGTGCCATATGTGACGTGCTGCCAATCCAGCGTAAGCTGTTATTGTTCTGAGACAGCGCATGCATGTTTATCAATGTTAGCGAAGTCGTTTGCGAATCCTATTGTAATACTGTTACTATACTTTCGCGTACAGACGCTACTCCGACCATCATACGTAGATGCCTCGAGACCATAGTCGTAGAATAGTAAGTACTTGGTGCTTCTAAACGTTCTTATACCACAATTATCCGATTCTAATCATCGTGCTTCACACGTATCTCTCGATTATGAATGAGGAAGAGAGTATTAAATACTGTCCAGACTATGATCAACACCAAACCTTTTCTTTTCGAGCTTCTGTTGGGAGAAGTGCGCTTATGTATGTACTGGGGACAGCAACACCTTGTTCCTTACGCACAGAGCGCGAGAAGTCCACCGAACTTGATGAGGAAATGTATGTAAATACAGCCGTGAAGCAATTAAG
The DNA here is from genome assembly GCA_013339685.2 of Hyalomma asiaticum. Classification (NCBI taxonomy): domain Eukaryota; kingdom Metazoa; phylum Arthropoda; class Arachnida; order Ixodida; family Ixodidae; genus Hyalomma; species Hyalomma asiaticum. The sequence continues at coordinate 24,028,449 of CM023488.1, read as the reverse complement.
TTAGGCGCTGATAACTGTAGTGAAAGTAATTGCCCGACTCCCATTTGGCATGTCTTGAAGATCTGGATTTGATCAGCTTGTGCCAAATTTACGAAAAACATCGAACCTACCAAACGGGTTCTGCGGAATTTCGCAAGGTGGCGAAAGGATTATGAAAGAGAAAATTACGATCCACCCGACCGTAGCACAAAGCTACAAGCGAATCCATATGGATTTTTGGGTTTTTTTTTTCAGAAACGAAATCTTCTTGGTTGACGAAAAATTCGTCCTGGTCGGTGGCTCGAACCCGGGACAAACACCAGTCCGAGGCGCTCGCTCTGCCAATTGAGCAAACCAGGAGGCCGGTGATTGACAGCGCGAGGGTGAACTGGTGTACAACTCGAAGCATGTGCGAAGGAAAGTGAGTTCTGCGGAATTCCGCAATATAGAGTAACAATTGCGAGTTAAATGGAAAGTTAACATCACCTTGTAGCAAAAACTCTCAAGGAAATCCATACGGTTTTCTCAGAAATGAAAGCTCTTAGTCGACGAAGAATTCGTTCTCGTCCGGGACGAACGACCACACGAATTTTTCGTCAGCGAAGAAGCTTTCATTTCTAACAAATCCTTATGGATTTTCTTCTTCCTTTGTGCTACAGACGGACGTGGATTGTAATTTTCCCTTTCATGAACACCAACTGGCACCAAAAGAATCTAATTCGCACTCACCCAAGTATGTACATTGCCCCGCGATGAGTGTTTAGGCTCCTGCATTTGATGTATGAAATCTTAAGCACAGTGTCCACAATATGACAGAAAAACATCACAAGCTTTACATCACAAATTTGCTATTCAGTGTCAGAACGAGGGGCAAAAATCTCATGATGCTGTGCTTCTCCTGAGTTGATGTCATGAAAACCATGCGCCGTATATCAACGCGACTAAATGTTTTCGCATAAAGGCAGCTAGTGCGAATTGTAAATTTCAGGATGTTTGTGCACGACTGTGACTAAGCAGTGCTGAGGGAATCCCGCAAGGTGGAGTTAAAGATAACGAAAGAAAAAAACTGTCATCCACATGGTTTCTATCACAGGGCTGGTGGATGCTATTTTTAAAACCTTCTTGGTGAATGCAGCTGTATTCGTAATTGTTCAAGACCCTTACGGAGGAACTGAATTGCTAAATGGTGTCAATCATTGTTAGGTAGACTGCAGACTGACGACGGAGGGTGAAGCTTTTTCCTCCATTTCCTCGAGTACTACAGGAAAATAATACGGATGCGTAGAACCTCAGTTGCGCTGTACGTCTTTCACCCCGTTTCTAACACTTATCTAATCAATGTGGCGCGAACTGTCATCATTTGTAAAGCAGGTATTCCCCAGAGGACGAACTCACTCGCAGACAATACACTTTCTTCCAAACTTTTGGCAATCTAGATATCCTGTATGTTTGAAACATTTTGTTTCATTATCGGTAACGGCGCGACGTGAAAGTTGACGGCAAAGCGTTCGTAACATATGAGAGATGACATTGTTCAATGTAGGCAAGATAGGTAGCGTCTTGGTTCCATGGTGACGCAGCGGTAAAGCTTGCGATGACGTTTGCGGTGACGTAATGTTCCCCGCTCTTACGGGTGTCATCGGCGTTACATCTTTCAGAATTCTGGGTAGCGGCTGTGCCGTGACGTGTCGAGAGTTTCCCGCAGTGCCAATATGTCTGTGTTTCTGTGTTTCATCGTGCCGTGTTTGCCAGGTGCCCAAGAAAATTGCAGCGTCTGTTTCCTTTATGTGTGCGTATATAAATGTGTTTACCCTGTGTATGTCTTTTGTGCCTGAATAATTTATTGTTTCAGCCACGGCCTGCTGCGCAGGCATTACAGAGTGAAGGGGTTACAACAAAAAAAAAGTTATAATAAAAGAATACATGGCCAAAGACAGCCCATTTAGAACACTTTCTTTTAGACATCCACACATGCGCTGCATTTAACGGCGCTCACTTCTAACTGTCGGATTCCATAAAAAAATACACTTACAATTACGAAAGGTATCACGTCACACGTCACGCAAGCGGCGTTCCACACAAGACTGAAGACTGCAGTTTATACAATGTACGCTTGAAGTTATATATATATATATATTGTAAAGAAGAATTGGAACCTTGTAGTGGGCCATCCTCTCAGGCGCCTTACAGTGGGGTTCTCTCTTGAGCGCTCTGTTGAAGAAGACGCCGCTCGTGCTCGAGGTCCGTGCCCGTTTGGACAAGACCGTTGCCACAGGGCTGCGTCTAGTTGCACCTAATAAACACCTTAACAATATATATATATATATATATATATATATATATATATATATGTCAGCGATCACTTCACTTCTGTCCATGCCTTGAAAAAGACCGGTCCCGCGGTCAAAACTGTTGGCAATAAACGATAACTGCGAAGTCGTGTTTGCTATTTCACACCAAGTACGTTTGGCCCATTGATGGTTGGTTTTCTGGGGTTTAACGTCCCAAAACCAGTTCTGATTATGAGAGACGCCGTAGTGGAGGGCTCCGGAAATTTCGACCACCTGGGGTTCTTTAACGTGCACTGACATCGCACAGCACACGGGCCTCAACATTTCGCCTCCATCGAAATGCAGCCGCCGCAGCCGGGATTCGATCCCGCGACCCTCGGATCAGCAGCCGAGTACCATAGCCACTAGACCACCGTGGCGGGGCTGGCCCATTGAGCACAAGTTCTCATTATATATATATATATATATATATATATATATATATATATATATATATATATATATATATATATAAAGAACGTGACAGAGAATGCCCACGAAGCGCAAATTCCGCTCCCGTAAAGGCATCACGTACGCAGCAAAAGAAAAAATAAAGAAACAAGGGGGGGGGGGGAATAGCGCATGAAGCAATAACTTCACTGATATTAACTTTAGTCAATTTTAATAAATTTACTTTAAACCACAATAAATTTTAATACTGAGCGTAAACGAAATAACCAGCTCATCTTGAGAAATATCTACACTGAAGGGGTACTGCAACTTCAGTACCAAGGGCAGGGTAACTGAAAGTGCAGATTACAGTGGCCCTAGTGCATTGCAATGGCTCAACAAAAAGCTAGAGAGATACAGTGAAACCAAACAGGCAATGAATGCTTACAACAAACGCAGCCAAAAATAAGGCGGGATTCAGAGAGCAGCACACTTTATTTCAAGCCAAATGCAGCCAATGCAGCTGCGAGGAAACAAGAACAAGTCAGCAGACAAGCAGGAGCACTTACGTGATGGGGTGCGAAAACACCAGCCGTGAAATTGATTTCGCTAAACCTGCAATAAAATTAATTTTCGTTCGCCTCCGAGTTGAAAAGAGTTACGAGATTAAAACATCGAAGATATATAAACTAAACGAAATAGGACATGTTAAGAGTTGTCCACGATATATACGATATTAGAGCATAATCTTTTGTACTAAAGAAGCACTGCACTAAAGAGGAACTTTTGTACTACAGAGGCACTTAGACCCGCAGAAGGTGCACACCTCTCGCACTACCTGCGGATCAAATTGACAAGTTTACCAAACTGATCAAATTGACAGACACCCTGGTTTTTCACTCAAGGCGACTTCTTTCACGCCGCTGAGTAGATCATTATTTGCGTGTGCATTATTTTAAAGGTGCCTGCAACACTTTTTGAACATATAGTCTAGTGATCATTGATTGATCTTTGGGGTTTTACGTCCCAAAACCAGGCATGATTATGAGAGACGTCGTAGTGGAAGTCTCCGAAAATTTAGACCGCCTGGGGTACTTTAATGGGCAACTCCGGCGATTTTTCGGAGTCCACTGATCTTCATGAAATATTCAGTATGTATTCTCCTCGGTGCTCTAATAATATATGCCAAACCGGGCGGTTGCAAGTCATTTATTTTTCCTAAAAAGGATTTTTAAAAATGTTTAGCGGGTTTCCCTGCGGACCACCCTGTGTTTTTGACGTCACCACCTTCAACGCTGCCTACCCGAGCCTGCGGGCCTTCAAGAGCAACACCGCGATACTATCCGCGCTCAAATCCTCGCTCTCAAGTTCCGAAAAGGTGGCATAACTCAATGCAGCGTTGGGTGACCTCTCCAGTCATTTTCTGGCTCCAGCTCCATATTTCTGATGGCGGGGAGGCTGTGACGTCATCTCATAGGATGCCCGAAGCGTCTACCCGTTTCGGTTTCGGTTTGAACACGGCTTTCAGTCAGTTATTTAAAATTATTGGTGCGTTTCTGAGCGAACTGAACCACCCTGGCTGCTGCAGGACTATCAGTGCCATTGGAAAACGTCGATATCAAAACACGGTGAAAGAACCACACACTGACATTCCACAGTGCACGGGCCGCGACATTTCGCCTCCGTCTAAATGCACAGATGGTCCGAAAACCGTTCCAATCGGCCGTGAAGACTCCTGTGAAGAGTGCATAAGCCAAATGTTAATCCCCACACAGTGAAGACAGCGCGCGCAACCACACACACAGAAGCGCTCGTTTTGTTCTGCTCCCCTTTCGTCTTTGTGTGCCAGCGAGTCTGTTCTGTCACTATGAAGTTTTACCCCCAAATCGCTACCTTGCTTGAGCAAATTCAGGGCCTGTCTGGAGACGCGCGCTCGCTCCCTACTGAGCGCGCGCCTCCAGACCGGCCGTGACGAAATGTTAGTGCGCTGCGCACACCAGGAAAGTCGCAATTTCGTTTCGAATACAGCTGAAAACCTGCTCTCCCTTCAACAACCGCCATCGCGAGTAGAATGAACTAGGTCGCTTTATAACATCTTTTGCTGTTGTGCAAGATACGTACGTTTTTTTCATTTATTGAACTCAGAACTAGCAAGTGAACCATATTACCGAGGGCATTTTGCCAAATCACTAATGTTAGTTCTACTTCAAGCGACGGAACCAATGTTCCTTGTGACGTCATATGTTGAAAGAACAGCAGCCGGTTTCCAGTCGTATTTGAAACCGGCAGCGCACCAATCTTTGGTTCACGTGCTCACAGGAGCATCTACGACTGACGAGCACTGCGTATTCAGGCTACGTTAAAAATGTGTAGCAGGGTCGCTTTGTTAAGTCGCGTTTCTTGGCGCAAAAGCAACTCAAGCTATGATGCGCCCGCCACAAGGCGTTGAGGTACGACTATTAGGATGGCGAAGATCTAAAGCTGATGTAAGAAACCACATTCTTCTAGAAAATCAAGGATAACAGAAATGTGTACAAGCGGATCACCTCCTAGAAGCAAGAAGGGGTGGAAAGGTATGTGTATTTTATACAGTGCGCTAGTGTATTTTTGTCTTTGCTTCTCTGTGTGAGGACATGAGATTAGTATATGTATAACTGTTAGTGGTTCTTGACAACCGTCACATTTTGGTTGCGGTTCGTTTGCAAGTAAAGAGTTGTGTATCAGGTGAGTGTGTCCGATTCGCAGTCTACATAATGTTACATCCATAAACCGTTCTTGGTGGTGACATTTTTTTTTTTTGCATTCTTCGAGTTCTGGTTTCACTAGATGGAGTTTATTACTTGTGTATGTGTCCCAGTGTTGTTGCCAGCCGGGTACCTTTAATATCCCATGGTCTTCTCAAAGAATATGTGTGTACCGTCCGTTAGGCAAGCGCTTTCATGCATGTATATAGGAAGTACGCGAAATTTGGCTGCGCTCGTTTTCAGCGCCAGCTGTAGTGTTACTGATGCTCAAGTTAGTGAAGGGAATATACATGATGAAAGATTTAACGATGGACACATGTACAACCAGCAACGAAAGTTTACGGACCACGCGACCACGCGAGGGCGTGGCCAACAGCTTCTTCCCGACGCTCCCGCCACGTCACCTGCGATCGACAGCAGCGCGACGTCCAAGAAGCGTCCCTCCTTAAGTCCGCGGTCTTTCTGTTGTCCAACTGTGCACAAACACTTTTCACCTTTCTCGTTTTAACGCTGCACGCTCCTTGGTAGCCGTGGCCGTAGGTTTACATCTTGATAGCCCTTCGCGAAATTGATATCGCTTCATCGGCACTCCGGTCGATGCGGGCCGTGACGGCCGCGATACCGCTATCAATTACGGCAGATATGTGGCGCTCTTACCGCTGACGAGCGCAGCGCGTGGAAACAAAAGATATATTAATGTGGTTCGAGGCACTAGCTGGAAAATTGACATACTAGTGAGTAGCAAGAAAATATTTCCGGCAGAGCCCCAGGTCGCTGATAGGCGGCGTACCACTAGACGTCGCAGAAAGCCAGTTTGCCGTAGAGTTAATGTATACGTTCGCCTTGGGGAACCCGTAGGGAGCCAGGACCGGTCTGGAGGCGCGCCTCCAGGCCGGTCGTGGGCATGCATCTCCAGACCGGTCGTGGGCACGCGTCTCCAGACCGGCCGTGAGGAAGCATATACAGGAACTCTAGTTTGGCAAGCGCTCGCATGGTCCGCAAACTTTTGTGGCTGATTGTACGTTACGCCTGCTTTTGTTAGGCGACTTATGTGGGAAATATCGTGCTCTCACTTATAGTGGCGCGTTGGCACTTCATCTGTTCGCAACAAATACAGGAGAAACTGCAGGTAGGGCTTGCTCAAGGTTTCGGAGCATTTGGCCTAGGTGCACCGTACCGCTACTTTTTTTTCTTTTTTTCTTTTTTTTTCGAAGCTGCGCACGCAACTGAATTCTGTGGCAATCCCTTTCCAAGAAACGCACTTCTCCGAGATGTCTGTTACCCATAGACATGTTTCATTCAACCACCGGCTCGCTTCGAAAGCTCCGCGATTTTCAAAACGTAGAGTGGTCAACTCTCATATCTATAACGCCGGAGCGTCGTGCTCGGAACTGCACGAGCGACATCTACAGTTGGAAACGGGACGCCTCTGAGCATGCGCAGCGCCACTGACTCACATGCCTTGCATTCTCGACCCTTGGTTATCACCGCGGATGCAACAACCGCTTCGGCCGTCAGTAGCGCTGTCAACGGTTTAGCGCAATAACAAAAGAAACAAAAAGGAAAAGAAACGAATCGTATTGTTGGCAGCGCCCGACGCAAGCTGTGCTGCGTTCTAATTCTCCCTTCGCGGTCACATTGTCCCAACAACAGATTTACGCCCACTTATGAACTGTATATGTTTTCTGTGTGTTTTTTTTTTTTGGTGGGGGGGGGGGGGGCGGTCAGGCTGCTCGAAAGCTGTCTTTTGGCCGGTATAGAATTTTGCACTTCCAAATGTAAATAGAGTGCTCGAAGCATTGTATAAGGAAGGTCGGCTTGCTGATGCTCCCCGTCATCGGTCATTAAGGGCTACAACCGACGAAGGACCGACTCGTCGCATGAATGGGCAATCCAAACTACATTTAGTCGCAGGCAACGCATCGTTGGTGAGTTGCAATTAATAGTAGGTTTACGAAATAAAATGACAGCACGCGGCAATAAACGCAATGCGCTATGAAAAATTCACAGAGCGATGCGCAATATACCTTATGCGGCGCATTGCCGGTACGATATGATACCGAAAACCGAGAATATAGGTACGCAGTAGAAAACGCGCCGATGCGGGTGATTGCACTTTTTTTTTTTTTCCAGCGCTATATGGCTGACAGCGCTTCTGCCGGCCAAAGTAGTTATCGCGGCCTTGGCGATAAACAAGGACAGAAACTGCAAGGCAAGCGCGTCAGTGGCGATGCGCATGCTCAGATGTGTCCCGTTTCCAACTGTAGATGTCGCTCGTGCAGTTCCGAGCACGACGCTCCGGCGTTATAGATATGAGAGTTGACCACTGTACATAAGTGGCTCGCTGAATAGGCTGGACGCTTGCATGCGAAGCGCAACTTTACGCTTACGTTCTTTTGTCGCTGAAACCCTTCATACCTATTTATTATGAGGCGATCGGCAGAACGCATCTTTTCGCCTTCGACAAAACACCACGACTTAACCCCACTACCTAGAAGGTTCCACAAAGCGCGCTAAACGAAAGTACCGCCACGAACATGGATATCCCATCTTTATTTGAGCAGTGTTGCCGGTTGAAGCAGAAGATTCTGGAGTTGCCAATGCAACAACATAGCTGTTTTCACAGGTGACGCTAAAGAACCACCCGTTTAGCAGATTGCGAGAAAACTTTCTCCGTGGCGCAAAACAATAACAAATGATACAATCTCTGTGGTTTGTAAAGATCCATCATTTTATTCAATTGCTAAAACATTGTACAAATTTTTGATATCTTTATTGCATAGTCAACAGCAACAGTATATGTTTTCGTTTGTTTTCTCGCTTGTGCAGAATTCACAAACTGCCAGACAGTGCTTACTCTTGCCCTACCATGTGGCCTTTAAATGTCAACGAAGTAAGCGAGAAAATTGCCCCGTGTACTGACAATATAAAACGTCTCGACATTCAGTATGAATGAGTACCACAATGATTAAAATTATGAAAGGTGTCAACCAATAGGTTTACGTATCCTTGGACGCCATATCAAAGCTCACTAAGAGCTCTTGGCACATAAAGAAAATGAAATAAAATTTCAAAAAATAAGTGTCATGGTACAATATATTGCACAACGGAAACATACATTTGTTAGTGTGGCAAACTTAACATGCAAAACACCAAATCATTGTAGGTAAGAGAAGGCTAGCCTATATAAGTTGAAGGAAGCTCATAAATTGAACATTTCTATGACAAATTCATATCCCAAGGTTTAAAAAACAGAACATTTACAATGTCTGCAGAAATAACGACTGCTCACAAGCACAGATCAAGTCTGTTAATGCAGAAGAGCACCGCAAATTGAAGTCAGTCTTCAGCCATCCTGAAGAGCATTCCTAATCTGTCATAGCACGACAGGATAAGATGAGCTGTTGAATTTACTCTCGGCAGTGCTTGTAATTAATAAACTCACAGGAAGTCACGTAACACATCAACCACGACAGCATACCTAAAATACAAAATTACGTAGCACTAGAACATCAAATGTATTTACTATTGCACACAAAAGCATTATTTCTATGCAGCACATATAACACGATTCTTGAATGTTTTGCAAATACAAGAGTATTATAATTTAGGCAAACAGATGAATGCACAGCAATTGAGATATATAGGCATAATAACATAGATTAGTACTACTGTAAAAACTATCTTTACAGTTATTCATGTGATGGGACTGAAGCTACAGCAGCTGCTTTCCATCTCCAGACAGACAGCATGTTGTTAATGACAAGTAACCTATAAACAGTGCTGATAAACAAAACATGAAAAGGCATAATTGAACCAGGACCACTCACAATGTAGACCACTGCTCAATGCAGCCTCTAGCATGCCATCTATATAACCATACTCAAACAGCCCCAAACAGGACAACGACAACAACAAAAAGATATATATAGCACTTCTAATTCTAATTTAATCCATAACAGCCCAAAGTACAAGTCGTTCTTCCACCAAACAGTAACGTCCATGCTAGTTTTGTAAAGAGCTGGCTACAGTCACTGATAACCACTGACATGGTATAGTTCACACAAAGACAATCAAACTTCACTGGCAAAACTTGCTCTGAAACTGACATTCATCGTCCCAAAGTCCAGCAGGAAACCTGGATTAGACTGACATTAAGACAGATAAATAGTACTTTGCACTAACACAATACTTGAACACCATGGACTGTTTTTGAAATAAATCGTACTGGGCAGGAAATTTCACAGCTGCATCATAGACCAGCTTGTTTGCAAAGTAACACGTGCTATAACCTACACACAAGTCCAGCACCAACAAAAGTTGCCACAAGTAACATTTAGTGCCTGCTGATGGATAAGCATCATCAAACTACTGCAGTGTTCTGTAAAGTGTGTACATGGCACATCAGTAATACTGCTCCTCCAAAGGTGCAACACTGCTAATGAACAAGATGTATAAAATGGGCACAGACGATGAACACTACAAGTCAATATGGCTGACTTCAGCCCGATGGCAAGACTTATCTATCACAGATAACATCGACACTTCTCCGCACATTCATAAAGAGCTAAGCTCATAGATTTCATGTTCACAGTAAAGGTATGATAAGGCTGCCAATCTTACCAATAGCATAAACTACCCTGACAAGAACACATTAAACTACATGTTTGCCCTTGAGTGCATCAAACATTTAAGGTTTACGCACGACTGAACATTAACACAAGCACATTATAAGCACTGTATATTTCATAGCGATAAGCAAGTACCTCAAAGTATTCATCTACCAAATTATCTTGGACTGATTAAATTTCCATCTAGTGTCAAATACGTAACAATCATCAAAATGAATCAACTAAAAACTCACGATGATTCAACTTTGTCATGTTGTACTCAGTGTAGTGTGGCATCCAGTACTTCAATAGCTACAGTACACCTGAAGTAGACGGAACTGCAGGAATGTGAAATGCCAGTATCTTTCGCAGTCTACAATTTCATACCTGGAAAGTGCGCATGAAAGCAAGGAACTTAACTGACAGTGAGCTATCTGATTTAGTACTGGCCGGATCTAGAGAGCACCAACAAGGAATGTCGACAGAAATCACTCACTAAAAGGGACCTGAAACACTATTGAATGAATCAGAAAATAGTGCCGACTGGTAGTGGATGCTCCTGTTACGAGTGGGGGCCATATATCATTGTACTGCCTGTTTCCACATGCGTTGTACAACACATGTGGGAACCACCCGCTCTTCTTTCAACCAATGACGTCATGAGGCACACCGACAAGGTCACATCATTTTTTTGTTGATCTTAAAGATACACACACTTTATTTTCTGAACTTAAACCAACATATAAAGCATTACTGATGATGTTTTCATGATCCTGAAAACAGCAATGCAAGTCCTGCCTCAAGCGACACAGTCGGTATTCCTTGTGATGCCATTTCTTCAAAGATCATTTCCATCTGTATTCAAAACCAAACTGTGAATTCTCTGGTGTGTGTTGTGCTACAATACTTGGCCCACATGCTCACAGGTAGCTCCACAACTGACAGGCACCATTTTCTGAGTATCTACGAAAAGTATCGCGAGGCCCTTTTGAAAAGTCCATGTTACAAAATATCAATAATAAGGCAACTTCATGGAAAGACACATACACATGGTAAAATTTGGCATGTGCCTAGCCCTGCTTTTCCTTGCTTTAATCCTACTTTTTATGCGCCTCATTTTTTTCCATCACAAAGCTGTACCATATGTTGATCTCCAGACCACACATGAGCCTCCTTCTTATATCTTTGCACTTACAGTATTTCAAATATAAAAACAATGGGAAATGCATATTTCGGATGCCTGAATGCTCGAAAGAATATATATTATATATCATATATTAACATATGCAATCTTCACATATTATTCATACATAAGACAAAGCCAGATTACCAATTTGGCATCACTGTCAAGTCATTAATCTGGTAAGGTTTCCAGACAATTATAAAACCACACATTTACTCATGCCTACTGCACAGTTTCTGCAGAAGAAGGTATGAATAATTAAATTCTGCAGAAATACACAAAGTCATGGTGAGTCTTTCGATGAACAATGGCAGCATGAGTGTATAGGTTAAGAAGTTGGATGCCAAATCTTTTCCATTCATAATAAGGTTGAGAATCCTCAATACTGTTGCAGAATAGGGCAATACTTAAGTGTACCATAATTACCTAACATTGCCTATCTGTGCAAGAGTCCATCTTTCTTTCGGAGCTGCCCATACTGAGTATTTAGGCAATCAGGCAATGGCCACATTCAATATTCCTCAGGTAATATAATCACACCAATCTTCACAGAGGCTCTTGGAATGTCAGCAGCTAGGTCAGCTTACCTATAGATATTCAACAGCAAGTTTGGACTACCTGATGGACAGCCTACTGAATTAGCAATATCCTTACCTCCACCATCTAAACCACTAACTTTGTATAACTACAGTAAAAAACGTTTTTGTTGGCTGTGCTTACTAGCAGATAGCACCACATGTTTCGCTGTGTTTTCTGAAAAATGTTTTACCATCTTCCAAAAGATCATTTATCAATATGCATGTAATATTTCCTTTTCACACAGCATCTGGTAAATGTTATTGCATAATCAGGAAAGTGGGACATTTAAAATTTTCTATGTAGCTATATTCATCAGGTATCACTTAAGATGTTGATGTAAGCAGATGAAATGCGCGATAAATGTGTTAGTGTGCTGTGCACATTGACATGTCACTAACGTAGCTGGAACCATGGCCATGTTCCTGCACATCTAAGGTAACAGCTACACTGCAAATACAGCTGCTGTCAGGCAGCACAAAGTGCTAAGCTTGTGGTGTTTCGAGCACTTCACATGAACATGAAACATGATATGTTAAAAATGCATTAATGAATAACAAATATGCTTCATCTTGTGCTGCACTGCACAATTCGAACATCTATCAGTTGATGTCTGAATTGATGCCTATCTGATGCCCATGATGCCCACGCACATGAAATGTTCACCAAGTTCAGAACTTTGCGTCCCCATATACAAGCACCAGGAACTGAACCACCATTCACATGAGAGCATCGTCACAAAGAATGTTGCAAGCAATGTGGCAATATGTAAAAGCTGGCTATCAAGTTCCTATGCTGCAATCTATGGAGATAGCTCAGTACAGTTGAACCTCATGAAACAAATTCTGTCACAAGATACAGAAATATCTTTGTTATATGCAATAATTTGTTATAAGCATATATATATCACTGCATGACAGTGGCATTTCTCATTGGGTTCATTATAACCAATTATTCACTTCACCGGTATTCCTTATACTGAGGCTTGACAGCACCACTTCGAACCTCGCTTTTTGTTCCTCAAGAGCTCAAAGACAGCCATAAGTGATAAACTAGACACAAGAAAGGTCACAGTCACACCAACACATCAAAGGCAAGCCAAATACATGATGACCAAATAATGCAAAATATGCAGTCACATTCATAAATCACACAATAAACAGCATTGCACAAGGAACTAGCATGGAGTGATCATTAGAGCTAGCAGATTTTCTCATACACTAAACAGTTAAAATACATGTGTACAATTTCACTGAGCTATCAGTAGCCTGCACCACTAATTGCTTGCTAACTGCATTTAGCCCATAATGAAGATAATACAGCATTATGCCATAACAAAGCCATAGTTTGACACATAACAGAGCTGTCCCAAAGAGTTCACTTTTAGTCATGTAAAACTGATGCATTCGTACACATTTTCAGCTTGGAATAAGCTTTCAACACAAGCTGCCAACCAACCTAATGCATACAATGTCACGTTACAAAGAAGCATAATGGCACAACTATAAAAACCGCAATGCTGAGAAAACAACAATACAAGAAAAGCCCTGACATATTGCTGTAGCAAAGAGGCTAAAATTAACAAACATGGAGCATTTATGCACTGAACATGCCCCTAAAAGCTTGCTTGTGTAACAATGCCTGTATATTGACATTAAAGTAAAACAATATTCACATCAACGGCAAGAACATGAAGCATTCTTCATGGCAATAATAAGGAATCCAAATTACCCTCTCACTACATAAACATACTAAGGTTTCAAGGTCGGTGAGTATTTACGATTGTACCTGACTTCATGATCAAAGCTGCTGCAAACTTTTCACAGAGAGTAACATTCATGATCATGCTAGCAAGTGAATCCTAAATTATTAGATCATGACAAAAAAGGGCGGAAACCCTTGAAGGAGAAAACCCCCACTTTCTAGGCATGGCAATATACTGTCATGAATACACGTAAGGGGTGGCATGACGTCGTCACAAGCACTCTTATGGCGAAATGAGACACCATCGCCGACTTCTAGACCATAACATGACAATGCCATATTGAAATTGACCCTACAGCTGTCACATTACCGCTACTGAGATCTTCATTTGAGTCTCTAGGTGGGGGAAGTAGCTTTGCTAAAAAGTGCCACTTCTGATTGGCAAACATTAGTCTCCAGTTTAATGCCCCAACTACATCTAGGAGAGACATGAGTGTGCCTTGCCTGCCTCATATGTTTTGAACATCAGCCACAAAAACAAAGCAGCACTTTCATTCTAACGGATGTTTCCAATCTACCCCTCCAACCCATCACTCCAACCTTCTTTGTTCAAACAGTGTTATGCATTATCCAGCCTGTGCTGTACAGGTGTTCCGAGTTTCTCCTAAAAGCATTCTTCTCTAAGATTATCAATATGTGCGTAACCTAGCTGCAATATATCAGGGATTGAATCTACAAGTGACGCTTGCACACACGATTAGCCCTAAACTTAAGCAGGCAGCACGGTTTCCAGAATGACCTTCTGTGACACTGATTATGAATAAAAACTGGCAGCATTTGTGGTAATTTGAGAGAAAAAAGTTACAGAATCTACTCTGTCATCATGTTTGCAGTTAACAAAAAGTTGTATAGAGAGGGAAGCGCTGGCAAGTTGGCTAACGAGTGAGGGACAAAAATTCGTCATCACTGATGACACCCTCACTTCCTCTAAATACCAAGGCAGTACTGATGTGAATGGTGAAAGTGATGTCTTTCAAGGCACTCACTGGCTAACTACTGTGACCTTTTGTCTCAATGGCTAGAAAGATGTGCGCCTCAACATTTTGAGTTTGTCAGCTCTTGGTAAGGCATCACTAGTGTGATAAGGTTACTTGACTAGATATCTTGTGCTAATGTTCACTAGGCACCTCAAAAGCCAGGGAGGGCCAGGAGATGTGACAGCGCCTATAAATATCATGTTGATCTTGCTAGGCAGGATTTGTAATGTGCAGACGTATGCAAGGCAATGACAAGAAAGAAAACTGAATATAATCAAGGTCAAAAAAGAAAGTTGTCCGGCACACCGTCCAAAGTAAAACCACGCCACAAGTGCTGAAAAAAGATAAAAGAAAGGTTCTCACTTTGAACTACTACATACCCGCCACATACCTTGAATAACTTCATCTGCTTTAACAGTTAAATTAATTAACGAAGATTAGCAACTATAACTCGAAACTCACAACATGAAAGTCCTCAGTAAAGGTGAGTTACTGCAAACTGCCCACTCATTTATTACCTTAACCGACAGTATCTGTCTAAAGCAACTTGACCAACATACGTATATAAGATGGGAGTACACATAACATCAAGTAATATGAGGACAAACAGCCACGTCCTGCAAGTTGGATTCTAACAACAAGAAACAGCGCACCGGCAAGACCTCGTGGAGCTCACGCATCGCACTAAGAGTAATCTACCCACTGAACATCTCGAGCAGAATGGGCAGAGCACTCATTAAACCACCTCAATCAAGTGTCACTAGAGCTAAACAACGGCGCAGTCTGTCAGCAGCTGCACACACAATAGGTTTACCATTCCAGCGTGCCAGCTTGCATCCCACCTGCATCCGTAAAACAGCGGTGATGGAGTGCTTATTTAGGAAAACTGGTGGCATTCCCCGATCTTGATTTGCTAGTGCAGCCTAACCATCTCATGTGTATCCAGCACAGATCATGCTCAAATACTGTCAAGAAGGCCAGGGCTCATCGCTGCACTGTGGTTGCCAAGGTGACGAAGCAACATTCTGCAGTGCCAGGTAATGAGTATATGGCAGGCCAGTGCATTCTACAGGCCACAACATGCCTACCAGCATCTGCGGCAATTGGGCATTGCCAACAGGCCCTGGCTGTCATAGGCTGTTCAGTCCAACGACAGCTTGACGTTCAAGTACGCTTCCAGGTTTCCGCAGGCATATGTGGACCATTACCGAAAGCTTTGCTTGTTGACCACCAGGCTTCCCGACGAGCGGCTCACTTCACAATCAAGGTCAATTTGGTGTAACGAATTGCCCCAGGTAGCATGCTCCCTGTCCTTTTCTTTGTAGAACTTGACTTGCAAGTTAAACACAAGCTCACCGACGTCGAGAATCTGCAAGCGAGATAAAGATGAAATTGCAGGTGATCAAGTACAGCCAATCCCAAAGAGATGGCAGTTAAAATGCCTTTATGAATTTGTTCATTTGCAGCTGAGGAGGACCTTGTCATAACACAAGGTTCAGGACAAACACCCTGCGTTGTCACTATCTCTCACAAGTCCACATCTCCACAAGCAAATGGTTAATATCTAGGTTTAGAGTATGATCGAGAGAATCGGAGTTAATCTTGTGCATTCAACTGGCATAAAGGGCAGGCTCAAGATACCAGGTAACACACATGCTTGAGCTCAAGCAGAACAAAGCATAACACAGGTTATTCCCACTAAAACAAAAGAATATACTGCTTTGAATGATGAAAGGTTAAGCAAGTTGCTAATGAATCATCACACAAAAAGCTAGGCAGGCAAATACGTACAAGAATGAAGGAAAACCAACACAAATGCTTTCTTCTGCACTTATATACTGCTGTTAAAACAGCACCTGCTTGAATTGTTTCAGTCAGCTTACCATTTATGTATATGTATTATGAGAACAAAATAGTTCAAAGCTGACATAAAAAAGCACATTTAGAGCTTAGTTGTATTTTATGCTCTGCAGTAAAGTAACAGCGTCAGCCACAGTTGCTCGGAGGTTAACACATTCTGCTGCTCAACCTAGTCATCAGTTAAATAAAGTTAATTAAATTCTTGAGTTATGCATGCCAAAACCAAAAGTTGATAAGAGGAATGGTTTAACTGGCGACACTGAATTAACATCAACTGGGGTCTTCTAACACAGACTTAAATTTGAGTATATCGGTGTTTTTATATTTCAACTCCACTGAGATGCAGCTGCTGCAATCGAGAATGAACCTTGCATTGTCACACTTAGCAGTACGATGACACCGCTGCTAAGCCACCTCAGCAAGTGTGACGCATTCCAATTACAAGCTGCAGTAGCCATACATCAGAGGATTCAATGCAGGCTAAACGCAAGTGCGCCCACATACTTAAAACTTAGGTGACACTAATATCTTCCAGGTGGCTTAGTGTCACTCTACAGACCTCACTATATCATCTCTCATTGCGGCACTATTAAAGCGAACACTGAACGTTACCAATGAATCCATCAATCTGTCATAGTAAGAGCAGCGTGGAGTTCATAAGAAAAGCATTAACAGAGCGAAGCCCCTCCTATGCTTCCAACCAGCCCCGCCAGACATTAGAACAATAAGCACTACAGCTAAGTGAGAGAGAGACACAGCTGCACATCCCACAACTGCTGTGGGCTGTCAAGCAAAGAGCCATTTGGAAAACAGCTGCCATGCCATGGCAGCAATCTGTTTCACGCACGCTGGGTTGATCCTTGTCGTCTCGTAGGGGCCCCAGTGGCCTGTGTTAACGTTCTTTAATGTTTCACCGTTGTACCACAGAGCAGCTGTCTTCGTGACTGCTTCCTCCTCACCTTAGTTTGCATACAATCTATCTCTCCCTACCTCATTTGAATGCAACATCAATTTGTTCACAATGCAGCATACCACCTGCTGATGCCATTGTCATGCTAATATTTAATCTTTCACCATTGTATAGAGCAGCTGTCCTCACAAATTTCTCATCCTCGTTGGCTTAATTTGCATACAGTTCAATCACTCCCCGTCTAGCTTTAATGCAATGTCAGTTGTTCAGAATGCAGCATATTACTTTCTGATCAATATCACCATTATCTAGCGTTGAATTTTCTACAGTTTACCTCTAACAAAGGGCATCACATATGAAGGCACTCATTCGTACAGACTTCTGTTTGCAAGAGGTTAAATGGTAGCCAAGGCAGCTAGCGTGCAGTAAACAAAGATTAGGTAGTTCAGCTCACAAAATTATAAAATGAACTAATAAAAGAACACCATACTCCCCACCGGGGACTAAAAGATATTTCTGTGTTAGGCGTGTTGTACACGACATATACATTTAACACAGAGGCTTTTTCTTTTTATTCAGCCTACTGGGTGAGTATTACTGCCATTAAAAGCCAAGTAACCCAATATTACGGCTCGGAGACCATAAGTGAAGCCTGGGCTGGGCAGCACACTTTGGCACGTAATGGAAACAGTGCCACATATGTGTAATATCGATTTATTTTGTTTTGCATATTTTTAACAGATTCAGCACAAAGAATTAGACAACAAGCCCACTATGCTATCCTGGTCTATTTGCTTTGCACTCTATTTTCACACTCACTCATTGTTCTGGCCTCCTCGAATTTGGTCTGTTTAAATACTGGAAGCCGAAAACAACATACTTCTTCGTCGTGGCATTTTTTTCACCTTTCATTTCATTTAAAGTTGCCATAGAGATAAGGGAAGAGGGGGCAATCAGGCAATCAAGATGCATTTCAACTATTACAAAGTACACGACATTAAGATGCACACCTGTAATGCAAGTGGTATTTTATCCCTCTTGCCATGCTTTGTGACACCAACACCAAGGCTCGACCATGTGACGCAGTAGGTTGAAGAGGCGTGATCCCTTGACTTTTCCTTCGGAGAGTATCGGGATCCCATCAGTGAAATGCTCCTAAAAATACAAAAGATGTATACGTGCAAGCACGCACAGATATACATGTACAGCTATCATCGAACAACAAAAGTGATTCAGATGTTGACAAGAGTTCCAAAGGAACATCACAATCAAGCATGCGATGAATACAAACACTGATACGATAAACGAATAACACATTAAACAATGCATTTGCATGCAATGGCATTCTGCTGCAGCACTTACTGCAGATCAACACTATTAACATCACATCACAGCCATCTGTGCTCTTATGAAACTGATTGATGGTTACGTTACAGGAACCTATTTCTATATAAACAGTGTAATGTTCATTAAGTTACACTGGCTCAAGCAGAATCTGAAATAGACTTTTGGGGCCATCCCTCTGAAGCCTTTGTGTCAGTTAACATATATCTTCCCCTACTAGATTTGAAGAGGCTGCTGGTTCAGGTCAGTAAGCAGTGCAATACTAGCTTACTACCTTGCTGGTATAGTACCTTGGGATAGTGTTGAAGACCGGGATGGCCTGTCTTGCTCAAGGGGAAGGCTTCACGGCGATGAAAAAGTAATGGAACAGCGAATGCCGCTAGAGCCATTTCGACAAGTGGCCTCATCTTTGTCAGGGCATCACGACGACAAAACCACCTGTTGAAATGTTAACTCTTGTGACATTCTTTATTGAATTACCTTGACGAGCCCAGGGATGCCTTGATGAATATAAATCCATTCGTCAAAACATCCCTGCTCCCAGCGGCAGCCTCAGTTCAATAATCTTTTGTAGCTTGAAGCCCCGAACATTCCCTGAACACCTGTCTTGTTTATAGTATACTACACTGATTGATTTATTTCTGAAGTTTTGTGCCCCAAAAGCATGACATGATTACAAGAGACACCGCAGTGAAGGGCTCTGGAAATTTTGAGGTTATTTAACGTGCACTGACATCGCACAGTACACGGTCCTGAACATTTCGCCTGCCTCCATCGAAATGTTGCTGCCATGGCTGGGATAGTGCATTACACTGCAGTTTAGGATATGATAAAAGGTCCGACAGGTAACGAGTTTCTAACAAACATGGCATGTACACCTGCTAGCCCTAAGTGACACCTGCCACAAATGCTCCAATGGATACTAAACACAGCAGCTTTAAGACGTAAGATGGAAGCAGTTGCAGTAAGACACATGTAAATAAAAGAATGAATATATTTCACTCACTCTAATGTTTGTGCTGGCCTGAAGCATAGTGTTAATGTGTAGGATGTCTCAACATTCAGTTTAACTGTGCTCTCAGATCCAAACCGGCTTCCGTCCACCTGAAAAAGAAAGTGCGATGATGGTGCTATACAAACTGACTTTTGCATACATAAGTGATTGTATAAACACTTGAAAAAGTAACCTGGTTGAGTCAGTAAGGTTCACATGTGTAATGCAAACAATAACAGTGCGAGGCAAACAATCGATCTGTGTTAAGGCAAACAATCGATTTGTGCTATCTGAATCAATCCTTGTTCGCTGTTTGCCTCACACTGTTAAATCACAAGTGTTAATGCAATTGGGTTAGTATAACTGCCTTTATTCTTATATCAACAGTGGCAAGCCGTCAGAAACTTGGCCAGAAAGAATAGCATAATCCTTCCGGCTACGAATTACATGAACAGTTAGACTTTAACTTATTCAGCTGCTAGCTGCGCTGACATTTCAATCATTTCAGTGTGAGTACCGGCTTGTACCGTCACAAAGTGAAAGGTTAATTGAAAAAGAGAGTAAGAAAGAGGAAACTGCAAAGAGTATACCTCGCTTCAATGGGGCGTATGCACGAATGACTCAGTGAAGAAAGGAAGCACAAAAAGCGGGCTTCTGTGCACAACACACGGGAAACGCGATACGTGCGAAAGATCACGCATACTCATAGACGTCCGGAAGGGGGGTCAATGGGGCAGCTCCCCCCCCCCCCCCCCTGAAATTTTGTACTTTTCTATGCACCATACCCATATAGTACGTCTATGGCGCATGTTTAAACGTATACGCTGTCAGAATTGTCAGACCTATGGCCCTCCCCGCAAAAAGTTATGCGCATACCCGCTGTTTGGAGTTAAGCGTGCAGGCAAGCATCCGCCGTCATGAAACATTGCGTTGAAATGTAAATGCGTGCAACCGATCACAACTTCAGATTTTCCCCGACACTGATCGGATCCGTCAAGAGACTCAAAGTATATCGTGTGCGGCCCTTGCTTGTTTCCTGATCTGCCGCACCACTCTTTTTTCTTTTTTTCTATAAAGCCTGATAAAGCAACAAAGAACTACTCGCACCTGACGCGAAAGGCGCCGAGGATCAACAGCACGCAAGCTGCCGCACCGCAATCGATAAATCAAGCTTCGAAAACGTAGGTGAGAGCGCGCGCCACCGATAATTCTATTCCGATTAGCACCTTACTACTTCTCTGTCCGGTCGCGTGATCGGATCGCAGAATAAAACGCCGATTCCTTATTAGTACGAACTGGCTGTTGAGTAATGAAACGATCGTTAAACTGCCTGATCATTTCGACCAAGGACAACGTGCGCGCGCCGCACTGCGCTTTCGGTTTGCCATGCGAGGGGTGCGCTCGGGCACTCACCCCGCAAGTTTGCCGCCGATCGCGGATTGCAGTACTTTACGTCTTGGGGGTGCTCACCTTGTAATGAACGTCGCCGTTGTTGTTCCCTTCGCGTTGCATGGATAAAACGACTTTGAAGCTGCGGCTCGGTTCGTCGACCATGGCTGTGAGCGAGCGGCGAGAAGCGACGAAGGAGTATCACCACACCGCCCCGCGCACCGAACAGTCCGTCGCCGCCTTCCGTACGTGCCCACCTGCTCACTTGATGTAGCTCGGTATCAGTCTTGTTGCTCTTACCTCCTTTTGCATTGCGCAACTGCTGGAGCAGACAACTAAAACTTATTTGTAGCGTGCCGCCACCTGGCGACGGTGACAGTAGTTAAACTGGATGGCGGCAATTTCGTCGAGCAGCGCTTCGCTGCAATGTAAAGATCACAAGGGACGGTCTAATTACGCTCGTGTTGCAAATTATTACGTGAGTAATGAGTAGCCTATAGCCGCGATTGGGAAATTAATTGACACTGAGAACGCCTCGGTCGCCATAGTGTACAGAAGTTTCTGCATGCGGTGGGATGACCAGCGTAAAGCGCCACGCGACACTACTTCAGGGCAATTTGGATTTGCTGATGTGCCATTGTAAGTGAAGTTTATAAACGGTGTACGTAAGTGAAAAGAAAACAAGAAAGCATGAATGAACGCGGAGCGCTAATATCCGACAATCTTTATTCGTGGGAACGGCGAGTAATATCAATGACCCTTCAACGTCACCAGATCCAGGGATTTATGCACTCCTATTCCGCGGGAGGTTCCCCACACCGCGCCAAGAAAGATATTACTCCAGCCAGCTGCTAGACCAAGCCCAACCCAATAAACTTGCATCCGCCTCCCCCAGCCCCACTCAACAAAAGGAAAGAAAAAAATCGATAATCTGGATATACCCCCCACCTCCACGCAGAGGAACTAGATGCTATAACAGGAGTGACGTGAAACAAGCACCTATCTGTCTATCACTCAATGTGTCTATTTGACTATTCATTCGTCCATCTGCTCCAGCGCATCACTAGATTCTAGGTCACTGTGCGAACCGGGCTAGCCCCTCTGACCGGGCACGCGCGAGATGTATTTATAGCCTTCCTTTCTACCGACCAGGGAACCGTCTTCAACCGACACCTGAATAAAGAGCTATTCTGACGAGATCCGAGACACCAGCGTAAACAGTCTCTCAAGTCCGTCCCAAATAGAAGAGACGGCGAAAACATGTTTTCAAGCCAGGGGTATTTTTCCAGTGGCACTTGCTCGAAATAAGTCGACTGCCTTTTCTTTGAACTGGAATGGCCTTTGTTTTCCTTAGCAATGGTGTTCTCAAACAGTGAAGTGGATAATAGATTGATTAATTGTGTATGCTCAATATCGAAGGAGAAAATGAATGTCAAACTCTCATATTTTAATTTCGCGAATAAACTTGGGTCTTACGACGTTTTTCATTTTAGTGTCCCTTTAGTGAAAACAAATCTGAGGTCGCAGAAGGACAATCATGGTACGTGGCCGATTAAAGCATATATCGTGACGCATCCACCGACGTTGCCGGTACGCCTGATATGCCGAAAAGTTCGTAACGTTGCGACAGCGCCAGGCTATTCTGGCCATTGTAGCCGAGCTGCTAGTGGTCGATATACACAGCGTGTCCGCAAGCGCACATGTGACATTTCGTATGAACCACGAAACTGGTAGCGTCACAAAAAGGATGGATGGATGTTAAGAGCACCAACTGGTTTTTCCGAGAAGGCGGGGTCAGCCAACACCAGGTCAGCTTATGTGAAGTTTGATATCCAAAGCTAAATATGCGCCGTCGAAACCCAAAGAAATTGCAATGCGCACATCTTGTGGAGCTGACCCCGCTTACAAATCAACTCCAGGGTTCATCGTATTGACGATATGCCGACTTCTACAACTGTGTCACGAGCTCCGAAAGTCGGAGCCAGTTACGGGAGATCCAGGGGACCTGCTAGGTGACGGGGGGTTTTGGACCCTCGATCGCGACGTGGATACGTACACTAGTCGAACCTCACCACAGGATAAAATAAAGTTCTGTCTGTCTGTCCGTCTGTCTGTACGTTTTCAAATGCAAGACGGTACATTTCACGCTACTGTAACGGCACCTGTGAAGACTGGGCGTATAAAATCACGGAACCGCACGCACGCACACCCTTCGGATGCCGGTCCACGTGCCCGAATGTCATTGTTTGTTTGAACATGTCTTGTCAGCCTGATGTAGTCGTTGTGGCCCTTGGGACGACGCTTCCAGTTGTCGAAACATCTGGGTGAAGGATGCAGCGACAGCAAAGCAGGGCGGAGTTGAAGAACCAGCAGGCCGCCGCGAGCCAAATGGCCAGCTGCGAAGAGAAACTGTCGATTTAGTTGCGGAATTATAACAAGTATAGAAAGTAGAGAATCTTGTCCAACTATGGACTGTGTGTGTGTGTGTGTGTGTGTGTGTGTGTGTGTGTGTGTGTGTGTGTGTGTGTGTGTGTGTGTGTGTGTGTGTGTGTGTGTGTGTGTGTGTGTGTGTGTGTGTGTGTGTGTGTGTGAGAGCAAGACAGCGATCAGGGACAGCCTATAAAAGAATGCGTGACAGCGCTCATTTGCTTACTTCGGCTCTTGCGAACAGTGTGTGGAAGTTGGCCATCTTGATCACGTCCGGCTTCCAAGGCAGGTCCTGAGCGTCACTGCAGCTGGAAATGCAACGACATGTTCGTGAGCGTTGCACAGCTGCCCTCGTTATAGTTTCCAGTTGAGGAAGTTTAACGCTTTTTTTCTGTTTTGCAGGCGTCAGGTACGAGGGGGAAGTGGTGGTCGTGCCTCGCAACCGATCATCGTGATGCGAGGCCAGAACACTGATACCGATTCTGTGACTCTCGCTTCATCATACGCGCCATTTGAGGTGGAGTTTATATGTACGAAGCAGACGCAGCGCAAGGCGCGCACCCGTAACACGTGCACGTTCTTCAGCGCAAGCTTGGCAAACTAAGATGTGAAGGTATATGCGCCACACAAAACCCATTTTCTGCCAAGGAAAGGAAATGGCAAGCAAGAAAATGAAACTGTGAAACAAAGAAAAAGGGAACGACTGACAGAAAGAAAGGACCAAAAGAAACAGAAGGAAAGAGGCAGGAAGGCAACAGTAGAATATAGGAAAGAAAAGACATAAAGAAGCAAAAGACAAGGAACGAAAGAGAGAGAGAAAGGCGCGTGTGCACGTCAAGCTTCGCTTGCCCCCATTTTCCCATTTGGGGGAGAGTTCCTCAAATTTTATCTTCTGTTAATACTGAACCAATTAGAAAAAAAAACTTGCAGTAAACTTTCCCAAGTAGGCGTTTAACAACCCCAGTGTATTACAGAGATTTCTCAAGCGGCCTGGTGAGGGGCCCTTTAGCGTCGTTCTAGAATCACAATTCCACACTAGCTCTGCGCCATAGTTTCGAATTGAACTTTGATCTCCCGTATACCTGTCAGCCATTACAGCTCTCACCTAACCAGTGTGTGCCGCTCCAGAGAGTTGCAGAATCCGGCCTGGCCCACAGTCAGCAAGATGGCGCATGTAAGCACGAGCAAGGAGAAGATGCAGGTGATGAACAGCGCCGGTGGTACCATCTTCCACGGACTGCTTCTGCTGTTGTGAAAAGCCGGCGAGAGTGAGTGAGTGAGTGAGTGAGTGAGTGAGTGAGTGAGTGACAATATGATAAAATGCCCTCCATAGTTTCTGCATGATTGTCCCAGTCAGTGACCGTTTTTGTCAGCTAGAAGCTTTCGTGAAGCGGGGAAAAAGTGCCCGTCATTCGGGGCTGAGCTATTCAGAACATATATTCTCATTTCTAAATGTGTTGCTGCCCTTCCAATAAAAATCATTTGGAACGCAAACATTCACGCGATTGCCCGACTGTCCGCAAATTTTCAAAAGAGGCATAGCGTGTACAGGCAACATCATACAGCACCACTGGAGGCTAAGGCATATATTCATGTTCCATCTTGAAAGCCACATTCCCAGCCACGCTATGGCGTTATGCAGAAGATTCAGCGGGGATCAAGAGGCAGACGCGGGTTAATTAAGCGCACGAGAATTACCGTTCGTTACCTCTAGTGAACTTACCTTGATAAGCAAGGTTACGCAGTGCTCAAAGTATGCGAGTAAATAAGGTAAACACATCCGGAAGCATGCAGGCTCCAGACAAGCTCGTACGCTCCCTATTTTTTCTGTTTTTATATGCAACGTACTGGGAAAAAAGGCGGAGAGCCCTGCACAAAGCTATACGCTGTAGAATAGGGACAGTTCTACTTACACAACGGACATGTCTTCCACCTTGCGTGAGAAGGAGCAGAATATCCACAGCCAGAGAAACGCGTAGATGAACGACGACACGGTCGTGAAGAGGCAAAAGTCGCACGCCCGCTTGCCTCCCCAGGAACTGTTCGTATAATCGATGGAGTAGTAGCGCACGTGACTCAACGTACTGGCGTTGTTGGCGGCCACGTTGTCATCGCGAACCACATTGACGTTGGCGAAGAGTGGGCAGTACAGCTCGAAGTTCCTGAGCACCATCCCGAAGGCTAGAATGCCCGCCAACGAGCACAGGAAGGCACCCATGAAAAGGCCGATGTGAACCCTCTGCCACTGGTGCAGACGCTTCTTCACAAGGTCGTGCCGCGTCGAGTCGTTATTTCGGTCGCTTTCGGAGTCGCATCCGGGTGACGTCTCAGTCGCAGCCTTCACAGTTCGCGACACCTGATGCTGAAGTCTCTTGTCAGAATCCTGTCGTCGGCACGGTTGTCTCTTGTATTCAGTCCTGCCCATGGTGTGCCCTGCAGCTTGTCGATGTCCAGTTATCTTACAGCTAATGTCCGGTAATCGTAAGTGAACGTCAAGCACTCACGCGCACTGGAACTCCTTATAGTCCGTCGACGGCCCTCTTGGGTAAAATGTTGTCAGTTCATCTTGTCAGCTTAGGTGACCTTACACGAGTTCTAGTATCATGTCCACCTTACAAGACAGGCGTATATTCGTCAGAGATTGGCCCCGTCCCTGATGCACAACTACAATCCTCGACTCGCACCAGCTTACACAGTTTCCCGTAATGCACAGGCATGTACTGCGAGGACCTCTCACTTTCATTTATCTTCCATTGCGGACAACTTACCGCTACTGCGTCTTCCGATACATCAGTCACATTGGGTTCTGGCGGTCCTATTAGACAAGCTCGGCTTTCATCGTATTGAACAATTACACAGACTGTACTTTCGCAGTGTACATTTCACACTCTGTAGCTTGAAATCAAAACTCAACCACGGCTCTCGCAGCTTGAAGTATAGACGTCTGTGAACGCAACGAACACTGGATCGGAACCCCGCGCAGTCCTCTTCTATATACTCTACCTTGCCCCATTCTCCTTCCTATAGACCAATGCTTGCGTCGTCACGTGACAAGTTTCGGTACAGAAACACGTGTCGAAATCCCGACGAATTCACCACGTCCGGCCTCTGGTCGTGTCCAAGGCAAACAAATAGAGATCCTGTAGGGACTCGGAGCGGCCCAACATTGGCAGCACGTCGAGGAACGTACGGGTGCCGGCGTTGCCTTCCCCTCCGGCACGTCACCTAGGTCATTATTGAGCAGGCGAACACGCTGACGATCGCCTCGTTCTCATATTGAACAGGAGGCCTCGCAGGTTCGTTACGTTCTGCAAACAGCGAAGAGAATTGGCACGCACGTACCACACGTTCGAGTCGAGGCCTGCTGATTCGGGCCTGCTTCGGGCCACTGCTCGTCTTGAATACGCAGCTCCCCGATTGCTTAGCCGTCAAAATACGTATTTACGCGAAGCGTTCCTGGAAAAGGTTTTTCCGAATCCTGCACCCTTTCGTAACGAGCTAGCTTCTTTCACGCGCACACGGCATGTGGTCTATTTCGATTGTACTCTTTCTTCCGTCACAATTATGCTCGTGCCGTGAGCTGCACAAAAGCGCGAATGCATATGTGCGGTTGCGACGTCTACGAAAGGTTCAGCTTGTTCCCCCTCCTCCACGCATTCCTCGCCTCCGACCTCGGTGCACTGGGAACGAGCTAATTTTACAAGCCCTGGGAAGTAAGTAAATTGCAAAGTGCTAGCGTCCGAGGGGCGGCGTCAATCGGCGAATCCATCTGGACGTGTCGGACAGCTTGTTTGAACAATGCGCCGCCGCGGAGCCAAGACGTAAACGAAAGCGCACTGGGCAAGGTATGAAAAACAAGGATAGAGGGAGAAAGAGGAGGCAGGATGTTAAACATAGCAGACACCAACTTGCGGGATTTTGGAAAACGGCGTACGTACGTGTGAGATGGTTGACGCAACGAGCGAGATCCCGCGCGCCTCGCCTTTTCACGGCGGGGAGGATTTACGGCGGGTACGGCGAGGTGTGGAAACGAGATACCCGTAGCAAAACCGTGGGCGGAATTCCATGGTGAAGTGTACATTTCACGGCCCGCGTGTCCCGCATTTTCGCGCTGTTTGCGCCCAGCGCTTTTGGAACGAAGTTTTACAGCGTAAGCTTGTGAGATCACAACAACGGCCGTTTTTGGCGCCGTAGTTGGCCGCCGCCGCCGCCGCCGCCGCCGGTGTCTGTAACCACTAGCTATCACCCGCATATTTTAGAAAAAAAAAATAATCAGGACCGAGGATTCGAACCTACGTCCCTCTGCGTGGCAATCGAGCACTTCACTCGATTCGCACTCAAGGGAGAAATCAGAGCGCTGCTTGATTCAGAGCGCTCTGATCAGAGCGAATCAGAGCGCGGCTTTGCCGAGCTTAAACGGCTGCGCTGTTAATAGGCTACAGGACGATGATGATGATGATGTTTATTTCTCACGGCATTCTACCCGATGTCCTTGACGGGGCTTGGCAGGGAAAAGAAGCCATTCTGAAACGCAGTGCACGCAGCACCTTTTCTTCTTACTAACTTACTAACCCATAATTTAACTGCAGTTCCAAATAGCAGTAGTTCACTAGTTCACTCATCCAAATTTTGCATAGAGCCAGTCTGCCTCAGCATTTACTCCAAACACAAATTGACATAGAGACTTGCACATAATTTCACAGTTTTGCATTTGTTTAAACCAGTACAAAACATTGTTTAAAAAGGCTATTTATGTTTATGTGTTTGCCCAAGGATTCAGGAGGAGGAGAGTAATAGTAGAATGATAGGTGGATGGGGAAATCCTTGATTGCAAGGTTGGTTTTTCATAGTAAAAAGAATGGGTTAAAGGTTGTTTACAAAACTGGAGTAACAATTTAGACTCACTTAGCTGGAAATTAACTCACATGCAAGATGGTGTCAGTTTTGCTAGCGTAAAGTAGCCTTTAGAAAGACTACTTGTGGACCATTAATAATTTGTCATCACCACTGCCCGCAATGTCCTGACCATGCAGTTATAACCTGGACATTGTACTGCGCTGCTTCTTCCATGTATTTACTGTGACAGGGCTGTATTAATGACAAACATATCCGTCCTGATGAACAGCTGTTGTGCTCGTACAGCCTTTCTGACTGGAATGTTACAAGCTAGCATTTTGTCACTGTTAAGATCTTTTGTGGTCGAAATATAACTTGTGACTGTGGACATTTGAGCAAAGTAGCTTAATATTGTCCAGCACAGTTCAAACAGGAGTATTAGTTGCAATGGACTAAGGAAAACAGCAGGGACTGTTAAAACTAATTCATAAATGTTTCAGACTTTTATATAATACTCTCTTATAATCATAACTTTCATACTTACTTGCTCTAGCTAGGAATTTTAGAACTGGCTAAACTCAAATGTGCCTGTTGACGATTCATTTTATTGTACGAGCATCTGAAGAGCAAAAACGGTGCCGTACAACTGTGAATAAAGTAGCTGGCTCGGATATGAGCAGTCATGAACCCTCACAGGAAAAAAGATGCTGTTCAAAAATAACATTTTATGTGCATTGTGTTTCGACAGTTTTAACTTACTCTTTTAAAACAGATGCATTTGAACGAAGTTGTGAAGGCTTCTATGCTTCACTGCTTCAAATAGTTAAACTGTCTCACTGCGGTTCCTATATGATGGCTGTGTTTTCAGCAGTGACTGGCTTTACATTGCAGGAAGTTAAATGTATCACAAACCATCATCATGCATTTGTTTTTCTGTCCCTCCAAGTTCAAAAAATTTTTGTAGAAGACTAAGCCCCTTTTCTACTAAAGCCAATCTTCCATACATGCTAACAACACAGATCAGAAATTACAGCACAGAGGTTCTCTGGCTGGTTGAAGTTTCCGACAACCATGCAGTTGCAACTGCTATCACATGAGTGACTGCATTTGCAATGATTCAAAGCAGCACTTATCAAACAGAACACCAACACGTGTGGGTGTTCACCTGTTTTCGAAGATGCTAAGGTCCTTTCAACACATACATACAAAGTAACACGTGAAGTTATAGAAGCATTTCATATAAAAAGAATGGGAGACGCATGCGTCAGTCAGCCATTGCTGTCACTAACTCACAAAGAGTTTGCCTATTTGCTCAGCAGGTGTACTGCTAAGTGACACTGACATTACCGACTAGTTCACCCACTTCCGGTTATCATTTGGTTGTTTCGTTTGCTTCGTTTTCCTGTATGTTCTTTCAAATAAATTTTTGAGTTGCGAGACAGCGCTCGTCCTGAGTGTTTTATGTTCCTTGGTCTCAGACTTTTGTGCTGCTACAATGCATGTGTTCCAACTGGCCCAACTTTCCATGCTATTGCAGAATTGTAGAAATTAATTAGCCTATACACTGATGATGTAGTAAACTACCAAGTTTGTCAGAAGGAAACTGCTGCCCGATTTGTGTAAGATCAATCTAGATAACCCCTCCTTGTTAATTTAGATGTTTAACCAAGTACTTCTGAGAACGTGATACAAAGTTGTTCATGCTTGACATAAGCTGGTTTACTATGTATGCTTGATGCACAGAACAGCAGCAAGAAATTTCACAGTCACTTGACATTGTTGACGTGTGATTGTCTTTAACTGGGCAACCTTCCTCCTGGCATATTTAAACAAGCATAAATCACAGCACGAAGGTAGATTAATTAGAAACTTGATAATTATTGCACATTATTAAAAGCTATACCCATCTCTTTAAAATATTGTGTTGTTCAAGGAATGTAACGCAACTGTCATTATCAAGTTTAAGTGTAAATACTAAACAAACTGCTCTGCCAATGCTTTTTCTGTTTTAGAAATGCTGGCAAGCATTTCAGGCATTTTATTCTAGCAACATTGGTACATCTACTAGTTTTCCACCAATCGTACATGCGGGTCATCACCAGATATCCAGCCTCTTTTACAGTACTTCATTCTGAAGTGAAATACCCCTACAGTCTGGGTGGAGTACTAGCACATAACAAAATTATGTTTCCTGCTCGGCACCTTCGATTCAGCCCATGACGGGGGGTTGTTAGAAAAATAATAAGGAAAAATTCTGAAAAAATAAAATGAACAAAACATACGGGAAGTTTAAAGCTGTACAAGGTATAGATGTCATATCAGAGCATAATAGTACAGAAGAGTCACTTAACCGTCTCGGATTAAATGGAGGTAGGTGCACACTGCATTGGATATGTGTGTATGAGCCACAGGTAAGGAAGAGACAAATCATGTGGTGCTCATGCCCACACTGGATATATTTATATGAGCCAGTCCGCCTAAATTTAACGTAACTGTCGACCAATGAACCACGAGTCCACCTCAGTTAACAAGAAGTGCATCAAACAATAGAAGGAAATCAAACAGTGCTTTAGATGAAACGTAGTCATATGTTGTGACTGTCTTTTTAACTCCACATACCTCTTCTTATGGTTTCCCCATAAAGATAGTGCACAGCTTAACACATTCATTATTAGTGAAACCTACTTTTTAGGACATTTACAAAATGTGACCCAGTCGGTGCTGCCCCCAACTCAACTCATGATACTGTACCTTTTTGTTGAGCAGAGGGCAGGCAAGTCCAATAAAGAGCCCTACTCAAAGCACACACAAGCACTGCCTGTTTTGGCATGACATTGTAATAGAAGTTTCCTCAGCATAATCATATATCCAGATATTACATGGGAAGTTACTTATAACAAATAAAATAGTAAGACTTTAGAGAGAGCACATTGGGAATATACCCTGCCCATTGGTTGCTACCAAATTGATCTTCACAGCAGCTATTTCTTTATCGTGCCTTTTACTGTGCTAAAGGAAGTTTGTGCTGCTTTCCGGTATTTTGTACAACATGGCTGGAACAGTACAAGTACACCAGCACCCAAGGCCTCATAAAGAGACAGAGAAAAACAAGGCATAAACACTGGTTTATTTTCAGAGAAGGCAAGAACATTGCACCGTGGTTCGAGGCTGACAGTTATTGTTTAATGCATTCACAATGTACGTATATGAAGAAAAGTAGGTTTGCTTCATACTATTATTAGTGAATTAATTACAAGATTTATTGTTCCACAAACTGTTTCAGCAAGAGAGCAAGAGCATAGATGCATTATTGATTTGTACAACATCGTAAAGTAATAATAGAATAACAAACATTGAAGACAGGCTGGTTACAGTCCACTTTGTAGCTGGTCTTCAGGCATGCATCCATTCCTTACACCTGTACTGTACCAATAATTTAATGCCGGACAAGGAACTTCAGCATTAAAGGCTCTAAGAAATATGAATATAGCGAACAAGAAGTAGGAAGTGGGTACATTAGTGCTGATGAAAAGTACAGGTGGTTTTGGAAACAGTCGTACCTGACTACCCGGTTAATAGCAGCTGGGCTTCCAGAAATAATTGCAAGTGCCAATTCGTTCAATGCAGTGTGTTTAAATATACCAGGAACCCTCTGTAGAAGAGGATGGCAATACATCAATCTATGACAACATAGAATGCACATGCCATTTTTGAAATGAGAATGCACCTTAGCTCCTACCTACAGCAATGTGAAGCTCAATAAAATTAAACCACGTTTATCACCAACGCTTGAACACATGTGACAATCCAGCTTTCAGGTAGTCTTCAGGAGCCATTGCCTTCATACGTCCAGTACTCTCATGGAAAGCAAAGAGAGTACCAAGTGGAAATGGACAAAGCCCATAACTATGACATTCTTCAGTTACTCACCAGGAGGACAATATGTGAAGTACGAAATAAAATGCGATTCCAAAATGTGCTTTTGTTTGTGCCAGAAGAGGTGTATATGGAGACATCAGCCACCTGGTTTTGTTTATCTTTGTATCCCTTATGTACTACTGAGATCATAGATTGGTTTCCTGTCCTCATCACATCGCAGTACAAAGCTGTTATCTTCACAGAAATGTGCTGGGCAGTGGTAGGTGGAGTCAATGTTACTAGACTAAGGCAGTTGGCCAGGAAAGCGCATGGGAGCAGTATGGCGCTTCGCTGTGGCCCAAAAAGTGATGAGGGTGGTGCCGACAAGGTGTGCCCTGTTCACGTGACTTATGCTCCACTTATCGTCTACTGTCGCCTGCATTCCACTACCATAATTAGAGCAGCTTTTGTCAACAGCAAAGCTGTTTTAGCTCGTTCTATTTTGCCGTGACTTGAAAACTCAGCATATTGGCTACATGCCACATGGGCACGGAAACAAAGCCTCATTGTGCCCCATGGTTAAACTCAAACAATTCTCGCGCCTAGTTAATATTTCATATGCAACTAGATCAAAACACTTTAGCTGCAACATACTTCACGATTCCTTCATGCTAACATTGCAAGACCACTAGCTGGGTTCAAGTGGGAATCGAACGCAGGCCACCTGCATAGCAGGCAGGTGGTCCACCAAATAGCCGCACCAGCAGCTTACACATCTTCGAAGAAAAGCCCCTATACGTGGTGAATAGCAAAGCATATGCATGTTTACTATTGTACACCAAGGAAGTGGGAAAGGGAAGCTCCTGAGCAGAGGATGCAGCACAGTAACAGCATAAGCTAGGGTTTGCTGTATGCTCTCTCATTCTTGTCTTTCAGCCTTATTCTAGTCTTGCTTCTCCGACCCTCTTCTTCCTCTTCCATTGTCTGCTTTTTGTGCTTCCTCTTTCTTCACTGTCACCATTTTCCACATCCTCCTAAATATAACCACAGATGGTGGCTGACAACATATCACGTCCAGAGGCTCCACTCCTACATTCTCAGTTGCGAAGCCATGTGGTGACAGTCACATGCATTCTCAGCCAACCAATATGGTTGGCTGAGAATGCAAGTTGCCCAACCAAGTGGCGAGTTGTTGTTGTTGTTTTTGTGGCCTCTATAATTGGCACATACCCACGAGGGGGATTGGCCACACTACAAGTTCAAGCCCGCAAAGACACATTTTTCTTCTTCTTCTTCTTCATTGAAGCTGATAGCGGTTATGGACACCGGAGGACACCATCGCCACCAATATTGGCCACTGTACCGAGCCCGTAAGAGCTTACGCTGTAAAATGCCACGAGTGGACAGGAGAAATACAAGCAGAGATACCACAAGTTTCGGTTTCTGGCATAGAGTTTCAAACTCTATGGTTTCCAACACCCTGAAGAACATGGCGGATGACGCTTGCGTGGATGTCGACAGATAGAGCTCTGCGTTTTGAATAATAGATTGTTACATCACAGCGGAACGATAATAGATAAAATAGGTAGGCGAGGAGAAAAATCAGTTGTGAAAATATGTGTGATTCGGGACGTGATTCGGGAAAAGAAATGTTTGCAGAGGGAAAAAAAAAAAAAAAGATAGAGCTTGATGGCCCGCGGCCGCTACCGCTCCGTTATAAAATGGACGCTCCTAATATCAATCCAGAGTTCTTTGATTGAAGAACTCTGATATCAATCCATCCACCCATTAGGCGAGTAGAAAAATTAGTTGTGAAAATACGTGTGATTTGAGAAAACAAACATTTGTAGAAGAAAAAATAAAGGTAGCGCTTGGTCGCCGGCGGCCTTTAACATCCATCCACCCATCCCCCATAAAGCAAACTTAGATGCCCAATTTTAATTGGTCGTGCGCTTACTAACATTATGATTAAAGCATGTAACGTCTTTTTAAATGCTTGTCAGATAAAAGCATTGGCTTTCGAAACTCATTTCTTGTTTCAGTTTGAAATTTCACGAGTTGTCGCGCCATCTATGTACCTGCAAAGGAATTCTCTCATTTAAGTACACGAAATATATGCTTAAAATTTGCGCGAAAGAACCAGAAACCTACCATAATGTAACAGGCTTTGCTATTTTTTGCTATTAGGCGCTGAAAGCGCCTAAAAGCATAGCCTTTGAGACCTTCAACGTAGCCTCTGAAATCTGCAAGCAAGTGGTCGCCGCCCGGGGGTGTATTATTTTTGTTCATCTGTTATTGTTATTTTATGCATATTTTGTTTGTTTGTTTGGCTAGGGTGCTAAATGTGTCGGCCCCATAGAGTTAATATACTGCCGGCCCGTTGCAAAAAGTAAGGCATCATCATCATCATCATCAGCGTAACGGTTTTCTCCACTGGCATCATCAATCCACTACCGCGGTGCAGTGAGGGAAAGCAAAGGCGGAGCGAAAGAGCTTGTGCTGAATGGGAACGGTGGTGATGGAAGAAGCCGTGGTGTGGGCGGTGCGCGTCTGCTTGAATTTCGCAGCGTGATCAGAGAGGAGCTCGATTCACAAGCGGCGTCGCCAGCACGCGTGCTTCGTGTGTGTCCCGAGTCTGGATCAGCACCGGCGACGTGGTAGTGCCGCCGAGTACGGCCGTCGAAGCATGGACGCCACGCCGAAGCAACACCAGCGCTTTTGGGGCGAGCTCTTCCCGACCCGCCTGAGCGCCGTCGTGTTTGTGGCGTACATTGGCTTCTTCGTCAACCAAGGCAAGTGTGTAGTACGCGTGCTGTAGTTCCTAGCCGTGCGTTCTCAATGGGCGCAGAGGATCTTGTACTGCTTGCTGTGCGCTGTATGTTTTTGCGTCAAGCACGGAAAAGCTGCGCGTTGTTGACCGGCGCCTCAAACCCATCAAGTCTTGTCGTCTGCACGCAACGCGTTTGGTCAGCTGTCAAAACCAGCGTAGCCTTTTTGCATGTTCTCTGATTCAACGCTTGAAGATCAAAAGCGTTGCTGTGATCATCGCCTGCGGGACGGGATGCCGAGGGTGTCGTTTAGTTTCGGATCTGGGGTTTGTTGTTCACTGTCTTCTATTTTAAGCTACATGCGAACAGGCGTGCGAACCTGTGCAAACTTCGTGTTGCTAGGGGCTATGCTTCTTAGTATTATGATTGTAATCAGTGCATCAATACGCCGCGACATCAAGTGATTAACGTATCTAACTATTACGATCGCACGTACGGTAACTGTTTGTCCGTACGCTGTGTTCGTACGGCGCGACGTTCGAATGGCTTTCGTGGAAACCCGAAAACGTAGCGCGCCTTTGACGATCACGTTTGTTATGTAGTTTGCTGTCTGTCATTCAAAACGTCATGTGAGATCCGTTTCCTGCTACAGGGAGGGTAGCTAAATTTCCGTGTTCAGACGCGGAAGTCCTGTAGCGCCGTTCGCCTTCTAATAGTCGCTGATAACAGTCCTCTTACTTTCGCTGTGCTGCTGGAACCTCCGCGATCGGCGACTCAGCGCACTTATCGTGGATGCTGTACGGCAATTTGGCAAGTATAGGCTAGGTACTTGTGCAAACAGATAATCGAGTCATGTGTAGGCGTTTATGTACTCCATACTTATCTCGTCCCTTCTGTGGATGAGATGGCTTTCGGCATCATGGAGAGAGTGCCATTTCTAATATCAATAATTAGTGCGAATTATTATCGGCATAATTCACATGCGTAGAAGGTGGCTGCTCAATTATGGGCGAAACAAGAAAAAGTTGGCTAGCCGGCGCACCTCTGATAAAGGGTGCTCCTTATTTAGGATGGGGTTATTTGACGCATAATTGTAAGCTATATGCGGAAAGGGTTGCAAGTTGTGGCGTAATGTCGTGCGTTGATGTACGGACTATTCTAAACTTCCGAATAACCAGTGGGCTTAATTCTTCAGTCGTCAAATAAAGCAGTCACAATTTTTTAACTCTGAAAATGAAAACATTTATTAGCGTATGCATGCATCATTTATGGCACGAAGCTGTATAACGGATATATACATGCTCATTTCCCAGAAAATAACGTCTCCCAGGTGACAAAAACAAATCGCCTTTCCCAGGACAAACTTTTCAACAACACGGAATGTTTTATTTCCTTAAAAATCGATACGGATTTCCTTTCTATAAATTATCGATGCATTTTTCAATTTCAACAACGACCCGTCACTTCTTGAGCTTCCGCAGAAATGGCTTGCGGTACTTGTAAGTACAAACGGTTTCCTAATATTTTAGAGGGTCAGCTAGCTTTTTGCGCAATCAAATTTAAATTGAGGCAAAATTTATGTTATATTTAATTCACGCGCGCGTTCTACTCGCATCGGACTTGGTGCACGCTGGCAAATGTTACCACGCTCATGATTCCAGTAATTTGTCGAGTTTTGTAATGGTGGCACTTTGAGAGGAGCCCTATCAGCCTCCTTGGCGAATTGAAGAAGCTGTACCCGGGATGATATCCCGGACACCCTGGACACTGTCAAAATCCGCCATCTTGTCTACTCATTGACTGGTCCAGAGGGCTGCTAAGGCTTGCCTGATTGCCATAAAATGCCGCCATTGTGGAATTTTGACAATACAGCGGAATCTGACACTGTCTGTAGGATGGCACCCCGGACCTTTGGGCTAACTAGAGCGTTAAGGATTCGGATTCCCTCAACATCCGCGTTGTATACACGCGAACAAAATGCTTGTACGAGCAAATTATTTTAATTTTTATTTATAAATACTAGTACTTTTGTGCACTATCAAAAATCATCGGTACTAAACTGTTAGCGTGTGTTTCATTCAAGTGCTATTTCTTTCTTTTTGGATGCTTAGTTTCTGCAGATTCATCCATTACGTCGGTTAAAGTTGTATTTGCGACATGCTCTTTCTGTGCGTACGATATCGACCAGTGTGTCGGTATTCGTTATTTACTCGATTAAACCATCGCCTGACCTGCAAGTGCTGAGTAACACTTAAACACGGCTTAGCAATCGCAGATACGAATTGCCCACGTGCGTCCACGTGTTTGACGAGCGTGTTGGCTATTAATCAAGCACCTGGTTGGGCGTTCAGTCGCCGCTACTTCCTAGGCACTTGTGTGTGCACGTTGTCTGTTAGCGAAGGGAATGGAAAAGGAGGCTGGCCGACTTAATTAGTCCGGATCGACATGCTTAATTGTCAGCGCGTGGTATGCCTATAGTCGCGAATGCGACTCGCCCAGAGGTGTTCACCGCTACATGTTAGTTCATATTTGTATATACACGCACCCATTCAAGCGCACAAGAAGATGGACTACGATCATAAAAGAGCAGCAAAATGACCACTATTATTATAGGTTTCTGAATTGATTTAAGATCAGTAATTAGTAGGGGTGTGCGAAGATCAGGTTTTTCAAATACAAATGTCCAGCCTCGAATATCGAAAATGAAAGCACAAGTTCGCCTTTTTAACAATAACATACACTGTTATGTTAAGGCGACACACTAATAAACTGTCAAGGTAAAATATGGCACTATCAGGAGCACACTGTCGACACTACAGCTAACTCCCAGGGTGTCACAGCATACACAAAACGACAATAAATGCTAACGCCAGTCATGCAAGAATGTCGGTTAATTGTTCGTACCACTCCGTAATGACGCTGCAATGCATACTGAGGAGGCCTTGTACATACAAAGCGATGGCTGCGAATGGCAGGACAGCACTTATTCTTCTCTTGGTAAAAGCTCGAAGCGCACCAGCGTGGTTACGTAGTCGCCGACAGTGCTGCCAAACACGTAGTTGCGCATGCTTGTGATATAGCGCATGTGCATGGTGGTCGACAAGTATTCACATGATGTCAGCGTGTGCCACTTCGTAGTACTGTTCGCAGCTTCCACTGTGCTGTCGAACCGGTTATGAAGACAACCGGTTCGAGAAAAAGCGCAGCCTTTCACTGTGCTGGCTGTATTATAAAATGGCGGCATCAGTGACGTCAATGCATACCCCCTCACGGACGGTCTGGAGGCGCTCGCTCCCGGCCTGTCTGGAGGCCCGAGCGCGCGCCTCCAGACAGGTGCGCCTCCAGACCGGCCGTGACCCCCTATACTGATGGGTTCACCAGTGCCGTTCGCGGAATAGAACACCGGTCGCGGTTGCCGCATTTCGATGGAGGCGAAATGCTGAGGACCCGTGTACTGTGCTATGGTGCACGTGCAAGAATTCCAGGTGGTTGAAATTTCCGGAGCCTCCTCATCTACGGCGTCTCACCTATTCATATCGTGGTTTTTGGACGTAAAACCTCACAAATTAATGTTATCAATGCCCGCCATCATGACTACACTGCCGGAGCTTACTAGTTGTGGACATCGCCGCTGCAGTCTCTACACTCAGGGTATAAACGCGGAAAGGTCATGACTTTTTTGGCAAGACGAAAGGATTGCACGTTCGTACTTTCGGAATATTCGAATGCCTCATTTCTCGAACAGAATGCGAATGTTCGTCGAACATATTGAATGTTCCACGAATATTCGAAACATTCGAATAATATTCGCACACCCACAGTAATTATAATTCAGATTCTCCTCTGCCAGAAAAATACCTGCAAACGCACGCACTGCAGTTGTTTGAGACATGTGCCACTTTCACGTCATTCGATTGATAATTACTACATAGTTACTCATTAAGTGCACATACAAATAATTGTTGATACCACGTTGACTTCTTTTCAACATGCCCTGGAATAAAACTACGCCATTTCGTCACATTTACTGAAAGTGCGTCATAATTCGTCGCCGAATATGCATCTATCCATAATAGATGAATAAAAAAAACGACATTATGAATTAGTTTGTAATCTGCGATTTTTTATTCTGGGTATTCGTTTCTCTATCCGAAAAGCGAATACACGTCACGTGCCTTGTAGTGTTATGTCATCAGACAACTATTGATTTAATTGCGTAATTATGTATGCGGATGCCGTTGTTTTCACGGCTATGAAATTATATTCCTCACCCTGTAACAGCCTAGAAAAGGTCTCGCAGTGTGGACAAATTAAGTAAAAATAATAATAAAAGACGTATGCGTGTATAGAAGATATGGCGGGCAGATGCTTGGGACTCGGTCTCTGCACGCGTGTGCCTTTGTCAGGCAGCCCCCAGACGTGACTCGGAAATGTCGCGCTAACATCTGGCCACGGCAGTCACGTTGGGACAGAAATGTATTCGTGAAAAAAAAAAAAAGAAAAGAAAACCACACTGAGAGTTCTTTCTGCATCTCTCAAGACAGTTACACAGTACACATAAACACGTCCGGGAAGGACTCGAACCAAATTATTCGTTCTTTTTTATTTCTTCCTTTTTTGTCCTTTTTGAAGGCCCTGTCGTTTAGGGCCCTTTCCATCCGCTTCTTGTTACGTGGTTTGATGATGTCGCCCACGATGTTACATTCAACTCTTGTACAGCAACTTCTGTACAGCACAGACCTTCCTCGTTTAGCTACTGCATTTACTCACGGGGGAAGCAGGACAAAAAAAGAAGAAAGAAAGAAAGCTAGGAGATGGCGTTACGTATCTGGAAGTCTGTAGCGACATACGGGAATCAAATTGGCCCTGGCCACGCGATAGGCAAGTGGTCGATTCATGTGCCGTCAAGCGCCACTGAACGATACCCTTCTGCCCTCATAATGGAGATCCCCGCGACATACGCACAACCATGCGGACTATTTTGTAGTCTCATTACATGCCATAGAAGATGGCTTTATATATATATATATATATATATATATATATATATATATATATTTTATTTTTTTTTGTAGTCTCATTACGTGCCATAGAAGATGGCCAATCCGCAGTACGGCGTGGGGGCTCAGGGGTTGAAACGGAAGAAGTGGAGTGCTAAAAAAATAAAAGAAATAATGATGGACACAGTCAGTAGCGCACCCAGGATCTCTGCCAGGGGGTGGGGGTTCAATTTTTCCCGGAGGGCCGGGCATGCGATTACACAGTTGTTGCGCGTGTAAAAAAAAAAAGTAAATAAAATGCCAAATAATAGTAACATCAATGATGATGATTATTTTATTATTTTTTCGGCGTTTTACAGAGACATTAGCGCCACATTCTTCTAGGACATAGGAGCAGTTATGGAGTGAGAGGGGGGTTAGGTCGACCTCAAAG
This sequence comes from Hyalomma asiaticum, assembly GCA_013339685.2. Taxonomy (NCBI): domain Eukaryota; kingdom Metazoa; phylum Arthropoda; class Arachnida; order Ixodida; family Ixodidae; genus Hyalomma; species Hyalomma asiaticum. Next base: position 23,988,077 of record CM023488.1, on the reverse strand, counting down.
TTGAGCATCTGTCCTGTGGGGGGGGGGGGGGGTTGTACCCCCCCCCCCCCCACAGGACAGATGCTCAACTTTCAACTGACGTTTATTGAAGCAACACAGCTTTCACACACAAGTGGCGTAGGTATAATCACAGTCGTCATAGGGCCTTTCGATAACCCGGGAGCACCGCATCATCGTGTCTACGCGCCCAGATAGGGATTCTTTGGAAACGAAATTCGGAGTGCACGGTAACCGTCTCTCGACTGGGGACACCTCAACAGAAACTCGCAGGAGAAGAGGAGTGAAAGAGGGGAGTGGAAAGGAGAGGCCACCTTCTCGAGGCGGGAGATTGGGGAGTTTTAGCAGCGCCAGCTTACCGTACGGTAGTCACGGTAATGTCGTATACCGTCATGGTCGGCACGCTGCTATTGTAGTCGGAAAGAGTTGCACTAGTTGCTCGGTGAGCACGGAGACGTTATCAGATGATAAAACTCGCTGGTAATGTCGTCACGAGCTAAAATTTCTACGTATCGACCGCGGCGGTACTGCGCATTACCGTACTTACCGTACGGTAAGCCGCCACTGCTGAAACCCCCTAAAGAAATAAAAACAGCGGTAGTTGTAGCACCCTTCTCACGTCATGTGCTGTGCGTGACAACGCATAGAATTTAAGGTATATAGGGTTGTTTCCGTTAAACTTATCTACGTTTGCGTAGCGGACACTGGGCATACGTACTGACGAATGTCAGCCGCGCCACCCATAATGGACTCTTCTTTGTATGCCTCCGCGTGCGACCATTGTCGAGCTAGCTGTAACAATCGCAAAACGTTCTCGCCCTTTCTGTCTCATTGTGCACGCAAGTTTCTCGCTTAGCACAGCTGTTGCCTTGTCGAAGGCGGCCGCCTATACAAACGGTATTATTCCTGACGCCTGCGGTGAAGAAGGCTTAGCGAACTCGCCGTTTCCACCTCTTTAGTTCTGTGTAGTGCATCTGAGAAGGTGCGTGTAACAAGCTGCATGATAGAGAGAGAGAGAGAGACAGACTTAGAGACAATTGAAGTATTGATTTGAGATTGAACCGGTTGTATTTTTGGGATGTGTTGGCAGCTTTAGTTCTTCGCGTAACAGAGCTGTCTGTCAGGTAGTGCTGTAATTTAGCTCCTGTACATTTATTGGTGTACTTCGAGGAAAAATAAAATCATATACGTGAACCTGAATATGGCATATTGTGGCTTTGTAACTATATGCACAGCGAACACACTTAGCCTCCATTTAGCTGCAGTTTAGCCAACTTTTGCCACTGAAAACGAGTGCTAATAGTGCACGAGTGACTACGGGAGTTGAAGACACGCGACATATTTAAACGCGTTATAGCTGCAAGCTGCATTTAACATTGCACTGCAATGTGAAACCTTACGTTCGTGCACGCATTGTCTCTTACTACTGCGTTGGATCGTGCCATCGCTTCGACTGCGATCACGCCACGATATTGCAAGTGCAGAGTCTACACGTCTTGTGGAAGGTGCGTTGCTGCGCCGAGAGGAAGAGAGATACGTACAGTGAGATAACAACAGTGAGCTGCACATGCGTACACGTGTGTACTGTTCGAAGTCTTTATCTGCGTGCTACGGACGTTGGTGCGGCAAACTGTATGGCGCGGTTTCCTTATCGCGGGCGTGGAAGCTATACGGTTCCCAGAGTCGCGCGATTAGCACTTTGCTTATCTGTGCACTTCTACTGCGCCTGCGCTGATGTCGTAAGAGTGGGAGGAGGAAAACACGCGCACTCACTAAACTTCGTGTTGCACGCGCAAGGAGAATTCGACGCATGCGCGCGCAGCGTATGTATAGGGGCAGTTATCAATGCCGTATAGTACTCACTGAGGCCACAGTATAGATACGTCTAATTATCAAGATAATATAGTACGAGCGCATTTTTTTAGCCCAACATGGAAAAACAGACATGTAGAAACAAAGATGCAACAGGTCGAACGCTGAAATGTTATTTTATTCGTACAAAACATTCAAGAAAAGAGCCAGGTGGTGGAAATTTTCGGAGCCCGCATCTGCCGCGTCTCTTGTAATCATATCGTGATTATGAGGCGAAAAAAGCCCAGAAATCAATCAATCCAGTCGTTGCGCCGCCGGTGCTGATCGCGGAGGCCATGGACAGAGTTATAACCAAACTGCTGGCCACGTAATTAAGCATTCTGTTTATCAAGTGCATCTACTCGTGCACCCAGGCTTCTCTATATAACTTCTAGAATTTGTGTCAAATAACGTTTTACGCGGGAGAGCTGTGTCCGGGTCATCAATATGCAGGACAACAGATAAACGTTTTTATCGGGCAATAACGTTTTACTGTATTGCTGATTTCTTTCGTACAAATGTTACCCCCATGGCCTGAAATAAGATGCATCAAGTTGTCCCAAGTCCCCTAGGCATGCGAAAGTACATTTGTGAGCGCAAGGATTAAGAGGATATTTCCATTTTCATTGTGTTGGTAAAAAGGAAAGGATGTGTTCTTCTTGGAGGGAAGTTGAAGACGTAATGTAAAGAGGGTATCTCCTGGGTACCCCCCCCCAAAAAAAAAAAAAAAAAAAAACAAACAAACAGGCAAATGGTATCTGTGTTTCGCGAACAAACTTCACTAACTTCTACCAAGTTCGAGAAGCGTTTCGAGAAGGTCAAGTTCGTTCCTGCAAAGCAAAGCGAGGGTTCGGATGCCTACGTATGTGCACACGTGACGGGCCTAAAGGATGCATATTCGCGCTTCAGCAAAAAAAAAAAAAAAAAAAAAAGAACTCTCAAATATAAATGAGGCCATGAATTGTGTTTCATGCAGGCATCCTGGTGACGGCGACCAAGAACTCCCACGACCAGTACGACTACAACGTCACCACGGTCGTCATGCTCACCGAGCTGTTCAAGCTGTTCGCCGCCACGCTACTCTACCTGAGAGAGTGAGTGTATATGCCCAAGCCTGCCCGGTGGTCTATAGTGGTTACGGCCCCGCCGCGGTGGTCTAGTGGTTTTGGCACTCGGCTGCTGATCCGCACGTCGCGGGATCGAATCCCGGCCCCGGCGGCTGCATTTCGACGGAGGCGAAATGTTGAGGCCCTTATGTTTGCGATGTCAGTGCACGTTAAAGATCCCCAGGTGGTCGAAATTTCCGGAGACCTCGACTACGGCGTCTCTCGTAATCAGAGCTGGTTTTGGGACGTTCAACCCCACAAATCAATCAGTCATATAGTAATTACGGTGCTTGGCTACATATTTCAGGGACGCGGGTTCAATCCCAGCCGTAGCGCTTACATTTGATGGATTACTGGGGTTTAACGTCATACATTTGCATCTTACATGTTGGGGCGAAGCGTTTGCAAGTTTCAGTAAGAAGGTGCACGTGCTTGCATTTTCGACCGGTGTTCTCAAGGGCGTATGTGAAAGCTTACGACTTCTTCAAGCACGGCCAAATGCGCAGCAGGCTTCGACCGCTTACCCGGGCGTTATGCATGCGGTTTCCTTTACCTTCTTCATTTTTTTTTTCTTTTGGAGAGGCGGGGGGGGGGGGGGGGGCTGTGCTCAAGGTAACCGCCAACGTACACTCCGTTATTGTGAAGGCATGCACATACTAATTTGAGATTCTGGCAAATGAGGTCTGCGGGGTACTGCAAAATCCCGGACCTGGACGAATTCATCAACTAAGAAACCTTCGTTGCTCAGAAATTTGCATATGGGTTTCCTCGGTAGCTTTGTGCTACAGGCGGGGGGTGGGGGATGCTTGTTTTCCACTTCTTAATTTGAGATTCCCGCTAATTATCGCGAGACGGCGCGCGCGCTGCGTCGAAGCGAGATTCTCGAATGGCTCGTTTCTCAACAGTTCGAATGAGTCATCGCACGTTGTACGTTATACGTGCAACAGCACATGTAGTACAACCGATACGTATGGACAGGCGCGTCAAGTTCAATGCGAGACAAAATTTGAGACTCCTGATGCTAGTTCTCGCAAAGGGAACCACGCTACTTCGAAAGCTGATTCTCGTATGCCGCGTGGATTCTGGCATTCAGTTATGAAACCCCGTCATATCGCACGCTTGTACAGTAGACAGTCGCATCCTATTTGCTGCTGTCAGAAGATTAGGCGAATACACGTCGTATTCGTCGAATCGAGCCGCGATCCGCTTTGAAGGTATGACGCTGCAGCGCTTGGCAAGGCCATCTTCCTTTTGTACGAGCGTCGTGCATATGTGTACATGTACAACTTGACGTGCGTGTACGACGAATTCTGCTGTACGCGTCTCGTTTCTTTAGGAATGCACTGGGGCGTAGGCCTACGCGAGTGAAAGTGGACGTGGCCTTCATTGCTGCATGTACGCGCGTACGAGGCAGAGGTCAGAAGTGGACGTCGACAACCCGTCGTCGTTCGTTGTGTGTACGGGGTCATCGGGGGAGCGGTGAAGGGGACAGTGACTGCGCGTGCGCGAATGCTGTATTCGCGCATGCGCAATCCGTCGTTCCTGAGTGATGACGTTGACGTGTTTCTCGGAGTTGTCGGCAAGCGGCTGGAGACATTACGCTTCCGGCCCAAAATCATAAGTTGCAAATAAATTACCCACTCCCTCTGCGAAAAAAAAAAAAAAAAATCAAGGAGAGATAGTAGAACAATTGTGTCGTGACGTACCGTTATTATAAAAAGGAATAGCGGTTATAGGAAACAGGTTTTTTTCTTTTTTTTTTAATAGACGACCAATGCTGGTGTTAGGCGAGGAGGTACAGTAAGCTTCACGCAGGAGCCCTTCAGGGAAGCTCATGCTTCTTTAGAGAGACGCCATACAGTGAAGCAATAAATCAATGCAGACTGATATGTTGTTCTTTAAGGGAACTTTTTTGTCATTAATTTTGCTGTCTTGCGTCCATTATTAGAAGCTAAATTCAACGTTTCGCACCCCAGCAACTGCATGTCGGTGTGACATTGATGATTTGAAAGTGCTTTCTTTATGTTTCGGCCGAATTGGCCGATAATAAATTTCTCCGGTACTTGTAAAGTCCAGTCTGTGGCCCCCTTAGAAAACACTGCATAGTTCCTTTTTTTTAAAATAATAGTCTAAGCCCAAGCAGACGCCGTGAAAACATGTGACGTCACGGCCGGATAAGAGGTTATTTCAGGAGCATTGTCTTCTTCCCGAATTTTCAAAATAAATCCATGACGTCTTCATGAGTACTAATAGCGAAGGCGATTATACTATACAATTATTTCGTGCATCGTTCCATCGTTTTGTCGAAGGCTATCAATTTACAACGTCACCAGGGGCAGCATGGAGCTTGAAGAACGAATTTTAAGACATGTCCATGCGCTGTCATTGTATACACTGCGCATATATTCTTGATTTCCATTGCGGAACCGACGTATTTTTGCGCCACGGTGGATTGCGCACTCCCTGGACCGATATAGCTACAAATTTCTCGCGCGAAACTGCACGCTTCGAGTGTATGTATGTCCGCCGAGCCCTTCGTACGCGCTCTAGCTGTCACTTATCACTTGTACAGCTGTCACTTGTACGCCATGCTTCGAAGGACAAGCTCCGTCAGGCGGACGGGCAGTTGCATGGTACACGCGTAGCGCTTTCGCGTAAACGCCGTTTTCCGGCGTTAGCGTCAGCTTCGTCGCTTTCTGGGAAGTCTGTGTGGATGTCTCTCTGATGATGTAAGCAGGGAGGGTGTTAGAGGAACATTGCGGCGCTGAGCATTCCTTTTGTATGCGCCATCTGCGATGTGATGCGGGCGATTCAGCGTACACTTGTACGCTTACTGAGTACGTGTACACACGATTCGGGTCGACCAGTGCGATGTGCTTGGCTGGCTGGCTGCGCTGCCCGCTTTTCTTTTCTTTTTTTGTTCTTTTTTAATGACCTGCGTGACGTAACAAGTGCCGGCTTTTTGTCGGCAGGACGGTGTGTGCTCTCGGGCAGAGGACGCTGACGCATCGCTTTTTTTTTTTTTTTGTGTCCCGTTATTTCCTTTCTCTTTTTCTACCGTAAATATAGTTGCGGGCAGTCTCAGTGAATGGGACGGTTCAGGCTGCTTTTTTTTTTTGTCATTTGTTCGTTGGACCTTTGACGGATTAGTTAATTGGCGCCTGTGCTACAATGGCTGCCCGCTGCCTAACCTGTGAGACCACTTGTTCATTGATGCACCGACACCTTCGTCCCGAAGCGTCGCCGCTTGCGCTCGTAAGAATGATCGATCTACTGATTGATTGGTTAATAATAGATCGACTGGTCAGTCAGTTGAAGTTGTCAAACGATGGTAAAAAAAAAAAGAACAAGGAGGTATCGGATAAATCTGGTTCGAAATAAACTAACATGGTTTAAACTAACCTAAAATAAAGGAATAGCCAGGATTTAATTGCATTAATAATAGAAATTTCTTAAATTCGATCGCGAAAATTGTGTGGGCCCATATCCTGGAGGCAGTGCAGTCAGAGAGTGTATGTGCATTTGTGGGCCGATCCTGGAAGAATTAAGTGCACCCGGACAGTGTACGTGTTGGGTTGTCTTGTGAGAAGCTGTTCTAACGAGTTTCTGCTACTTCGCCCGGGCTGTCGGCGTCTAACTGACGTTTCCTGCGGGGAACAGCGGCGCATCACCGCATGCTTCGCTTCGCACCTTAATTCCCACGCAGTTTTCACGTTAGTGGAGCTTTCATGATTTCTCGCAGTGCTGCACGTAATTACTGGGAGTTTATCGACTGAACATGACAACGGCCTGAAGCACGTACGTTACTCTGCGTACTATATATAAAACGACCACATCCATTGGCCGTGCTTTGGTTAGTTCGCGTGCACCGGGACCTAGCGGAAAAGAAATGTTCCATTACCTTGTGGACCGGATGCCCGTTAATGTGACACCATTTACGCGCCATCGCTTTTTGTGACCGCGAGCACGGACGCTAATGCGGAAACGGCGTGTACGCAATGTTACCTCCCGCCCCTTGTTTTTTCTTTGTTTTTTTTTTCCTTGTTCGACGTATTGTATCCTCAAGTACCCATATGCAGTCTAAATGCGGTAGGCTATGCCATTTGTGTGACGATCGACAGTGGTTTGTCAATAGCTATTCACAGCGCATCATTTTCGTCTTTCTTATTCTTTCATTCGACAGCAGTTTGTCAATAGCTATTCACAGCGCATCAGTCTCGTCTTTCTTTCTTTCTTTCTTTCTTTCTTTCTTTCTTTCTTTCTTTCTTTCTTTCTTTCTTTCTTTCTTTCTTTCTTTCTTTCTTTCTTTCTTTCTTTCTTATTTTTTATTAGAAGGCGCCCCTATACGTGCGGCTTGCCCACAATCCTATATGGTCGTTTGGGTTTGTATGGGGACGGACGTATGCGATTATGTGTAATGTCGCGTACATCGGCACACAGCGGAATAGATACAAGCCACATTGGGAGCAGGGTTTTTTTCTTTCAGTTGGATTTGGCCATTTCATATACTTTTCGGTCACGGTTCGCATAACGGCGCCCCTGGCGCCGCCGTGCGGATGTCGACGTCCCTGACCGCGGCCGAACGCATGAATAGGCTTTGATCGAAGGCTGCGCGCCAAAAACTGCCATTGTGTATACGCACGTCACATATGCCTAAGCGCAAATGCGCGTGCCGAGTGTACGTACGTACGATGTCCCACCCGTGCAGTTTTTCCGCGAGCGTCGCTGTATGGAAGTATTGTGTGAGTTACGTCATCGGGCCTCTTGGGAGGGGACGCCATATATGTGCCTCTACGAATATTCGTGCCTGACAGCCCCGGCCTGCGATGCAATCTCGGACGTCAAGCTGCGCGCACGACTGAGGGGCTCGGGCTGAGCACGGATATGAGGGAGAAATGCGATGATGAGCCGTTTTGCGTGCGGTGATGGGAAAAATCTATTTTCCCGTTACGGCCACCCTCGAACGCTATCGAAAGCTCGTGCGGCTCGGCGTCTCGGAGATTGCATCGGCGACGTAGCGACTTTGGTTGGCCGCAATACGGCCAAGCGGGCGCGGCGAGTATCATCGGCCTGCGCATCGTGTGTGTCGTGGAGTCGTTGCGCGGGGGACCGGCGGCGACCTAGAGACTACAGAAACTATGCGCCCCAGAGGGCGCCGCGCTGCTAGCTCGTTTTTTTTTTTTTTGGCAGTGACCGTTCGACAGCGCCCGAAGCGCGTAGGAGGCGGCCATTTTGACGCCGACGGCGATATGGTAACGGTGTCGTTCGTTCGCACTCGATTCTAACGCGCATGCGATTTTTGGACCCGTTTTATTCGTGCAAAAACGGTACTTGATCATATGATGCATCTTTCGACTACATGCAATATTAGGGAAAAAAGGATGCAAGTCAAGAAAAATTGTAGCACCAAGTGGACCCTTAGCCATGAATCTCCAATAGGAACTAATCCCAATAGCAATGGTCTCACAACCTCAAATTGAAATTGCCTATTACCAATTGGACTCGTACAGCGATATTCGAGCATTCCAGTTGTAGGAGCTATGTCCAATAGCTTGAAACACTTGGAATAGTGCAACCACTTGGACTATCCAAATATGTCAATTGGAAAATGCCTGTCCCAATGGGTTCCTAATTGGGGCATGTACACTCAATTGGACTACATGCATTCCATTTGGTAGGTGAAAGGGAAAAACTTTATAAGCATAACTGGGCTCCAGTTCATTTCATTCGATGGCCTATTGCTAAGAACTGGTACGGCTCGTTGGACCAACTGAATGTTTTTCCCATCACGTATCGCATGTGCCACCTTGACATATCGTCGTAGATTTTGACGGCGCACTAGCAAGACCTGCATAGTTCCTAATTGGTAAAAATGAACTGCATTGTCCTCTAAGGGGCCAAGGGCATCACGTACCTAGATTTCTGGAAACTGTTGAGCTAATGTAGCTGATATACTTAAAACCGCTTAAAACCGCCCATTATGTCACGCTGATGTTCACGGGTTTCAGTGTTAAATATGAGACTAAAAATTTTTACCATCATTTTCCCATTTAATTCACAGACGATCGCAGAATTAATGACAAGTTTCTCAGAGGCTGATTTATCAGTCTAGACTAGCTCATTCATTGTTTCACCCTAATATATTTAAACAAACATTTGTTTAAAGAAAAATTGTAAAATTATTTACTGTCCCCAAGTTTTGTGAAATGGTAATTATGCACTTAAAGTTCATATGACTGACATGTGCCTTCTCACATTTCTTTTCATAGCCATTCGTTCCAGACGTTGCTCTCGGAAATTAGCAAGAATCGAAAAGGTGGGTAAAGCATACACCCTTGAAGGCTATGGTCGAAAGTTGCGTATGATGTGCTCTAACTCATTGATCGTGGCAGTAACGTCGTGGGGATAGAACTTTCGACCATGGCTACGCCTAGGTAGATCCTTTGTATAACTCGGCTTAACTTAGTTGAACTTGACTGTACTTGACTGTACTACTAAGTTATACTAAGTTGTACAAAGGATCTACCTAGGCATATCCCAGTTGAATCGAAATAACACCAAGTGTAGTCAAGTTCTACCCCCTCGACGTTATAGCCACGATCAGTGGGCTGCTGACCAGCTTTGCTGTGATCTGGCCTTGCGCGGCCTAGTGCAAGCTATGTGCTTTTTTTTAAAGATAGTAGTCTTTCTTGGGATACCTGAACACAGAAATTTTGGCCTTTCTGTTTGTCTGTCTGTCACACGATTCAGCCACCCGGCCAACGTTTAACCACTTGCCCAACCCAGCCATCTTGAACTGGTAGCTGCGTTCATACTTAAGAACATTGTCGGTCAAAAAGCAAATGTTATGCATATCTGAGACACAACATCAATACGTAAGTATTAGGTGGTGTGTTCCTTTACTAGAAAATACATAGATATGTAATTCTAAAGACCCTAGTGTTTGTAAGGCTGTGCTAAAATGCGACGCTATGCACAAAAAAAGGCCTCTGCGAACGATTTGGTGCTGCCACCTTGTAGTTGCCCAGGGATTCTGCACAAGCTCATGTTTCCCGACGGCGCTGTCAGATGGTGTCCATATCTCATGCAGCATAGTACGGCTGGCAGAAGACTATAGTCTTTCGACGACATTTCCAGGGAAGCATGCAGATACGCGGCCAATTTTTTCTTCTGCCTGAACATGTGCGCCGCCAGCTGCAGTGTTGCCAGTGCAGTAGTGGGCTGAGTTCATGTGTGTAAGAGAAGAAAGGAGTGCGCGTGCAAATGCCGCACATTGGACATTGCATGGAAGAAGCACATGCACACCCTTGGGGACCTGAGTTGGTGATGATGATAATTTCGTGATACGGATGCACAAATTATGAGTACCTGAAATGCTTCGCATTAAATAATTCGTGCAACAGTCCAAGATTACAGCGCCCGTCAGCGTAAAATAAAATCTTACATCATTGTGTCACGATCCCAGTGCTCTTCTTGTACTTCGTGCCGGCCCTGCTGTACTGTTTCTACAACAACCTGAGCTTTGTCAACCTGGCCGCATTTGACCCGACCACGTACAACCTGCTGCTGCAGTTCAGAGTTGTCATCACAGGGCTGTCCTTTCAGGTGGGTGTGTACAAAACGGTAAGAGAGATCTATATGCCTAATCGTAATGAAAGTATGCTGGGTGTCAGTGAACACGGACACCGGCGGTAACGCTGGAAGGAAAACTTAGTAACACTTCGTCTAACGTACATGTCGCAGCCGAACCGCGATATATAGCCAATATACGGGTATAACGAATTCTCGGTTATAACGAATCACCCTAATATTATTGACCTTGAAGGGACTCTAGAGCAAACAGCTTTTTTGTTAGAGTGATGAGAACGTGTGAAGCATCGATACTATCTATACCATTGCCTTGTTCAGCGAGAAATATACGTAAATGCATGATGAAGCTTGCAGCACCTGAATGATATTCTGCGAACTTGGCGTGGTGATGTAGTCGAGGCAGCTGTATGCAGCAGGGCTGGCTATGACATCTTAGAAGCAGTTTTCATCATGCCTTGATGTCCTAGCCAGGCGAGGAGGACTATCGAGGTGCACTAACAATAGCTAAACCTTTGTTCTTCTCCTGCCTTCACGTGCATTTCGCACAGCTGTCCGGACTGTCGGTCAGTGAAGAGAGAAAACGGTGAATCTATGTCAATGGGACTAGTTGGACAGACAGTTTGAATAGTTCCAAAGTCATGCTGACCACTTAGATACGATTTTCGTTCAAACTAGCCTTTCTTTGGCACAAAACAACTATTACGGTGTTTATTGGATGATATTTCAACAGTGCACACAGACTAATTTGTCTTTAGTGTCACTTTAAAGCAGCTTTACGGATATCTGTTTATAAAGAATTATCGCATATAGCGAAGCTCCTATAAATTTAGGCGGTATTCATTATGGTGTGCTTTGACTGTCAGTGCTTTTCTGTTGTGCAGCTGTACCTGGCAAAGCAATCTAATAATTAAAAGAAATTAGCTGTGTGTTGTTGATTGCATCACCGATCGTGTTTTACACTGACAGATATGCTGCATATAAGTTAAAGGAATTGTTACCCCTGTGTCATCTGTCGTTAAATCCTGCACCACAAGATGACGTTGCCAACCATACTGGTCACGTTTTTGAGAGTGTGTCGTACAAACCAGACATAAGCCAAAAGATGCACTTGAAGTGTTAATTTATCTAGAGCAAAATTTAAATATGAATTTATTCTTGGACCATGTATTTATTTCCTTATCTTCTTTTTTCAAGTTCAACCACTCTGTCTTCTGTCAGTAGTACTCATGGATTTATGTATATTTTCAGGACAAATTAGTATCTTTTAATTGATTTCTTTGACTATTATTGTTGACCCTAGCTGGAAGCTAAATGTTTTGATATAATTGCTTGTTTGGTTGGGTTATTCAGATTGGAACTTTATAGTCGCTGCAACAGAAGAAAAATGGATTTATTATTCTCTTCGTTTCAGAAGTAGGTTGGTGCCAAGACACCTACAATAAATATTTTTTTTTCTGGGGGGGGGGTGGAGGGATGGGGGAACCACTGCGAAGCTCTAATTAGACCCAATATTCCATGTTTAGCGGCATACAACCAGGGGAAACAAGAGGACCAATATTATAGTTTACATTAAAGGAGAAGAAAAGCAGTTGGGCAGTTGATGTCGTGCATACAGCAGACAACCAGTATTCTGTTAGAATAACATAGCAGGCACTGGAATCGACGTGTAATGTCAGCATGATGAGGATGTTTCTCGTGTTCAGGTTCTCTTCAAGAAGCAGCTGACACGAAAGCAGTGGATGTCGCTGCTCCTGCTGACTGCTGGATGCATCGTGAAGCACCTCGGTCTGCCAGCGAAATCGCCGCCTGCTGCTGGCAGTAGCGTTGTCAAATTCTTCAGCAGTTTGTTCAGTGCTCATATGTTACTGCTGCTGCTACAAGTGAGTACTACGATAAGGAGTTTGTTACAACCTGTTGCTGTGTACTTGGCCATCAGAAAGATTCTGCAGCAAAGCCACCTCAGGATGGGTGTCGATGTGAATGGGATCAGCATTAAAATGACATACAACATAGTGACACGCAATTATCACTGCGGAAACGTGAGGTGTAAATGTAGCTCAGCTCTGCCCATGTGCTTTCTTGCTGACACATTATACCTCGACCCTGATATAACGAACTTGGACGTAACGAATGATTGGTTATAGTGAAATAAGTGAAGAATATTAACTCGAACCTCATTATAACGAAGTTGCAGGGAGACACGAGATTGCTTCGTTATATCCATTATTTCGTTGTAACCATTATTGCCCTTAACTGCAATGTTTGCCCCCTTGGGTGCACATATTTTAACATGCCAATAAGAGCACGGTGCTGTGGCCCGCGATAAAGCCACCCGTGCCGTGGGGTTTTATAACGGCATAAAAAAAAAAGGCTCCTCATCAGTACCTGTGCAAATCGGCAGCATGAGCGACAGGCCGCGTTCAGCCGCAATGTGATTGTGATTGTCTTTTGATCGCACCGTTAGCGCATGCCTCGTCCACGTTACGGCGAAACCGGAGAAATGGCGATGCTATCCAACAGTCAACTGTGCAAACACACCCGTCGTGAACGACTTACGTAACGAACGTGCCGTGCCGGCTTGGCTTGGCTGGCTTGCGGTCTCCAAGGTTGCTACGTCGCCGATGCTCTCCCGGAGGCTATGCCAAGTCGTGTCAGCGTTCGATAGCGTTAGTGGGTGGCCGTAATGAGAGAAGTGGGTGCAAGAAACGGCGCACCATCGCGTTTATCCCTCTAATAATGGATATAACGAAGTATCGTTATATCCATTATTTTGTTGTATCCCATTACATTATAACAATGTTCGAGTATATTGCTATAAATGCAGTGCTATGAAGATATGTCTATAATGAATTATTGGATATAATGGAGCTACTTTTTGTCAAATGGACTTTGCTACAACATTTGAGTGTAGTGGCATCGCTGCAAGGTCCGCATTGTTAGATCAGCAATGACTGTAAAAGTAACACAGCTGAATTAAATAATAAAATAAACAAGCTTTTGAGTTGCAGCATGTCTTAGGAGGCGCTCACTTTGCAGGTCTTTTGTTCCTGCTTTGCTGGTGTCTACAACGAGTTCCTACTCAAGGACACGGGTGTCAACATCGACATCATGATTCACAATGTGTTCATGTATATCGACTCTATCATATGCAATGCGGCCGTGCTTGTGGTGCGTGGTGAGGCGTTGAGCGCATTCTCACGTGCTTCAGTCGCGACACTCGTCAACCCACTAGTCATTGCCATAGTCGTCAATGGCGCCATCTGTGGCATCGTAACGTCTGTCTTTCTCAAGAGCCTCAACTCAATCCTCAAGACGTTTGCAAGCGCGCTGGACCTGTCTGTGATGGCCGTGCTATGTTGGATTATCTTCAAGATTCCCATCGACACATACACCGTCATGGCAATCGCTATCGTGTCCATTGCCATCTACTGCTATTCCCAGCAGCCTGTCGTAAACAAGCCCAAAGAGGTGCCACACTGTCATGAAGATGATGACTTGGGGCACAGCCTTCTAAACGGTGGCAAGCAGCGGAGCACTGTCGTGACTGCAGAAAAGAGTGTTGTACTAAATGTATGACTAGCATTGGACTCCGACATTAAATATCATGTGACCTCTAGGCAGCGTGCAGGTAACCTTCGGTGTTCCTGACGTCTGTTGCAGGCTCATCACGTATCTCCGGCCAAGGCTGATGGTACTATCACATGTAAAGTGCACACATTCTGGAAAACCTAGTCTATAGGTACATACTGTTGCTTTCGTCGATCTACAGTATGACTTGCTGGCTACAGTATATTGTTTGTTATTTTGTTATTGTGCAATATTCTTGTTGCCTGCTGATTGGTCAACCTGTAATCCGGTCTCTTTGAAAGATTGATCTATTGATCTATATGCTGCATTGGTTGTTGCGGTAATTGACACCAATACCAGTGACTTGTTGGTGACATTGCTATAGTTTATGATTGTAAGTCAATGCTGAGTTACTCTGTTAGTTTTGTATGATGATTAAAGTGATCAGGCCAAGCTGGTTCTAACAAATTAAGATGATACTAGCTTGTGAAGAGGACATCTCTTATAGCTTTATAGGTGCAAGTTTAGAGCAACATTAGAGAGCACATTTCTTTGTTTTTTAAAAAAAAGGAGGGGAGTTGTTTCTGGGTTCCAGTAATTTTGTTAAGAGCCCTGCAGTGGTCACTAACAAGATTTCATGTATGCCAGGAGCCAGGCATAACTTGGAAAGTGTGGGGTGGCAGAGTCGTGTCGAAGCTCTAACGTGCAAGTGTTTCTTGCTAGACATTTCTTTTATGCCATCACATCATTTATGCTGTCTTTCAGTGCAAAAGAAACAGCACGTTCATGTGTCTATGGTAGCCTACACTTGTAGTGCACAAGGTTGTCTTGATTACCTTTTGACAGAAGCACGGCAGTTGTCTATGCATATCTACATTATTAGCATTTGCACTCTTTCTAGCCCCTCTGGCGTTTTGGGTTGGGAGGGTTTACATTCAATTGTACCATTAAATTTTAAGAACTTGCATAATCCTTTTCACAATTAGCTGGTGGACCAAGCAGCACCTAGGAACTTCATTATATCCCAATTGTTAACAGAACTTTTTGTTGGGCTAGTTGGTATGCATCCATATTTGCTTTAACGCACCAAAACGCACAAACCATGAGAGAGATACTTAACACCGTGGTGCTGTGTTCCATGTACTCTCTCTTGGTTCAGGTTTTTTTTTTGGCACCTTAAAGCAAATGTGGATTCCAAATATTCGTGGTACATGTATCAGGAGAGTTAGAAACAAGCCTTTGTTATTCTCATTTGTTTTATCATAAATATTTAAATACAGGAACACCCATAGGGTGAATTAAGGCACCTTACAATTGATACGCTGATGTATGTCGCTTTCATTCGAAATGCCATGTTTGCATGTAGTTTTTAATTTATTTCAAGATATCAAGGCAAGCGTGTAAGTGACCATTGCTATGCCTGATAAGAAGAACAAGCTGGTAACATCTGTCGTCATTTTATTCTTGTCTTCATGCATCTTCTACAATTGTATGAAAGTGGTTATAGTCCTATGATGAAAGAAACCAAGTGATAAACCACATGTCACTTTCCAGTAGTCCAGACAGCTATCTGGATGATTTTCTGTTGTTTTCTGTTTATTACAAGCAGTGTTACCAAACTGAGTAAAGCCCAAGGATGTGATGATTTATGTTATTTATGTTAAAAGAGTTAGCTTGAGACACATGTGATGTTTGAGTAGTGTCCAAGTCAATGCAAGCGCACAGTTCCGTTTGAAAGGAACAACTTCACGCTACCCAAGGGATAACAACTCTTGTAAATGCTTCAGTGATTAAAGGTTCACAGATATTTCTAAATCCCTGTTAGTTAGTTTTAGTTGATCACCTGTTCACAGAGTTATAGATACAGGGTTATTCATGCCCATCGTAATTAAGCACTCATTTAATGACTCATTCTTTCTTGTACATTTATCTTTATTCCATATGTGAAGATCTTAATTATTACCTGACCTTAGTGCCTCACTCCTAGTTTCAATGTAAATGTTAATTACAAATGGCCATTCTTGCTGAGGTTATTAGATAAGCATAAGCTTGCTGCAGGAAATGCAATTTATCTGTCATTTGCATATCATACAAAATGCAGTTGCAGTAGACTTGAGAAAGTTAAACTTTGGGCGGTTCAAAATACTAACAAGTGTTAAAACTAGAGCTGTGCGAATAGGAAGACTGAGTGCGAAGCAAATTTGAATAATAATGTTTGTGTGCAAATCAAATTGAATATTTTTCAAATAATGTTTGAACATTTTTTTAATAGTACCATAAAATATTCCAGGGAAAGTTAGTGCTAAACACAGCCAAAAAAAAAAGTACATTTATGGAACGGCTAGTGCAATTCTACAGTGTTGTTCCTAAAGAAAGAGCATTCAAGCACTGAAGACCAGTTACAGAGAATTGTGTATATGCGGGAGTTAACTTAGCTGAATTATGCACGTGTTAGCTTTGCCGCAATACACTAGTGTTAGCTTCGCTGCAATACACGAGTGCTAGCTTCACCACAACGCGCGAGGGTTAACTTCGCCGCGGTACTCGAGTGTTTTGTGGTGAAGCATACTAGATGAAGGAATGGGCCACTTGTCACAAGACATAGCATATTCTACCCCTTAATTACCAAGTTGAATATTTCAAATAGTGAAAATTGGGTGCAAATTGAATAGCAAATTATTTGAAAGTTTGAATAATTGCACAGCTCTAGTTTGCATTTGGTTTTATTTCCTGTCATGTTTACAAGGCATCTTGTATTTGCTTTAATGTAAACCGATTAAACGTTCCAGCTATATGAACTTTTATGCAGCCAATGGTATAACTTATTGCAAGATGCGTGATCGATTCATTAAGAATTCATAGCCAAAATCTATAGTGTTAGAGAAAAAGGACACTGGTTATGTTTTGAAAGGTGCCACTTCAAAATAATGACGCCTTCCCAGTTGCTTACAGTATGTTGTTCTGGTCACATGGATACACATTTTTGGATTTAACTAGGCATAATACATTTTCAAGTATAAGGCTGCAATGTCATCTTAATTGAAAGTTTGCAGATTCAACCGAAGAGAATTTCAATCTTAAAAAGAAATAATTGGACCCCTCAAGTTTAATAACGCAACAACACTGGACTATGTCAGGTCAAGTTGAGCATTACGGTGGGAACATTATTTATTTATTTATTCAAAATTTCTTACAGGCCCATTGAAGGGCATTGGGTGAGGGGGGCATCTGCATTTACAAAACAGTAATAACATACACACAAATTAAACAAATAACACAAAAGAAGGGAAAAAAAATAAAAAAACGAGCAAGACAAATATTATGAACAGTAAAGTGCAACAACTTTATACAATGCTATATAATGCGCAACGACATCAGGTTATCACGGAAAGTTTCTCGGTTAGCAATGGATACAATGTGATCAGGAAGACCGTTCCAATGTGCAATGGCTCTAGGTAGTGGTGACCATGAATGTGCATGAAACTATGTGCGTTGTGAATGCATAACGAAGTACATAGCAAACTCTGAATTATCTGTTGAAGAAGGGTCACTGAGATGCATTTGTCTAACTGAACCTGAAAAGGTTCTTGAGGTGCGCTATCACAACTGCTCAATCAGTCTGCATTCGTTCAGATACTATTTATGGGAATCGTGATCACATGCATGTCCGAGATTACGTGTTATTCAAAGTCTGGAGCGGGGCTCTGTCACTTATGGCAAGACAAAGCTTTAGAAACGAAACTATTCAGTCCACACAATGCTGTAGTAAAACTGCAATTCATGTTCGTTATTTATCATTTTTCATTGTGTTCCTAGTCCATCACATTTTCACAAGATACCTTTTATGTTTGTGTGTGTGTGTTGAGAAAAGCTTTGCAGGTGTTCCTTTATTATATGGCAAGTTCAATAACCAAATATTTCCTTGCCCCTTTCAAAGGACGGGCACTTCACTGTGCTTAGTTTTACATGCTTGGGTCCTGTTTTGTAGTTGAAAACCTCGCATAGTATTATGTTGTTAGTTCAATGATACAGATGGAGGACATAGGCTGGGCCTCGTCTGTGATACATCTTGAGTGATGTTCTTTTGACCGTGTATTGAATCTCAATGTAATGGTGACATGATAACTGCAGATTCACTGTCCAGGTAACGTGGGCAGGATAAACGGCGCAGTATTGTACGTCTCTTATTTTACTATATTGTCAGTGGATTCCACAGGACTGCATAGGATTTCTGCTTCTAGGCAAACTGCTTTAGTGTCCAATTCAAGGCATAGAAGCTGCACTAACAGCTAGATTATATAAACGTAAATGCATTTCATTGTTTGGTTTGAACAGTAGCTTTGAAATGTTGCAGTTAAATTCAAAGTGAATATGTACTATAGTTCGAGCAGAACTGGCAGCTGTGGCACCAAGGATGTCTAGAATATATGATGCGGTTATCTTTGTGTTTTAATCTGTGCAATATCAAGTATGGCTCTACAATGTCATGTTTTTGTTTTCTCATAACATGTCTGTTTGGCAAAACCCTAAACATGTTTGACAGAGCGAGAGTTCAGTTGCTGTTAAAACTCAGTGAACCACTGGTGGGATTACTGTCTTTGTGTTCAGCCATGTCGTTGTACAGCCAGACACATTACAGTGAAGGTCATTATAACTTTGCCAGTATTGTCCTATTGCAAATGCTGTGCTTGAAAAACAGTCTGCTACAATGAAAATGTTCTGGTCATATAAGACCTGTTTTTTAAGTGTACTCATTGTCATTTGGCAGTGACATAATGCCTGAGCGCTTTCCTGCTTGAAGTACCACCTTGCCTCATGCGAGTTTGAAGAGCTGCAGCACTTTAGATGCCACTGCAAAAAGAGGAGAGAGAGAGAGAAAAAGAATCTTGAGTTGCACATAATGCTTCAGATTGTATAGGATGCAGGGTAGTTTTTTCAATGTCAGAAGTCCAAAGTAAGGCCTCCGTTTACTTCCTTGAGATGATGCAGAATCTGTACTGCCTGAAATAAGCTCCAGTGCATTGCCTCCAAGAGTGTGCCGTAGTGTTACTACAAATATTTTGGAGTCGTCGTTATGGGATTTGCACTTATTGGATAACCATCAGGTGCGGGGGTTGTCATCAGCAATGCTGGTATTTTGATGATGGTATTTAACATCCTTTAAACACTGACACCTAGAAGAAGACGTACGTTTATCCCACCTGTAAAGAATGGGATATATGGGCAGTCTTTTCTGCCACATAACGATCATCATCTTGCATGTTCTTGTCGCACTATCACCACACACTTGGTACTTCCCATTCAGAAAGGTGTTTACTGTGACAGAGCTTTCATGGTAATAAAATGTCAAGCTCACACTTTTCCGGAAAGGAAGCACCAGCAAGTCAGGATTATGGTGATTGTCATATGGCAGAAAGATGTCGAAATGTGCCTGTGCCCCCTCCCCCCCCCTTTTCTTTTTCTTTGAGTGTGGTACCATGCTGATAAATTATAACCAGTTTTGACACATATTCAAGTTTTAAAGTTCCTCTGCAATTCCTGGAGTGGTGAGTTCTTTTATAAGCACTTCTCCATTCTAGCAAGCTTGGGATGACATTGAGATCTCTTAATACTAATGAGCAAACTGGCCATAAACTGTCAAAAGGCAGTGGCAAAGTACAACTTCATCAATAAAACAGTGGCCTGTCTCCAATATCTGAAGTCATGGTGGTACTTCAAATGTAGGAATGCTTATAACTGTGAACGTCAGCACCACTGTAAGTGCCTGATGCAGGTTTCCTTTTTTTTTTTTTTGCTGATGCGCTAGGTCCAGTGACCCCAAGGTGAGACACCAAAGTTTTTCATCCGATGTTACATACAGGCGGATATAAAAGAAAGGTTTACACACTTTCTTTTTTTTTATGACAAAATGTGCAGTTGATCACAACACATCAAATAAAGGAGCCTTTATTCTGACTGCCTTTTCTTTTGTTTGTGTCCTTTACTGTCTACCGAGTGCAGCTGAAGGCATATTCTGAACTCGATCTCACAGAATCATTACCACAAGCCCATAGCTACAGGTTGCCTGCTCCCCTGAGCAAAAAATTAGTCTGTAAAAGAAATTACAGGATAAACAGAATTCTCAAAGAAAGGCAAAAAGCCTAGTTAGATTTTCCACTGATCTGCTGCTAATGTCCAGCCACCGCTGCTGTGGCTTCATGGATTACATAGCCGCTTCCTCCCAATGCCGATTACTAGTGGCATTTCGAGCTGCTGCAGCCCTGCTCATGACTAAAGTCTCTGGTGCATTGTCACCCGTAGTAATGCGAACAATGTATGACCTCAAAACAGAGAGCAAAGGCTTTCGCCCTCAAAGCCTAGCCTGCTGTGTCCAAACCTTCTCTTGGAGGCTGTCATGCGGTAAAAAGACGCAAGAGGGGTACATGTTTCGAGCTACACAGTAATTTGGCTCATTCCACGATATT
Organism: Hyalomma asiaticum; assembly: GCA_013339685.2. Lineage (NCBI taxonomy): Eukaryota > Metazoa > Arthropoda > Arachnida > Ixodida > Ixodidae > Hyalomma > Hyalomma asiaticum. The sequence goes on along the minus strand of CM023488.1, from coordinate 23,967,502 downwards.
TTTTCACGTGGACTTTGCCCTAGAGGTGAAATGTTAAGCATAGGACATGATGCAACCGAGTGGTCACTGGCATACAATGCACTTGACCACTTGTAATCAGTGGCAAGTGAGTGCAGAGTTGTGGCCTTCATTTCCAGTACCATTGAGCGTACTCTGACAAAGGAAGAATGCATTTGTGAATGTGCTTGGTACTAACGAAGCATATCTGGCATAATCAAGCAACAGCAATCTCTGGGTGCCGATGGAACTTGGGTTTGTATGCCTATCTCTTTCAAGGACACCTTATTCTTCTTGAACGCTCACTTATGGATTCCACTTGTTGCACTATCTCTGCGTGCTAGAAAGTTACTGCACTGCATTCCTTTGTGTGAATGTTGCATAGTAGCACGATTTGTGAGCCACTTTCAGAGTGTCACTAGTGAACTACAAAATGACAAATATGACAATTTGGAACTGTTGTCACTTTTGTGTTAGGTATTAAGGAAGTGGCAGGAAAATTCGGCGTGGACGTTCTTTACACACGCCATGGAAGTTGTGATGCTTGTGTGCTCTTACCAGTGGTAGAAAGGAGGACAACTGTGGTGAAAACTATAGATTGGGTTTTGGAGCGTGCAGGACTAAGGTAGCCTACGAGATTACACTGATCCGCGGAAAGGTGCATGTGGGCCAAATGGGCCGATGCTTAAAAAAGTTCCTAATGGAGCACTTACCCGCAGTTAAGTCTGATAGTAAATAACATTTAGCAATACACTGCAGGTCCTGCGAAGATTCGAAGCCACTTTTTGAAAGAAAGAAAAAAAGGTGCAGGAGTGTGCTGTTAAAAAAAACACACGCATATCCACGGAGTGAATGATGATGAGTGGGCGAAGCTCCGGAGGTTCATCGTAAATCGTGCCAAGTTCCGGATTAATTTAGCCATGCTTCGTGCTGTATGGACTGACAACTGAGTTCTCTAGAACACTGTGGTATTCGTTTCGTATCTTCTACCTTCCAGAAGAGTTGTGAACAACTACTTAAAACTGGGGCTATTGTGATGTAATATGAAACGAAACCGAAATTGAGTGATGCCGGAGTAAACGAAGAGGAACTGGCGTGAACTCTTGATACAAGAGCGCGTGCCAGCGCTCGAGGCAGCTCAGCGTTCGATGAAGACGAAGTGGCTACAACGGGCAACTACAGCAGACAAGCCTACGCCTTAAGGAGCTTTGCCCCTAAAAGGGCACGTGAAATCTTAGGAGCTTCATATTTTTGTGAGGTATAGGCCTGATAAGTTCGTCAGCGAGTTTTCTGTTTATCTTCACAGAAAGAGATTGAATTTCTAGGGTAGATATAATGGTTTTTGGGAGGAGGGTGTTTGTGCACACATGCATTGTGAGAAGTGGCAGGATTTATGTTTTGGATAAATTCAGTTAGTCTGCACTCGTGCTGTCTCCTTCTACTTCTGGTGTTCCGTCCTTCACGCAGTTTAAGTTCTTCACTAAATTGTTTTAAATGTTGTAAAAGCTTTCAAATTGTTGGCTGCACTGGATTTGGACCAACGGACAAATTGCATTTAAAAGTAGACAGTTCCTTAGCCCAATTATTCTGTGAGTGTGTAGTTTACAGCATGCCCGTGTAAAAACAACTGCTGTTAAAACTGTTCATGTAGTGGCTCCACTCTGCTGTTGGGCTGATGAAAAGTGTAAAGCCTCAGTATTCATGCAGCACAAATGTAAACAAACTTTATAATGAAGTGAATGTTAGACATTTATTTACAATGCACAACTTTTCCCCATAACCGCCCTCACGACACCATCAGTTCATCTTCGCTGTCTGTGTGAGAATCGAGATCATCTTCCCCGCTATCTCCTTCAGACATTCTTTCCTCCAACACCTCTGTTTCCTTGAACTTGCGAAGTGTCTCAATATACTTCAACAGATACTTGTTGTGATCGCAAACTTTCGACAACTCTGTGTGCCTCAGCCCCACGTTCTTTGTCACTGTCCTCAACGTCGCCATGATGTTCTTCGACCTCTCCTTCAACACCTCGCCGTGACCCTTTAAGAGCGTGACAACCCACGTCACGTAAAAGTGCACGTGTGTTGTGGACTCCAGTTTCGCTCCCACGAAGTTCAGCAGTTTCTCGACATAGACCTGCAGCAGCGACCGGCACACGAGGTCGATCTCGCCGACCGGAATGCCTTCGATGACCTCAGTGGTCAGTTCATCTTCATTGAGACGGAATGCTGCTACAACGGCCCGGACGTAGTCCTTTTCCCGTGCTGCCGCTCGTATGGTTGCTGGTGTCACTCCTTGCTCCAGCTCGTAAGGGTCGAACACCAGGGTGTTGTCGAGGGAGTAAACGAGCACCCCTTCGGTGGTCGCAGCAGCCCATGCCCGCCCCGTCGGCGAGAATGACACCGCACTGACCCTCACTTCAGGCTTAAAGCTGCGGCTTGACAGATCGCCCTTCTTGACGCCGGGCAGGGAGAGAGCGGTCTCCTCCGAGGCCGCACGTTCCTCGACGAGCGCCATGTTGCCAAACTCGGTGATCTTTCGGCGGCTGATGAAGTCGTCAATGGCGTCGAGTGAGTGGTTGCACGTCACCTCAAACTTCTTGAGCAGGAGCTGCTCACGGACATGGTAGATGCAGACGAACTTGGAACGACCTGCTGCGAGAATGCACTCGCCGTCAGCAGAGTAACAGAGCGTGGTGAATGCTTGCGTCTGGGACAACCTCTTCGCCGTGATGATGTCAGTGTCCCGGCGACCACTCGTCAAGTCGCGCTTTCCTGCAAAGATACAAGGACCTTTCAAACAAAAAGCTAAACTAGCAGCTCAGGCTGGTTGCTACATAGCTGGTTTTGCATAATAGTCTCGCTGACACAAATTAAGTGTAGTTCATATATGAAATCTTGATGATTTATAATGTACGAATTAAGCATGTTCCACTTATAATTCTGAGAATCATGTTGTCACAGCCAGAAAGATAAATCTGCGACCTATTTTGGAAAACGACAAAGACCACAAGAAAGCAATGGGGAAGTTCAACGAGCACACTTGTAAATTCCAATTTTCGCTAGCCAAAATGAACATCAGCCAAATGTCCGATATTTTGCCCGAGTTTTATCAGTGAGCCATTTTTCTTCCCTCAGCAGCATTCTGTAAGATAGAGCAGGCAGGCAGCAGGCAAGGCGAAAGATTTCTCCTGGCAGTACCTTCAATGCATCCCACTTGGCTGCTTCCCCGTGGCTCAAAGAACACAATGGCGCCGTCTAGGGTCGCCACGGCAAATTCGCAGCCGTCTGGCCGGAACTCGACGGTCAGCGCATCCGCCGTCAGCGGAATCGCCTCGCGACCGCCGCCTTTCTCGGCAAACAGGTTCCAGACCCGACACGTCTTGTCCCAGGATGAACTGACCAGGACCGACTCCATGCCGGGACCGAATGCAAGACCGGAGACGCAGCTCTCGTGTCCCGCTAGGACGTCGAGCAGGCGACCCGTCTGCAGTGACCACACGAACACTTCGAAGGTGTCCTGGAAAAGATTGAGCAAGAAACACGAGAGGACAACTGTAGAAATCAAGCACTTTCCAAGACAAGAGAAAAGAAATTACAAGGAAGGCACCCTTTCACATGCCGATCCCGAATATACATATTTACACGACTGTACGTTGACCAATTTTGTTGAAATTTGAAATCCAAAGTTGGGGAGTCGAGTTACAATCAGAAACCAAAACTATACCATCAGTTGGTATTTCTTTTTTCCGACTTGCAATTTTTTTTTAAGAGGCCCGACACTGAGACTGGCGGCTCAAGCAGTGGACTCGAGTTCACATGGCAGTAAGAGTGAGTGACCCGTCTATTAGAGGCAAGGAGTGTTGGGTTCACAGTGTGCATCTATTTTTCTTGTTATTTTCTGCGCAAAAAGTAATTTGTTGCACCCACTTTGTCGAAAGATACACCTCACTATTTTATTTACTTGACGTATACTTGAAAATTTCACTATGTATTATGTGCTTTTATAACTCTAGAAGCACTCTATCTAAGACTGTAATTCTTGATATAGAGAGTGCCAAGTAGTGCTGCAACAATTCTTATATTTCAAAATATGCTATAAGAATTTTTTGCCGGAGATACTATTATACCTTGCATAAAAATATTTCTGAGGCCTTTATTTTTTAATTGACTTTTTTTTTTAGCAAACAAGTCCTTTACAGGTTGTACTGAAATGAGTGCTACTTGAAAGTGCATTTAATGTCCTTCACTTTGGTATATTGCATGTACATGTAAGCCCAGCAGCTGTTGCAGGAAAAGGTCCTAATTAAAACACACCAAAAACGGCTGATTTCCTAGAGTTGGGAAGGGCCACAGGATTGCTGTTCAACAGATTTGGCTGTGTGCAACTAGTGTTACTTTTCTTTCTTTCTCCAAAAGCTAAAGTTGTGCTTTCTAATGCTAAGGCTACCAATACAAGGGTGTGGACGTAGACTTAAATGAATTCACAGAATGGCATTTCAAAACTCGTGAGGTGTTCAGTTCGCTACCACCATTCTATTCAGCCAAAAAAAAAAACTCCACATGCACACCACTACGCTGCATAGTATGTTACTGAAGTATTTTTTGTGAATATGCAGAGCTAATCATGGTGAAAACTTTAGAATTAACGGCCTCTAAACAACAAGTGTAATATTTAGCTTGTGAATATGAGAGAAATCCTACACTCTGGCTTCCGAGGTAGTTAATGTCTTGTGAGTGCTACAGGCATCTACTTATTTCAGCAACGATTTCGTAATATGTCCCTTAGTACATAAGACACAGATTCTTCTGTGTGTTCGACTTCATACAGCTTATCACTACGCTAAAGCAAGCTTTTTATGCAGCTCTTTGTTTACAGAACTCTTTCTTTTCTAGTGCCCTAACTTCTAGAACTCTAGTTTAGCCTAACCTACCCGAAATCCAAAGCAACAGCAGCCACAAGGCGGCACACATTACCTGTGATCCAGCACAGACGACCTCGCCACTTGTGTCAACAGCCAGAGACGCAAACTGGACAGCCCTCGGTGCTGTCAGCGTCTTGAAGTTGCGATACCGCTTCAGGTCGAAAGCACGGACGGTGCCATCAAGCGACGCCGAAATGACGGCCTTGCCATTCTGAGTGAAGGTCACTGCAGAGACTCCGGCTGCATGTTCCGTGAAAGTCACGAAACAGAAACCGTTCCCCATGTTCCACAGCTTCACCTGTGAGTGAAAAAGTAATTGAAATGTGACGATACCTTGAGTACCTCCAAAACGTACCGGGAGTTGATATCTTCAATGTGAATACATTGACAACTGATTATTGTTGTCCCCTTGACATAAATGTAAAGGACATGACATATATTTACTGGTTACGCTCTCTCTACATACTGCTTTACAACACGCCGTGGCGATTCACCAATTAATACTATAGCCACTTCCAAATTTACAAGCCCACATGTAGTAGAGTGACCTGCATGCAATATTTGACTAGCAACTCACTGCACATACTTCTGTTGTAATGCTTACTACAGTTGTACCCTTGGGATCTTGACTCTGTTTTTGTTACACAATGTTACTTTGTGTGAATAGTGCCTGTGATGCACAGATGGCTTTCTTGTTTGTATTATAATGTCTGTTCTACGGTGGCATAGCCACAGTTCCTCCGACCGCAATGCCGTCCTTGGAGGTACCCCAAATCACACAGAGGTCGAAATTTACTTGCGGTGTTGCTGTTGTGCAAAAGTTGGCAACGAACACGTGTTTCGAAACAGTGCAGTAATAGTGGAGCTACACATGGTTCATGATCAAAAAGTGGTACCCGCTCATTTCTCTCTTCCCTTCACTATGCACTATTTGGCCGGTGTTGTCTCCTCCTTGTTGAGTAGTCTTCCAATTGTCATGTGACAGACTGCTGCCAATGAGCTCTATTGCTGCTGTGCCGGCCCATCATCATGCCAAGGGTGCTGCTAATGAGCTCGCCAATGAGCTCGCCAACAACAGAACCATCCCGTGACTCGCTGTGTTGAAGAACCTCACAGAGAGCCCCTTCTCTCGACGCTTCTGTTCTTTGCCCCCACTGGCTGCATACTACAGCATGGCGGGCAACACGGCAAGGAAGAGAAAGAACGCGTAACCACTTGCAGACCTTGCCGGCAATCAACCAATCAACAGCACCAGAGACTGGTGACATCATTAGAGACAGCTTGGTGATGTCAGCATGATCTGGGTGAGCTTGAATAGCCCGGAGAGATGGGAGGGGCCATTTTCTTTGTTTGCGGCACTCCAGCGGTGCATAGCTCTGCCATGCTTGGCGTCACTGATCACGACAGTGTTCCGATTTTGACGCTTCTGTTTAAAAAATATCGAGGGTTGGTTTAGGGGCCCTTCAAGGCTTGTAAGGCATTCGTAAATACATAATAGTGACATGTGAACATGCTTGCAATCACGTGCAGTTAGGCATTAACACAAAAATGACATCTTGACCACAATCACTACTACGCAAAGTATTGGTGTAAAAACGAACTGTCTAGAGTGGCGTCTTAAAATGCCAAAAACACAGACCTTGCCATCATCTCCTCCGGTCACAAGATTGGCACCGTCTGGAGAGTACGCGAGGCAAGCCATGTTGTTTGCGTGACCCTGCTGTTTGAGCACAAACGACTCGGACTGCCACTCCCAGACGATCAACTGGCCACGTCGGCCGCTTCCCAGAGCAATCCAGTCACCTGTAGGGTTGAAACATGCTGCTGTGACTTCATAGTCCGAGACGTTCAGGGACTGGATCAAGTTGTAGTCCGGCATTTCGTGCAGCAGGAACGATCCGTTGGAAAAGGCGGTGACCAGCATATGGTTTCCGCCATGATAGCACGCTGCCAACAGGGTTACAAGCTGTCCACCTTCAACCTTAAGTGCGTCCTTCAGGAAGTACTTCCCTGTTCGACGGTACCGAACCCTCTGCACATCTACGTCGGCATCAACGACGTCATCGTCGGGTATGACGTCAGCAGTCTTGTCAACTTTGACGTCATCGCCCTCCTCTTCTGACGTCATGACGCGGCGGCGTCTTCTCAACGATACCGCATCGTCCGAGTCCAAGAAGTCGGACAAGTCGCAGGACGCCTCCCAAACGCACAGCTGTGCGTTTCGGCCGAGGGTGAAGACGTCTGCGGAGTCCTTGTCGAAGAAACAGTTGACGATGGCGTCGCTGTGGCTTGACAGCGTGTTGATGCCGAAGTTCTTCATCCTGTGAAGCGCCGTCACCCTGACGGACATGTCCTTGCTACCGATAGCCAGGAGGCGCGAATCGGAGGACCACTCGACGCACGTGATCGCATCGTAGGCCGTGTTCAGGACACGTTCGAGCGCGAAAGGCGTGAAATCGCGCCTGGCGTGGCCGGGCGTACGGTAAACGAAGACGGCATTGTCCTTGGCGACGGCGAAGTACTTGCCGTTGGGGCTGAACCGGACGGTCGACACGGGCTTGCGGAAGTGGTGCCGGTGGATGACAGTTCGAGACACGAGACTGCAGAGAAGGGCTTCGCCGGTTTCGTTGATGGCAATAAAGAGGAAGCCCGACGGGGCGATGTCGACGGCGGTGAAGTTGTAGCGGCTCTCGATCGGCAGCGTCTCCGATTTGTTGTTGCGCAGATCGAAGAGAGACAGTCGGTTGCCGACGGGCGCTACGACGGTGTTGCCGTCCGGCGTGAACAGCAGGTTTCCCTTTCGGTACACCGTGCCGATCAAGTTGGAAAACTTGAACGCGAACTTCATCGTCAAAGTTGGTGTTCGTTCCACCTACAGTATGCAAGCACGGGACACAATCATGCGAGAGATACGCGCGAGTTTCATCGTGCTACACTGTAATCGTACGCCACAAACACAACGTGCTTTGAACTCTGGGTGCAGCCATGTTGCCGTTAGTAGGCACGATCGCCGCAGCATGTCGCTAGCATGGTAGCCGCACGCTTGCAAAGTATCTTTCTTTCACTTAGTTAAGGTTCTAAAATAAATAATAAAGTATTCATGAAGCTTTTCACATTAGTACATTTATACATATGCCGTATTTCAATTCTTCTCGTGAATAAAACACTAGTCTCGGAGGCTAAGTATTTGGTTACTGCCAGCTTGGGTGTTTAAAGGCGCGGCAGCGTCTCGTGCGACGCGCGTCCACCTAGACGACTCCACACAGATTCGTCTCCTGCCACGCACGGATGTGACGTCACTTTAATAAAGTTCATTATAATCAATTAAAATAAGTAAATTAATGCTGCATAATGTATTTAATTACTGTAGTATAAAAGAAAAGTTGCTTTATTTGCGAATAAATGAACAAGTTCTAATTAATGACGTATCACAATAGCGTAGCTCGTTATAGATCGTGCGTTTGTACATAATAATAGGTTTTGCTTAATGTAGCGCCGTACAAAATTAATATAAAACGTGTTATTAGCCTTGCAAAGAAGTAAACAACTTTCTTGCTCCATTCGACGTGGTGGGCGGGTCCCTTGATTTTGGACAACGCCTCCTCTACTCTGAGATGCCTGGCACGTCGTCCGCTCTCCTATTGTTCTCCCGCGGCCACGGTGTTTCACTGGATGTCCGCGAGGTGGCGCCAGCTTCTGACACTACGATCAACTACCGAAAAGGGAAAGACGAAATCAAGAGAGAAAAATTTTACGATAATTCAAAGGGAAGCGCTTTACTGTTTGAGGCAAGGTCCGGTTGCCTGAGAACCCGAAGTTACAGAGCAAAATTCAATAAAGAAGGGGATACATGTACGTGCTGTGGAAAAGCTAGGGAAACGACAGACCATATTTTGATTGAATGTACAGATGTCCACCCAGGTGTAGCTGTGGACACTACCCTACAGGAAGCCATGGGTTTCAGGAGTAACAGGGGAAAGCTGAACATGCCGGCGATAGATATAAGTAAAAGGCGCTTAGAGCATTGGTGGCGCAAAAGTATGGAGCAAACAAAAGCGAAAGGTAGTTCGGGTAAGATTGTTTCATCACAGAGGAACGATAATAGATAAAATAAATAGACGAAGTAAAGAATTAGTTGTGAAAATATGTGTGATTCGGGAAAAGAAATGGTTGTAAACGAAAAAGAAATAAAGCTAGAGCTTGGTGGCCCGGCCACCGCCCCGTTATAAAGGGGACGCTCCTAATATCCATCCATCCATCCATCCATCGGAACTAGGAGGCTCACCAGTAAATATACGGCTCTAAGAGAACTGACAACAAAGAGCGTAAAGGGAAAAGTCAGAGAGGCGGAGAAGATTTACTGGAGGGCAGCGATGGAAAAAAACCGACTCTGAATAACTACCGAGAGGGCAAAAACGAAATAAAGAGGGAGGCATTTTATGATAATTCAAGAGGAAGCGCTTTATTGTTTGAAGCGAGATCGGGCTGCCTTAGAACGCGTATTTATAAAGCGAAATTCAGTAAAGAAGAGGAAAAATGCACATGCTGCGAGGAAGATAGGGAAACGACGGAGCATATGTTCTGATTGAATGCGGAAATATCCACCCAAGTGTACGTTTGGGCACCACCCTACAGGAAGCCTTGGGTTTTAGGGCGAACAACGGGAAGCTGAACATAGCCGCGATTGAAATAAGTAAGAGACGGTTAGAATACTGGTGGCAGAAAACTAGAGAGAACGGCCAAAAATAATTATAAAAAAATATGGGCTTTCTGCCATAAGGGACAGGGAACTGGGCTATGAATTTCCGTTTTTGCTATAGTATGATCGATTTGATTGAAGTAAATTTAAAAGGCATGAGGAAAATTTAAAGAGAGGAAAAAAAAAAGTTCTACGAGCCTGGTGGCGCACAAGTCACCGCCCCGTTACAAAGGGGACGCTCATAGCATCCATCCATCCATCCACGATCGGCCGGCTCCGCCCCCGAAAGTCCCTATGCCCGGAGTTTCGCAGCGTTCTGCTGTGCGAAAATTTTGCGTTTCAATGCTTGTAGGGCTTAGGAGAGAGCAAATAATGTCAAAAAAAGAAATGAACAAAGTAAATTAAGCGAAACAACGATAGCACAATGTTTATTTACGGCAGCAAGAGGGCCAGGCTCAGCATTCTCTTGCATGAACTTGGGCGTTTTACAGATCGGTAGTAATACGATAAGATATTGCTTTCAAGATAAAAAAGACAACAGCATCGATGCAAAGCAGGATCACTTGCGGGTTCTTGCACACAATGACCAGAAAATTGTAAACAAAAGAAAAGGGAACTCATACATGTTTTATCACAGTAGTAAAATCGAGTAAAATATGATATCGTTGTAATTCGGCCATTTTCGTTCTATTTGAACGGGGTCCCATTTTTCTTAAAAATGGTAAGTCTATAGCCTTGGGAAATTAATGAAAATCGAGTAAAACACGATATCGTTGTAATTCGGCCATTTTCGTTCTATTTGAACGGGGTCCCATTTTTCTTAAAAATGGTAAGTCTATAGCCTTGGGAAATAATGAAAATCGAGTAAAACACGATATCGTTGTAATTCGGCCATTTTCATTCTATTTGAACGGGGTCCCATTTTTCTTAAAAATGGTAAGTCTATAGCCTTGGGAAATTATGAAAATCGAGTAAAACACGATATCGTTGTAATTCGGCCATTTTCATTCTATTTGAACGGGGTCCCATTTTTCTTAAAAATGGTAAGTCTATAGCCTTGGGAAATTAATGAAAATCGAGTAAAACACGATATCGTTGTAATTCGGCCATTTCGTTCTATTTGAACGGGGTCCCATTTTTCTTAAAAATGGTAAGTCTATAGCCTTGGGAAATTAATGAAAATCGAGTAAAACACGATATCGTTGTAATTCGGCCATTTTCGTTCTATTTGAACGGGGTCCCATTTTTCTTAAAAATGGTAAGTCTATAGCCTTGGGAAATTAATGAAATCGAGTAAATACGATATCGTTGTAATTCGGCCATTTTCGTTCTATTTGCACGGGGTCCCATTTTTCTTAAAAATGGTAAGTCTATAGCCTTGGGAAATTAATGAAAATCGAGTAAACACGATATCGTTGTAATTCGGCCATTTTCATTCTATTTGAACGGGGTCCCATTTTTCTTAAAAATGGTAAGTCTATAGCCTTGGGAAATTAATGAAAATCGAGTAAAAATCGATATCGTTGTAATTCGGCCATTTTCATTCTATTTGAACGGGGTCCCATTTTTCTTAAAAATGGTAAGTCTATAGCCTTGGGAAATTAATGAAAATCGAGTAAAACTACGATATCGTTGTAATTCGGCCATTTTCGTTCTATTTGAACGGGGTCCCATTTTTCTTAAAAATGGTAAGTCTATAGCCTTGGGAAATTAATGAAAATCGAGTAAAATACGATATCGTTGTAATTCGGCCATTTTCGTTCTATTTGAACGGGGTCCCATTTTTCTTAAAAATGGTAAGTCTATAGCCTTGGGAAATTAATGAAAATCGAGTAAAATACGATATCGTTGTAATTCGGCCATTTTCATTCTATTTGAACGGGGTCCCATTTTTCTTAAAAATGGTAAGTCTATAGCCTTGGGAAATTAATGAAAATCGAGTAAAACACGATATCGTTGTAATTCGGCCATTTTCGTTCTATTTGAACGGGGTCCCATTTTTCTTAAAAATGGTAAGTCTATAGCCTTGGGAAATTAATGAAAATCGAGTAAAATACGATATCGTTGTAATTCGGCCATTTTCGTTCTATTTGAACGGGGTCCCATTTTTCTTAAAAATGGTAAGTCTATAGCCTTGGGAAATTAATGAAAATCGAGTAAAATACGATATCGTTGTAATTCGGCCATTTTCATTCTATTTGCACGGGGTCCCATTTTTCTTAAAAATGGTAAGTCTATAGCCTTGGGAAATTAATGAAAATCGAGTAAAATACGATATCGTTGTAATTCGGCCATTTTCGTTCTATTTGAACGGGGTCCCATTTTTCTTAAAAATGGTAAGTCTATAGCCTTGGGAAATTAATGAAAATCGAGTAAAATACGATATCGTTGTAATTCGGCCATTTTCGTTCTATTTGAACGGGGTCCCATTTTTCTTAAAAATGGTAAGTCTATAGCCTTGGGAAATTAATGAAAATCGAGTAAAACACGATATCGTTGTAATTCGGCCATTTTCGTTCTATTTGAACGGGGTCCCATTTTTCTTAAAAATGGTAAGTCTATAGCCTTGGGAAATTAATGAAAATCGAGTAAAATACGATATCGTTGTAATTCGGCCATTTTCGTTCTATTTGAACGGGGTCCCATTTTTCTTAAAAATGGTAAGTCTATAGCCTTGGGAAATTAATGAAAATCGAGTAAAATACGATATCGTTGTAATTCGGCCATTTTCGTTCTATTTGCACGGGGTCCCATTTTTCTTAAAAATGGTAAGTCTATAGCCTTGGGAAATTAATGAAAATCGAGTAAAATACGATATCGTTGTAATTCGGCCATTTTCGTTCTATTTGCACGGGGTCCCATTTTTCTTAAAAATGGTAAGTCTATAGCCTTGGGAAATTAATGAAAATCGAGTAAAATACGATATCGTTGTAATTCGGCCATTTTCGTTCTATTTGAACGGGGTCCCATTTTTCTTAAAAATGGTAAGTCTATAGCCTTGGGAAATTAATGAAAATCGAGTAAAATACGATATCGTTGTAATTCGGCCATTTTCGTTCTATTTGAACGGGGTCCCATTTTTCTTAAAAATGGTAAGTCTATAGCCTTGGGAAATTAATGAAAATCGAGTAAAATACGATATCGTTGTAATTCGGCCATTTTCGTTCTATTTGCACGGGGTCCCATTTTTCTTAAAAATGGTAAGTCTATAGCCTTGGGAAATTAATGAAAATCGAGTAAAATACGATATCGTTGTAATTCGGCCATTTTCATTCTATTTGAACGGGGTCCCATTTTTCTTAAAAATGGTAAGTCTATAGCCTTGGGAAATTAATGAAAATCGAGTAAAATACGATATCGTTGTAATTCGGCCATTTTCGTTCTATTTGCACGGGGTCCCATTTTTCTTAAAAATGGTAAGTCTATAGCCTTGGGAAATTAATGAAAATCGAGTAAAACACGATATCGTTGTAATTCGGCCATTTTCGTTCTATTTGAACGGGGTCCCATTTTTCTTAAAAATGGTAAGTCTATAGCCTTGGGAAATTAATGAAAATCGAGTAAAATACGATATCGTTGTAATTCGGCCATTTTCGTTCTATTTGAACGGGGTCCCATTTTTCTTAAAAATGGTAAGTCTATAGCCTTGGGAAATTAATGAAAATCGAGTAAAATACGATATCGTTGTAATTCGGCCATTTTCGTTCTATTTGCACGGGGTCCCATTTTTCTTAAAAATGGTAAGTCTATAGCCTTGGGAAATTAATGAAAATCGAGTAAAATACGATATCGTTGTAATTCGGCCATTTTCGTTCTATTTGCACGGGGTCCCATTTTTCTTAAAAATGGTAAGTCTATAGCCTTGGGAAATTAATGAAAATCGAGTAAAACTACGATATCGTTGTAATTCGGCCATTTTCGTTCTATTTGAACGGGGTCCCATTTTTCTTAAAAATGGTAAGTCTATAGCCTTGGGAAATTAATGAAAATCGAGTAAAATACGATATCGTTGTAATTCGGCCATTTTCGTTCTATTTGAACGGGGTCCCATTTTTCTTAAAAATGGTAAGTCTATAGCCTTGGGAAATTAATGAAAATCGAGTAAACACGATATCGTTGTAATTCGGCCATTTTCATTCTATTTGAACGGGGTCCCATTTTTCTTAAAAATGGTAAGTCTATAGCCTTGGGAAATTAATGAATATCGAGTAAAATACGATATCGTTGTAATTCGGCATTTTCATTCTATTTGACGGGGTCCCAGTTTTTCTTAAAAATGGTAAGTCTATAGCCTTGGGAAATTAATGAAAATCGAGTAAAATACGATATCGTTGTAATTCGGCCATTTTCGTTCTATTTGCACGGGGTCCCATTTTTCTGTAAAAATGGTAAGTCTATAGCCTTGGGAAATTAATTGAAAATCGAGTAAAATACGATATCGTTGTAATTCGGCCATTTTCGTTCTATTTGTACTGGGTCCCATTTTTCTTAAAATGGTAAGTCTATAGCCTTGGGAATTAATGAAAATCGAGTAAAATACGATATCGTTGTAATTCGGCCATTTTCAGTTCTATTTGCACGGGGTCCCATTTTTCTTAAAAATGGTAAGTCTATAGCCTTGGAAATTAATGAATCGAGTAAAAATACGATATCGTTGTAATTCGGCATTTTTCGTTCTATTTGACCGGGGTCCCATTTTTCTTAAAAATGGTAAGTCTATAGCCTTGGGAAAATTAATGAAAATCGAGTAAAATACGATATCGTTGTAATTCG